>CM073592.1:39740628-40990628 GCA_037074705.1 Zhengitettix transpicula | reverse complement strand
GCACGACGGCATTCATGTGACAATCTGTTAGAACCAGCGTGAATATGTTGAAAGATGTCATTGCACGTTTTCTATTAAAACAATTCAGTGTAATTACCGTATGAATTTTCTATAGCAAAATAAATTTAATAGACCTTATAACTGAAATGTATGTTTTTAGGAACAGCAAGAAAGACGAATTAAAATGAAGAATTTAAAAAAATGTATTTATGATCTCGAGTTGAAATAAATAAAAGAAAAATATATTTGACGATCTATTAACAAACATTTTTATAATTAAAAAAAATTAATCTAAATATAATTTTATTTAACAGCGCTACGTTTTAGGCTAAGGAAACATTTACAACATTAATACAATCCTTTCAGTCGGAACACTGCCTGAAGAGGTACCGAAACGTTAGCTAATTTTTGTTTGATTTAAGTTTTTTTAGTGAAAAAAATGACTGTTATGTCGTTAAATATATATTAATATTAAAAACAGACGTTAAAATAAAATATTACGTTAATAAATAATTTATACATATTTAATTGCGGTTTTATATTTTCGTCACAGACGCAGCTTACAGAAATTAGGTTCAATTGGAGTATCAATAGATTTGTGTGTAAAAATACAATGTTCAGAATTAATTACAGATGAGGTATTAATGTGGTCGTTGCCTGCTTCATATGCACCATGCAACACATCATAAAAATCGGTCGCAGTAACAATAAAATAATTCTACAAAATTCAGGCCCTTCTGAGAGTTGGATAAATACCTGACCCTCAGCTTCAACACAGCCCACTAAAATTTCATTGAGATTGAGATGTCATCTGAGGTTGTCATCAAACAATCATTATACTCGTCCTTCATTCGGTATTGTAAACAATGTACACGGTTCTTAATGTTAGCGATAGATTTTGTCTAAGTACACCATTTTGTTTCTTTAGACTATGTGTATCTACTTTCACTGTTTTTTTTCACAAAAAGCTTTTTTATTGGATCACATTACTTCTGTTTTAAACAATTTATTATACTAGCTGGGTGCCCGGCGTTGCTCGTGTACTTATTTATAAAAACTCGAAAAAGTATTTAATTGAATACTTAAATATATTCCTTGAGTTTTTCAGGATATAATTGTCAATTGTCACTCAGTCTTCATACATTACGAAATATTACATTGATGAAATTGTTAGCTAGACTCACAACTAATATAGCGCGAAAATTAACTTACATTTTACGCAAGGATGGTAAAGTAATTCGTATTCGTCTTTATTACCATTCGATGGAGTATTGCTGTATAAAACTATACTTTTTATTTAAAGAAAATATTTCTGCTTTATTTCATTCCTAATAAAGGAAATATTTCCAATGTTCGTTGCGTAGTAACGTCTTTCTCTCGCGTGACGTCATTGTCTCTTGGCGCGCAGTAATTTAATATTTTATAATCACGGTTTTTAATTATAATTCTTTCCACATGTATGCTAGGCGTTTCTCACCCTCACTGTACCGTTTCTCGTGTTTTGAAGAATATGTGTACCAATTTTTGTTGCATTCTGTCCACGCGATAAAATTTGTATAAAGAACAACGTAAATACATACATACATACATACAAATATACATCCTTTTTTATTATATAGAAGATATTAAATAGAGATTTACAAATTATTATCATACATATATTTATAACTTGAAAGAAGTCATAAAATGGCAACAGAAAATTAATAAAGAATTGTTTACTCGGTCACTGCGGGGTCATAGATTGCTGACCACAGCTTTAGACCGTTACTAATACTCGGTCCAGTATCAAATTTTATTTATTTTTATTTATTAGATCTATCTATAAGATCATTATCGATTACTTTTGACAACAAAGAAGTTCAATATATTGTTCTCGGAGTTCAACCGGGTTTTGCATAATTATATTAGAACGCAACGTTTCGACGACTAAAAGCTCTGTCGTCATCTTCTAGGCGAACTCCGAGAACAATATATTGAACAACTACACCGGGAAAGGCTTCAATCTTTGAACAATGAAGTTGTCTACCTGAATTTTTTAATATGGCAGGTGGCTATTTGATATGGCTAAAATCCTCCGAACGATTCTTTATAACAACGAAAAAGAATTTAATTAAAATCGTTGCTCCCTATTTCTTGTAAAAGTTAACATTTCAGCATAACAGTCAGGAATTAATATTGCATCTTCATCGGATGCGTGTAACGTAAAGATGAACTAAAATTCCTCAATTAAAAGCTATGTGCAGACAGTTAATTAATTTACATGGATATGAGTAAATTCATGTGCCACATTGGTAGATGTACCAGGAAATTATTCTCCAGCTCCAACAGCAGCACCTCAGACCTCTAAATTGATTCTAGAGCGTCCCTCGAAAACGATTTTGAAAGCCCGCGAACAGAACAGCCAGTTTTGAAGGAGGTTGCGCTCTGGGGAAAAAAAGGATTCTGTTTTTATTTCTGGAAACATTCCAGTCGGTCGCTGAAGCTTTTTATAAAAACGGGCAGGGCACTGGCGCATACTGGTTTCACCTGGTGCCGTCGCATGTTTCATAGAGGTTGTTGGCATTATAAGGGCACTGTAAGTGGTCGGCCTTGTCCACGTTTGTCATTATGGGGAAAATACCACAACATTTAACACACAGTGTGATAAAATCTTAGGTTCCTATTTAAAAATTATAAATAAAAATAATTATCTTCCGAATACTCCGGATGGTGCGTACCAAAAATTCTTTATATAAAAACCACGAAACAGCTGCCTGTTACGATTTACCCAATTTAACATTTCATAATATATTCGATAATAGAATGTAATAAATTATTTTTAATTATTAAGTTGTATCTTGTTTAACTTAGAACTTGTAATTTTATATTATGAGTATTTTATTACATTGGTCTTTATTTAACACCCTGCCTCTTTAAGCATAGTCATCAAATTAAGCTAGTTAACTATATTATTCTTGAAATTAGCCAGAATATCATAAAGAAAATCCTTTGTGTTTCTCGACATCATCCTTACTCTTAAAGTTAATGATGGCTTGAT
The DNA here is from genome assembly GCA_037074705.1 of Zhengitettix transpicula. Taxonomy (NCBI): domain Eukaryota; kingdom Metazoa; phylum Arthropoda; class Insecta; order Orthoptera; family Tetrigidae; genus Zhengitettix; species Zhengitettix transpicula. The sequence continues at coordinate 40,987,591 of CM073592.1, read as the reverse complement.
TGCGGAGCCCTAAAGACATTCTGCAAAATTGAATTAATTTTTTAAGTATAAATATCGTATTGTGAATCATCCATGATATGATATTTATGGTATATTTAAGCTTACAGTTTTATTCGGTTTGTGAGCGTTGCTATACACGGAAGTAAATATTTTAATGCGGTAATGGATCCATACCTGTGTAAATGTTGGAGCCATAATTTGTAACCATTACCCAATCGCTGTAAAACAAAATACATAGGGAATACTGGTAGATATACAAGGATTTAAACTGATAATGTTAAAATATTCATTTTAAAATATACTAATATTATGATATTGAATTACGTCATTTGTGACTTTGTTATGAATAAACAATTTCAACGTCTCACTTCATCCCGTATAAAAGGTTTTTCAATGATTAAGTGATACAAAATTCGTGTCACGTAATGACAGTAACGTACTAATAAGTCTCGGAAGATCCCAAATTTCGGTCGGACGTTTTAACAGCCTTTCACAGAATATTAATATTGAAACAGCAGCTATTCCACAGCTTATTGGATTTAATTCCGTGAAATGAGATATTGTAGTGTTGGAGGAATTGATAGTGCTCAAAAGCGCTTCAATTCGATCAAATCAAACAGATAAATTCAATTCCATTACAGGCAGAACCTCAAATCTGATACTGTTGTGAAGTTGGCAAATCATAAATTTAATTACCCGATATGTCAATTATGCCTGATTAAATTTACTTGGTATCATGTAAATATTTTCTATTATTTAATTAAATTATTGTTAATACCTCGTTCATATCATTTTTTTTATTTGTTGATTGCCACTTAGTTGTCGAATGTACAACTCTATTAAAAGTGAGTGCCTAGAAGAAATTATATGATATAATGTTGAGACAGATTTTAAGATAATTCTTACCATACATTTATTAATCCTCTCCCCACTCGCTTAGCTTGTCCGCCATAATGCTGTTCCTTGATTTTTTTATCATCAGAAATAAATAAATTAATAATGTTTCAAACCGTTCTGAAATCACCGAGAATTTTACTTTACATTTTTTGGCAGCGATGATAAAATAGCCGATTAGCCAGCGTCATATTCGTAGACCTTCATTGTTCCGAAACGAAATTATTTCCACAGTTGCTTTTAAAATACATCACTGAGAATCTTTTTCTGTATTTTCAGCAGCTGTATATGTGGTCGGCCTGTGAGGCCTTATATTTTTCTCCTACTTTTCTGTCTTGATTTATTCCTCTCTCCCTCTCCCTTTGCGCTGTTCGTCTCTTACGTTCATTTCTTATTGTTTCATTACATGGACAGCTAAACAAGTTATTTCCCATAACTCATCACTTTGGTCTATTTTAATATTTTAAGTTGGAGCCTTGTCGCTTCTTCGATACAGTACTTCAAAAATTTCTGGGTGAACTGAAACCAAGATGATGCGGAGTACACATACGATTTTTTAGCATTGTGGTATTCAGTAAAAAAACAGTAAAAAATGGTACGAAGACGAAAAGTAGATTAATGTTCAAAAGTGTTAATATTTTCACGGATGTTCTAGTCTAACAGAAAATACAGTTATATTTAGGATAATTGATTTACACAATCCATGGTTATTTATTAAATAATTCTACTTCAATTATAGAGTTGATTTCCATTATTTTGCTATACGCAAAATAATTTTACTACATTATGGATACAAATCAGGACCAAGTGAAGAATAGTTTAGAATTACATTTTTGGGCTATTTGAAGAAGTAGTTATTATCTGGACTAGTGTAGAATAATCGACGCAGTTAACATAGTAATGGTTGAGAAATGACGCGATGGATAGAACTGTCTACCTCCCAATGCCGCCAAATACCGAAATAGTGTCGTGTTATGTCTGTGGTGGTGCTGGTCGAAGACAACGTGGGATCTAATGACGATCATAACGTATCCTTCGTCAGAGTTGTTAGCTCCCGGAATATTTAACGTGTGTTATGAAACCTGATTGAGCAGCATTGAATTTCATCCGAGACAAAGATAGTAAGAGGCGAAGACAGGTGTCGGCACGCTTGCTCCACGTGCGCCCAGTCACGTGGAAACGCAAGGTCACACGCCCGGAAATTCTTGTGGCGTTCTTCACAAAGAACGCAAAAACTTTCCTTTCAATGAACCCCCACAGATGGCTGGTTCATGATCACGAAACTTTCTCATCGGACAAGGTTTAGGGTCTTATGTTTCAGTCGCATTCTCTCATCGAACTAGCCTATTTTTTCTAGTGACGAGCAGAGGTTTCCACATGAGTCTGGTCTGTGAAGTTCTCAGAATTATAACGGGAATAAATCCCTGCAATTTGAATGGTCTTCCGAGAATAAGTTTTAAGGGAAGTTAGGTTAGGCATCCAGTGATCTCCATCGAGACGAAAATTCAGTTACGATTCGGAAAATACAACTCAAAAGTATATACTTAAATTTATTTTACTCTGTTGTCAGAATCTTGTATATCGCAGGCTGCTTTCTTGCTACAAAGGCGGCAGGGCTTTACCACGGTGATGAGGAACGTGGGAAAAGCGAGTAAGAACTCTGTAATCTTTCAATTATCTGTTGAATGTGTTACGATATTTGTTTTGATGCTGCGAAGCAGAAGTAAATAGAGGGCCTGAGATAGAAAGTGTTTGAATAGTAAGCAATGGAGTCTGTGTCAAAGCACCGCTTACTCGCGACATTAAATTTTCCTGTGTGTAGTAAAAATCATGATAAAGGGTGATACAAACTCTAAATAGAAGTATAATTCACCGGAATAATTAAAAAAAAAAACAGGAACCTATATATGTAGCATCATGTTAAAAGGAAAAATATCAGAAAGAATGTCGAGGAAGCTGTGACATGGAGTCATGGGAGGAATAGGAGACGTGGAACAGCGAGGAAGAGATGGTTACAGGACCTGATGAGTATGAGGGTTGGAAGAGACACAGAGTAGACATGAATGGATGAATATCGTGTGGTAGGTCAAAGTCTACCCCAGACTGTAGTGCAGAGGAAGAATGAGAACTATAGTTGTCCGCCTGTTGCTATACAGCCAAGTCGCGCAAGCAGAGTTACAAAAATATTTAGCACAACAGTTGCATAAAAGACTCACTTAGAAACGACACATGTTTATTTAAACAAAAAAAAATTATGGAAAAATTTTCTGGATATTGGAAAGAAACTGGATTCTGACGGTAAAAAGTAAACTCCTACTATATATTGTAATAATTAAATAAAACTACAAATGGCTGTGGCTAAATAAAAAGAACTATTACGTGAAAAACTACAAAAAATATTTATTAACAATTTTAAATACACAATAATATTTGGGATCTCAGGGTCTTAAACTGGGTTTGATAAATGGGTGAATTTATACAATCAAATTACATTTACCTTTTATGGAAGTTAATGCGTCTGAAACGTAGACGAACTTTGTTGTGGAAGAAACTAACACTACAGATTGAATTTAAACAGTTCTAAATTTCATCTGGAATTAACGATCTCATTTTATCGATAATTAAATAATTAAAAATTAAAGAACGATCTGACTTTTATCTTTTAAAAGTGGTTTAAAATATGATTTTAAAGTTTTTCTACTTACGGCCGCCCAGGTCTTATTTTAGGTTTTTCGCGCACAAAATTTGGGGATATCACTGATTCTAGTACTCACAGACTCGAAATGTCAACAAATTCTAATTGGCGTAGTTTTGTTAGTTGGTCTAACACTAATTGGTAGATTCTCGATGCTTTGCTGCAACCTGTATTTGCAGATCTCGTGACTTTAGTTGGAAAATGTACTTCCTTGGTTTGTCTATGGCCAGCAGGTTGAATTTATGCTCGGCCACCGATTACAACATTAGTTTCACTCTCTCCTTCCCGACTGCAAAACTTTTTATAACATGAATTTTCTGGTCTTTACACCTCGCTGTTCTATGCCCGACTGAACATTTCTGACTGTCCGTTCGTCTCGTAGATTTTGAGCGCGTAGAACCTCAACAATGTTTTCTTTGCCTCGCCGAATTGTTGCGGCGTCCGCTCTATATCCTCTAATAATGAGTCCTCTACAATCCAACTTTCCAATTAGAACAATGTCTTAACTACCAATTACTACAATATAGAAGTGATCCTGAAATTAACCTGGGCTGGCTGCTTTATGTGGAACTTTTTAAATTTTACAGAGGTTCCGAAAGAAAGTATTTCGTGTGATAATGAACGCACCCCGGAACATCTCAAATGCAGTTCCCTATAGGAACTTTAGCGAGTCAAAATACGGTGAACATTATACGGATATGATTGACGTGCACTGCCAAAACCTAGTTTCTGTTTAGTCGTGAATATGAAATCGGAAGACTGTAAATATCTAAAATAACTGTTTTTGAAAATTAATCATTATAACTTCGTAAATAGAACATTTTTACTACATAAATTAATATACGAATTGCCATCTGGAGCCATTTCTTCAATTAACTTATTTGTATTAAAAAGTATCCTTTATGACTACAGCTTCCTGTCTGATTGAAAAATTGAATTAATTGAAAATAATGCTAAACCTCACATTAATCTTCATATTCGGATAATGAATATAGAAAAATTGAAGATAATATTGCACGAAATAATAGAGACTTTTAAAACCCACAAAAAATTAAATTCATTAAACCATTACGTAAAATAAGAAAATTTGACTTCTTAAATGTTGTATATGAATGAGATAAATGGTCACATAAATCAAAATAAATATATGTTATATTACGTTCTAATATTTGACTATAAATCTTCGTTTGTGTTATTGAGAAACTAAAAATGAAAAACTTTACGTCTGATTGAAAATAATTAATAAGAAAGAAAGTCAATATAGACAAAAAAAGGTAATATAAATACCACACAACGTTTCTGGAATCCTTGTCGCTTTCGTCGGGTGCTAAGAAGCACCTAGAGAAACACAACTGCACACTCAAAGCGTTGCTAACTGACTAGTGCAGTTGTGTTTCTCTAGGCTCTTCTTAGCACCTGGCGAAAGAAACAAGGATCACAGAAACAGTGTGTGGTATTTATATTACCTTTTTTGTCTGTATTGGCTATCATTCTTATTCATTAATGAGAAACTGTTAAGCTAATAATTAAATGAAGACTACATTGGTTCATGGATCTTCTCGGTGATTGGTAGTTTGACAGGAGACTGCTGCTCACAGTTACGTAAAAATTCAAGCTCCTAAGAAATTGATCTGACCGGAAGAGAACGTGCAAATCATGTTCACACCAGTTGCGTCTCACGCCTTTCTACAGCGAAGGGCAGGGGCCAGCTGCTTGACCAATCTGCAAATATATTTGCATGAAAATAGACTCACTTTCTATAGCGATCAAACTGCACGGAGTTGCACATGCATGCAGAGTGCATTCATGCACGAGAACTTGAAAGTGAGGTCAGAACCGATATCTGCATTTCAATGTCGTTAGAGATGTCGACAGACGTACATCCTAGTTCAGAATGTTTGGAACTGTCATGTCAAGTAATATATATTTAATTTATATATTGTAACTAGCTTTAATTTTTTTCCAATTTCTAAAGCTTTTAACCATCTTTCTCATATTTCTAAATATCACGGTATCATTTGAGATACATATATAATATAGCAAATTATAATATTGATTTATCCCATGGTTTACATGATATGAAAAGTATTAATTATTTTAAGGATAAGTGTATATACTAAAATCGGTTACCAGTGTCATAATATACAGAGAGGTTTTAAACGCGGCCATAAAATTCTATACCCATATTAATAATACCTCATTATTACTTATTAAAGAATTTGGCATTGTGGTAATTCTCAATGCCCGCTTTTCTGATTTGTAGCATTCACAATGACACTTAAGTCTTAGTTTAATAGAATGATAACAATTGTAATATAATCAAGCAGTAGTTATGGAAAGTCGCCAATGACTTTTATGTTGACGGGACTAAAACAATAAATAAATAAAAACTATGTAGAATCTAGTAGAATGATGTATGTCAATAAGATTAAGGGAGAACGAATGGAAGCGACTGAATCAGCCGAAAAGGAAAAGGGTGAAACAGTTTTTCCTCGGATAAGACTTTAAAAGATTGAAATTTCCAGTGACACTTGCGGTTATGTATTGGACATTGCCAAGTTTCTCCCCTAGACAATTTACAACGCTTTATCAAGGGTGGGTTCAATCCATAAGTTGTTTATTCTTATTCCTCGATTTTACAGAACAAATGAAATCAATTCCTATCCATAAAATACGGTGGATAAATAAATACTCATGCTAGAGCAGGCACCAACTTATACACACACATGTATATATCAATATATGAGGTAAGATGAATGTTACCTCATTAATAAACGGTTTTCAAAAATTTGGCATTGCTTGCTATAGCCTGAGTATTTATTCGTCGCAATCTTAATTGGCTATCTTTCTTATTCATTATTTTCAATCAGACGTAAGTTTTTTCATTTATATATATATTATTGATTTAAGGCATGCGTGAATTCCTTATTTCGGCCCCGTCACAAGAGAAGTAAGTATAAACGTCTGAGTGAAAAATATACTAATTATGTAATGAAATAGGCAGTTAACACGCAAAATTTAGTGTGATATTATTAAATATATTTAAGCAGTCTTGAAAATATGCATTTACTATATGTTTTTCACATTACCGTTGACGAGTTCATTTCTGAGGCTGTCATATTTAATTAATAATATGTGATTTAATAATTAAATACTTTAACGTTCATCAGATAAATTTCGTGAAACAGGGTGTAGTTTATTACGGTTAGTAAGAGAAATTAATTTTATGTACAACTATCGGACTAATATTTGGGATAAATTTGTGATTAAATTAATGACAGTAGTACACCTCAATTCATAAGTTCGAAATCCGCTATCATAAAGGAAGGGAAACTTGTTACGACCAAAGGAAAAGTAATGGCGGTGCATTTTTTCAAAAACCGGCTCCGGAAACCGAGAATTAAACAATAAAGGTTGTCAAACGGATTAAAGGTTGTTCAAAAGTAACAAATAAAAATCAACTGAAGATGCTGTTGGGGCTGATCCGCAATCTCGGATGAATATTAAGTAAATGATTACTTCTGATTCATTAATTTTCAATACTATCATATGATAAATAGGTTCTTAAGTTATAATAATTATACGACGATCCGCAAAATTGATTTCAAAAGACAGTTTACTGTTCTCTGTGTATATTTTTTGGGTAAATGTCGACAGTTAAATATTTGTTTTGGTAGAATGTGTGTGAATGGATGTATTTATGAAACCTGCGGAATGCGAAGTCTCCGCTGTCGTCACCGTGTTTAAACGAGTAATTATGGGAAGCTACAAGCCTCTCGGGGCGCCATTTTCTCGCAGCCACGGTCGAAATCCGCCTAGCTGGAGGGTCCTTATCCTTGTGGTGAGCTATTGTCCTTGGCAGAACGCTGAGCTGGCGCCTCGCAGAAGCGGCGGCATGTCCAAAGAAACTCTTTCAAGCTGCAAAATTATTCTGTCAACATCACTAAAGCAACAGTCGTAGGTTCTGGTGCGTCCGCACGGCTCAGTGATAAATCCTTCTCTATCCCAATGAATTTACTGTCCAAAGAAATTCAAAGGAATATTGTAGTCAAATGTGAAATATACTGGTCGAAAATTTTTTTCTCGAATCATTTGCAAACGTGAATTATTTATTTACTAGATTTTTTTTGATTTATCCCCAAGTTCTTTTGCAATGAATTATTTTTATTTCATAATTTTTAAATTAAATTTCAGCAAGTTATTCTGAGTCCTATATTTCTAACTCAAAATATCAGCTGAAGACAAATGGAATTAATAATAAATATAATATATACTCTTTATATATATTGTTGTGAACAATATTTGAACCAAATATAAAGATTCTGTTGTGGATTACTCAGCTGTAATCCGGGGCGTGGGAAGCTTTCAAAACATTAATGTTAATAAAAATTAAAAGTAAAATAATTCCAGAATTTTAAAAAATATTTCCGTTGGACTATGTCTACCTATGTTAAATTATAAGATTAACCTGACATTTATCAGTTTGACCTCGCATAGCAATTTTTCGATGAAAATTAATTTAATATTTCACATTCACCATTATGTTTTGTCTCCATGAATTAATAATATATTAATGTTTTTTATTCTACATTCGCATAATGTCGCCAGAAGTCTTTCGGTGTCCGCTACAATTTTTCCAATCCCCAATGTCCTTGCACAACCCATTTTGGTCTGGAGGCAACAGCCACGTCAAGCTTTTCCATACAGGGAACTTGATACTGGATAAGAGATGCTGTCATCTCAGCAATCTCACGAGGCGGCCTTGTATCACGATATCGTGAATTTTAATTAACATTTCATCATCATTAATTTTAAGTTATTATCGAATTACAAATTGTATCAATTACAAGTGACTTTCTTTAATACCCGTTTCCTACACGGAGATTATTTATTTTCTTTATTTTTAAAAAAACAAAAGTTCATGAATGCCCGATATTGATAATAAGGAACATGATCTGTTAGGATTTCTACATTCTCGAGAATGGCGTCTGTGCCAGTTGCCGAAACGTCATGACGAGTTAAGGATATCAACCGGTTGATGACCCAAGAAGACTGTACTAAATTTTTGCACCGGGAGAGCCTCCTATAAGAAATATATATATATATATATATATATATAAAGTGGTGCCTTGATGAAGCTAAGTATTTTTATCATTGACAAAATTTTTAATCTCCGGCTTGAGGCTGATACCCTATTTTATGTTATCTCATTTTATTCCAATCTCCTTCCTTCATAAAAGTTATTGCCGAAATGGAACAACGATATTGCATTATCGCGTATGTAAAAGATAATCTTTCATTAAATATGAACCGATATTGATAAATACCAGTGATTTGATTCTTCTTCAAAAAACATGTGTACAGTTATCTGTTAAGCACTGGTCACGATGTCCACTTACAAAGTTTTCAAGAGCTTTAACATGATTGTCAACTTTACGAGAACAGAACTCAGTTGTTGACTCTTTATCATTTATGAATTTCAGATAGTCAATGTTTTTGTGTATTTTTCAAAGGCGAAGTTTCAAACATTTGAAAGAAGTTTAATTCGGAATAACTGCAGATATCTCTTCCAGTTCATCGAAGAAACCGTCATTCATATTCCACAATTGTTCAAACGCACTCTTCAGGACTAAAGATCCCTTACTTATGCATGGCTTGCATTAACTCAGGGCGCACATCTCTACAATTTTAATTGATAATTGTGAAAGAGTATAAGTTGTGAAAATTTCATTACATCAGTTTAAGTTTTAATAAATCTGCAAATCAATGATCAGCTTAATATTAACAGCGGCATGAAATGATCTCAACTTAAATGTATTAAATATTCTCAAGTGGTAAATTTATTTTCCTGTCTGTTTCGGGGGCTTAAAACTGTGATTTTGAAGTCTCTGATGTATCAAGCCACAGATTGGTTCCAACATTGTTTGTGTTACTTTCAAGAATAGGTGCAAAGAAATTCGTCAAGCACGAAGCTTTTAAGGTCGTATATATTGAGAGAAAAATGATGGAAGAAAAGCAACAGATTCAAATTACATAAGGTCACTCACTCTCAGGGCCATTTATATCCTTCTTGATATTTCCCGCATCAATAAATCCCCTCCATTTTGACCGGCCTTCTGGATCTCCTTCAGCTTCTCCAAACTTCTCTATATCGACCTTCATCTGATTTTACCGTCTTTCTCTTGGTATTCCACGGGATCGTCTCCTTCTTGATTACTTTTCATCACCTCTTTCAGACAACACCCATCCTCTTGTTTTAGTACATGTCCAGCCCACCCTGATTCTTCTGCAATTAATTTCGCTTATTACATCACCATTCTCGTAGAGGTCCCTGATCTTCTTATTATGTTTTCTTATACATGACCATTGTTCCTTTGTAGGTCCATATATTTTTCGTAAGACTTCATTCTAAACAGCTCTCTCTCTTCTTTCTCATTTAGTCTCCATGTTTCTGATCTATATAATATTACTGGGCTGGTTATTCTTTTGTATAGTCTAATTTTCGGTCTGTGCGACGAGGATTTTAATGAAAGTGGCTGAATTCAATCTGATTTGTATCTCCGGTTTCTCTGTATTCTGATTTGATGTAATTACCCCAAGGTATATAATAGTATATATATATATATTATCCCAAGGTATATAAAGTCAAGTCGTTCAAAACCATGTCCGTCAATACGCACAGGCCATTTACTTCGATATATGTTTCTTGTAAAATGCATGAACTTATTTTTTGTGTCATTAGTCCTTAATTTATTTTTCTGTTTGTCATATATACTTTGACATATTAATATTTTCTTCGGTAATTACATAAATAAATTAAATAAATATTAAAGGGTGGAATTTCATATTTTATTCGATGCACCAAAATATAAATATTGGACACAACCCAAAGTTATTACCATAAAAATTAAACCGAGAGAATGAAGAAGAAGCGACAGCAACACGAGTTCGGGGGGGAATCACTGTACTGCAGGTTTAAATAGAAGATTAATGAGCGTAATCAGAGAACAGAGAGAGGGAGTGAGCAGAAGATTACGCCTGGAAGTGGACGAGACCTAAACAGAGTATAGAGTACCAGGAAAGGCTGTAGCTGTACGATTGTCCACGCCCGGAAAGAAGCATCCAGCAGCCTACCTAGAAGGAGCAGCTACCACAAACTAGAGAAACACTTTTATGATGTTGAATTAGGCACTCACAAAATATAGGCGACCTTTATACCCAGATTAAGTTTTTCAAGGCATTTACAATTTTTTTTATTACAGTAGCACATTTTGTAAGAGTATTCGGAACAATTGGGGCACTTACAGAAGAAGCTTATAATTTTTAATAAATAAATAAAACGCCATACACGTCAGAAATAATTAAATACAAAGTAAATGTATAAACACGACAAAATTTGTCAGACGTAATTTATTAACAATAATTATAAAATCACAACAAAAATATTTGATCGTTTCCAAACACATACATTTAAATAATCATAATTTTGATTGGAAAAATACTAAAATTTTAGATGAAGATTTTGTCAAGATTCATGGGCAAAATGTTACAAATAGTTACAATAATTCGGCTATAAATTTAAAAAGCTTTTATGACAATTATTTTCAATTATTTTTATTGTTTAATGAATCATTTAATTTTTTTTGTTACTATTTTAAAATAATAATTTTGTATTTATATATACAAATTGTTTCGGTTACAACGGGAATTAAAAGCAGAGCTTGCATCGGAAATTCTACACAAAATTTATATGACAGAAATTTTAGTCAACATTGGGAGATTTATCGAAATTAATTGCTTATATTTCAAGGCTTTTAGTCAACACTTCTTTAAAAAATATTTTCATGTGAATTTTAGAATTACATTATTTTATATCTGAAGACGTCCTAGACTGAGGTCGAAACGTTGAGTATTGTATGTTTCATTTTCATAAATTACATCTGAAAAGTTTGCCGGTGTTCATGCATTTTTAGCTGACAGATAAATATATCTTTAATACAAATCCAGTCAATGGTTCGTTCCTTTTATCGGAACTCCTTCAGGTAAAGGCATAATAATTGATAATGAAACTAAATATAAAAAAAATTTCTGAAATATTGTGCTTTGTGCGTGAAAAGCACATACTTTTAAAAGTATTTCTGCAGTATTTTATTATTTATTGAACTTAAATGATGTTATTGGAAATAGATTATAATCATCAATATGTTTTTGTTGTACTACACCCGAATAAGCTCCAAGAAAGGGATCGAACCGTAGTGTTAATCTGTATTAAATTGTTTCTCACGTGTAGTCCATTTTATTTATTGATTTATTTAACTGATGTCATAAAAATATAACTATTAATCTTATAAATTCAAGCCTCAATATTTTCATTCTTGTTTTTTTTTATTTATCTTGTCTCTTATATTATAGAAAGAGCCGGAACCTTAGGACATTAAGGTTTCTTGAATATCACCGTATTACAGCGTTAAATTGTCTTGTCCTACAAGTTTTAATGTATATTTCTCATCTTACTACAAAGTCATAACACTTCGATCCATTAGTACTTGTATTTTAATACTAATGAATAACAATATTTTATTATATGTACAGAAACGCAGTTGTGTTATGAATATTAATTTTTTAATTATAAAAAGTTTTAATTCGCGGTAAATATATCTGGTTAAATAATAATGTGCAAACGTGTTCCATCCTTGTTTTATTTTAATTTCGTTTGGGATCGTGCCGCATTAATTAATTGTCCCATTTATGTAAAATAAAAAATTAACAACGTCAATTACCTCCAATTTGTGAATTTAAAATCTATACTTTAATCCCGGACAATTTCAGCTAGTCTAGAGCGTTGAATGATAATACTAAGGATCGTATTTGGATAGGTCAATGTGAAATGAATTCCGCTATACGAGGCGTCGTCCTTGTGCGCCTTGTCTGCGAGCCCCGCCTAAGACGAACCTTGAACTGGCTCAACGGAATCGGAAAGTTCCTTCCAATCCACTCCATTCAACAATGTCATTATGCTCGATTGCAACCCTTTCTCAAGCCAGCAAAATATTCGTTTCAACATTAACAGACAGTTAATGCAGAGAAGAGACATCGTAATTAAAATGTTAAGTGTTCATCAATTCCATCGGACTTGAAGTTCCTCAGTGAAGCCCTTTGTTCTTTATTTTGATTTTTTAAAGTTATGACTACAATTTCAATACAGGACCGTTATTGCACATTAATTGTTTACGATTTATGATTATTTCTCTCCTGAATTATCCTGATCTCTGAAGTTTGTGATAAATAATTTTTAATAACGATTTATGTTATTGTACAATGCAGAGATTACACGATTCAAATATTCCAGAATTGTGTTTCTTATTAGGTTTCTTTTTCACATATTAGCTACTTCTCAAATTTTATCACGGCAGAGGAACGGAATTTCTTTTCGACAACTGCCCCAGGTCCTTCTTAACGTTTCAAAATTAAATATACCTACCTCATTGGTATTAAAACTTAGAATTATATTAAGTTAATTTATATTAAAAGGAAATAAGTTCTAAATTAATATATTTAAAAATATTTACTTTTTAAATGGGATCTGATAATGAAAAAGAACCTTAAGAATTAATTGAATCCAGACGATTTATTTTTATCTTTCGGTTACATTATTAATGGCAGGTTGTTAATGGTGAAGAATGTTTCACTTCATAGTAGTTCTAGTTCGCGCGGGGTCAGTGTTCTGGATACGAGGTATACGTGCAAGGTCTTGTGATCTTCATGGCAGACGATTGCCCGGTGAATAACCGGGAAGAACTAGCGACAGAATATAAGGAATAGAAAGCAACAGAGAATTCAGGGATTTGTATGCGATAATCGATTCTTAGTCTTCGTTCGGTAGTCGATAGCTGGAATTAACATCTAAAATACTGTTTAATAGTACACTAAATTATCATATTTATTTAAAATTAAATTTGGGAATGTTGATTATATAAAATTTGTAATATGATTTTCCTCGATTAAAGACTAAAATATATTGTGGTAGACAAACTAAAATAAAACGATGTGGTGCCAATTAATGTGAGAATACAGTTTATTTAACTATAAATTAAAAGAAACTATTGATGATTTTGTAAATGAAATAACTATTAACCAAGCAAATTTTAAATACAGAAACATTTACAACAATTTAAATTTAATTAATTTTTATACAAAAACTTTATTTATAAATGTCACGGATTTACTGAGATTCTTTAACCCTACAGGATCGCTTATAGGGCCTCTATAAGTAATAGTAACCCGAAACGAGATAAGCAAATTTTTTAAAAATAATACAAAGTAATTGAAATGAATTTACTTGAATATTATACAATGAACCTAACATGATAAATCTGAAGAAATCTGACAGTACGGAATATTATACCAGGTTTACAATAGATTTTTGTACATACCAGGCAACGGAGCAACTCTCGTATCACACTAATCATTCACTTCACCAATTATTTATCTTTTCACAAATTATTTAAATGACTTAAACAGGCCATAGTATCACACTTTCTACACAACCTAAGCCAGAATATGCGATTGAAAAACCTCTGTCAATCTCCAAATATTTCAGTGAACAGGAATAATGTCGACAGCAAGAAAATTGGAATTACACTTTCCAAATATCAATTCGATTAAGCTCACTTTAAATTCTACCAATGATATGAGTTCAACAACAGCCAGTACAACTTTTCCTACCATTTACTCGTGTCTCCTTCAATCTCTTGCGCCAACAACTTTAATAACTGTATTTTATTCGTCAACTTTTACTTGCAGACTCATTAACAGTTTTTTTAAGCAATCCTAATAAGCAGTCCTCATTGTGCGACCGCCACGTACAAAACTTTTTCTGATCCGCCCGTATCGGAGACTCTGACAAAACTTCTCTGCTCGCTGATAATAACATACTCTAATCGACCGCTACCGGTCAGCTCCTATCGGACACTGTACTTTTATTCACCTCTTTCAACATTACACATTTCCGACAATAATACCGTCTGCAACATTCCACATTCTTACGCTGTTACCTACAATACCTGGGCCACAATAGTTCGCTGACAATACAACTATTAAATAATTTATAAAATACTTTCATTACATATATTGGTGGTCACTACAATATGGATAAATTTTTATACTCAAAATTCTGTTACGTTTGAACATTTCTGTAGGTCTCTGTGAACCAGTGTTGAACTATCAAATAATTATCGGTATATTTCAGTCTGTAATCAAGTTGAAAAATTTTCACATCAGACGTTAAGTATATAATGATATAAAATAATTATTGTGCGCGAAAAATTACGCATGACAGTTAAACTTCATGTAGTCGTTGAAAAATAATTATATTCGGCTGAAAGGGAGAAAATTATTCATCAACAAATCTAATTAATCCATATTATACAATTTATTCAGTAGTATTTGACGGTGTGTCCGTCAATATGAACGTCAAAGTCCTTTATGCGTCAGCACCCTAAACATCGTTATGTGAATGTATATGTAAATATCAAATACATCATTATATGCACATCCCGTAGTATGTATTCATGATCATATTTAAATGGGATCTAGTCTTTTGTGCTGGAATTATGGTAAATCGCTCATTGATGTGTAGGCTTTTACATTGAAACCCCTCTTTTCCCCCCTATCACCGCCTACTTCCGTCACAGAAAACGTACTATATCTCGCAGTCTTACCCCTCACATAAACATTTTAACTTAAAAAACTGGTGCAACTTTCAATCAAGGAAGCCTGCGAGAGGATTCTCTCGCAGGTGAACCTTCACAGAGAGCTCTGGTGGAGGCTACCTTCAGAACTCTCCGGTTTTTTTGTACTAAGGTTCCCACATGCCGAGGCACCTCGGTCTGTTTTGAGAGGTGTATGTTTCCGGGGTCGCAGACCTTGGGCATACGGTAAGAGTTGTCCCCTATTCCTATTGGAATAGTCGGCCAGCTGTCTCCTAAACTGGTACCAAATGCCCGACCTACCTGATGCAGGTTTTTATAGGGTTTGTTCTGCATTACTTTTAGGCGAATGCCGGGTAGGATCCTTAAACTATAGCCCGGGGCCAACCTTCCTCCACACTTCCGCATCCCCCTTTTCAAATCCCTTTCCGATGCTATAAAAGGGGAGTTTCCACTATGTGGATTACCCTATACATAGCCTATCTACACCCCCCCCCCCGGTAACTTTCAACAAATTAATTCACGATATATCTTTATTAATACCTGACGTCGTAGCGCTAATTTCGTGGATTTCAATTCAAATTCGTTAGAATATGCGCCATCTGTATTTACTGCTCAGTTTCATTTTCTTGTTTAATCCTGAAATTTATTGACCGAGTTTCAGATCCGTAAGTATTGGAAATATTCATTGATAACGTTTTATGTTTACGGGTAGAATAATTCACGTAAATCTTGTTATTGGAATCTACAATATTAATGTCTTCCAAAGTTATGCTATTCACTGATATATCTACACGTGTTCATTGGCAATCAGGAGTGGTTTTTTTTTCAAATTAATTATGGCCCAAAACAGTTTGCGTGCTATTTATTTCTGTTTCTGTTTTCACGTTTAGGTAATATTAGAACGGTATCTCAGATTTATAGTTTAAGTAACTATGTCAAAACTTTACTTAAAAAAATTAAATTTTTTAATGTGGCTGACGTGCTTTTGTTGTTTTTGTTTAATGATAAATGTTTCTAATCACTTATCAGTTTGAATAACAACGAATTAATCATCTTCAAACTATTTAATTTTGAAAACTGGAGCTTTCGGCAGTATTGCCACAGTCATCTATACAAATAAAGAAGAATCGTAATTTTAAAGAACGCATTTATAATTTAAAATGAATCCCAATGTTTAAATTATAAATAAAATATATGGGTCATTTTGAGAATTGAAAATTTATGTTTTGTCAAATAATTTTATATATTGGTTTCCTAATTAATTTTAAATGTTTTCCATAAAAATGTTTTCCCTGTATATATAACTATGGAAATATTTCCGAAAACTCCAATTCTCAAAATTAAATACTTTGATAAATATTAATTACTTTTTATTATTAAAATTGTCGACTGATGAAAAACATAGAGAGTAATACAAAAAATTATATCAGTCTTTATTATTCTCACTCATATTTCTCAGTCCGCAACGCTGCGATGAGTGTTTCTTTTTATCAACAATTGTTAGTTATCAGCAATTTTCCAAGTCTGTTTCTCATGTCCCGTATTGCCAATACAGGCAACTTTATGTTGTATGTGTAAATTTAATGTGTTGGATAAGAATGAAATTGCTAGAAACATTTGTTATTCTGAAGCGCTACGCATTATTTTCCCCTATAATTAAATATAACCCGTTGTGATTTAACCTTTTCTGAATATAACTGTTCCACGTAACAGGAAATCTAACACTAATTTCCACAGCGCAGTAATCAAGAAGTGCTGTATATTTACGTGACAACGTCCACAGAGTTGCGATGAAGGAAAACTGGAGCAATGAAAAATTTGCGGATGCTGTTGCATCTAATTAAATAAATATCACTACTACTCTTTACTAAAATTATGTGATCTTTATTCAGATTTATAACTTAATTCATTTATTTACAAGATACTGGTTACTAAATCAAATATTTTCCGCTGTCCTGACACACACTAAATATTCATCGGCAATTCAGATCAACAGCATTTTGGTAGTGGGGAAGGATTCGGAGCTTAAAGGCGATGTTCGACGACGAAAGCATCGCTCCAGTCTTGCTATCATTTTAAATTTGTAATATCTCGGAATGAGAAGCTGTATCCGTGTAAAGGTGCTAAAGGGCGAGGTACTAATTGTATATTACGTAGACTTGTGGAATATTGTACGTAGTAATTGATCCGGGCTGGAAATGCAGTTTTTTATTAGGTGCATTATGGACGATATTCCCGTCTAATACGACTCCTAATTATTAGGGTGCTAGTGAAAATGTCGATTTGATTAAACAAATTTGTTGAAATATCTCTTATTGCTTAAGACACTCAATCTCTACAACCTTTTCTTACTAATTACTTGATGAAGATATAAATTATTAAGTTGAGACAGTGGACGATTTTTTAAAACTAATATTCATTATTTTATATATATATATATATATATATATATATATTACTGTTTTCCGTCTTTCAAGGCAGGATGATAATTTTTAGCACGTATATAGGTAGGAAAAGCTATTGACACAAAAAAATCGACAATACACTATATTATTGATATAAAGCTTGTCATCTATTTTCTTTTCTAAAACGCCTTAATTATAGCTCATTGTTTCGGTATCACGTTTTTTATTTCATTCTTCGCTCCATCTATGAATACATTGTACAACTGTTTCCTCGTCTATTCAGGACAACAATTATGTTGTTTACCTACTAATAACATGCCCCGTAGAGAAACTGAACCTGCCAGACTGAATTTTAAGTTTTAATGTTTTGAAAGGATACGAGAAAATTTGAGATTTCCTTAGTTATATTCCACTTTAAATTAAAAAACTGTAAAGCCATTTTTCTGAAAACCTCTTCACATATAACAACGAAAAAAGTTGCATCGAAATTGTTTTTATGTTGATAGATCAACGACATCGTAAATATAAATTTAAATTACAGACAAAACTATTATTTTATTTTCACAGTTCATTAAAACTTGGTTGTGGCTGTATATAAATAATTTTTAAGTTTAGATCATTGGTTATCATGACTAGGTTAGTGTTTGTTTATTGTGACAATTAAGCTTAAATATTCTTCAATACTATTTACCTATAACTTATTAATTCCCACAATAAGTTTAGTTTGTGTTGGAATTGTGTTTGGAATTTTGTTTTATAAATTTCACTAATTGTTCCATGATTATCTTCTCATCTATTCCAACTTCCGTATTTCCATCCATATTATTCTCCAGGTCCTGATCTCGTAAGTCGTCCACTCCACTAACTGAAACTGATGATCGCTTTCTATAATAAACATTCTCTTAATTGCACTATCAATACTCGCCTCACTTTATTGTACAGTTTCCGGACTACATTGCTAACTTACGAATCGCTTCTTAAAAATGGGCGCTGTCTCTGTTATATAATTATTAAATGATGTAAGAACCATTATGAGCCAGCTGTTCCAGACGTTACTGTCATAAAATTATTTTACGCAACAAAATTTCCTTCTTATTTAGATTATATAAGTCTCCGCTTTTATTTTCCATCAATACTCATTCCGAGGGTTGGCTGTATATTGCCCTTTATTTTAAATTAACGAAAGGAATTCAGTGCCATAGTTTTAATTACATCACATTTGTTGCATTTATCCGAGTGTTCAAGGAATGGATCTGTCTTTGAAGTTCAAGTTCGCACCTTGAAATCCATATCGATATAATTTTTTTTATATAAAAGAATGCGTTCTTAAACCATTCTTTACTTTATAACAACCATGAATGGACAAAAGAAGGTTAACCTAACACGTGGTGACTTACAACTACGAGTGTGTTTGCACTAAAGCTCTAAAAACAAGGACAACACAAGAATTGAAATATTTTTCTTCTTAACATTATTAAATGGAAAAATATAATTTCTGCAACATAAAATTTCGCGTTTGTCACAAATAATCACATTAACGCGAAATTATAGACTGGTTTTTCCGGTTATTCAGGTCTCAGTATGTATGTAGAAAAACTCCCACGTTCTTAGTTATCGCCGCAGAATGTGTTTAATACCTGAAAAAAAAATACTTCCAGCTTTTAGAGTTTCTTAATGAAAATCCTGTAAGCAAATAATTAATATGCGCTGATAAAAAAACGTAATAAAGATATTCTTGACAAGAGGCTCTAATGACTTTAAATTTCGTGATAATACAAATAGTTTGCTCATCTCCTTTTACAGTCTGTTAAGGTTGGAACTCCCACCAGCTGTGTAATGAACTTAATGTAGCGCTAAATACAGGCCACGTGGCGCAAAGGACGTACGTAAATATGCTTTGTGCCCTTGATTGCTCTTCCGTCAAACAACCTGTAAAAGTTTATTATTTTAAGGAAAATTACCTTTCATATTAAATTTTTTACAACATGTTGCCTCCTTTGCGAGCGATAAAAAGATAGACGTCATGGGCCCACATAGATAGGTCATTGCTCCTAGGCGCCAGGAAGTCAAATGCAAGGACGAATTGTCTTTAATAAATGATTATTTCCAAGCAATGTGATTCAGGTTGATTTATTTGTTCTTTATATGTTTTTCTGGAAATTTGTTGAAGTGATGGCAATGCTTAATCCTCTGTAAAAATATTCTCAGACCTTGAGTGCTTGGGTAATAGTTTTTATAACCCCTTACATAACAAAACAGGTGATAATTAAACGAACAACAATCAGCGAGACTTGTAAGGAATGAAGTATTGGAAATACTAGTAAATAGGAAAATCAAGACAAGCATCTGTGATTGAAATAGGAGTGAGAAGTCGAGGATATGAAACCTTATTAAATTAATGAACATAGGTAGGCTAATATTACTCTTATCTCTGGTTAATACTACCAGCTGCATCCATGTTATATACGATTGTCAAAGCGACCTACCTGATGCAGGTATTTCTAGGGTTTGTCCTGCATTACTTTTAGGCGAATGCCGGGTAGGATACTCAAACTATAGCCCAGGGGGCCCTAGTTAACCCTTGGCTACTTTCTTCTACCCTTCCGCATCCCCCCTTTCAAATCCCCTCCTATGCTATTTAAGGGGAGTTGACACCATGTGGATTACCCTCATGTAGCCTGTTACCCAAAAAAAACGGATTCGCAGTAAATAATCGGTTTGAGGAATTACGTAGAGTATATCGAATTTGTATGTGGATCATCTTAATCTAGTTGGTTAAATAATTGTACACCTTAATCGTAATTTTACTATTTTTATCCAGTAATTATTAAATAATAAAATAATAAATGACTTCTGTGATTAATTAAGATCGTCAACTGTAAAAAGATAAAAGATTTGTTACTAATTCTGGCGGCTGGAACAACCCAATAAGGCTTTTCTCTCCATAATAGAGGAAAAAAGATATATTATGAGCTTTAAAATAAAGAATGACTAAAAAGTTGAAAGTATATAATCATTCTTAATAATATCAGAGAAGTAAATTTGTAAAATAGAATGAATTATTTGACTTCAGTTGCATCAAATATATACAGGAAACAGGAATGGATTTCGTAAAAAAAAAGTATTTTAATGTTGAGTATAGGGAAGTGTCTAGGATTTAGTGAAGAATAATGTCATACATGAGGCTAATCCTCATTATCGTCACTTTCAGAAAATAACATAGGAATAGATAGAAAGGGGGGATGCGGAAAGGAGAACATGACCCCTGGCTATAGTTTAAGTCTCCCAACCGTTCTCCTAAATGTGGAGGGAAAACCAAAGATAAACTTGTATCAGGTAGGTCGGGCTCTCAATACTTTTCTCACGCCCTTCCGCTAATTGGAGTGCTTTTATTAGTAACAGGCTACAAAAGTGTCTTCACGCGGTGATCTCTCACCTTTAATAGCATAAGGAGGGATAGAAAGTGGGATGTGGGAGGAGAGAAACGTAGCTAAATGTCAATAATATTTTTGAGGGTGACAGACTCCCCTTTAATACCTTGGAATATTTTCCTCAGGACTGGACTTATAATAAAATTTTCATGTGACTTCGTTGTTTGTGTAATTACGTACGGCGGTTAAAATATAATAAACACGCTCGAGAAAAACGATTAGATAATTCAGAACGGAAGTAATTTGTTTAAAGGATAAGATAACATATAAAATCGTGAGCGGTTACGGAATAAATAAATAACAATTTTTCATTCTTTATAGAGGAAGACAGTTGCAAAAATGTGATTTAGTCGAAGTGTTTTGTCATTGAAGTTTGAGAACATTAAATTTAATTGTTCCCTAAATCGACAAAATTATACACTTTTATTAACTATTGAATTACATTATTATATTTTACATCTCTATCGCTGCCAAGGGAATTTGTTTGCGAAATTCGCTTTCGTCTTCCTCAATCCATCGTATAGTCCATTTCTTTAATATGCGTTGGAGCGTACAAACTTGGCTTGCTTAAAGCTATTTGTGTTGTAGCTGAAAAATTCATGTAATAGGTCCTAAATGCCTACACAAATAATCCAAGTATGTGTTACTCATACCTAAAGAGATTTGAGAGAACGGTTAACATGTCTGCTTGCTTATCTCTTAGTACGCCAATCCAGTTACTGTATTATGTAAACAATAGCAGTTACCATCGGTTTTCATAATAGCACTTATTTTTCTTTCTAATTAATAACAAACACTGTGCACTTCGAATCCAACTCATCGCATTTATATTCATTATATTAATTTAAAACATTATTACTCTAATATTGAATTGTTCCATCAATACCTGTCGAAGTGTTAACATTATTGAAATAAACAAAAAGTGATAACTATGTTGACCTATAATCAGTAAATATTTATGGGTGAATCTTAATAATTTATTAAACATATTTTGTTTTTTAAAAAAACCGCATGAATCTTCCATTTCGTAACTAAGTCGTATGCACGTTTAACAACTTATAAGAAATAAACTTTTGGTCTAAACGTCTGTATGTTGGCTGCACTGCTTTCTGCGGTCGCTATTAGAAATTTTTCACTATTCGTTTTTCTTATGACAAATTATAAAATCCATGGAAGACATTCTGTAGGACACTGGGGCAGTGTTTAGCAAAAGACAGAAGAGTTACAAAGTGGTTGGATGAACCTAAGTGCGAGGAGAGGGCAGGACGACCAGCCTCATGCACTGCTGACAACATGAGCAAGTACGTGTCCTGGTCATGAATAACCGACGGATGACTTGTTGGAGTGGAAAACAACGTACACAATAGTCATGGTTATGCAGATTAAATTATTCATAACAGGCAAAACTTTCATATAGTCTGTACGAAATACGTCACTATACAACTCACTGAAGAGGTCAAGAGGCGTAACCGGTGAAACTCTTCATAATCTTGGCTTAGATATATTGAAGCATCCAGTAATGTATAGCATTTTAAACATGTTTATCGGACTTAAATATTTCAATCATTAAAATAAAAAACAGACTAAGATTTTAAACACCAGCTGTCTAATCGCGCCATCTTGCAAAGTAATTTTTTTTTGAGTGACAGGCTACATGTGGGTAATCGAGGTGGTGGCAACTCCACTTTAATACCAAAGGAAGGGTAGAGGAAGGTAGCCAAGTGTTAACCAAGACGTTCGGGCTGTAGTTTAATGATCGTACCCGGCATTTGCCTAAAAGTAATGCAGGACAAACGCATGCCCAAAGTCTCCGACCCCGGAACATACAAGCTGATTTTTTTTTGGGGGGGGGGGTGTAGACAGGCTATGTATAGGGTAATCCACATAGTGGCAACTCCCCTCTTATAGCAGAGGAAAGGGATTTGAAAGGGGGGATGCGGAAGGGTTGAGGAAGGTAGCCAAGGGTAACTAGGGCCCCCGGGCTATGGTTTAAGGATCCTACCCGGCATTCGCCTAAAAGGAATGCAGGACAAACCCTAGAAAAACCTGCATCAGGTAGGTCGGGCATTTGGTACTTGTCCCACGCCCTTCCGATAGCGGGAGAGTAGTATGCTGTGGGGACGCAGCATTACCTTCTCCGTGCCTCGACCACTTTATGAGGCAGCTGGCCGACTATTCCAATGAGAATAGCAGAAAACTCTTACCGTATGCCCAAGGTCTGTGACCCCGGAACATACACCTCTCAGAACAGTTCGAGGTGCCTCGGCTTGTGGGATCCTTAGTTCATTTTTTTTTTGAGTAGACAGGCTATGTATAGGGTAATGCACATAGTGTCAACTCCCCTCTTATAGCATAGGAAAGGGATTTGAAAGGGGGGATGCGGAAAGGTGGAGGAAGGTAGCCAAGGGTAACTAGGGCCCCGGGCTGTGGTTTAAGGATCCTACCCGGCATTCGCCTAAAAGTAATGCAGGACAAACCCTATAAAAACCTGCATCAGGTAGGTCGGGCATTGGGTAGTTCAGGGTAATTACACTACATGTACATGAGAAGTTTGTGATATAACTGCGGTTGATATTAAAAAATCTAGTGTTGTCGACATAACACGGCAGGAGTCGTTTGAGTAGTGAAAACATAAAGTGAGGAACTCACAGTTCTGAAGCCACAGTGAAATACATGAACATTATATTATTTAATGAAGAACATCACGAACGTGCTGATGAGTTCCAAAATTATGTCATGATTCTGCTTTAGGGTTGAGAAATATTTGCAAGTTGGCCAAATTTATGGCGGGTCCACACTCTGTTGCTAATGGCGCTAATGCAATTCAAGTGACAAATGCGACCTAAATCAATGAATATCATTAATTCGGAGTGGTGAGTGACGTCACGGCGGTACCGTTGGTTTTGCGTAGTAGCGGCGTCGCAAACCGGTCCGCTACGACTGGCAGCCTACCAAATTTTCGTTTTTTACTATGCAGATTGGTCGTAGACAAGCGTACGGCACGTGCCCCACGGAAACCTCAAAGAAACCGCAGCTTCAACAATATATAGCACTCTCAGACTGTGAATGGAAACTGAATTGTAATATTTCGTGGACCTCCTAATCCCTACTCATATTTATTTTCCCATTTTGGATGTCAATAATAGAGCTTAATATATATATATATATATATATATATATATATATATATATATATATATGGTTATTACCGTTCGGCATAGAACAAGACATTTTGTACCAATATACTAGTGCTTGGAATAATTAAAGAGACTCAAAATTAAACCGAAAGACAGTTCCGGAATTAGAAACACAGGAGCCACGCAACTTTACCACCACCAATTTTAACCCAATTCTCAGGATAGATTATATCAATAAATTGATAATTTTTTTCATAGTTATTAGTCTCATTGAAATCCTTAAAAATAAAATAATTTGTTGTAACATTATTAGTTCAAGGTTTCCTTCCCTTATCACACAAAGCGAAATGCAAGAGATTCAAAATAAAACTAAATTAAACTGTGCAGCTGTTATAGAAACTGAAAAAAATTATTCGTCTGCAAAAACTGTGAAATTTTTTTTTAAAATTTTATCATGTTGGGACAAAGCTGTAAATCATTCTTCAATTACTGATGATTTAATTTGTTTTCGTTGATTTGACGAGGAATAACCTAATTAAGTGTTGACAAACAACATCATTTAAACACCCAACGTAAGTGTAAAGAATTTACCGTTGAAACAAAAGTAATCTGGCGTTTGACAATTTCTGATTTTTAGAAAGCAATATCTTAAACATTACAATAACATACTATTATTGAGTGAAAAATTTATTCTAAATAATTTTATGTGGCTTACTGAATCGTAACAATTTCAGACATTTAAATAAACAACATGAAAATAATGATTAACATTTAAATGGAAAATTTTTAGGCCTCGTATTATTTGAACGCATAACTCAGATTTTCCAGTCTCGTGATCCTGGCGAGAAGATAACTGAGTTTCGACGTCTGCGGTCGTCGACGTTACTGACTTCTGTAATGCTGAAGAAGCTAATTTACACTTCATGCTGTGTTAATTTCCCATCTAGTCGAATAAAATTCCTTATATAATTGGTCACTCTCGGTTAAATTAATATAACTCACATTTTACAGAGTGACGGCAATGCCAGATTCCGTGTATTTGAAACGGTGAGTAAGGACGTACATCGCTATGTTAAATTGGGTTTATTTTTTATGACAATACGTGCATTCAGGAGCAGGTGCTGCAGTGTGCTTCGTGACTTGGCTGGCGCTGCTTGCAGATCGTGAGAGGAATATCAATGTATCGCAGGATTGCGTTACTACGCCAATTCTGCAGCAATAAATTCAGTCAGAGCCATTACTGGAGCAGCTATTCATTCACCGAGCCCATCATCGAGGAGCACGTGAAACTAACCACCTGGGCGCACACTTGTAAATGACAGAAACTGAATAGAAAAGCCACAGATCTATAAAATAAATTTCTCATTTTGTGGGGCACGACCAGTACGACGAATTTCCTCTATTTGCATTCATAGCCAAATATATTCCTATAGACTAACTGACGGTGAGTTTATTTCTCGTTAAAGACCCTAGCTCCCAGAATTACAAAGATTTACAGACACCCTGGTATTTTCATTTTCTTTTATCTGTTGAATACAACTTCTTCTTTTCATCGTTTCAGTTGCATTAACAATATTGTTGATGTATCGATTCTGTTTACCGAATTTTTTATATAAAATACCTCCGATCAAGAGAATACAATTAAAACTGATCTCTTTCTCCGAAACACGAGTCTCCAACTCACGTATATCCAATTTTTACACGATTTGTCTTTTAATTTAAGCTTCAATAAAATAAATAAAAAATCCTGAATTGAAGGATCTGGATGAAAAAAAAATTATCGACAGGACCGGGCTACCCTGGTAGACTCCTGTGTGGTCCGAATGCATGGAAGAAACTCACTTCTGACAAGGATTCTACCAAGATAGCTCAAATGGTAAGAGCTCATTATACCACGTGGTCGTCCTGCGTTAAATTCCCGGTCCTTATAATCTTGATTTAATCATTTTTGTTATTATCTTTCCAATAATTTAATATAGTCTTCTACTGTGCTTTTCTCTATTTCTTTCGTACATCAAATATTGGATTGTTAATTGTAGACGTTTTCCAATCCCGAATTATTTTCTAATTTGAGCTGTAAATTAATAAAAAAACATTACATGCACTGACTATTTCAAGGCGTTCTTTCATTGCGTTAAAATTGCTGTTGTCAAAATTAAAAAATATATAAACTTCAAAATTAATTATTATAATTTTTGAAATTACAAATTTCACGTAATTAAGTATATTTATTTCGAGTTATATTGCGTGAATAATCTCCACATGCTATTTATTGAGTAACAATTAATATAATTTTTTATTGTTTTATTTTTTACGTATAAAAGTTACGTATGGACCTATTGAATTTCCCGTATAGAAAATGTTAAATAAAATAAAATATGGAAATTAATTTAATTGTTGAAATACATATTGTTCTATTATTTTGTCTTCCGCGATTTAATAAAAAAACACTAATTTGTGTAACCATGTTTAGTTGCTCATTTATTTTTAATTCTAGATATATAAAAATTTTATCTTGATAGATTATGAGTCCTCCCACACTGTATGCCACGATTTCTCGGTGAACTCATGAATCTAATTACTTTACTTTTTCCGGATAAAACTCGTATTTTTGTGGCTGTATTTAACGGGAAACGTTGCAGCCGTCGGCAAATATATGAAGTTTTGTCTTCATATATTATTTACTAAGGCTGCCTACTAATGTAAAACACTACCATGGGGGTCTCCCGGTGTCACCATACACCTGGAAGATGTTTCCCTTACCCTCACTACCTAATTAGCGCATCCAAGTAGCATCTCTTCATCCAACTCAATCGTGTGAAGCTTTGTTATCATTCTGTCATGCGGTACGTACTTAAAATAATTAGAGAAATCAATTAAGATTCTATCAGTTATATTTCCCTCATTAAAAGAATCTGCGATGGAAAAAAGTTTGATTTTCACAAGAGCAACCCTTCCTTAAATCCCGTTGGCCGCGTAATGAGCAATTCTTTTCATCCTATTCCCCCCGTCCTACGAGAGTTTATTTGTCTACGTCTTGTATTAGCAAGTAAAAAGAATCTATCAAAGTAATTTTATAGGCTTTTAAATAGTAATACTATAATCTACAATGCATGTTAATCAATTTGAACTTGAATTTAACAGCCAATGGGGAGTTACATTGTTCACTTCAGTGACCCCCAAACAAATAAATTCTCAACCAATCTCTCCCATTGTTTTTGTGTTGTTATTAAACTCCGCCACTAACCCTATTAGCGTTCCAGTTGAACCTAAACTGCATCGAAAACTAATTAATTTCAACGATCGTGACAATTGCTGTATAGAAATTAATATTCGTTTTTTTCGCAGCCCAATGCATGTTTTGGATATTGACCTCCCACAGTGCTTTTTCCAGGTAATTAATATGTATACCACATTTGGTTCAAATACGTCATAAAAGTTAAATGTCTCTATCGGTAGGAATGGAATATACAGGAATATCAACTTTTAAGAAACTATCTGATAATCTTAAAGAATTATTAACCACTCCAATTGCATTCAAGAGTTGGCTTTAAAAAAATCCTCAGCCATTCCTTCTACTCCGTAAATGAGGTTTTGGGAAATAATTTAATTTATTAATAAACTTAGCCTCTTGTTACTTTCATATGTATAGTTATCATGATCCTTTGGTATTATTTTATTATCGAAATATTTTAGAGTGAATATAATAATTACATTGATTTTTTATTGTAAAAGTTTAATTAGAATAAAAAATGGGATGCTATACTTATTCATTATATGGACAATTTAAAATGAATGATTCATTCCACATCATTGAATATAATTGTTACTCAATAAATATCATCAAAAGATGATGCACTCAATAAAAAATGATAACGTGGAATTGGGAATGCCGAAAAACTTCAGTTATGTCTCCTCATCGGGATGTATCGAAAATAAATTTAAAATATTCTTCAGACGGTTCCAAAGCCTGATTTTAACTGCTTGAATATGAATTACGTTCTCCGTTTAGGAAAATTGTTGAACGGTTTTTCTTTGAAATGTTCTCCATAGTTTGAAAAGTAACATTTAAATTGCAGGTTCGTTTCTTTAATTTTATGTTTTCGCTGTACGTAAACGTAGTCGTTGTTGAGAAGAGTGGGCGAAAAGTTATTAGTACAATAATTTTAAATATATAAGGAAGAAATAACAAAAAGTATGAAATATTATTTATCTTGGTACAGGTACAACGTGTTATCAGTAATATATTAAAGTACAAGATTTAGGCCCTTGCACTATTATAACGCCGTAGACAAATCTTTGTAACTCTAATAACCATGAAAAATATAAGGACGGAGACGGATACTCCTCGGCGTTACAGTCCATGTAGGACCTTGGTCTCTCTCAACGATCATAGCCCAATCTTGCCGGTCCACTGCTCGTTTCCTCCATCTTCTAACACCCATCGTTCGTAAGTCGTCCTCCACATCGTCTAACCATCGTTTTCGTGGTGTCCCTTTGCCCCTTCTGCCACCTGGATTTCCTTTGTAGATCTTTTTGACAACCCTGTCTTCTGACATTCGCTCTACATGGCCCAACCATGTCAATCTGTTCCCCTTTATTTCCAATACAATGTCTGCGTACCCATACTGTTCCTCCAGTTCCCAATTTCTTAGTATTATTCATTTCCCTGCTTCGTTTACCGCTCCAAAAATCCTTCTTAATATTTTCCTTTCCCATCATCTCAAACACTCTTCTTCTGCCGCGGTCATTGTCCATGTCTCCGAGCCATATATGACCACCAGTATTATCATTGTTCTATAAACAGTCACTTTCAGTTTTCTGTTCAGACTACGTGACTTGAGACTCTTAATTACGGCCCAGTAAGCTGTATTTCGTGCTGCAATCCTTGCTTTTATTTCTTCATTTATCCTTCGTTACCAGTACTCCCAAGTTCTTAAAATTCTCACAGCTCTCATAGTTAACTCCATTTAGCTTGATGACTGTTTTCCATAGCATTGTTTCTCCTTGAAGAAAAGAGATATTTTTTGGTATTATTTACTCTCAGACCTAATTCTTCTGCCTTTTCCAGGCTGTCCAGCCCTTCCTCTAGCTCTTTCAGTTTTCTGGACAGCCTGCATATATCATCCGCATATGCCACGGGGGAAAAGAGTGCCTCACGGATTTTTGATTTCTACTTTTCTCATCACCAATTCCAGTGCTATGTTGAAAAGTAGTGTGGACAATACATCTCCCTGGTTGACTTCACACTCCTTGGTATGTTTTCCTTCCACTTTCACTTGACATATTGTGCATTTTTATTAGTCTTATCAATTTATATGGACACTCCATGTCCATCAAAGTCCGATACAGTTGTTTCCTCTTCACGCTGTCATAAGCTTGTTTGAAGACCACAAAGATCTGGTGTTCAGCCACATTATATTCATAACTAGATTGTTTTTAGTTATGTAGATTATGTGCTGCCCAGAGTCAAAATAATCGGTTTATGTAGTACTTCAACTTAGAGCGGCAGTGAGAGGTAAATTTGATAAATGTAATAAAATATATCGCAATAATATCCGATGGTACGTACAACAATAGTGAAGATCGGTGGTACTCAAGAGCCATATCCGAACGTGTGTTGCGGGTGGCAGTATTGCCAAAAAGATGTTAAGAGAGGGAGTATTTTCATGGTAAGAAGGGTTGATGATAGCTGCTTGAGATCAAGAGCATTCTCTGTCTAAGCGCCGTAGACCACCACCGAAGCCGCGTGAGATGCTCCGGAACTGGCATGTCGGCGCCTCGTCATGTGTAATAAATTACATGGAAACGGCACTTACGAAGTGGCAGACAATTGAGGCAGCTGGCGGGGAAGAATGTGCGTGTGGGCGTCTCTTTCTCTCCCCCCTCCTTATCCTTTACCAGGTGCGAGTCAACGACTGCAGGACTGGCCAGTGTTACGGCGGGATCCATGGCGTGCGTGGCGGCGCCCTCCAAGTCCAGCAGCAGGTGCGTCAACAGCTACTGCCAGGGTCAATGCTCTGGGAACCACGCTTTCTGTCGAACCTGTCCTTTGTGTGCTTACAGATCTGCTTGCGTAGTGCTGCGAAAGATCGTAGCGGATCGCGTCCATATGCTCGTCTGCATCGTGTGCTCCGGTGACCCACTTATAGACGTGAAATAAATCGCGCTGCCACGTGTTTTTTTTACCGCGACTTGTTGGTCTACTGCAAGTTTCATCATCTCTTAAAACTGTTACAGAACACGAGTATGCAGAAATCGTATTGTGTCCTATACTTAAATTGAAAATCTGCTTCGTGATCGCGTGCAAAAATGGTTCTTGCAATTTCCAACAATCAAAAATCAGAAAAATTTATCTGACTATAATAAAAAATATATACTTCTAAAACATATTTATATTCCTAAAATACGATATAGGGATAAGATGATGTTAAATTTAACACTATTTCTTTGAACAAAATATGAAGTTACCCACGTGTTTCTGCCAAACACGCGATTCCACGTTTCGGAGGTCGATGCATGAATTAAAGGAAATATTTCGAATTCACAATAACAGAAAATTTTTAAATTCGGTCTAATTGTTTCTCGTATTAACCCAGACAACTGTGAGGGCAGAATCAGTGACTGTTCTTTGCTATATTTCCCAATTAATGATGGCGTGGATTAAAATAAAAAACAAACAGATATATAAAATGCATTTTCCATTATATACAAAATAATTTTAGACGTGTGTATATTCGCATTGTTGATGTACGTCCTGTATGCTACATGATTTCCATGTCAATCAGTTGATGTCTTAATATAAGCTTCAACAAATTTTCAAGAAATGAAAAATTTACGTCTGATTGATAATTAATAATAAGAAAGATAGCCAAATACAGACAAAAGAATTGACAATATAAATACCACACAACGTTACTGGAAGCCTTGCTCCTTTCTTCTACATATTTTCTGCGCCTGACGAAATATACAAGGCAGTCAGAAACGTTGTGTGGTATTTGTATTATCACTTCTTTTGTCTGTATTTGTCTATCTTTCCTATTTTTTAAAATTGTTCATATTTTCTCTGCCTTTAATTCATTATATCTAAACGTTATTGTGATATAAGTAATATTGCAGTCCTTTGTAATCCTTTTTGCCTCAGTCGCCTTATTTCGTGACTAGTTTTACACAACAATCTTCATAAAATTACTGTTATAGATGTTTTACTGCAGCTTTCTACGTTTATAGGCTTTTTTTCTTTATAGAAAATAAAAAAGGATGCCATTCTAAGACGTATATAGCACGTGTGGACTGATATTAATTACTTTGTGTAAATTAATTTTATTTGAAGTCAAGTTATGACTTAATAAGAAAACCTTTCGCTGGAATAGAAATTTTTAAAAGGTCAGTAATGGTGGCTGTTCATATTTCTTCAGTTCAGTATCAATATATCTGCTCAATATCTTGACAATATGCATATATAATTAAAAGTGTCAAAACAAATAAAGAGACGAATTAAATGTGCCTATTAATTCAGAAATTTATTAGGAATAATATAGAAAAATATTCATCACAGTTTTTGGAACCTCTTCAGTTAAATTCAATTAAATGAAATAATTTAAAATGATTAATAATTAATTCCATGAAATGTACAGATTCTATTTGTAAACACGTTGTTTGTTTTAATATTTTTTCTATTATAACGTTTCAATTTTTATTCGTAATAAATTTATGTCTTATTGGTTGATGTTTTTTCATTTATTTAAAGAAATCAGATAAATAAATATTCAAGGAATTCAATGAACATTATATTTCATGTACGTATCACTCATGATTCCCTCTTATAGGAGCTATCAATTATACATAAAAATGTAATCTTTCATTGATGTAACTCTTGACTTCACACTCAAATTGAGTGTGTCTGTTCAATATTATCTTATATTTTTGGGAAGGCATTGAACGAAAATATAAAACAAAGGAAGTTTAAAATCAGAAGAAAGGCATCATAATCAATCATTGTTCTGGGTTATGGAAAGATTTAGCATTGATTAATACATTTAATTGGCAAAATATTTTATATAACTTTTAAGTCTCTAATTCCATAGACTGCTTTATGTTCTTCTTTTGTAGTTCACAATTACAATCCCAAAGATTGTTTTGTATATAGAGTCCTGAAAGTTAACATGTTTGACGTACAACTGAATAATACTGTCCTATTTTTATTGAGGTTCTGAAAAAAAACGCCCATATGCGATTTTTAATTTTCAGTGCTGCTATAAATTTAATATTTCGTTTTCAAAGTAGACTACAACGTGAACCATTAGAGACAACTTTATATGTGAAAATTAACCTTTGTTAAATAAAAAATAAGAAATTATAAGGATTTATGATTCAGCATATGTAATGTGAAACTATTCATGCTAATGATTCTAATTTACACTTACATTGTATGTTACAAATGTAATGATAATAATACGCCGTATTATAATTAGTCAGTACCTTTCAGTTACTCTGATTGCAAATAACTCATTTAATTCTGTGATTTAATTCTTCTACTTATATTTCGTTCGCTAATACAAATAATTACTGAGGCAGCCTGAAATTTAAGCAGCTTAGAGTGTGAAAATATATTAATTTAATTAACGTGACAATTTCAATATACAACCAAGTACTTAATAATTCAATCATACCATTTTTAATAAACTTATACACTATTTAAAGTGAACGTGTTATGAATCTCACTAAGACGACATGAGACATTAAATTAATCTGTAAAAATAAAAATAATCCATTTATGCTAAATAGATATAAATTTACTAGTTATCATTTCCCTATGAAATAATATGATCGTTGTTTCAGCAACCTGATTTTTTTAAATAATGAAGTTGAATCAGTTTTCTATTAGTATGGGATTAAATGAACAATTGTTTGCAACCTTACATGATCCTTACATCCTGTACCCACAATTTCTGCGGATCTGCAGTACTTGGAAAATTTAATAGTAGAATAATTACGAGGGCGATTGTGACGTCACTTCCTAGCAGGGAAGTCCCTATGCCAAGTTCACGCTGGAATGATGTCAAAATAATTACTCATGTTACATACGAACATAAATGAAACGAAATTGTCCAATGTTCTCGTGCAATATTTCCTTAATTGATGTTCCAAAAATATATTTAACGGTTTTTTTGATCAAATTCAAATAACGTTATTGGGTTGAGAGCTTTTTCTTAAAATCGGATTTGTTCAATCAATTATTCGCCAAAGTAAAGTTCAGTAGAATTAAGTGACGTTGTTTGTCTTCTTAGTTTTAGAATTTTTTTTGCAATTTTTTTGTCATAATATTTTTGAGATCTATCTGAGGATCTACAGACTTGTATATATTTAACACTATGATGACACTGCACAACGTCATTTTCTCGACAGATAAAACTGTATAGAAAATGTTCCCCACATATAAGAGTGTTTAACCCCGGGATTATAAATAAAACAGACACGAAATAGTACAAATCATGCAGTTTAATTTTAACAAATTTGCATAAAAAATAATTCGTGTGATGTTGGTCTATTGACACAATTTTTTTATCCAGTGGATGGTTCAGCCCAACAATTAGGCAACACGTCTTACTGCAAAGGTCAGAATCCTGCATTTGTTACATTGAATTTAAACTCACAGGCTGTTCGAACGTTTTATCATGACGTATTTTTAATTATTCGATATTTCTGCTCTACAATTGCCGGTACGTCTGTTTTCATTTTTATTGATTGCGTCATACGCTGGAGCATTCCGTCACGCTTAATGTAGTGACGCAGAGGCGGCGTTAATAAGGGAATTTGCATAGAAATGTGACTGTATCCGAAATTTAGCAACGCTGACGCCCAGAGAATGGTCAATGAGATCGTTTGTTATTTGACTAAATAAATCATAGCGGCTGCCGCTTCCAACAGGTTCAACCATCTCGAACTTGTAAATGCAGTCATTGCCACCAGGTCGTTGGCGCCATTCTTGACCTTCGACGATCACTTTGTTAGCTTTATTTTTCGCCTATGTATTTGTTCCGTTGACATTTGAAAAATGTTCTCATACATGCACTAACATCGATTTAATAGCGATTCTCAGACCACCTTCACACGATTTATCGATCAGATAAACCTGTTGAATTTTCGCTTCCGTATCGACTTTCTTATTGAGAATTAGCTGAAAGTTTTCGATGCAATAATCGTTCTTCTCAACATAAAAGTATTATAACAAGTAACAGTTAGTATTTAAAACGGTACATATAATTGCAATTTTCTTCCTTAAAAATGCTAAAAGCTCAATTTATTTAAAAAAATATTAAAAAACAGAGAAGTAGAATTGACCTTGGAAATCCCGTACAACAAAGAGTCAAACATAAGTCACAAGAAAGCAGAACCGTGCGAGATACAGTGAAAATCCAAAAGAAAGTGAATTATAATTAAAATTCTACTTTATTCATCGGGTACCTTTTAGCATTATTTTCAACAAAAAATAAATACATATTTTTTGTCTGTCAGTATTTAGAGGTTAGATTGTTATGTTTCACGTACATTGGAACATATGTATTTGTCTTATTTTTGGTATAATTTTTCCTTAATATTTCATTTCAATTTACAATCCGCATTTCATTAAAGTGCTTAACATAAATTTATAATCAACTTATATAATATTTCCAGTAAACCTGTTTGGAATCCCAATGTCATAAGTAATTATATTAATCTCAATCATGGCAGTAGCATGCATTATTACTGTACACAACAATTTTATTTTTTCACAATAAAAAAGAGATAACATTTATTTACAGTTGTGTCTCAACTGTACTTAAAATTTTTGGGTGTCATAGTTCACAGATACTAAATTACAATTTACACACACTTTATAATTTAATAATGAATTTTTTATTTTCGATGGAATGTGAAATATTTTCACATAGAACTATTCTTTAGTGCTTCAACAAGACAGAGAAATTGCGAGAGAGGAATATGTTAAAAAACGCTCAATTATCTCATTTACGATAGGAAACCTAATTTAAATTTTTAAATTAATATATATTTATATATATATATATATATATTTTAATACTAGAGTAGTAGTACGCTAACTTTAAATCCGTATATATATATATATATATATATATATATATATACGGATTTAAAGTCATATATATATATATATATATATATATATATACATATACACAATTAAAGTCGGTGTTACGAATGTAGTATTAAAAAAAATTATTCTTTATTAACTGTAATGAGAAAGGTTTGTAGTATAAGTGATTCTATGAAAAACGCCAAACCGTAGTTTTCCAGTCAATTGCCCAGAACTGAGCGAGAGGAAGGGAGCTGTTAATCCCGCAGCGAAAAAATTCGTCCTTGGATCGTGCTCAGGGTCAGGCTTGAGTCTCGCAGCTTGTTCGTTATTTTAAGAATGTTATCCGAAGCCTCGATATCGTTGGCCGAATTGCCGTATAGGATCCTTAAACTATAACCCGGGGGCGCTAGTTAACCCTTGGCAACCTTGCTCTACCTATCAGCATCCCCCCTTTCAATCCCTTTCCTATGCTATAAGAGGGGAGTGGCCACTATGTGGATTATAAATAGCCTGTCTACTCATTGTTCTTCTTTCTTCGTTAATATCCTAGCAATACATAAATTTAACAAAGCTTCAACGAGCGTTCAGTAGTTTTCGAAATGCTGGCGAAAATACTTCAGATCGTCGAACTGGACGGAATTATTGTTGTAACGGAGTTTTAACAGGGAGATTAACCTTTGCGATCA
This sequence comes from Zhengitettix transpicula, assembly GCA_037074705.1. Classification (NCBI taxonomy): domain Eukaryota; kingdom Metazoa; phylum Arthropoda; class Insecta; order Orthoptera; family Tetrigidae; genus Zhengitettix; species Zhengitettix transpicula. The sequence continues at coordinate 40,951,534 of CM073592.1, read as the reverse complement.
AATCACATGGAACGTTTCCGAAATTCACCGATTCGGATTTTAATTAATATATTTTTCATCCCTCCTACTGGTCAAATATTTCTAACTTTATTTATATTATAAAATATAAAAAATGTGTGTTAAAAGTTAAATAATTAGATGAAAAAATCTGCAAATAACAGACAAAAGTAAATGCTAAAAAGATACACGACATTTTTGCAATTCTTTTTTACATCGTGAGGTGATAAAAAACCGGAAGGGGCATAAGAATGACGCCACAAAAACCAGGTGATGAACTCGATAGCAAAGTTGTTTTCCATAGTTTTTGCGTTTAATTTCGTTTCAGTGTTTCTGCTTTCAGCGGTATGTCATTCTTACGTTTTTGAATCACCTGACGATAGCAACAAGGATTGCAGAAACGTTCTGTCGTATATTTTTTTTGTTATTCCGCTATTTTTTTATCTAATTTGTATTCAAATTTTATTTTTTTAAGGAAAGTGGTGACGTTAACAAACACGAATTAAACAATTATTGGAATCAAATTAGTGTCAAAATGACTCGATCCAATTTTTTGTCCTTCTGTAGGCACCTTTGGCGCATCTTTCAATCAGTGCTGAGGAATTCTTCCAAAATACTGTAATAATAGAGTGTTTTACATTTTCATCGGAAAGCTGTATGTTAGTTTTGTGAAAACAGGGATCTTGGAAAAGACATTTAAACAGGGTAACACGCAATTTTGTGGTAAGAAAAAATGAAAGCAAAGCTCGTAACGATAAAACTTCTTTATCTGTTAGTTTCATGCATTCCTCTTACAAGTAACGTGCAGGAGCCACGCTACAAATATTTAATGTTTCCGTAGAGGTCCAGGCTCTGTCGCCGTTCATAAACCTTGTTGAATAGTTTCTTCATGTAGCAGGATATCGTAATGTTTTGTGAGATATTTTTTAAAAAAATCAAAATAAATATAAAATATTTATTTTCTTTAGAGATTAGGTTTAACAATTCTAAAAAACTTAATGAAATTTAAATATAATAATATTATTTCGTTAATAGAAACCATTTTCCGATATTTAATTAAAAAGTTTGCTAATATATATTTATATATATATGACGATGAATTGAAATATTTAAGAAGCATTCCTTTCGACGAAAGCTTGGCACAGCTGCGACTAAAGTATAAAGAGCTTCTTGTTGCACTGTGCAGCCAAACAAAGATGCGCCAGTCTTAAAAAGCTTCCTCATAAGTCTATTTTCAGCAGTGATAATATCCAGTTGCCGCCGGCCAATAACGAAGCACAACGGACTAACCTTTTGCCGTTTACGTGAAAGCAGGAGTGTGAATTCATTGAGAGCAGTCCATTGATACAGTCGCAAAGGAACCTCGTAAACACGTTTTAGCCATATGTACAAAGCAGTTCTTGCAATACTCTCGCACAGTTAGCGTCGTTCCTTCAAGGAGCAGCCGGGCCGTTCCACTTTAAACACTTCACGTTGCTTGGAAAAGTACTCACAAACAAATATAAACATGCCTTCACGAATACGTTGCATTAAATTAGCTGCGATAAAATAAATTTAAAGGAATATAGCATGCATGGTTACGGTAACCTAATGAAAAACTACATAGAAAATATATTTTTACATAATTCACACTAGTGACGAATCTGTCAACACCATTTATTATCTACAGGTTTATCAGTGAAAATCCGTAGCTAAATCTCGCGAGGTTAGCACTTTCAATTTCGGTAAGATTAGAGTAACAATTTCTTATGTTGAAGCCGATTTTATTATTTTTAAATCTGTAATCTAAACTTTGATATAATATCTCTCTTATGTTGGTCTTAAATTGTCATTTCGTATACAACAATTAAATACAGAGATTAATAATATGTGTAAAACTGAGAAGATTAAAATATATGCTACATAAAGGAAAATGACGTCTTCAATGATTCCTATGAATTTCAGCACGTGGTTTTTTAAAAAAATAAGTTGTATAGAAGAAATTGACGAATATTTTCATAAAAATAACGTAATAACATCATGTAAAATTTAATTATAATCATTCATATTTTAAAAAACGAAATTTGTTCACTATCTACACTATTGTAGTTTTCCAGTTTACGATAGTATTTTTACATATTTTTGATTTCCCAGTTTCAAACATTTTATTTATCTCTATGTTCAATTTGTTCTTCTGAAAGTGCTATTTTTCCTAAATACATGAGTACTGTAAAAAAAACAATCAAATCAAACATGAAATTTTGAAAATTTCCCTGTCTCAATATTTTTTTTATAATTACATATTTAAAAGTGAACTTAAACTACCACATTAGAGAACATCTTCGTTTTTTAAAGCTTCATGACTGGTTCTCGACAATAGTAATATTGTACGTTCTCACTAAATGAAATACGAAAATACATGGTAATTAAACTCCCTTGAAATTTAAGGTCATCGGATTCATCAATTTGAAAAATGTACAGAAACTGAAATGGTAAAACAACTGTATGAAATATTTGTTAAACTCAATGACTACAGAAGTCTTCTAAACACAAAATCTGTAATAAATTAACTATACAATGTATCACCGTTATATTACGACGGAAATTATTCGGGGGACTCTTTTCGTCGACAGGAAAGATTAATTTAGTACTACTTTGAGAGTTTGATTTAACTTTATATTGACAACGCAATGTTTTCCAATATTCATTCGGCACCACTCCACGACCTAGACTCTGATGAGTCAGAGAAAGATGAATAAATTCAGGGGACCAGTAATAACCGCCTCGGAGCAGATTATAATTACAGGTTTACTATGCGGATTTGAATTTTCATATTTTTTATGACTTCCAATAATTGTTGTAACAAAGAATAATGTTCCATCGATGTTTATCTGATCAAAGTACTGATCGTTTTCGAATTTCGAGTTGGTGATACTGCACGTTGTATGAATTTAAACTTCAATATTTGAGCCCCGAGTCTTTAAAGTGATGCCATAGAATTGCATATTTCATTTCGTTTACTATCAGAATGATTCAATTAAATATTTTTTGTCGACATTCAAACAGGTTTAAAAGCTGGTATTAACCAAGATCATATTGACCTTGGGCATACAGTAAAAAATTCCCATTGGAACAGTCGGCTAGCTGCCTCCTAAACTGGTCGAGGCACGGAGAAAGGAATGCTGCGTCCCCACATAAAACCCTCTACCGCCATCGGAAGGTCGTGGCTCAAGTACCCAATGCCCGACCTACCTGATGCAGGTTTTCTTAAGTTTGTCCTGCATCACTTTCAGGCGAATGCCCGGGGGCCCTAGACAACCCTTACCTACCTTCCTCTATCCTTCCGCATCCTCTATTTAAAATCCCTTCCAATGCTATTTAAGGGGAGTTGCTACTACGTGGATTATCGTGAAATAGCCTGTTTTTTTAAAATAATATATATAAAAAATCAATGCTTATTTAAAAATTTATGAATATAGCCAAATTTGTCGGATGTAATTTACTAAGAAAGGACTTAAAATTCACAACGTTTCGTTCTCCATCTAGAACTTCATCAGACGTACATTGGTTTAATCCGAAAATTAAAATTTTATAATTTAAATTATTGTGTCGACTAAATTTTTTTAGTACAAAATTATGAAAATAAGATTTAATTGTGGAAATTCATGGAAATTATAAGTTTATTATATTTCGTATCACTTCTATAAGAAGGAAATTAATGAACACTCGTTTAAATTAGATAATTTTTATTTTAATCTTAGTATTACACAATTGCACACCTGATGAAGTCCTAGACTAAGGAAGAAACTGTGAATTTTAAGATTTTTGTTAACAATTAACATAAGACAAATCTGGTTGCATTCATACATTTTTAAAAGCATGTATAATTTCAAAATTTTTTCAGCATTTCCTCTTTCTGATATTATTATTTATATTTGCTAATTATATATTGTAACAGCTTTGTGAATGTAGCCTGTTACTCTAAAAAACACAATAATTCTTATACAATAAAAGTTAGTTTCAAATATTATTCGTCACGAATGAATGAATGTACGTTGAACGGTCTGAAAAATTATATTATTTCTCCAAACGTCATGCATATGTATTAAAATAAATTTGAGTATCAAGATTTTTACGAAATTATCACCCTCTGAAAAACGTTAGAAGATCATTTCAAGAATATTTTTAGAAACTACTATTCTCACTCACATCACGCATAAAGGGAAAGAACGGCCTTTATTGTTCCACGTGGAGATCGACGTCAGACAACCTTGATCCTACGCTAAGGCTGTAGCCGACTCAGAAGAAAACTTCAAGAAATGTGTTGCCTCATTGCGTGCCACTACTAATAATGTTTTCTCCATCACATAATAATAAATTACAGGGTCATAAATGTCCCACGGAATGAGGTTGATATTGAAAAATTATTTTTTTTACGCGTTTTTACCTCGCTAATGACACTGATGGCAATATTGTCAAATTGTATTTATTTAATACCACTCTTTATTATCAGATGCTTTTTAAAGTATTTGCCATATTCATAAACGTTTATGTATATAAAGTACTGTTTCATGACACATGAAAATATATCCGAGTCACCCGAAGAGGAAACGAATGTGTTTGGCGGACAACACACAACTTCTTTAATAAATTATATTTCACCCTTCAACGATAAATAACATAATACCAATTAATTTCATTCAGTCTTGGTATTTTGTTTACTTTTTTAAGCGCGACTTAAATTATCCCTCTCCATTCGGTTTTTTTGATTATCAATGACAAAGTCTCCATTTTCCCCATTGTGACTGTCTTAAATTTATATAATTTGGTATTACATATTTCTACTGTAATTGCTTCATTATTATTAAATTTTATCATATCGTAATTTTAATATTAAAACGTTAATACTATTCTTCTTACAAATCATTAACCATATAAATACAATATATTAAACTGTATACAAACAGATTCTTTTTCTACTAATGGAGCGACAATAAGACTAGAGAATGAATTTTTATGTAGACGCCAACAACGTAGATTAGTTTTTATTAACAGGAAAATACTGTTTTCATGATGCAACTGATGTCATTTCGAAAAAATTATTATTTTTGTTTTACGTCTAATTAATTTATTCTTCATATAAAAATTTACAAAATTGTATTACTTATTATTTCTCACTGACTCGCTGGTTTACTATTCAATCACACATCTGTTTGCGTTTATTTCTCTCCCATCGCCATGTTATACGTTTCATCTGTAAGATCACAACTAATTTCCGTAACCCATTCACTAGCTTCCTCTCCAAGTTTCCAGTGCTCGTAAAGCTGGTTTACTACTCAACGGATCAAGCGCGTTCAGTATCTCTCCGTATAATTTCCACTCGCTTAACTTATATTTCCGTTTTCAGCGTAACAAACAAAATGTTCCTCCTTAAAAAATGATGAAATGAAGCGTGATTTTCCGTCTGTACTTACGTAAAAGTTCTCGTTGCTTATTGTAAATGTTTGTCGTTTGCTACCAGTCTGTTATAAGTGCCCATAGCTGTATGTAAACATATATTTGCAACAGCACACATTACTATACCTATAAATATAGCTCGTTTATGATTTTGTTGATAACGTTTTTCTACGGAAGCTTGCAAACACGAATAAATAATATATATTATTCAAACACTGCACAGAGTGCCAACTTACGTGAAAGCACTCACAAGGTGACAAATATTGATTGAATTAGATTCAGTTTGTACTTAAAATTTTCCTCCGTGTTATGAGACGTCACTCCGAGTTTCGGATTTACTCTTCAGCGGCTGCGAGCTGGACAATTCTGTCTATTTACATTAATTTTCGGGCGGTCTCCTTAAAATTCAAGTCAATTACGACTAAATTCCATTCACGTTGCGCGAATTCGCACGCACAGCTACCATCAAGGACCGCGAACTAACGAGGTAAATTGCGGGACTCGTAACGGATATGAATTGAGTTGAAATCTCAGTGCTCCCATTAAAACTTTAATTCTCCCTCTTTTTTGAGGAAATACCTGTGTTGAAGCCAAGATGAATTTCTTCACAATATCTAAAAATAATTATTTGACTAAAATTATAAAATGTAATTAGTGTTAGAATTAAAAAATAATCACCCCATGTTGTAAATATTAGCAAAAACGTGAACATTTTATTCTTATTTAATAAAGACGAAAATACGTACATGAATAATCGAAAGTATTTTAAATCAACAGCGAAAATTTTTTTTAAGTGATTCATTACTGTCACAGATTAAGTTCGTCTCTGTTCTACTCCGGGAAATGTTAGTCTAGTATTTAGCTTGTATGATAAATGAATGCTATTATTTAATTGAATTCATCGTTTCCGATTCCACAGAGGTTTTAAACACGTTTTAAAAAAATAAATACTAAATAGTAGTGTCAATTATTTTATTTGGTATTATATTATATAATAGAATTAAATAATATTTTCTTACTAGCTGGGTGCCCGGCGTTGCTCGTGTACTTATTTATATAAACTCGAAAAAGTATTTAATTGAATACTTAAATATATTCCTTGAGTATTTCAGGATATAATTGTCACTCAGTCTTCATACATTACGAAATATTACATTGATGAAATTGTTAGCTAGACTCACAACTAATACAGCGCGAAAATTAACTTACATTTTCCCCAAGGATGGTAAAGTAATTCGTATTCTTCTTTATTATCATTCGATGGAATATTGCTGTATAAAATTATACTTTTTATTTAAATAAAATATTTCTGCTTTAGTTCATTCCTAATAAAGGAGATATTTCCTTTGTTCGTTGCGTAGTAACGTCTTTCTCTCCCGTGACGTCATTGTCTCTTGGCGCGCAGTAATTTAATATTTAATGATCACGGTTTTTAATTATAATTCTTTCCACATGTATGCTAGGTGTTTCTCACCCTCACAGTACCGTTTCTCGTGTTTTGAAGAATTTGTGTACCAATTTTTGTTGCAATCTATCCACGCTTTTAAATTTGTATAAAGAACAACGTAAATACATACATACATACATACAAATATACATCCTTTTTTATTATATAGATTTCAGTTCCAAACACTGTTGGTCAATAGTTTCGAAACATGTCTCAATCTCAGCGTTTAAGTTCGTCTTTGAAGAAATGATAATAAATTCAAACCCATGAATTATTTTAGAATTAGGTCTCTAGTTATAACGAGTGATGCTCATTACTTAAGTGGCTCTAAATATTTATGTATGAGCTGTTTCAAAACACTTTATTTAAGTGAGTCGTGAAGTGGAACGTAAAACGAGTGCACCAACGCTTCGAGAACAAAAAACTAATAATTTGAGTTAGTGATGAAAAATTCATTGAATGCAGCGACGTCTGCACTTGTTATGATTTCGAAACAAGATTCCACGGCCTTCTGGAACTAGTCTCTCGGCTACGAGTAATATGGTATGATTCGCCACTTACGTCTTAACCTTGATCATCGATGTATTAATTACCCAGCCGCAAGAATCTTATTATAAATGGAAATTATGAATTCCAATACACGTAATTACAAAATACGCAACTCTGGTATCAATAAATGCTGTGTCTCAATCCAGTGTCCACGTACGGTCAAAAATCTAAATCACTCCCTGGAATAGACTTTAGTTTGTTAATAATAATAATATGCCATATTTATAGATTGTTGCATAGAATCCAAGGTTCAAGGATATGGACTGTGTCGGGTATACATTTTTTGTATATTTTAATTTCCCTCTGAATTGTGAAATAAACTTTCACCTTTATTTGTTACCCGACTTTTGTGACATTGACTAAGAGGAAACTGAGACGAGTCTAAATAGAAAATGTAAATCACAACGTACTTAGTGGATATTACGGAAAATTAAAATGCAGCATAACGGTATAATAGTTCGTTCCTCACAAACTAATTTCTATGCAACTATTTATGTTTAGGAAATTTCGTTATATATTATTGTTCATATACGGTATGCAATAATTTAACGTCAAGTAAAATTTCCTGAATGGTTTTTTTTATTCGGGTTACATCACCCAGAGCCTCGGTATTACGCGATACCAAGGAGTTATTTTTAGTATTTGCTTTTTTTTGGCGTGACAATGGGTACCGCGCTTTCCCAAGATTTGGAGCATTATCTTAATTGCCAGGAACGCAACTGTTCCACTTTCTCCAGGTCTGTGATTTCTCTGGGGCTTGTGATTCTCTAGCGCGGCCCCATTGTGTTTCTCTCTAGTTATACCATAAACAGGCGGACCATTACGGATATATGAGCAGGCAGAGATGAATTGCCTCCCAGACTGACGGTGTGCTCGTATTGTCACGAAAACCATATAGTCAAGTTCAATGACAGAAATATTTCTCTTCAATAGTGTAAACATTTTTATTTGTTAAACTGCATTTTTTCCCCTTTATTTTAATAATTTGAAGCATTAGGATTATTTACTCTCAACAAATGCAAGCGGATTTCCGATATATTTATATTGTAATAAGTATATATCCCATGTTCTCCTCCCAAAACGCTTACTTCAAAAAAGTAGTCATTAAAAACCCCACTGTTGCTGGTTATTTTCATCAAGACTTCCAGTTTTTAATAAACAAGCATTGTCCTCTTTGTGCCTCACAGACTTTCAATTAATACTAGAAATCAACTAATATGCGAACACTTTTGTCGGGATATTTTATTACAATGCACGTAATCGGTTAACTTAGGGAACAGTTCCTATTGAACTTCCCTTGAAAATTTCTGCTTGTATCATGAATTAGATTGTGCATTTAATCTTTGGTAAATATTTATCGGGTGTTCCACTCCATGGTTTTGAGATTGGCGGAAAACTAGATGGAAGTTACTTGATTCCACTTTCTTCTTCATTCATATATATATATATATATATATAAATATATACATATATTATCTAAAAACCAGGCACACCCGATCAATATTAACCAAATTCCCGTGTTCCATTTAATTGAAGTGTATCGGAATATTTATTATTCTTCCGATCTCACAATATTACGCAGTGTTCGTGTAGAAACGTCATCTTGCAGCAGTTAAGTAAACCAATATATCATATTGAAAAGTAAATAAAACTAATACGACGCTATCATGAGTAAAATATGTGAAACATAAAAATATATCAAAAGATATTTTAATTTTCGTCCGTTTTTAACGGCGATATAAATTAAATAAATTAACGAACTTTATTTAGACATTTTAAAATATTTTATACAATATAACAACAAAGTTTAAGTACATTTTTGTACTTTCATTAACATTTAACTCTAATCAGTTTGTTAAGTTTCTATGCCTACATTTTTTTTTGTTAAACATGCTAAAAATATTTCAAAAACTAATTTACAACATTTATTCCTACTTATTCTTTTTTATTATTAAAATTTAAAACTTAATTATATTTTATATGAAACATTAAACTTTCAATAGTAATAAATGTTAGCAATCATAAAGTAAATACTAACCTAATTTTTATTAAATTAAATTTACAAATTTATAAGGAAAAATGTATTAAAAATTTATAGTTTTATAAATTTATCAAATTTATAAAACTATCAAATTTATAATTTTTATATATTGTTTTAAATTTATAATAGAAGTAAGGATAAATAATTGTAAATTTGTTATTTAAAATATATTCACCGTGTTTAACAAAAAAAATTGCCTTAGAAAGATAAAAGTTAAAACCTGTTGATAGTAGAAAAACGTACTGAAACGTCATTCATATGTGTAATATAATATTTTAAAATGTCTGTAAATATATGTCTTTAATTTATAAAAAAAAATGTTCCATCATTGTTCAATGTGAGCCTAGGTCTAATCGTTTGCTGTGACGTCACTCGGCGTTACTATCGCTGACTAAATTACATGAAACATAAAAAAGTATTGTGCCAGGCTTTAACGTGAGTTTCGCTTTAAAGTGGGGGATGACGTCACCCAAAGTCATCAAGATTTGTTCGCTCTCAGTTAAAATAACGCCTTCATAATCTCGTCCCTTCACCGGTATTATTATATAATCTTTCTCGTTTTGCTCAAGCAACTATCTCCGGTTAATCAGTTTAGATGAAAATATATATTCCTGCCATTTACACAAAAAGCAAAAATCCTTGGCTGTAAATGTCAAACAAAGGTTTAAATGCATGGTAGACGTTGAACGCCGTTTTACGTTCTTCAGTCTTTCCGCAGATTCCTCAGTTTCAACGAAGAGTAACACTAGAAAACTCCGGTAAGTTTTTTTGATGATCGTTATTCTTTCGTTTTTAGATGGTTTTGAAGTATATCGATATAATTCGCATTATTACAACGCCATACAATATTTGTGATTTTTGCAATAAATACGCCAATATTCACGTTAGATAGTTCTCGATGATCCCAAGTCTCCTAATGGAGAAAATTAAACCAAGTTCATCCTGATTTGAGACTTCCCGGATTTAAAACTTTCAATTAAGTACCATGACAAGTCCCGGCACTAATCACGATCCATGTCTTCAACAAAAGAACCTTGCAGAGTTGATTAACATAATCGATGATCGAGACCATTGAGCTCGATAAAATGAAAGTGTGACTTCCTGCAAAAAAAATTGCTTAGATGATTCAATGTTGAAGAGTTTACCGATAAAATACGTAACAGCCATGAATCACTCACATAATTCTGCTGAAAGCCATCATTTTATTGCGTCATATATAGTCAACTTCGATTAATTTTTCAAAAACAATAATTCTGTATTCTTCAAGGTACAAGAAAAAGGATGCCCCGGTTGATTTTAATATAATCAAGCGGATACACATGGAAGTCATAAAACGTGAACGTGCATTTGAAGAAACGTGTGTAATATTGTAGTTGGCCTTCACTTTCTCCATCCTCTCAATCGACTACTTATTGTTTCCTGTAGCCATAAATTATGTGATTTAATGATCTATGAAAAGTAGTGCACAATTTTATCGATTAATTCCTTCTAATATATAATCTTGTTGATGTAGAAGCACTATTAACAAATGTCATTATTCTTTAATAAATTATCGTCATTTGAACAATTTCATACTTTCCTTATTTTTATACAAACAATAAGGAGACTCGTGGTTATCGCATAATACATATATTTTCTTCCAAAAAACTTCAAGCAAATTCACTCAAATCGGAGACCACATCACTAACTATTTCATTTAGTCTTGTAATGATAATTAGTAGACTTTTATTATTACAAATTTAATTCCACTGATGTGATATTTATTTACACTAATAACCATTAACAAAAAATCAGATACAGATAATTTTTAAAATAACTTAAGCAAGGTTGTAAATGTAGTTTATACTATATTATAATTTGCTGCATGGGAATTATTCTTGATCAATACGTAGATATATTAAGTTTAAGAATGAAAACATAAATAATTGGGAAAACTGACACTTAACGCTGCGACGTTTGAAATTTTAATTCGTGCGACAACTTACGGACCCTCATTTCATCTCACCAGTTTCTATGTCAATTCATCAGTATCCTTCGCCTTGTGGTCGTATTTTATGATTACTGATTTTCAGTCTTAAGCTTGCTGGAACTCCAGAGTTCATTCTAAAACTTCTTGAGAATAAGATTTTCTTATAAACTTTCAACTGCTTCATTCAAACTCTAAACCAAGTCTTCACTTCGTCTCAGTCTACTGAATTAAATTGATTAACTTGAATCGTATGAGCTAATTGAAAGAAAGGACCCCAACAATCTATCTCATTTCTTTTTAAAATAGTTAACTGCGCCTGATTTTTTGTCTGGCTCTTGATCATTTTTGGACCCCACACTGAGCGTTGATTCATCATCGTATTTCGACGGCAAATTTTACAATAAGTACATTGACCTCCACTTCCACTCTTAGCTCCCAGTTATTCAATGTCAAACCTTTGTTAGATTCATGTACAGCATACAGCATAGACTAATTCTCTAACCATTAGATACACCCGGTTAGGATATGAAGACTGACTCCGACGACGTCAACAGCCATCAATATTGATGACGTTCTAAATAAAATATGGGTGGATTTAGTAATAAATATTAGCCTCGAGAAATTTAGCAAAATAATTTCAAACATTAATGCTGCCCCAACGTCCTGTGGAGCAGTGGTCAGTCTAACTGTAAAGGGGTCCCGGGATCGGATTCTGGCAAGGCATGGATGTTTCGTGTAAGCGTTTGCATACTGAGAAAAAAAAACCGCAAATTAGTTATCCGACTAAGTGAACTACAGCAGTGTAGAAAGTGGCTAATGACCTTAGCAATAAATGCGACTATAAATAAAAGTAATTAAAAAATAATAATGCAACATTAATATACGAAGTTACCCTCCAGAGATTTAAAACGGTTTACATTTCACACGACATTGAACGTCCAATTATTTTCACATACAGGACATTGGGATAAGATTAAAGATAAATCACTACTTCGATCAACATGTCACAATTGTTTGTGAATTGTATTTGTTTATAGTTGTTATTAACTGAAGGTTTAGAATCTTGTAGATTAAAACTTGCAATTATGTAACTTGAAATAAATTCGAGTTAATAAATGCGTATCGTTAAAATGAGGATACTATAAAAATATAGCTCTATTGCAGTTAGAGTTCAGGAACAGAACGAGCCGTTCATAAGAGAGATGTGACTATGACAAGAGGGCAAATGCAGTATCATTCGTCTGTGAAACGCCAGGTGTGGCCACTTCCGTGCTGTAATATAGTGCTCTTTGCTCAAGCGTCAGGTAATGTTTTCAATGTATTGTTCCGTGATATATTGACAAACATGTCATATCAAGGTCCTGAATTGTCTGAGACAGTTACCGCCCATTTCAGTTTATAGTTGCGACTTTTTGTAGACAATGCATTTGTATTAAGAAATTATTAAAAGTAAGTAATGTATTATTATTCGTGATCATATTAAGGTTCAAGTTTTCTTTTAACGACTTTTACGTGAAAGTGTTTTTATTTATGAATGCCAATAAAGCCAGGAAATGGCGTTTAATGATGCTTCATAACTACCTACAGTATTTCAGTTAATTATTTCCCACAAATTAACTGTAAATTTGAAAGACATATCAAAACAGTTAAACACATTCGAGTCATGCAGTGGAATAAAATTCCAGAATTAATTTATCAATTTCCTCGAGTTATTTTTGTGCTTAAAATAATGACTGACAAAATATTTCTGGGCTTATAATCGTGTGTAAAGAATCTCGTTTTCTGACTAAAAGTTAGAAAATAAGCTGTTGCCTCATATTACATTTTACGATAAATATGTAGTAATATCAAAATTCACTAAAATAAATATTATTTTTCACAGTACTACATAACTGTTTTTGCAATAAAGTAATAAATTAGGTACCTCGTTGCTATTATCCATTTATTTGATAGAGAATAGTCTACAGAATATTCTTAGGTTATTATTAGATATGTGTGAATTATTTCAGTCTGAAATATTAACTATCTGAAACTATATAAAATTTAACATTTCTTGAATAGCAATAAATTTATTTTGTAATACTCGTAAACATATTAGTTAATTTATATGAATACACCATATATATGAGTACTCCATTTTACATTTAACGGGTGCCTAGTTTGGCTTCATGTAATAACAATCTTTTATTATTTTGCTATAAAATATTTTGGAATAGTTGACTTCATCATAAAATGATGATATTACACTGCTCTAATTGACACTTTAGAACTTCGCGCAGCCTGTCGTGTAGGCAACACTTCTGCTACGCGCGGTTTACAGGTAACAGCCTTCACGGTGTGTAGATTTCTACTGTTGTATTGGTTTCCATTGTTGAGTTTCGCCGTTGGATAAAAGCTATAAATATACTTCTTTGACGTTATATAGCTTCAGGAACGTAAAATTAGATATTAAGTCGGAATTCAATAACAATTTACTTCATTTATAAGAATTTACGTCTGATTGAAAATTAATAATAAGAAAGATAGCCAAATACAGACAAGGACGTGATAATATAAATATCACACAACCTTTATGGAAGCCTTGTTCCTTTCTTCAAGTGCAGAAAAAACCGCAGGAGCCTAGAGAGAGACACCTGTACAAGTCTGTGACAACACAAAGCTGTGGGATGTAAATTTATCCATTTTCTTCACGAAAACTCACCGCATCCGATAGGAAACGTGTCAGCACGGTCAGGTGAGAATAACAGCGCTAATGCGTCTCTAGAAAATAATTACTCTTCTTAACTAGACAGGGAAAACGCAGTGGGAACATCGCACGCGACGCTACACTTACTATATGCGTTTGAGATAAGATTATACGATTTACTGATTCTGTAAAATTGTGAAGATTCCATCTAACCGATAGGAAGTTTTGATTAAAATACAAGGGATTTTTGTATGCTTCTGCACATTATAAGATTATTTATATGACTGTAATGACGTTATTGGTTCTACTCATGATTTCAATAATATTTTGACTCGTGGTCAGTAGGTGTCTCAAATTAACATTACTCTAAAAGTTAAACTATTATCTCAAACTTGTAAAAGCTGTTCTTAAAAATTTACAATTGTAAGCATTCGAGAACTCAAATTTTGACCATGATTTCTGTCGATTTTCACTATTAGTCCTGTTGCTAAATCATTAAATGCGTATCTGTATATCAATAATAGGTTCAGAACTTTGAGAAAGCCAATAACAACTGAAGGTAATTGTTAATCAATGCCTTCACAACTGTCACGTGCGGAAAATAATTTATTTTTCAACAGTGAAAATATTTACTATTATAAATAATTTTATTCAAATTCGAATACCAGAGCACAATGAATAAAAGAAAATAAAGACCAATTAGTACTCCATTTTACCTTTAACGGGTGCATAAATTGGCTTCATTTAATAACTATCTTTTATTATTTTGTTATAAAATATTCATGGGACAGTAATTAATTTGATGGTATATTATATTTAATAATTTTTCGCTTATATAATATTCCTCTATATGCTTCACTTAATAGTCCCTATTCTTCTATTTAGAAGATGCAGCACAATTTATGTATAGCATATACTTCAATTTTGTCTATATGTATTTCAATATCAAAACCGAGTATTATCTTTGACCTTTTATTCAACTGAATAGCAAAAACACTAATTTTTGTATAGTTTAGATTTATACTTAGCCAGGTTCAAAATTGATTAACGGCAATAGGGAGAACGTTTATGTATTCACGGCTGTCTTACGAAACAGTATCAAAAGTCAGTTTAATTACTTTTGTTTACAATTTTTACATGGCCAAAAATTGTTACGAATCAACAATTAAATATGTTAATTTCCCTAAAAGGGTGCTAAGTTCATACGTAACATTTAGTGCGTGTATCACGGCACAACCTGACCCAGTCTAACGTTTTATTCCATTGGAGGAGCGATGCTACCGTGTCAGTATCCACATTAAGTATTAAAGAACAGGTAATAATTTTATCGGCATTATTTTTTATAATATTGGCAGTTTTAGAGATATTTCAATGTCTTCAGGCAAAAATCGACCACCATATATGAAGTGTTAATTAATTTCACTCTTATTCGAAACTTTAGTGTCTTAACTAATATATTCATAACTCAATCATTATTAGAGAAATATGTATTTTAAGAAAAAATAATTTATATAATAAGTAATTAAGGAACATGCAGTTTTAGTAATATTAAAAATAAGAAAAACTTTTAACAGTCGCTTATAAAAATTTTGTGTTATTGCATTAAAATTTGCCATTTATTTAAAAGACATGAGGTTTTCACATATTAATGTCATATTCACCTGTAAGGAATTTCTATCAATTTAAATTTTGAAATCGTGAATTGTCACAGATAGAAGAATGGTTGTACATACCTGTTAATTATATTTAAAAATGTTAACTGACCATAATATTAATCTTAACACCAACAAATCCTAACAATTTACCCGTCAGACCTACTGTTTCAAAAAAAATCTTTAAAAAAATTAAAACTAATTGAATTATTTAAATCGCACATGGACATTATATGTAAATCATATAATTCAATATTGTTTATTATAAAAAAAACTTTAATGATTATATCAATAATTTAGATAAGCATAATGTAATATACAAAATTTTCTGAAAAAACTGCAAGGTTTGTTACATAGGACAAACACAAAGGGCATTAAAGACATTAACTATTTTTAATTTAAAACAACTTTTTGGCAAGCATTCAGTTCTTAATTAACTTGTCAACTCAAATAACTACAGTTTTGTTTGAGATAATGTAAGATTATTAGTTTCTGAAGTAAAATGTTCAGATTAAATCAAAGTGTTCATCCATGAATGCTAAAATCGATAAAAATAATATATTTTTTCTTAATTTTATTAGCAATCAGATTACATACAATCTTTAATTTGATAGCATGTACAATTTAATAAGAGTGTCTTGTACTTATGTCGTGGAGAGGTGAGGGTCCAACAACGCCACCTCAGTTTCTATTGAAGTCTATCTGCCAGTATTCGGTCTTCGGTTGTCAGTAGGTTGTAGTAACGGCTCTAGTAGTGGATTGGGATGGATTTGAGGTTTAGTATGATATTTACGATTTTTATCTTTTAAGACGTCTTCTACATACGGTGTATTGAGGTCAGTATGTAAGCTGAAGTTGGATACATACCAGGGAGGATTTTTTATTGTACTCGTTGCATAATAGCGACGTGAGACTTGGCTGCACATCCCCAAAGTCTATATAGGTTTTATCACTGTTTTGTTTTCTACTGATAATTTCGATTTTCGTCCAATCAGCCAGTTAAATAATTTAGTTTTTAATTCTATTTTCTTTTTCTTTTTTATTGATATGATCCCTCCATTTCAGCTTGGTGTCTAACTGAAGACCAAAATATTTTACTGTTTTTAACCAGAGATGTTATTGTAACATCTCTGGTCTCCTTTAATGTATGTATTTGTTATATCGTTTTATCTCTTCAGGTATTCGCATTGAGGAATAAAGTAGTCTATTAGAAAATTTTGGAAATATTGTAATGTGAAAGTATTTGTTTTTTTCATAATTACTTTTTAACTTATTTTCCATTAGGAATTATTAATTGATACACAAGTTTAAACTTCTTTTTATATTATTAACATTATGAAAGAAAAATGTATTATGAAATACATTTGTTGGTTATACCACGCGTCTAATAAAGATTTCGAACGATCTTAGTCACCCGAAAAAGTGTTAACAGTGGCGCGTATTTCTCGCTCTCTAATGACAAATCCCTGTATCAAAATAATATGGAGCTTTTACAGCTGCTTATATAAATGTCATTAGAGAAAGTGTGTCGCACGGCCGATTTATTGTTAATGTTTGCGAAATGAGGAGCGAGCGGCCGAGACGCAGAAAGCGGCGCTGCGCGGCGGATCGACTGTGTGGCGGCGCTGGCGTCTAGAACGGATCAATAGGTCTGGCTCTGGCTGTGGCTGTGGCTCTACTGCTCAGCTCGTGCAGCTCAGTCGCGCCTCAGCTGTGCCGTGTGCCGTACGTGGACGCTTGCCTCCGTAGTCCTCGCTGCTTCCTGCTCCACACACGGTAAAGTCTACATCAACAAATATTCCTCGGTCTGTGTTCCACAAAACCACACTGTAGCACTCAGTTTGACGTTAATTGCCAAAATAAGTTCAGAATACGTCACATTTCAAATATTCTGACGTCTCTCGATCACCGAGAAGACTAAAACCTGACAGCCGAATTCACACATTAAAAAGGAAACGGGTTATACGGCTCAAGTATAATATTTTTTTTATATAAACATTGTTTATAGTTTTTACGACAGCGTTTTATTTTCACTCTTATCTAACTTGGAATCTTAGAACCAATTATGCACTTGTTTATTAAGATTTATTTATATTTCTGTCACCTTTTGAGGATTAAACCGCTATTGTTCCGCCGATTTCCTTTGCAGACTTTTAACAATTCGCTCTGTTAAATAACAAATAGTCCGTTTACAAAATCAAATGTTGACAATTTTTCAGTAAGTCTCGCATTTTTTCCGTGTCTTCAATAAATGACTATATAAAAATATAATATTAATTTAAAGGTACAGCAGATAGATATTGTGTATAACAACGCATTCTCTTTCCATTGTTATGAATTGAAACAATTGTAAGCATAAAAATTCAATACTGACACTTTATATTGACAATTAAACACTACTGTGCCCATTACTGTGAAATGTTCTGAATTTATTCAACAAATTCAAACTGGTTATTGAAGTAAAAACTTGAAAGTTAAAGATTTTGTCAAATTGATACTTGAAATAGTGAAATTAAAATAAAATGCTAAAGATTTGTTGTTTTTCCGTTGGCCTAGTACTTTGCTAAGTGACAGTGAGAGAATAGTTAAAGTGAATCAATAGGTCTCGTTTAGGTTAAAAGACGAAATAATACTCTGTAGCAGCTTAAATGAGTGATTGTTTTCAAAAACCACGCTGCTTTTAATTAAAATATATATGTAATTTAACTGTGTAGTATTTCCGTTTTATGTGTAGTAGAATATTCATTCATGCCTTACACGTCCAATCTACCATGTAGCAAGGCACCGTGTTTATCAACAGGAATCATTAAGTGGTATGTGTAACGTTTTAGTAAACAAATCATCGAAGCATTGCCGAAACATGACGCTAACCATCTTTAATTGACGTTTGTGTGAGTCCAGTGTCCCTATTGTGAAGAATGTTTCCCCTTGTTTGTGTTTGTGCTTAGAGTTCCGATTGTCACCTTTGTTTTGTTTACACTTGACGGCGAGTTCATTGACTACGATGATCTTAGGAGGAATCCACTCCGTTTCTTGCCAACAATCGCCTCCACTCCCCGAATCACGACGCCTTTGCCAGTGGAGGGAGGGGCGGAGAGAATTTGCCATCTGTTGAGGACATCGATCACAGAAGCCCCAACTGAAACAAATCATAAATGTAAATAAGACTTCGCGTTCATATTGAAAGAGAGAAATAATTACAATATGCTATTTACTTTTAATATCTTTTTTTAAATCTTGCTAACATTATGTAATACCAATTTATCAAATGTATATATATATATATATATATATATAAATTATTTAACATTCCAGAAGTGAATGTCCTTTGGATTCAGTTTAAACAAATGGAGACAAAATATAAAGACAGAGGGTTCTAAGAAATAAGGTCGTTATTAAAAATTAGCTCGCTGTATAGATTCTCAGTATGTATTTCAGAGCTGACACTCAGTTGTTTATAGCTCGACCACCTGTAACTGACAGGTGCTTCCAGAAACCTCTCTTTGAAATTCTGATGGCATACTCCGATATGCGGGCAAATGTTTCGATAAAATTTCTGTATCTACATACAGCATTTTTCCCCCTCATTGTTCGTAGTGTAGTAGATTTCTTTATCAAGGACTTTCTTCTATTTAATTTTCAGATTATCCCCTTCAAATTCATATTTATTTTGTGTACATTAGAGTCTTCTATGAAATTCCTCTGAGCAGCGACAAATATTTTGTTTGCGGCTAGGTCAGTTTTCGCTTGACACCATTACAGTTTTAACGTTGTTTTATTTAAATTAAAAATTAATGACTTGATTGCTTGTGGTGATAATTGGATAATTACTAATGAATCTAATAATGAATATTTCTCAGTTATTAGCATATGAATATATTGAATTCTTTAATAAACAGGCACAATTAGCAAATTCAGATGAAAAATAGTTACAGAAGTAAAACCAAAAATATTAATACTCAATTTTTACAAACGCAATTATAATTGTAACAAACGATTTTACGAAGCTTACTGTGTTCTGTAAGAAAATTATAAAAATATGAATTTTATTTATATGTATTGGATGTGAAAGTAGTTACATTTCTAGACAGTTTAAATCGTCAATTAAAAAGAATAACCAGGTGAAAATATAAATATTATATTTTTCCAGGAATGTTTTGGAACATTTATAAGGTTTTTTTTTTAGTTTCCTGTTATGCCTGTGTTCTATACATCTAAAGGTGGTTCAATGTTGTCCAAAATCAATTCTTTGTCAAATTTGATATAATTTTCATTAATTGCCCGCATTTCCGAGAGTTCAGGCCATCCTAAGTTGTAGACGCTTGTTTCTATTTTACGGGTTAATCTAGTGATCCCTACCAGATAATTTGACCCTTGAAACTTTTTTAATCATTTTTTCGCCTTAGAGGATTTTGGTCTCTTTTTAACTATGTCACTCCGAATATATTTCCCTCCGTGTATCACCAGAGGAAATTTGTAACCCTTCAAGGGACTGTACTTCTACACTTTCCAGTTTCTTTGGCCGCTAGCTAGACGAACAATCTGTCACTAGTGTAGGGTACTAGGAATTATAAATTCGCCACATGACCTCACTTTAAAGGTTAGTTACCACTGGTCAACGTTGGAGAGTAATTAGTTTCCCAGAAAACATTTGATTTTCCTAATTAGATCATTCTCGGAGTCGGAAAATAATTAGTGGTTTAGGAAGAAGCGTTGAGAACAATTTAGCGCTTAATTACGAGAGCCACAAGACGTTAAACGAAGCAGCTGCTGCTCCTCCAACAGTTTCAAACAACGGGCCTATTTCCTCCGCAGACAATAGTCTTCTATCACAGCGCCGCCTCGGGTCTGAGCTTGAAATAAAGGTGACTTTATTGTCAATCCCATTCGTGCTATTAGAACAAATCTGTAAAGCAGCTTATCATATCAGTGCGTCAAGTGGCTGGCGTCTTATATAGAGGCTTATCGACAACACGTCACGGTCCCAGTCGACGATGAACGTCCACTGAGCGGCCCCTTCGTAATAAATATTCCGAGCGGTAACGAGGGCCAAGATACTTTACGATCACGTCTCGTGTTGGCACTATTGACATTATCAAAGCAACGCGCCCAGCTTTACAGCTGTACGTCGATGACTCTTCCGCCTACTCATCACCTTCACTGCTCATACACTCACTTCTTATGGTGAGATCTAAATTCCAAACTCGGCTTTCGTTGTTCAATGACAACTATATAAGCTCATGACCACCCGTATTTCATATTGGTTTTCCCTCCAACTCCCTGACATCCCATTACACTGCTTCTTGAAGTCGTCTACCCTCCAATCACCTGCACTAAAATTAAAACTATAAAAAAAAATTGGGCCGAAATTCTATATTTGGTCACAAAAACTAGGCTAGAAACCATTAGTTATTTGATATGCGATCAGTAAAATCAACCTGAGACAATGGCGGACCAATGACCCTTCTACTCAAGGACGCAAAAGAATTAATCGGCGCGAACTTTCAAGAGGAATGATAGAAATTTCGTCGTTCATGGACGAGTTGTACAGAAGATAATTTCACAAAATTATAGTGTGAGAGAGAACAGAGAAGTGTAAGCGAAATGGAAGCCTTTAGGAGATTGATGTAGTTCATGTTTAAAGATAGTGTGAGAAGGTGAAAAGAATAAGAAATATTATACTGTGTAAATGTATAGTGGATTTTATTTTAGACCTACCCTAATTTGTACCTGTTGAGAATTTTTACTTACTCTGTTTCTGCATTCTGCCGCAGCAAACTACCAAATTTGAGTAAATTGCCTCCTGGTCGAATTCCGACGTAAAAGCAGATTAATTTTGAACCATTAATGAATTAGTCCAAGAGTTCAGTTGTGTTAAATATTAGAACTAAGGATTAAAATTGAAATTATTACTTTGAATTATTTTCAGAACTTTTCTTTGGCTAACTCTTTATTATAGACCGTTCCAGAACGCAGGATCCACAGTTTCTAACCGGTTCTTCTCTGAAAAGAATAGAACGTGAACCTGTAATGTCACTGAACTCGGATTCCAGCTACGAGCTCCATTTCTGTAATCAAAGCACAGATTCCTCTCCATTATATATTTGTTGGTATCTTTGTTGTTTCTTCCAAATTACTTGAAAGAGTATAGAGTCAGACACAAAAATATAAATTTATAAAAAGGCTAACGAGACACGCAATGAGTCCACAATGCAGTTGCCAAAGGAGACAAACGGGAAGCTTTTATGAAGACTGTTTAGAAGACCTGTGGAAATAAACGCGCAGAATTTCCACTGTAAACGACTTTACTCAAGTTGTTATGCAGAGAAACTCTGAAAGTATTAACCAAATACTAATCATGAGGGAATCATTTTTCAAGTATATTCTCTTGTAATTATTTACCAACATATTGTCATGAAATAATGTCTTTTTAAAATTAGCAAAGAGAGAATTTAAGATCGCCGTGACATTTTATTTGAGCGCAGTGTTATTATTATTATTATTATTATCCGATTAAAATGCTCATAAAAAGGTTTGACAATGAAAAATATTCCGTAATTACACTCAATTATCAACAAAGGAACATGAAATATACAATTATGGAGTGCTTCATTATTCCGATCATTCATAATTATTTCATACTTTATTTCCTTGACATGAGAATTTTACTGTGTAATTTGCACTCAAGGAAAATATCGAATAACGCATCACATCTTTAAAATTGTTTGAAGATATTCAGAGAGAATTATCTAAAAACAATTATGAATGTGTTGATATACTTATCGACATAAATATAAATCGTCAGTCCGCAACTAAATGGAATTTAAACAAAAATTGTGGGACTGAGTGTCGCGAGACTACTGCCTGTTGAATTTTACGTACGTCAGGGTGATCGTGTTGGCAATGGAAGTAATTTATTTTTATATGTAGAAAACATTACACGCATACCTTCAAACTTACCGTGTTTCCCGCAGTTTCACGATGCAATCTGCCTATTTCTTGCATTTAATCTATGTTTATATTTGTAGGAAAATTTGTAGTGAAAAAAAAAACATTTAAAATTTATTTCTCAATAGATAACATAGTTAGGTGCTTAAAAAACAATAAAACTTCGTTTCAACCTAAGATAAATAGCTATTAAAACATTTACGCGCAATGGAATGCATTTTCGTTTGAAGTCGGTTATTCAATTGTAGGATTTATTTAGGTTTTATACCAGACTTGAAGGTATGATGCAATTCAGCTCTCAGAAAAGCCTGCGAGAGGATTCTCTCGCAGGTAACCTGCGAGGGATGTTCTCTCGCAGGCAAAACCTTTTAGGAGAGATACGAAGGGGCTACCTTTGGGTATGCCTTTTCCTCTCCGTTTTTGAACTAAGGTTCCCACAAGCCGAGGCACCTGTTCTGAGAGGTGTATGTTCCGGGGTCACAGACCTTGGGCATACGGTAAGAGTTGTCTGCTATTCCCATTGTAATAGTCGGCCAACTGCCTCCTAAACGGGTCGAGACACGGAGAATGGAATGCTGCGTCCCCACAGTTAACTCCTCTCCCGCTATCGGAAGGGCGTGGGACAAGTACCCAATGCCCGACCTACCTGATGCAGGTTTTTCTAGGGTTTTCCCTGCATTTCTTTAGGCGACTGCCGGGTAGGATCCTTAAACTATAGCCCGGGCTACCTTCCTCTACCCTTCCGCATCCCCCCTTTCAAATCCCTTCCTATGCTATTAAAGGGGAGTTGCCCAAAGTGGATTACTCTCATGTAGCCTGTAGCCCTAAAAAAAATAAAAAGATGCAATTCACTGCGTTGATAGCCTCCATTAAAGAATAAAATAACGTAATGTGTCGCCTTACAAAAAAAAGTTCAAAAATATGTTGCTTACTTTCTAGCACATCTTATTAAATATTTTAATAATTAAACGACCAATTTAAAAATGAACTTTCCACATTTTTACTTCGCCGTTCTTCCATTCCTATTACGGAATTTGTGTATCTGTTAAATGTAATTATTTATTATAATAACAAGTCAGCTGGTGCTATTAGATGTAGCATCATCCTACTAAGAATATAAGACTTATGTAAAACTTTTATTCTCGTTCCATATCCTGGAAGCAAGGCTTCATTGAAGGATCCACGGAATATGATTATGTATGGGCCAGATAAAAGCCATATCTATAGGCACGAGTTCTGTCGTTTATATAATTGAATGAATCCAAGAGGCGTGATACACTTGAAGCGTAGATATTCGTATTGGGGTCAAGTCCAGAGGTTTAGCGATCACTATGACGTCCATCCACGACCCCTCCAATAGTCAGGAAGTCTTGAAGCTGTATGTTTATAACATGTCATCATCCTTTAAGTCGTCAAAGTCTTTAAGTTGTTCGACCAATTGGAGGATACTGTAATGTGTCTGTTTGTTCTCTTATCGTAAAAGGCGATGTTACTTTTCTATACTTACTATATTCGGTTGACTAACAAAACGTAGAGTCTGGCGGAATAATCTCTGTTGTGATATTTGACAATAGATACTCTTTCCTGCGTCAACTAATGTAAAATATGCAAATTGTTGGTGTATTTCATTCTCTGAAATCCTGGCTTCATTCATAACTTCACCTTAAACCTCTACAACGCTTTCAGGCAACCACGTTTTGATCAGTTCTCGACAAATTCGAGGTAGGGACTGGATGAATTCTGATATTGTAGATCAGAAACCGTGTATTGTCTCCAGGAAGAGAAACACGCGTAGCTTTGCCAGGGAGGTTGCGTCTATTTCTGGGCGAACGCAACCGGACCGCGGCGGTTCCCACGTGTGCCAACCCACACACGGAGCCTATTACAGCCGGGATTCAAACATGTCCTCATCTCTGCGTATCTCTCTAGTGACTCGATTTAAACCAGCGGGCTAAACACGCTATTTATTATAAACAAACTTTCGAGGCTGGCTTCTGTACTAACCCGAGCTTACCCGACCGCCAACCTGAACATACCCGAAGGCACACGAACCACGCGTCTATGACGATCTTGCTCGGACTAGGTGTCACGTAGACAGATTCTAGAACTGTTGAGAAATTTGTAATGAGATGAACACACCATAAGAAAATGAAGGCGTGTATTCTTTTATTGATTTGCCATGTCTCACTCCGGACGACTTCGTAGTTCAAACACTACGTCTCTTCGTGGTTTCAAGTTCCGTTCATTGTTTCATTCACCGCAATTCCGCGCGCTGAGTCAGGTTTCGAGAATGCGGAAAAGTTCAAAGACCGACTTGTTATTTTTAAACAATGTATTGTTTTATTGCGTCTTATAAAATTTTATAAGTAAGCACTTCAGTAATAAAATCTGTAAACGTTTTATGTATAAATAAATACGTATCTACACAGTAAAATTCACGATCACAGACGTGCATTACGTATGCTGATAAATACTCAAACTATTTGTTTTGCTATTCTAAAACAATCATTGGCGCTTCAGTAAGGTAGCATAGGTAGAATCATAAGATAAACTTGTTTGTAGAGCAGAAGTAGCCATGTATAAAATTCTTAGTATTCAAGATTAGATTCGAGTTTGGAATTTTCCGCAACTGATAGTTTTAATGGTTTTTAAGAATAGTGTTTTTGTTTTCTGTCTTTGTTACGGCCTTGACTGAATGAGAATATTATTAGTTTATTCATTTACCTTAGTTACAATCTAAATATGTTTATATGTATCTTTACTAATCAATGAGGTGCTGAGTTTCTCATTCCAATTTTAAATTTAATTAGCTAATGGTAATGTTTGCCACAAAATCATTCGACTACCATAATGTGCTCTGACTATTATTTTAAAATTTATCTATAGTTATACATATCAACTTTCCAAGTAACTTTACATTTTACTTGAATTATTATTTCATTATTCATAAGCACATTAAATGTTAACACAAGTTATTTATTTCCTTATGATGACCCGAACATTATTGTAAATAATATTTCTCTTGCAACTATACAACTATTAAAAGTTTTATTTTACCCAAGGTATTTGTGAAATATTATAAAAAGAAAGGAAGTAGCAAAGATAAGTAATATAAAAGGTTGGAAGAATATATGTTATGGAAAACTATAACAAATCAGAGTCCGATAACCATTAAGAGAATTTTTATTATATTTAATGTGTAATCTTCCTACATTTTACTAAGTTTAACTTATTTCTTCTGTTTGTACCATGTTTGACTATCTAGTAATATCTTAGTAACATTATATCTATAAATTTTAATCTCTTTAAGCAGATGAGACTCCACATTCGGACCGAAACATTTTTAAAGAAAATTAATTGAAATAATAATTTTTAATTGTCTGTTTTAGGCTTATTAATTATTTAAGCTATACAGAAGAAAATCAGTATATTATTTTTAATTTACCGTTTACGAACCGTTTGTCGTATATGTTTGTACTTTGAAAAGTACTGGTAATATTCATGATCAATATACGTCCCTTCACTTTGTTTATTTTGCTAAAAATTTAATCTTTGCATAAACAGATTTCTAGTACTTGTCTCCTAGTAAGCATCACTATATTTTTAATTAAAAATTCGATCCTACTAGATAATGGTTTACTTGAAGAACTAGAACTGTAGGTTTAAGCGCATTGTTCACAATTGTAATTTTTTTAAATAAATTTTAAACCAATTTATTTTGATGATTGGCACGTAATTTAAGAATGAATGAGTGACAGTTCAAATTCCAAGTGGTAATAAAAATTGCACTTTTTGATTTTAATGAAGATTTTGGTCGACGTCTTATATCAAATTATGAGAAACAATCCTTGTGTTTTTAAAATAGATTGTACGAAACTTCATGATGAAATTCATAAATGCTAATATTTACGAACTTTCATACGCGTGATGGAACAAGAAATTTCAATAATTCTATATAAATGTATATTTAAACAAATATAAAAATGCACTAACGTGTAAATTTGTATTTTATTTTCTGAATTAAATTATTTAAATTTATGTAAACGATAGATTGAACTGCTTTTACTCGTCACCAACCTCAACTAGTTCACGTCAGTAACTATTATATAAGGTTGTGAGGAAGAATCTGGAGTGAATCGTCATCTCTAAATGTAGCTGTTTAAATTAATTTCGTGTAATTTTTATATCTTTCAGTTTACACTTTCATTATATTAGTATTTTTATGCGATTCTGCATAATACTGTAATGACACATCTCTTTCGTGAAATTAATCATTTCCGAGAACTTCCAAGAAAATTATTTGGTTGAAGTTTAATTCAGCCAGTTAAATAACTAAATAAATAGTACATCACTTAATAAAATGCGCAATGTGGCTGTAATTCATTTTGATACAGTGTTAATAAATATAACGATCCATAAATTTAATAATGTTTTACATGGAAATTCATATTTAGCGACCTTTCATATAATTTCTTCAATGTGCTCCCTTTGGTCTTATTATACGTAGAGAATTTATTACTGAACTGCAACTTCTGTAACTAGAGAGCACTCGTCTCATTACGCTTCAGTAATGGGAAATTGGTTACGGAGCAAGATGCGCCCAATTTCCAGACACTTTAGTTAGTGCCACCCACGTTTTCGAGGTTAACATGCTCAAGTTATCTGCGACTTGATTCTATTTATTGAACTAGGCCGAATGAGCAGTCGTAGCCCTTGGCAGAAGTTCGACCGAGCACATTTCCGATGAGAGGTTCCCCCACAACCTTATATATTTATAAGAAACCGAAGACTTTGAACGAGGAGGTTCTGTTCGAACTTACGATGCAGAATCCCTTTCATAAGCGTGTGTACGTCCTTCCTGAACGAACCAGACATTCTTAAGTGACGTGTTGGTTAAATGAGGACCTCAAACATGGGGAATGTTATGGGCCGAATACTATAGTTGCCAACGTAAATACTGTTCCCAACGAGTTCCAAAAATGAGGACAGGTTTATGAACCTATCCAATCTATATCAACTTCGTAGTACAAGCTCTTTGGTGCTGCTGACAACTCAACATCATTTTCTCACTCAAACTCCGTGTTCTATTTTTCACAATTCAACTACCCATTAAACTCCACAATTTCACGCTCGTCTACTAATTGTCTGCACAAACATGTTTATTGATACAATTGGCAATAAATTTTCACGCCGTTATATTTAAACCCTTCACGCTCTTTTCTTCCAATAAGTAATTAGTTAATTTAGGTTTTTAGAACTAAACGTTTATTAGGATTTTTAATAGTTTAATAAGCACAATAATCAAAAATAATTATATAATAAAATTATAAGTTATACTGATCAGTGTTAAAATTTAAGAGAATTAAGAAATTAACAATGATAAACTTCCTCCATCCGAACCAACTTATCGTTACTAACTAATAATTCCTGTCTTCTTCCCCTCGACTAAAATATATTCTTTGCAATAAACATTATAATTACTTATGACTCAATATTATTTATTTTTAAAATTAAAAATGATTACATTTAACTGCAATTGTTTCTGGTAGCGAGTAATTCCTCTAGGAAACTGGACCGGTAGATACAAGGGTGACGAAAGTCTCTTAAAATTTGTCTATTTAACTCATAGAAAATTTCTTACTGCCTCTCTCTTTTAATCTCGGGTCTGATATCAATTCTATTTTATTTTTCTCTTGAATTACTTCCCTGATCCTTCCTTCTTTTTCTGCGATTCCGACTTTAACCCTAAAAAAACCTATTATCGAAGTTTATTACTTCATATGTTTGTAAATAATTTCTTCCATCCTACCTGACTGTCACTCCGTAATAGTTACTGCTTTCCTTTTTTCCCTTAAAATTGTTTCAGGACTTCACTTCTCTTAATGACAGTTGCCGAGTTCGCTGTCTGTTGCCAAAACAGATTTCACCTTTTTTTTTGCAATATTTTAAAAGACTTCAGAAACAATATTCCGAATAAAAAAAATTGGGGGGTATTTCGTTCCAATCGCCTATATAAAGTTTGCGAACAGATTTATCCCCTTAATATGAAACATAAAAATATTAATCGGGGTATTATAATTAGTTTTCATTGATTGATTCTATACTGGAAAATGCGTAAAGCAAAAATGACATATTCGTTTTCACTCCGTTCCTATTGCTTCGTCTATATCGACGTGTTGAGGAATTTGAAGGTCCATAACCTGTAGCTATTAGCAATCGATTATTTTAACAAATTCATGCCCTCTTGTTCTCCAATTTTCGCCAATTATTTTATTTCGAAACCTTTAGAATATTACGGTATTTTTAGATACACTAAGAAAGATTTTTGTGACATATTTTCATGCATTTGATATTGGCTTCGTTCAATTCTGTGTGCTTTTAAATGTTTTCACTTTTATTTGTTTTGATTAATAAAAGATAGATGATATGACACTTCAGTAAATCTATTGAAGTCTTAATAATCTTAGACTACTAGACGAACCGTCTTGCTCATTTTATTCCCGAAGAAAAATCATTTGTGATACCATATCTTTCGCGTTGCTTCGACTGTTTGTCAAATCGTGTTCTTTCTTCCTTTTCTATTTGTTACATAATATCCTTATTTCCCTATTTTTTTGTTTATTCCAAAATTTAATTTACTCTTTCGGCACATTAATAATTTCTTTTCGCTTCACGTTTCCTAGTTCGCTTTTTTTCTTTTCCTTAACACTTTCTAACGTTTCTTATTTGAACGGTGTTTCCACTCTGCTCCAGTATACGTGTGACAGTGCGTTCGATCGACCTGACGCTGATTTCATGTGCAAGACATCCGCTCCGCAGCATTTGCGAAGTCTCGCCACAAATTAAGTGAAATGGCGCGGGACATTTGTGGCGTCGGTTCCGCGAGAGACGCATTACGCACGGTGTTTCGAGGCGCCACACTATTTCTGTTTCACAAGGCTGCCAACGATATTATCCACGTAACGCTATCGTCCTTCTAATTTGTTTTCTCAATTCCGAGAATTGTATTGCAGCGACTTTCAAAGTCAACTGGATCACACGATCACGCCAATTACGTAATCTGCTATTTATTTTCCCAAAGACTATGTATTATTGTTCACAGTTAACACTGATTTCGTAACATTGCCTCTGATTCATTGAATCACCCTTTTAGGTGGCCTCTGCAAAAAGAGTTATCACGACTGAACAAAAGGCGCTCAGACTTTTCTATATTTTTCCACTTTCCGGTAGTTGCCCTCGGGTCAGTCAATTATTACTCGAACTTCTCAACAAACTGAGTTCATTAAAACTCGTGAGTATTAATTTCGCAAACATTCATTTTTTTTTTTGTTTATTCCAAACTGTAATTGACTCTTTAGGCACATTCATACTTTTTTCCAACTTCAACTTTGCCGTTTTATCGCTTCATTGTGTGTCGATTTCTTATTTCTGGAGTCCTCGCTGACGGGATACCTGCAGGAGTCCTTGGGCAAGGAAATAAATTTAGCAAAGTAAGAAATGAAGGTGCTTCCTCAAATAAAGCAAAGGAAAAAATAATAGAACGTAATTAAAATTGAAGGGCTGAGCTAAAAATTTAATTAAGTTCCTGCTTAAGTGTTTGTTTTAAGTGTCTATTTTCAGGAAAGACAAAAATAAAAATAATTAATTTCCATATTCTCGGTAACTGACAATAAATTCTTTGCATTAATAAATTCAAATTCAGTTGATCTCTTCATTAGTCTAAATGTTCCCCAGCATTCAGAGGCTTTTCTGCACCGATTTTCCGGCTGTTTAGTGGTTCCGCTGTTCTGAAGTGTGGATGTGAAGTTGTACATTTCAGTCCAGAGCAGTTGGAAAAGGTTGAGAACTCTAAAGCCCAAGGCCGTTGATAGTTCGTACCGATAACCCTGACAGCGTGCAGTTTCCTCGTGACGTTGCAGTAAAGATTAAAACAGGAGAATTTTCTTAGTCTATCCCGCTATGAAGTTCCGAATTCCCGTCTTTCAAACTAAAAGTAATAATATTTTATTAAATGTTTTTATTTTATTTTGTAAGTAGAAAAGCCGATGGCGATTACGGTACGCATCCAGAAAACGATTATTACTTTCAATTAGAAATATAATCAGAAATATATTTCATTATATTCCTTAAAGTACGTATATAGTTAAACGTTATTCAGAGATTTTATTTCATAGGAATTTTTGTCAATATGACCTCATATGTCCGAAATAATCGTTAAGTTTTACGTCATTTAGAATTTCACTAAATTCGTTAAGAGTTAATATTTATTGGACAAATTTTTACTCTTTCCTGGACATTTCTACACTTACTCCGTTAAAATATGTCATCTACGTGCACCTGATAACTTATTTAAATGTATTATGCAGCAGTTTTGCAAAGGTACTGGGTAAATAAATAAGGTAAAACAAGTTATCATGTCAACTCTTTCTACTGGAATTTTCGAGAGAGCCGGATAATTTTTTTCATAAGAATTACACACACACAAAAATCAGAGTAAGTAAAAGCAATAGTCCACCAAGACTCATAATTATAAATCTTCAATGTCTTCAATAGGATGAATCGAATGAGTGTTATTGAATATTCAATGAATTGTAAACTCCTTCCGTTTGTGATTTGTTGAGAAAAAACATTAACCTTACGACATTGCACTGAAGTGACAATATTTTGAATTTTCAAAGCATGCCGTGGAAAATAAAATATATACAGACCCGTGAATGTGATTGATAAAAATAATCTAAAAAAATCACCGTTTAGATAAATTGAGTTTTTAATAATTTAAGTTTAAAAAATTTTTCAAAATAGATTTTCTTTTCTGAAAATACATTAATATCATATATAAAATTTATAAAGATAACTTTTAATAAAATGAAACATTTAGACCAATTCGTGACATATCATTTCGTGGCATAATTTAATTTACATTTTATATTAAACGAGTGACACTATCTCAAATTTCTAAGACTTATTAGTGGTTTTTTTGCAAATTGTTCTATTTATTTTTTTACATTATTGTTTATGTAATTGTTTTTAAACTTCAACAGGGATCGATTCCAACCGTAGCAAATAATTAAAATACATTCAGTTACGGTTTCCTCCTTTTTTATTATCACAGCACCTTGAAACTGAATGGAGAGTAACAGAACGGCCTTTCGTTTTATGGCCGTATTTAAAAAATACAATTCTCCGACTAGCAATAAAACTGTTAGGGCTGGGATGAACTTCGAAATTTTTATGTTTAGCGAAGAAATGGGTTTCGAATCCCAAAGTATTGGTTAAAAGAAGAATCTATTAGGAAACTATACGTCTGGAGTCGTTCACGCGATACGAGCACAGAAAGAGTATACTGCAAACGTTTGCGTTTTCTAACAATGGTTGGTTTACTGTAAGAAGAAAAACGGGTTTTCGTTTTGAGGATGCCTCGAGGACAAATTTCACTCTCACCAGAGGACTCGCAGAGTTGCGCCGCGGAGGATAATCTGTATCCGTCAGTCAGAATTTCTGGCTTGAAACTTCCCTCAAACAGGTGGTGGCTTGGGCCCGCACCATTACATCGGAAGAGGCGACCTGTTGATTTAGCATTGCATAAAATAGTGGGCATTGTATCCGAAACGTCGTTCGCTCACAATTTTTACGCTCCTAACCGACCGTAGAGTAAATCTGTTGCCTGTGGGCTGCAGAACTAAAATACTGCCTAAATCCATTGCCTGATTTGTTTTTCTGCCCAGTGGATTCATTTCTAACAAAATAATTACCATAATGGCATCTGTTCATAAATTATGTATCGTTAGAAATGACACTTCAATATTCGAAAGTCATGAATCGTAGGAATAATATTTAATTAATGCACTAAAAGACAGTCACTGTATATAAATAATATATAAAAAAATATTCAAACGTTAATTTCATGCAAATTGTGTAAATATTTTGTTAGTTTCACTCGCAGTAAACAGCACGGTTAAGTATATATTCTTGCACGAACTGGAAATTAATAATCTTCTTTATATTAAAATTAACTCACATTTCTTGTGATCTTAATTTTGAGAGTTGTCTTTTTTTTATGCAAATAATAACAATGCACAAGCTGTATTACTTAATGTATAAGTTTTGTAGTTTGTTGGCAGCGGTAGGTATTGAGGTTTATATTGAAAAATTTATCGGGTGTTCCATTGTCGATAGTACAAAAGTTATGAGAGGGTGGAAGAAAGAATAAAGAATGATCCTACGTTTCGAACAGTATAAACTCTGTTGTTCCCTCAGAACGTCATAAGCACAGGAAAAAACCAAACATTTGGAATATCCGAAAACAAACAACATATTTATGCCATATGTGGCAAAATTATCCAAAAAAAGACGAACAAAGAAATATAATATAAAAACAATCTTCACCGGTTATAATACGATTAGAAATAAAGTTTCGACTGCAAAACCCGCAAATGCCAATTCCAAAAGAACTGATGTTCTGTCTTCAATTCATTTACAGTGCGGCAAAGATGATATTGGTGAAACAAAGCGACACGTCGAAATTGCAATTAACGGGCACAAAAGCAACTCGGAAAAACGTCAAAATTAACTGACCGATAATTTCTTCACTAAATATTAATGTACGAAGTTTTTATTAGCACAAGTTGTATTAAATTAATGTTTGAATATTTTTTATAGGCAGTGTTTATGCGGTCGTAGCTCAACTTTAAACCCATAATGCATTAATTAAATATTAGTCCACAGATTCATGGCTTTCGAATATTGAGAAATTCATAATTTCTAAACAAATGGATGGCTTACTTCATTCCAAGTTCGATACAGTACTAATTGTTGTCGTGTATTGAACAGTAAAAAAAAATTTCCTCTTAAATGGAGGGCACAGTTCACTATATCGTGTCCCGGAAGTTATTTAAGGTGCTTCGATTCGCGTGACTGCACGAACCTGTAGTAGGACAACGTGATCGTTTTATCGCGAACAAATAGGGCACTACTTGCTGTTATCTAGAGAAGGCTCATATTTAGTAACCAACGGGACGCGCCACAGAGAAACTTCTAATAATATCATTTATGTTTTTTAACAGCAACAAGGTTTGTTTCAAACGATCCCCCAATTCAAGCTATAATTTCGTATTGCAACAGGACAGTCGAGGAAAGACCCTGACCTGCTTCGATTTATCATCAAAGCAGCGAAGCACTCAGGCCGAAGTGCTAATTGGCAGGTCCAGAGTTTGCCCAAAGTCTAGAAGTTTACAACAGTAATTGCTGCCATGACTTTAGTCGTGGTACTACACTCAACAAGTAAGATAGCGTTGGAAGCGGGAAGTGGAAAAGAGCCGCAGGCAAAGATTTCAGCAGATCGTATAAAAAAGTCCAAACGATAAAAACGCCTGGAAACGGTGACAGGAAACACCCTGAAACTGTTCCAAGTGGACCAGTTATATCCTCTTTGAGTCCCGTTTCTCTGGTGCGTGAGTGACTGAAATACTTCACGTCCGGAGGCGTGACTGGTATATCTCTATCAGCCGCCACATAACACATGATTACGATATTCGACAACCGCAGCCCATGACTTTACACCGTGTATTTCAGTCCGCCCGCAGTGAGCTTTACGATTTATCACTTTACTTGTCTGGAACCTATTTCATTCATTTATGATCAAGGTCATTGTCCACATTATATTTTTATTCCATAAACATCGATTTAATCATTAATGTTTTTTCCATTACCCACTACCACACTAACATTCGTTCTTAGAAAAAATATGCATTTATCCGCACAACGTCACCATTGAACACTACCACAAAAATGAATGCCCCTCAGATAGACAAATTAAACTTCAAGAAAAAAATAATTGCAAAAATAAGTTAATTACTGGATTACCAAGTCCCCATGTTAGTTATTTACATAATTTTAATTGTGTATACTGTAAACAATATGTGACTAACTAATAACCTCTAAATAAAAATTTAACAAATAATATTCCTTATTTGTCAAAAAATTTCTGAAAAAATAAATAAATGAAAGCACGATTCGATCCAACGTACATTATAGCGTATTTATTTATCGATTTTTTTATATAAAATGTTATTGAAGATTTAGTTAGTATTTTTATGCAACTCTTTTGGTGCTAATTGCAAATCAGAATAATTATTAGAGGCCCTGAAGTTTTGCGTCTCATTAGAAGCTGTGGCAATTTTTTTAACTATTATACAAATATTAAAGTAAATCCAAATTTGTAATAAATAATTTTTTGTTGTCTTTTTAAAAAACGTTGTTTAATTGAAGGATAAATCCTATAAAATATCTTTTCCATTTAAAATTTCGAATACTACACAAATTGGTCGCAACGTGTTATTTCAGCTATAAATTTCGGTTTAATTTCAATACTACACTATCTATATTTATTTTATTCAGCTAAAGGAAATATTTTTATAAGCAGTATAATACAAATGCAAATCATCCTGATTGCTCTATTACAGTGACGGTCGTTACGAGATCAATCATACTATCGGTTTGAATTATTTTTCCTTGCTTTTTTTTTGTGTTACTAATTTGTGTTTAAACATACTTCAAAATTTCCATAATTCTTATTGCTACTTCCGTAGAATGTCCTGTAGTCAGATTCGTGTTCCTGTCTCCGTTAACTAAATTATTTTTCAGACGAACTACCTTTCTTTATTGTCGTTTTATTATTTGGTACCTAAAAAAACTGAAGAATAAATTTTCTCATTTTATTTTCAGTAGTTTGTAACGGTACGAAAGGAACAAATATGTCGTACATCCACAGGTTTTTTAAAAAAAGTTACACGATATTTTATGGCAGTGACGTGAATATTTCAGTTATTCTTAGACGTAAGGAGTGAACGTAATTCCTGAATATATAAATAAATGAAATTAAGATTCGATTCAACGTACATTATTGCGGATTTATTTTTCGAGATATATTCGTATAGTAAAACAAATGTGTTTTAAGAAAAAAAATTGAATATTAATTATTTTATATTATTTAATAAATACTATTAGACGAATTCATTCATTTTACCTACCATTTTTTTAAGAAACCAACTAACATACAAAACTCGGTGAATGTGATAGTTGTCATTTTGGAAAATTCAGGTTGGAGTTTTGGTAAGCTCTGGTTATCAGTCTTTAAGTTTTATTTATAATAAATAACTGTTAGGCTGAACTTCAGGCCTGTGTAATTAAACAAGGTTAATATTTACGATGTTAAGAAACCAGGGATAGAGACTCGAGACAGTTACTGAAAGGTAAAGTAGTACTCATTGTCTGAATTTACTGTATTAGAGACATTTTCTGGTCAGAACAGCATTTTTTTTTAGTCAAACTAAATGCTTTTCTACGGGGGCTTTTGTAATTGGGTAAAACATTTTTCAGTATTTTATCAGAAATTATTTATATATAATACTGTTCAGGGAGCCGATACTATGGAGTCGACGAAACTTTAGCAGAGTGAGAATTTTGGTTAAAGTCATTTTTGAACTATTTGGTCGCTAATTGGAGTAGCTTAGCCCTGTAATTTACAACAGGTCGCTGTTACCAGTTAATAGCTAACGGATTAAAAGTTCATGAAGCTGCGTGCAACACACATTATACTAGAGGTCGTTCCTGGTAATTCTGAAGTCACAAAATAATTTTTTTTTCGCCGCTTATACTTCGTGATAGAGGCACACGTGGTAACAGCGAGTTATAACAAAATATGTTTTTTTAAAAAATAGCAAAATTGAAACTTATACCACGGCATATTATATAAATTTCAGATATTAATATAATATTAATTCAGATCAGTGGTGAAACGAGAATTTTCGGCATTAATTTGCTTCATTACCGAACCTTTGAGGGCCAATTTTCGTTTTATTTTTCGTCTGGACGTAACGAGTTGCCCGCGTCGTTTTTCCAGTTATTCTATGATAATTCCTCTTTATATATCCCATAAAAACCACGTCAGTAACGTATCAACCTTATTACCTCAACCGGTGGCCCGCGTCTTCATACCATCAAAATATTTTTTCCAGAATTCCTGTTAACTGACAATAAGGATACGACGAGTCGATGACTGCCAATCCGAAGAGATGAAGCTTAAGTAATCGGCCATTTTGAAACCGTTGTCAATAGTCACGTGAAGAATGGTGAAGATATTCCCAATATGCGATTTATACGGCGTAATCTGACATTATTTAATACTAGCTGGATTGTCGGCGTTTCCCGGGTATTTATCTATATAAACCGGAAAAAGTATTTAATTCTACGTCAATCTATAGTCAAGATGTTATTTTACTTACCTATACAAAGAGAATGGTAATTTCATTAACACTCCATCCTCCCCGGTGCTATAAAATACATTGAATTTTATTGCATCAATGCCAACAAACGAACCTCAGAATTTCTTCTTAAATATACTCCTTAATTATTGCAGGATATAATCGTCCCTCGGTCTTCAGACATTAGCAAAGATTAATTTGATGAAATTCTTAGCCATATTCACAATGTAAACAAATAGTCGCCGTATTGTAGTCACAAATAGGGCACGAAAAGTAACTTTAATTTTCCGCAAGGATCGTAAAGTGTTTCGTATTGTTTTTTATTTTCATTCGATGGAGTATTACTGGATAAAATTATACCTTTTATTCAAAGAAAATATTTCTGCTTTATTTCATTACGGAAAAAAGGAACTATTTCCCTTGTTCATCGCGTAGTAACGTCTCTCTCTCGCGCGCGTGCTTGACGTCACGGTCTCTTGGCGCACAGTAATTTAACACAAAATGATCAAATTTTTTGATTATAATTCTTTCCACATTTATGTTAGCGGTTTTCAGCCCCCCCCCCCCCTCCCCTTCCCCACAGTACCGTTTCTCGTGTTTTGAAGAACATGTGTACCACTTTTTGTTGCAATCTGGCCACGCGACTAAATTTGTATAGAAATTAACGTAAATACATACATACAAATATACATCCTTTTTTATTATATAAATAGTTTACGTTTCAGCTTATATCTGGAATCGTTGCATAGAATTATGCTTCAAAAACATTTATAATTATATTACTCTCTAAAATACCAAGTTTTTAACAGTATCATTTGCTATGTTCACATAGAAATCCGCTGTATTCTGAGCGACAAGTAAAGTTTCCTACAGAGAACTTGCACACTATTACGTAACTTTAAATGTGTTGATTTACAAGGTAGGAAAAACTCTCAAAATTAACTGAGAAGACTTAAATTTGTTGCAGTAAGAAGTATGACACTTTAATAAATTATATAAATATTAGGATCTTCTTGGACGCAATACTTATAATACACTCTAATACATAACTAAATGTCCAAAAATAATATATAATGTTTATAAAGCAATGTTGTACAATGTGCGTGAAACCTGAACAAATATTTCAGTTTCCATGCCGCTAATTTGTCATTTCAACTTTACGACGAAATCGGCCCCGGAAACGTGTGTGCCTTATCACTGGCGGAAGATAACTTACTAAAGGCTAACTCTCAAGTTAGTTTCCTTTACACGTGGAGTTTTTGAACAAAATTTAGCTACCTACTCAGTCGTTTTGTTACCTACCTACGCGTCCATCGTGCAAGTACCGATGAGTGCGTGAAAATACGATCGACGCCATCGCGTTTTTGTTCCACTGTAATTACAACTTGTTCGTTAAAGTAACGACGTAGTAAACCGTTCAGGGATCCCTTCATGACGTGCTTTAGTGAGAGTTATATTTTTACCCCGAGGCGCTAAATGTTTGACTAGAAAATGGATAATCTAATTTTTCGAATGTTCTCGTAAACTTATCTCATGCTTCTGCCAATAGTACGAGGCTTTTATCACTTCGTCCAGTTCAAAAATTGAAAGGTCAAGCTTGCTCTACTGATATACTTACTAATTAATATTGGTAGGTCAATAATTTCTCTGAAGGGAAGGAGAGAATAAAAGTGAAGGGACATTTACATTTACTCTCCCTGCTGTTGTGTGAAGGTTTATTTTTTAAAAAACCGAGCCGAATTTTCTACGCTCAAAAACATTACTAGTCGAAAACCTGTTAAAAGGCGGCAGCCACGTTTGTTACGACATGTTTCGCTGGTCCAGAGTTATTTCAAGTATTTCTTTGTAGATAAATGCTAGTTATTTCATTCATCGTATCCAATTCACTTCTGGCGACACGGCTCATTTTTCCTTCCTTTCCTTCGAGCTTGAATTCCGTGTTTCTTTAACGGGTGTTGAGTTTCACTCTGAATGCGTCACAAGATCCTATGTCAAATGGTATGTTATATTCTCGCCTGTCCTGCAATATTATTAATACGAAAAACCAGCCATGTTTTAGAGTTATTCTCTTACCAAATATGTTTGGTGTTGCTACGGAAACACGGTTGCAAGCTGGTCCATTTTTCAACATCAACCCATCAAAGTCAACATTACCAATGAACCATCATACCCCTACAATGTATACCCCTCAGATAAACAAATTTAGGTACAAGAATTTTTTTTTGAAAAATTAAGTAAATTACTGGATTAACCTAATTACCAAATTCCCATGTTAATTATGTACATAATTTTATATACTGTAAACAATATGTAACCAACTAATCTCAGGATTAAAGCTATGTTTGATAAAAAAAATTTAAAAAATCTATTATGGGGTTTTTATGTTACAAACAATTATTTTATTCAATTGTGTATTTACTTACGAAGGACAAACGATTTTCAGTTAAAGTTATCTAAAATGACACGTTGAGAACCTACTAATTATTCCTACTAGTCACAAATTTATTTTTCCTCTTTTTGCATGTCTCGGTTCCATCTACAAAACGTTTTCAAGACTTCCTCCATCCCCCCCCCCCCCCATAAATTCACGTAGGTTTCGTGACAAACTTATGAGTGGCTGAAATCTAAGTTTTGTCTTTCTCCGAACCACTCAAAAGTTCTGAATCAACTTTCATCATTCGGAAGGAAAAATGTTGGAAGGACACTTATCAATACATTTGATTCCTTTTTTTCTAGATTAAAAAAATCTGTCACACAAGTTATCACATTATTGAGATAAACATTGAAAAGACTTAAAGCAACTCTAAATTATTTATTCTAATTTTTAGAACGAGATTAACCTTCATATGCAGTACCATAGAGATGTAACACATTTTAATAGCAAATTTAGTCCAGGTAACGTAAAAGTATCGTCAACATTCAAATAATGGTATTCAAAATGAATTTGTGAATTTTTTATACCTCGGTATTGAAGTTAAAATCCGTATAACGCGGTATGGCATTGAAATGCACGATTAAAAATAAAACACAGCAAGGAGTTGACATGTTATTTCTGTTAGTGCAACTTGAGGCAAGGCGGCGTTAGTGGGAATGTCTATTGATAGCCGCGATATTGACAGAGGACTGAGGCGCTGTCGAGATCAGAGCTGGTAAGCCAAATCGAACAGATCCTCAATCAAACGAGGATGCTAATGACATAAAGGGTTACGACATCGAATTCTGTCAATACACTACTTGGAAAATTGTATGCTTTCAACGCCCCTTTATTTTATAAGGAAAAACGTGAAGAGATTGATCACATGAAATGGAATATAATAAATCAATTACTGTAATATTATATTCGTCAATCTTTCAATTTATTACAATAATATAATAATATTTAATTTAATTAGGGGATGAAATGTAAATTAATTTATTCCATACTCTGAAAATTATAGATGGATTCTGAATCGAAACAGAAAAATGGTATTTAAATGAACAAATAAAAAACCTAAATCTAAAATTAAAAATATCGGTTATTCAAGTGTATAAACGTAAAAATGTTTAATTCGTATCAAGCAATTGTTGGATCCAGATTTGGATGCATCATTTATATGTACATTACCAATTCTTATTATCTTTTATTCTGGTGGTTTAATTCTGACTCGTGCGTATTTTTTTTTCAGCGTTAGCCATTTGTCAAGTAACCATTTTTTTCCTATTTTTATGGGCCCGCCTCTGTCCTATTGTTTCTTATGTTTCTGGGAATTACCCGCTTCAAAAACTCTCAACTACTTATAGACTATGTAATGTATACATGATATGTAATATATACATGTAATGTAAAATTTATTCACTTTACTTTTATTGTTGCCTATCTTACGAATGTACATTTTTAAGTGTCATTTTTAATATCTCGAATTCAGAGCAAAACTTGCGGAAATATGTCGTAAATTCTAAGTTTTTAACGAAGGAGTGCCGTAGGAATTTTTTACTTTACATAAAATGGAATACGATTCCTCAAAAAATTATTAAATACAGGAAACAAACTTTTTTGTCGTACCGTGTTGCTGATCTGACCGAATAGAATATAACTCTTACCGTCGTCGAATATATAGCTTTAAAAAAGCTTAGCCTATAGTGATTGTTATTTCACGTAAATTATTAGTCCTGAATGAGCTGGCACAATTTCTTTTTAATTGAATACACCAATTATATTTATCTAGTTTCTTTAAATAAATGGAAAATTAATTAGGAAAGTAATTTTATAAAATTATGCTCATCTATATTTCATGTAATTAATTATTATTAATCAGTCTTTTAATTGAAATTTGCACCTGAAGAGGTCACAAAAATTTAGGAATGAAACTTTCTGTTTCTTTAATTGTAATGTTTTAAAATTATTGACGTTTTTTAAATCAGATTTCTTTCAAAGTCTAATCTCGCCACCACATTTATTTCCTTCTCCAGTTTTTGTACTCTATATTAGCCCTACCCGTTTCAAAATCTTGGTCCCTTTTTTGTTGAATAAACCGTTTATTTCGGAGACTTGTAGAAATCTAATTATGTTTACAAATAGTGTTTGAAAAGTTCAACTGCACCGTAAGAAAACTAACTGATATACTTGAATTCATGTAACTAAATAATTTTTTTTATGATAACGTATAATAAACTGACTAAATACAGTTCAAATGAATAGAAATCCCGTCGAAAGTTAATGCTTAATCTGTAAAAAAGTAGGTTTATACGTAAAAAATGTCAATTTAACTTTATTAACGGCTTGTCTCAATGAACTGGAATTCGTTTAGTAATAGAATAACGGAAATTGTATAAGAAAGGTGCAGTGTTTGGAGTTCAAGGTTGAACGGAAAAGCTTCTACTGTCTTATTTGATAATGTAATTAAAGAGTAGTGAAGTGAAACGAAAGAGAGGTGACAAACGGTTAATTGTCTGGTAATCATATAAGCATTATAATTTCAAAAATGGTTAAATATATGGGATTATTGTTATTAGTTGTAATAATATATATAAGGTATATTGCCACCGGTCTCTGCCCATTGTGACAAATAAATCTATTGCAGAGATAACCAATGTGTAATGTAAGCTTTATTTAATAAGTTTTGTTTAATATTATTGTCGGCGTAACTTTGAGTCAAGCGCTTTGTAAAGGACAGTCAGTGTGGCGCAACAATGCAGAGACTGGAAAGGTTGCTACTTTATTATTGTCGGAAAAACGTATGTAATGCAGAACATTGTCGGAAACAGCCAGTGTGATTTTGGAGCCTGACCAGTGTGGTCATGGCGAGTCAGAATGTTTTGGAAGCCTGACCAGAGTGGTTGTGGCGTGCGAGTCTAGTTTTGGAGACCAGCCGAGGATTCTCGTGACTAAATAGGAATTCAGCAAAGTCTATGCTGAATAAAGGCTGAAAATATCACATTCAACGCTTGGCATTAACGTACTTCTACAGAAAGCTGTGTGATAATAAGTAAGAACACGTATAGTTTGTGAACAGTTGTTAGAGATGCGCCGGAATTTATTGATGTGAAACAATATAGTAATCAGTGTTATGGCCTGTTCATTAAATATTTTCTTTAAAAGTAAATAACTGTGAAGTTCACAATTCTTACGGCACCAGGGCCACTCTGAACAAATTATTATGTAGAAACTTTATATTGTAAGCTTATATATAAATTACCGTCAGATTTCTCTCGATTTTTTAGATTTTTTTTATATAATATGTTATTGAAGGTTTAATTAGTATTTTTATGCAACTATTTTGGTGCTAATTGCAAATCACTATAATTTATTAGAGGCCATGTAAGCGTCCCTAAAGTTTTGAGTATCATTAGAAGCTGTGGCATTTTTTTAAATAATATACAAAAATTAAAGTAGGTCCAAATTTGTGTTAATAATTTTTTGTTGACTTTTCAAAAAATTGTCTAATTGAAGGATAAATCCTATGAATTATCGTTTCCTTTTCAAATTTCGAATACTTCACAAATTGGTCGCAATGTGTTAGTACAGCTAAAAAATTTGTTTTAATTTCAATTTTACTCTATCTATATGTATTTGATTCAACTAAAGGAAATAATTTTATAAGCAGTATAATCCAAAAGCAAATTAGCCTTATTTCTCTGTTACATTACCTGTCGTCTTGTGTTAAGAGCTCAATCATACTAGCTGTTGAATTATTTTTCCTT
The DNA here is from genome assembly GCA_037074705.1 of Zhengitettix transpicula. Lineage (NCBI taxonomy): Eukaryota > Metazoa > Arthropoda > Insecta > Orthoptera > Tetrigidae > Zhengitettix > Zhengitettix transpicula. The sequence goes on along the minus strand of CM073592.1, from coordinate 40,908,368 downwards.
GCTTTTTAGTTTTACAAATTTTTTTTAAAAATACTTCATAATTTCCATAATTCTTATTGCCAATTCCGTAGAATATCCTGTAGGTCAGATTCGTGTTCCTTTCTCCGTTAACTTAATTATTTTTCAGACAAGGAACCACCCTTTTTTATTATTGTTTTATTAGTTGGTACCAAAAAACTGAAGAATAAATTTTCTCAATTTATTTTTAGTAGTTTGTAACGGTACGAAAGGAAGAAATATGTCGTACGTCCACAGTTTTTTTTTTAAAGTTACACGTTATTTTATAGCAGCGACGGGAATATTTTAGTTATTCTTAGACGTAAGGAGTGGAGGTAACAGCGCCGTAACACGAAGGATACGCAGGAGCACCTTCGCACGTGGCTGTCTCATCAGATCGATAAGGCAAACGCTCTCAGTCCTGGACACGGCGGTGAAACCGATATATCTCAAACAAAGTCAGTCTGTAAAATTTTATATTTACTTCGCTCATTTTACGGTTGTGAGGAGATCTTAAATTAACTGACTGTCTCGAGGTACAAAGATCGTACACGCTAAAATCAGATTTATAAAACAAAACTCTTGCTCATTCGACGCGATTCACGCAATCAGAAATCTATTCTTTCACGAATATGCTCATTCGTATCTCGTCTTATCTTTAAGATTTCTGGTAATCTATGAAGAAAAATGGTGGTATTTTACAGAACTTTAATCCTTACCGACTTCCACAAAAATCGCTCTATTCATACATACTATAATTATTTTTATTTAGTGAATAAATTATCTTGTGTTCCATTGTCTATAGTAGAAAAAAATGAGAGAGTGGATGAACGAAGGAAGGATGATTCTACGTTTCGACAAATAAAAATTCTGTTCAGTCTTTAGGGTAAGGGTTTAGAATCATAGCTAAACACTCCTTAGCGAAATAATTCTTCTAGATTCAGCTTATTCCAGAGTCGTCTATCGAGGCCTTCATGCCTGAGACAGTTTTTACTGTACGAATATTATAATCACCCTTTCTTCCACTCGCTCATAATTTTTTCTGCTATAGACAATGCGACACCCGATAAGTTTTTCACTAAATATATCAACATCGATGTCACCAAACTTCAAAACCAGAATATTTATTTTTATGTCAAATTATTGGTTATATGAATTTCCAATTTTCCGTACTCAGTTGCCAACACATCTGCGTTCCATTTATCTTCTTCACCATACTTTCTCGTACCGAAACACCGCTACTTGTATTTCTGATATATGGTTCGGTGTCTTAAGACTTAAAGGAATCGGCACTTGTCAGATTTTTTTTTACTTTCCTTAGCCGTTTAGAAATTAAAACGGAGACCCAGGACGTGATTGTGAAGGACCACTGCTGGCTGTATTCACTCGCGTAGATACGAAGTTTGCAGAATACTAATATTGATGTTATAAGGATAAAACTGAATGAGGAGACGACTATTTGAACAGTAAACTTCAGAGACCGAGGAGCTTCAGTTGAGAGAAACCCGTACACACACTGAGGTGACCATGAATACAAGTGACAGCGCATCACGCCTTATTTTAATAGCTTTGTTCCTTTATTTACATTCAATGTATCTCTTTATTATTTTTTCAATCAGGGACTTGCACGGACGAATAAATTTATAGCTATATTAAATATACTATGCCCACAGTACTCGTAAAATTCTGAAATGTAACATCAATATTTCTGGTTCCCATCTTGCTTATGGATATTTTTTATATAAATCTTTGATTTAATTGAGCTTATTTTAAATGTCAAATTTAATAAATACATAAGACTGACCGCCACGTGACACAAATGATTTTCATTAAATCATTTTCCATCAACATTAACACGTGTCTCCCAATAGGAGTCAATGAATGAGTTTCAGTCGACGTATCATTTCTAACGTAATACATGTCATACATGACCAATATTCACAAGTGTCGCATCATCAACATCTTCACTTCGGTGCCGTGCAGTTTGACTTTAGGAGGAGGTATCAGTGTGTCTGTTGCTCTAAAATGCGGCGACTCCCGTTGCACGTGGACTCGCTGCCTTGCGGTCGATAAAAGCGGCATCTGTACCAATGTTGCCAATAGACCCTAAGGATCTGCCCTAGGGACTGCTTCCTATTCTAGAGGGAGGCCAACGCTGTTACGTCAAAAATCGATTCTTTATCATTTATATCCATCTCGAGATTAGTATTTAACAAGAATCTCAAATTAGACTTAAGTGATAGGGTGTACAATTTTGTTTTAAGATATAACAAGAATTGGTAAATAACACAATGAAAAAACGTACTAAATTAACATTGAAACTTTAGTTTATATTTCACTGCTCAGTGATGTTAATTACGGTACTGTGTTTCAAAGAGGAATTGTGTTCGGAAATTAATACAATTTATAGTGTTTGCAAATTTAATTGGTCGGGAGAAAACCGAGGCAACTTCCTGGAATTTTGTAAGACTGTAAATACAGTTCTGCTGGCGGACGATTCAGCTCCATGAACTGACTCTCATCACGAAGTACCAAATAAACCCTCACTAACTTTGAAGTTACGTGCTATAACATCATTGTTCAACGTTAACAATACTGATTTCTTCTCTAAATATCTATTTAAAATGCTTTTGAGTTCATTGTGGTTTGTGCGACGTGTTGTTCTTATAGTTCTTACGCTTTTTCTCTTACTGACAGAACCAACGAGTATTGCAGAAATGTTACGTGGTATTTATTTATTTTAGAACTTAATGGCTCTATTGGTTAATTGGTAAACTTTTTGTTAATTTACATCTACTACAGCTGTTTTTAATATTCAGAGATTTTCTTTAATAAATTTCTTTAAGTTTAGTGATTTTAGACCGTTAATATGAAAAAGTATTTTTAGCATCGGAAAAAAATTTTCTTGTGTCATTCTCATAAAATACAGGCACTTGAAGTATGTAATTTCTCAGTGGAATATATGTTTAAATTCCATGAGCATTTTTCAGCTCTTATTAGATTTATTTTCAAAATACAGAATCCGCTAGTCGTAACTGTGCAGGAAATAGGATGAGCGTGGATAATAGTTACGAAACGTATTCTGTTACTACAAGGACACGGTTGGGACGTCCTGCTGATATCCTTAGACTGCAATTGAAATTCTAATATGTCCGCTGTCTCAAATACGTCTGTTACTTTCTTGATTTTGATTTATGGGCACCCAATATGTTGCAGCACTTTTTCTCAAATAAGTATAATGTTAGAAATTTATTTATTCCCAATAATATAGCATATAAATATTTCGAGTCACAATAAGCATTTGTTTAAGCAAGATATGATAAAAACTGTGGCCAATATCTGGTGGATTTTCCAAATTCGAAACCATGTTATTCCCCCCCCCCCAATTCTTACACACATCTCTTTGTACAAAAATTAGCGCCCGTCTAACATCCACAATAATACAAGTTATTAAACTGTAAGAAGCATCCCCCTCCTAAAATACTATGTTCGCATGTTAAAGGTTTGTTGATTCCGATCTTATGACGTAATTAGCGTTTTCCAGTAGCTGGTGGCGCAATTCTCATCTAAATTAAGGTTAGTGGCAGGCACGAAGTAGCGGAACAGGTATTGTAAAATGCGCCCTCATAACCTGCTTTGTTTCACCGCTGCACAATCTAATCTAGGCAGGCAAATAACTAGTGCAATGCAACAAAAGTTAGAAAATCTCGTTCGAATCTACAACGGCCAATTTTTTTTTTGTAAAATCATTCCTAGAATAGCGTGTCCGTTTATCAGCGTGTAACCTGAGTCCGTCTACACGTTCCATTGGTTAGCCGCGTGGTAGACTTCCTGTGATACTTATTTTTAACACTCCTGGCGTTGCAGATACGGGAGATAGTCTAGGTGTAGATATAAATAGGAAACTTCCGGTAACCGATACTAATTAGCCCAACAGTTCCCTTTGGAAATATTTTGTATCTACTTTTATGATTGAGGTTGGAAAATTTTCTGTTAATTTTATTTGTTACAGTGTCACCATCGCAGCACAATTAAAAATATTAGAGCTTCTAGACCCATTAAACAACGCAACATTTATGCATCAAATTGGCTTCCGATTAAAATGTAGGAGAACCGCTCCAATAGCTTATGTCTTCATAAACTCGTCTACCCAGAAATCGCACAAATACTCCGATTATAATAATTATCGTGTTAGTGCCAAGAGCAGATTTCAAAATAAATTTAGTGACATATATATATATATAGTTATTCAGAATTCAATTCAATTTAATTATATCGCGTCCAGCTGTCCTTTCGAGAACTTTTATGGTCCTGTTGTTGCTGGACTGATTTCCCTGGGCCTAGCGCCCAATTGTGGCCATCGTGAAGGAATTATGATGTTGACGGTGAAATGTCAAACTCTGATTGAACAGAAAGTTAAAGAAAGAATGGCTTGAGGTGTCGACTTCCGCTTCTCCCGAGTTTTCAAAAAGGGATGCAGAGGAAGTTCGACCGATTTGATCGTGATTCGTGAAAAGTCAGAAGTATCATTTTTTTTATATCTTTCCATGATTGTGCAAGCACCAAAATTTTGTTTCCGTTTATGTACACACATATATACTAATGAGTACTCGTTAATGATACGTGATCTAATATTGAACAGCGATAAGACCTTTAGATATGCGTCCTGTAATCTTGGCTCTACAATGCTAATATACATGTATTTGCATAATCCCTCCATGGTTTGTTCACCTGATAATTCTCAGAACCAATAAATACACGCTAACGGAATTTGTTAAGCGAAAATGACGGGATGTTCGTGGCATGTTGTCATTAATTAGAAGTTTCACTATGTAAATACGTATTTGATAAATATTTCGTTTGATTTATTTATTGAATTAGTCCTGGAATTAGGAAATAGGATACGTAATTGGCATAGAATTACAGTATAATTATTTGATGCTATAATTAATAACAATTGGAAGTTAACATGTACATAACTAAAATACGCAACACAAATTTCCCTGTCCTATACAACTAAAAATACTATGTAATAATTATAATACTTTAACGTCATACCATTTTTGATGCGCAATTTTATCCTAAATTCATTATCAATATATCATCTGTTTTTATTTAACGGCTGTTTTGAATTAATAAAACAATTGATGACCTTATACAGACACTTTTTATTTTTTTATTATGTCGACGTTTCTATAACTTTTTGTATCTTCTTCAGGTATGTTCCTACAGAGGAGGTATTTACAATTGATTAGATGTATGATTGTACAAAGGCGACCTAAAGTACACAAAGCTTGCCTTTCTTTACTTGTACAATCATACAACTAAATACCTCCTCTGTAGGAAAAAACCTGAAGAAGATACAAAAAGATATCGACACGTCGTCATAATAAAAAAGTTATCGGTTGCTAATTTACAATCTACTCTTAGCACTTAGAGTAATAAGTAATTTTTTTAATTATTAATGCTGTTTGACAGAAGTGGTGGGGCTCCTGGATTTATTCAGTGATGTGTTCTGGCCATAAGCTCTTCCATATTCTCCCTACGGGTTGTTGGAGGTAGAGGTATTTGTTGTGGTGGTTTAGTAGTGTTCGATGTTTGCTTTTTGTGGCATACGTCTTGATAAAAATAAAAAGTTTCTGCATAAGGTCATCAATTGTTTTATTACTATCTCACCTACTTTGTAGTCGCAAAACATTCGTCTAAGTCCTTCTCCATCTCTTTTCTGCAGTAGTTTGTGAGCTATTTCGTGGAAAATTTAAAATCTCATTCCTCTCATAAATTTACCCATCCGTGGTACGAAAAAAAAAACGCTGACCATTAAAGTGGTTCTCTCTCTATTTTTTTTTTACCGTGGAATTTAACGTTTACGATGTTGGCTGTCTGTTCACGAGCCTTAATTTAATAGATTTATATTCTCCACCACTTTGCTTATGTACTAGAAAGCTGTACGGTTAAACTTTGAGCCAATCTATTTTTCACGCCTCTACAACAAAATATTTGGACCTTACATTGGAAAAATGTCCTTATTTGGCTCCACAATATACAAAATTTGTGTAGTAATGTCGAATATTATTTTTACTATTTTTTGATATATTTTAGTGTATTTTCATTCTTAGTTATAAATAACTGCTGGTTATCTTTAATTCTGTATTAGATTTTTGATTTCATTTCCAATCCCTGCGGTAATGTCTCGTTTTAGTCATCCCCGTTCTTATCATCTTTTCAAATTGTCTGTGAATTATACGATATTAAATCCCTCGTCTGTCGAGTCCGAACTCTCGTGAATTCTTCTATATTTTTATCGCTGCCTTTCCATTATTCAAAAAATTTCCTCAATCTTTCGTATGAGTAATTCTCGTATTTTATCAATTCTTCCAAAATTTACAAAGATAAATTATATTAAAAAATCGCTGATTAATGCATGGTGGCTTCTGTTCAGTTAAGACTTCACCGCTTTCCACTTGTGTGAATACGCTGCTATGGCTGTCTGGTTGTTTTCTGCGAGCTTCGAATGTACCGCCGCAGAGAGAAGAAGATAGCTGGATATCGTTATCCGTGACAGCTGCGTGAAAGCGCAGGCTCCGGACGCGACGATAACACGCGACAGCCTGCGTTTTAGCCCTTCTCGTTGCTAAGATACACGCGCAATGTTGGCTATTTTCAGCTTTAAAAGTTAGCTGAGCACCAGAACGTGGAGGGTTGCCGACGAGAGACGAGGAATATAAAGAGAGAGAAAACCCACGACGTCACGTACCGTACTGTACACGTTACACTACTACGACTGCATTAGTAAAGTTCTTTACAATAAACAAAGTACTTTTAAAAAATACAATACACAGTTAAAATAATTGCTTTATATGACGTTTAGTAAACGGGAACACGTCTCGTCGGAAGGGAAAGAGAACATGAGGTAGTCGATATATGTAAGAAAAAATTGGGTAACATTTATAACACTTATATCATTTTCTGCAAGATATTTTTTAGTCACTAACAGATATAAATGCTTTTCCAACTGTTGTTTACTTAGTTTATTGCTGTATTCAGTGAATGAGGGTTGTTGCTGCGGTGCTGATTTTCTCTCAGAACTGATTGAGTTGTAAAATCGTATGCAATGATGCCTCGGTTAATGACGGCCTCGACGAACGGACTGTAAGAAAACATGCGTCGGTTAACGACTCGTGATTATCGCACTCTGCCATGCGCGGGAAGACATTTTCGCAGTCACGCGGCTTGTAATTGTGAAGCCCGGATGTGTGTCTCGTCATAGCCAGCCAGCCAGCTGTTTACGTTTTCCGTTTATTGTGTCGTCCAAATAAATGTTCATTTGATACCGAAACTTATCGTTTTTCCTACAGTTGTCGTCACCTTTGCGCCTCCACAGCAGTGAAAACGACGAAGCGAATACCTCGATACCTGCAATATGATAAATTGATTACTATGGTTGTGGATTAAAAATGGAACCGTTGATCGATATTCAATATGGGAAATTTTCTTCAAATAACAACAGTCTAGTTCTAATCATTACAATGCTAGCAGGGACTTCAGTCGTTATCCGCCGAGGTATCATTGTATATTATTTAACCCATTACTTGTAACGTTAAATCAATCTTATTAGATCCCATACATATAACAATGGAATGGATAAATTTCGGTGATTTCGGATGTAACGTAGAACACGTTTCTCTGCAATTTTACATTTCGTCTTTCACTTTTCAAGTTTCTTTAACTCCATCTATTATCTAGTTCACATAACATGTTTCGTAAGAAAAATTAATTATTTAAGCTCACGAAATAGTGATACTATACTTACTTTATACTATACCAATTTATGCTATGGAACACCAAATTCAAACCATGTCATCTATACTTTTCCATTGGTTTAAAGAGAACGTTATTTCTTGTATTTTACTAAAATTCTGACATTTTTCCTGTTTATACATATAATCCATCCCATGTTGTTTTTCTCACATTTTACTTTGACGCAAACAGAGGAACATATTGCTTTAACTCGCGTGTAAGAGATATTTCTCTTAATCTCTAGTTTAACTGACAGTTTTTACTTGACGTGGGAAATAAAACGACTAATTTTAATTCTCAAAGACGAGGAGGCGTCGAGGTCGGCCGACACTAAGGAGGTGGGGATGTATGCTAATAGCGTATTTCCTGCCACCTACGCGAAAAAAAATATTCTATTCTTTCACTAAAGAAGTATTATAAGTTCGTTTCAAAGATTTAGCTCATAGCAAGCATTGGAATAAGTTTCAGCCTTTTTATATTTAAACCAAAGAAAGGTGGACTCATTGCTACAAATGTTTTTCACTTTGCTTATAGTTAAAATTTGGTTTGTCATATATTAAGCTCTTTATTCTTCACAGACGTTGTTCCATTTCATATAAGATGCACCAGACGTATAAATTCAGATATAAACTGACTAGTGGTAAAAATATGAAGATTAAAGACAGATAGTACTTATGTATTTTATATTTTGCTTTAATTCATTTCATATTGTTAAATATTAATTCAATTGGTTACCAAATTCATTATATACTATATTTGTAATAAATGTCTCTAAAATAAAAGTATAAAATAGCCGCTGTACGTTGAAAAAATTACAATAAAAATTAATTTTTTTGTGAAAAAATGAACTTTGTTGTTAACTGCATAAAGTAAATAACTTTATTCTGTGTAGGTATTGTTTCGAACAATAAGTCTAATATTTTGAAGAACTTTTACATTATGATTAAATGCCTGTATTTATGTTATCATGGATTCGTCCATCTCTGGGTGAAACATTATTCCTCTTTTATGTTCATAGTATCATATAATATAAGGGAGGTGTTTATTTATTTCACACTGTGTACAGGATGTCAGTATTGTGTGGGATCATGGCGTACTAATATAGTCGGATTCACTAATATATATATATATATATATATATATATATATATATATATATATATATATGAAACCTCTCATATGCCCATAAGGTTAATGTTTACTCAATTTTTTACTATTAATTATCCTATTATTTTACATTACATTAATTATCAATTCGGAAATATTATACGCTTTCAATTTTTTATATTTGTATATCAGTAAATGCCATCTCTAACTAATATGGGGTTAAATATGGAAAGATGGTAACTTCATAAAATTCTTGGATAAGGTACCTAAAGCTCTTTTTTTGTTCGATGCTTCAACCCATCCCAAACATACTTGTGTGCACGAAGCTGGGACGCTCAGTCTTGGCTTGGCAGCCGCTTTTAAACTAGCTCCAGTTTAAACTTATTGTAAAGTATGGCGAGTCGTTCATTGATGTCGAAAACATCCGCTAATGGTGTTGGGAGTTTCCCGCTGGTTGTACTGAAATTCGCGTTGAAGAATTTCCGACAAGGCATTCACAAAGGTTGAGCAAGCAATGTTTATAGATCGGTAGATCACTCTTGACGATCCTTGTATTTGGGTTCCTCAGTTTTCCTGAAGCATCATTCATTGGATTTAGGCGGATAAGTTGCAATATCGGAAGGTGTGGTAATGATGGGTACCACGAATTTCTTCTCCGCTATGCAGATGAAAACGTCAAATTGTTGGGTTTGATTGTCAGGGCGAGCTAAACCTGGGCGTTCCACTTCGCGTCTGAGACCAAACAACAATCACGTGAGGTGAAATATGAGGTTCAACGCTTCCTGAACGAGGTTGCTGCGAACTGGTTAGACATAGGCGTACAAAAAACTGTTACAGAGACATAAATGACGATTATGTAGAAATATACATACGTATATAATTTGCTGGGAAATATTGATAAAAACAATCGGTTCTGAGGGTTTCTAAAATATAGCAATGCCCTGAAACTCAGAAATCATTACCGGTGGGCTTTGCTAAAAATACCACTAATTACGTTACATTGCACCCAGCAGAGTATTACGAGAGTACCTGGTCATAACCAGTCTCCTCGTTTCCAGTATCAACCGGCAGAGAAATTTATGGTTGTAAGTTGCATACCTTAATTTACTTCGTTATTATAATTGGTCTTCACGGAGTCATGGATACACGTGGCTCTCAGCAAGGTCACCACCACACTGCCCCTGCTCACTGGACTACTTGACTCCTAAATTGACCTACTGTGAAACACTATCCGCTGTAATTAACAACGAACGAGATAAATTTAATTGAAAATCACGACTTCTACTATATTATTCTATCAGAATTGCACGCGGCAGTTAAGGTCAGCTGATGTCACCATCTGGTTAAAAATAAACACAAACTATTTTATATATAAAATTCGAAGAAGTGACGTAAGGTGGTCGTTCTTAAAATATTTAATGACAGTGATACTCAACTATTTCGTTAATTCCCATTCAGGACCGTGATTTTCAGTCGAATTATAAAAGTAGCCGAGAATCATGTTGAAATAGCATCAGTCTGCATAGTTCTATGCCCTTGACAAATACAATACATTTTCGTCCCAAGGTTTGTACGTGCAATTACGTAATGAACTCTAGGTCAGGTACGGATTACGGCAATGCGTCACATGTTGTGTAACAGCCCTGTGGAAAAGGAGATTTAAATTAAATCGAATGTCTTAAAATTATAATAATGATAATTCGTGAAGGAACAACCTGAACTTCAAATTCCGGCCAATTAATTCATAGTATCAAGGGCGATAAAGAAACATAAGAGACAAAATGTTAATCCCCAGTGCCGAAGATAGTCGCTCATAATAGCGACCTTCATTTGAAACATGTGGTCGATTAATTACGTTGAAGTGATATTTTAGCTCATTGCGGATAGGATACAACTAATATGTCCAACGATTTATAATTCAGATACGCAAATCTTAAATTAGAAGCTGCCCCACGAGTTCATAAGCTGTCTTTTGGTGATATTTTCATAGGTGAAACTGGGAGTGAAGAACACTGAAGAGATTGACGACTACATCTCAACCCAAATAAATAGTTGGAGAAATCATGTTCTTCTGTTGTACTTTCTAGAAGAAAAATCGTGTAATATGGTTTGCATCGGTCGGAATTTACGGTTCAGGCTTACTCTAGCATTCGGAGGCTTTTTGAGAATATATAGAATTTGATTCAGAATTTTCGTTTTTTATCCTTCACTCGAAAATAAAATTTAACAAATTTCGAAGCATTCGAACATGCTTTAGATAAAAGACGGAGTAAATTTAGATTATTAATTTTCAAACCGTACACTAATTGAATCGAATAAGGTTTGGATTTAAGACCATTATTAAAAATACGCTTTAAATAAGCTTGTCACATTGAAAGATCAGCTGATCTATTGCCAGTTTCTGATCAAGTATCAAGTACCTCAAACGCACTAACTTAACTAACTGCTTCCTCGGTCCTTCTTGACCCTAAATGTGTCGAAGGTTGCTGGTTTAGCGTATAAGCTGTTGCGTAGAATTTTCGAACCTGATAGCACATACTGTAGGATCTGTAGTCCTCTAGTACGAGTAGCCATGTTTGATGAAAATAATAAGTCTTGCAGAACGCGCTCTGGCTCCTGTTAAACGACCCATCGTAACTTAATTTCCCCTATCAACATAATTTGAATATTATCCCCATCCCTCCCTGCACTTCGTTTACGGGAAATGATTATTTTATAACCGATCATATTTATGACAGACTCTGTATGTAAGGGTATTTACATCCTGAAGCTTAAAAAGCTGCTAATGATTATTAATATATAAATATTCATATGTAAACAGGATGCGTGTGTGTGTGTGTGTGTGTGTGTGAGAGAGAGAGAGAGAGAGAGAGAGAGAGGTTGATGAGAGTTAGCATTTCTGAGGTGTGTACTTCTTTTTATTATGACGCATTCAATAGTATACGGTAAATATACTCAGTTTGCCATCAATAAAAGTCAAAAGGAAAAATATTCTAAATAATCGATATACTTGATGAAGTCTGTATACGTGACATATTTCTGTGTTGAAGTTAAATGACCGCATATTCAAAATTGCAACGCAGCACAGAGATAACTTTCCTCCTAAACATTTTTCCCGCGCGCGTTGACCTATCGCCGCCTTCGTCTCACAGCGTCTATTTCTGTACTGAAGCGCGGTGACCTGTCAGATGCGGTTTAAGCTGCTGTGACAATTACTTGGAAAATTTTCGCAACACCCAAACATTGAAACGCGTTCTTAGGTAACTGGTGAATTTAAGATGCGGAACTCATCTTACTCAGATTCGTAACTATTCTTTTAAACTTTAATGGAAGAAGATGATCGTCACTGATTGCAAATAGTTAATTTAATTCTGTATTTACGGAAAAGTTTATTACATGGATCACCATCTTCATACATTATATTTCATTTTATTGTGATATTGTTGATAAACTAACGAAGAAAAATTAATTACAATTAAATTTATAAATTAAGAATCGTTTTTCAACTCGTAACCAGTCAATTTTTCGATCCATTGTTAAGAGGACTTGAGGTTCAACGAATTGAAATTATTATTATTATTAAATGTATTCTGTATTACAATTGGTCCATGGACTTGTTCTCAAAATATAATTCTTCACTTTCGAAAAATCCTATCTGATTTTAAAATTAATTGTTTACTTATTTCTCTCCAATCATTGGATTTTTTAATTTCTCTTTTTATTTGTCCTTCAGTTTTTTTTCTACTCTGAACTTTCCTTTCCTCCGCAGAACTGTTCAACAAAATTAAATTCTTTTCATCAATTCTCCTTAGTTTATTTCTCTGTCTCTCCACTTTATTCTTCAATCACATCATTTTAAAAATCCAAATTACTCATTTTATTTAGCCTGAACGTTCATGTTTCCAAACTGCAAACTAGTCTTTAACAGATCAGGTTGTTTGTTAGCAATATTTTCTTAGTAAATGCAGTCTTTGCCACGTATATACTTTCTCTGATTTATTTAACACAAAGTATTAAAAAAAGTTTTCTAATTCTTGGTGTTAACTGTGATTTAAAGACTGCCCTTCATGATACTACTTTCATGTACATGTTATGGAAGAAAATTGAGTATTTTGTAAACAGAAATGTTATTGAACGTCAAATACAGCATTCTTTTTAATTACGGTTGCGTTTCGATGTGAAGCGCAGTATCGTTGGAAAATTTTATTTATCGAGGAAGTAGTATTACTAACGATAGTACAAAATAGTTCCTTCCTTTTTTCATAAATATAAATGACCGAAACAGTACGAAATAATTAAGAGGTGCTTGCAACAGTAATTGTTATTGATTTTGACTAATGAGGTTACGAAACAACAAAGGAAAATTAGTCATAAAATATTAAGCTGATTTTATTAATGAGACATTTACTATTTCGTAACTGATTGATACAAAAATGCTGTTAAAGGTACTAATTTATTTAGTGTAATATTTATCTGATGACTATTCGGAAGACTGAGTATATTTATTTTCTTTGACACTGGTTGTTCACTGCCATGAATATCGGAGGGTGGTAACAGTAAAAATATATATATGAAGCAGAATGTTTCTCATTTAATCTCGCAAGTGTGTGCGACTGATAAAATTTATCAACTCAGTTGACTGTATAGATACGATATATCATTTCCTGCATCGAATAGAGAATCCATTGAAGTGCTTTCTGGTTAACGCGATTAAATCTGAATAACTTCAGGCGTGATAGATCGTCGTCGTCGTCTTTTCACACTAAATTTTTCAACATATTTATATTAATTAGAAAAGTAGCCGAATAACAGACAAAATAAGTGATAAATTGACTGCTATTAAAATACGGAAAGGATGAAGGGGGAAACAGAAGATGTTTACGAAAGGATAAGGGCTATACTTGCCCGTCACACAGAGTTTAAGTTTTATGGAAAAGCCTGGTAATATTAGTTTTGTTTTCTGACGTCACATATAAAGTATATAAATATCACACACGATGCGTAGTCTGGCACGGAATTAACAATCTTTAAAAACGAACAGACCTTAAAACGAATTAAGTTAACTAGCCCACTCTCCAATGCATTTTAACTACGAGACCCTATCATTACTATCCATATTATTATTTTTTAAATTTGTTTCTTGAAATTTGATTTTTTGTCAGGATAAATATGGAAAAATTTAAAAGTAAATGCCAGCATACCCTGCTTAATCACACATTTAAAAAATATTTAATATTTTACTTTACGTTTCTTTTTAATAATAAGATAATTTAAATAAATTAACGATCATAATAACAGACATTTAAAAACAGTTTATTTCTCATAACGACGTTTCCATACATTTTTTGTACTTTCATCGCGTTTCTAATGTTTCTACGGTTATCAGATAATTTAAATATATTCATACTATATAAGAGACTAATCTATTAATTTTGCAATTGATTCATTTCATATGCTATTATTTTCTAGTTCAAGCATTATACCCAATTTTTTAAATTGTCCGCACTGAAAAAAAGGCTTGAAAAATTAAACTATTAATTAATTAATTATTAAATAATGATTATTAGTAAAGTTGAGATAATTTGACTTTCGGTTATTCGTTTTCCAGAAGAACTTCATGAAACGGCCAAATTAAAAAATTCTCATCCCTTGAATTAGATCTGTGAACTCCCAATTGAGAAAAACTATTGTTGGATTATATTTTCCAGCAAAATTTATGCTTAGAAAATTTAATTGTAGAATGTATCAAGAAATGCGTCAACGTAATGGAAATTGTGATATATGCTATTAGATGCAGTAACTACAGAATTTCATTTCGGCAGATTTAACGTCGCCATTATTTTTAATAGAGATTATTATTAATTATCATCAAGAAAACACCTTCGGAAATACGTGCTGTTATAATGACACCTGCGTCTTATACAAATACGATTTTGAAATTGGAAAAAAAACATTGTTGACAATAGAACAATTGGTACCGTTTGTATTGAAAGGCTTCAGTGACGAATTTGTTTAACCTTTTGTTCCCATCATGATGATTTCATTTTGTTACTCATCCCAAAACAGAGCTTCCGTCTATTTTCACACAAATTCGCCTCCGAATAGTTTCCTCATTATCTCATATCCTGTCATGTCATCTGATCGTGACTACAGGCGGAAGCAGCTCGTCTTTATTTCTGGTGGTACATGACGCTCGCAGCAGTTCGACTTTTTTGTTCCCTCGAGCGCCTCTACGCTTACTCAACGAAGAATAGACGCTAATCAAGTTGCTGCATCAACACTTTATTACTTTACATCACGTGCAAAACACTAGTCAACCGTCTTAAAACTTACTTTTATGTGGTGAGTTGGTTGGATAGATAAATAATTATGTTTATAATTGTTAGCAGTCAACGCTACACCGTGACGCTCGTCACCGTTCGACACGTTATGAAATATTTTGTCTGCTTTTTTGTGTCTAATAAGAGGTTGTCGGAGACGGAAGAAATTAATATTAAATCCAATACTTCGAACAGTATAATACTCTGTTCTTCGGGTTTGATGAAAGGCACGAGACTGTGAACATATTTCTACTAAAACAATTGACCCGATTTGATAGTCTGACCTCAATAGGTCTCCTTTCACTTTCTAGTTTAATGTGTAATTGGAAAACAGAATCTCTACTAATTGAATCCTCAACACTATAAAAAAATCTCCAGATAACTGAATTTCAATTTTGTCTGACGGTTGTATTTCTGTCAAACCTTCCATTACAAGCCTTTTAATTGATGAATAAAGCATTTGTGTGTTGCATTAATTTTTATCATATAAGAACAATTTCTTTCTCATTAATTAGGTAATGTATTTTTTTGCTATTAGTTGAGATCAGTTTCTATCATGCTTCTTTTTAATAATAAAAACGACTGGAATTTCGTTACATTATCCACTTTTGATATGATATTTATATTAAATACCTATTTAGAATGGATCGGAATTATCGACTGTTTCATACAACTTACATATCTTTCAGACTCTTATGGAGATTCTAATATGACGTAGAAACTGTCTCTATCATTTCTCATACGTAATACAAATATTTTGTATTAAAAATTACATTTTGTTTATGATATCTTGAATTTGAAATTATTTATTTGACAAGACTGTACTGAAGTGTAATTTTTTAAAAAGTATTAACATACGTTTATGAAACAGAATCGTTTGGAGACAAATGAATAAAGTTGAAATTTAATATGAGTTTAAATATGGAAAGCTTTTACTTCTCAGGTTACTGTAGTCAACAGCACGGAAATGTAATACCAAGGTCACTGACTCATCCAGCTACGTTACCAAACAATAATAAGTCACGGGTTAACGGATAGTGAGGGGAACGCACAATCTGGCAACACCTCTGGATGAGGTGCGAAGTGGTTACCTTGATATTACATATTCGTGGCGCCAACTATAAAATTAAACACTCATGCTATCAGGATTCATAGTCGTCACGATTTTTCCTGCAACCATTGCGTCGTCTGCGGACATTCGTTACACGTTCTTAATTATATTAATTTTAAAAACCGGCTACAGGGTAACTGCCTCATTTATTAATTATATATATATATATATATATATATATATATATATATATAAATCAGCAAATTTAAGCCAGAAAAAGAAGAATTTATTAAGCTAACAACGTTTTGTCGCTTAATTTGCGACCTAATTGAACCTGATGAGGTAACAAATTAAGCGATGAAACGTCGTTAATGTAATAAATTCTACTTTTTTACTGACTTAAAATAGGCTGATGAATATTTATTTATTTATTACTACTTTTTTGTTGGATTTAACCAATTTTTTTTTATAATTTCTGAGATGGTAAAACCCACCATTCTTACTATTTTCAGAAAGCAAGAAAAACAAGCATTTTCCTCTCTTATTGTTTTCCAGCCACTACCTAACTAAATTTTTTGAAACTTGTAGCACAGTTTCTGCCTTGCCTAAGATGTTCAATTAATATCTTTCGAGTTTTTTGTCTTTCATTTTCGGGCCGCATTTAGAATTCACATTAAGATATTTCCTCTAAATTCTTTTGCCAAAAATTTGAATTCCTCATTTCTTAGTACTGTTTGGAAATCAATACAATTTAAATAAAACTTGAGTAATTCCGTATTCTCGATATCTGCTCCCATATGTGTTATTAATCTAGCAGTTTATTTTAATTCGGTTATTGTCGCAAAGAGCCGCTTTTATGGCTCAACGCCATGGTGTAATGGGAGTTAGCAAAATTAAGTTGTTGACTTGTATCTCCGTAACTTTAGAGGTATGCTTCACGGCGCTACATCGTATAGATTTTTGATTATTTTTAAACATGTAGTGAACTAGATATAGACACAAAATCAATGAATACCCATCGTGATCGACCCTAACGTCGATGCTGTAGATGGGGCAGGTTAAAAGCAATTGCATGTAATTTGTGCAACCCCTTCGTAATTATATTATCTCCGCAGCTGCCAGAGCCGTGGCATGGGATTTTGCGGTTCCAAACGTCATTTTCTTAACATGTGGAAACGATTCTCGAGATAAGCGCCAATGCGTTTTCAGATTATGGCAACTCTGCTTTTATTGAGCATTAACACATTCTAAAAGATATTTTATAAATGTTTAATGGCGAGTAATAAAATGAACTTTCTCACAATTACAACTTTATTGCAGCATTTATCCGAATAGTCTGAGAACTTCCTGATATAAATTCTAACTCCGATTATTGTAATTGTGTAATTCCTCTGTTACATGTTCCCATCCGTACTGTATCACAACCTTAGAATTTTCTGAATTGTTCCATAACTCTATTTTATAGCACAGCAGCTATGTTCGATTGTAGGTATGTTTTCTACTGCAATAATCTCTTCAATCTGACGTCGATATATAGGGAGAAACGAAGAAAAAACCATTTGGCTGTGAAAATTATATTAAATTCACAATAAATATTGAAAGACATCACGTTTTATTATTATTTTGAAGTTAGTTCAACAGAACTTCTTGATTAGCGACAGGGAACTTATGTTACTTACACAATTGCAATCAGCATATTTCTAGAAAAACAAGAAATTAAGTGAATCCAATTTAAAACTACATCAATAAGTAATTTCAAATATTATTGAAATAAATTTATAATTATATATAAATAATTGAGAAAAAAAAATAAAAAAAATTAAATACTAATATAATTATTAATCGCATGATGGAGAAAATAAGTTACTTAAATCTGAAAATAAATTAGTAATACATTTCTATGATAACACAGTATATATTATTAATGAATGAAAAAAATGTTAAAGTAAGGAACGTAAGGCTGTAAATGAAATTGTTTAAAAATTCTGCTAATGTAGAGTGGTGAAAATATAGATTACTTATTTTGTAAAATAAAATTAGGAATGCTCATCATAAATTACTAGCGATAATAGAAATGTCTTTCGACTGAAACAATTTAATTATTTGGTATTTCCTGAGATTTAACGCGCCTATATTACTTCATTGTTAATGAAACCTTACGTTCAACTTATTATGAATCACGAGTCTTAAAATTTATGGAGCCCTTTATGGTTTACGAGTCGTAAAAGATAACTAGACTTATGTGTCAAAGTTCTCGGTACTACCGTTTAGTATCTTCAGATGAAAAATCTCTTAACGCCTGTCAGTTAAAAATAAATTCAAAGATGTGGCATTTTCATTGCTGTAAGACAAATTTTGGACTGGGTATCACAGAGTCCGCTTAATAAATAATACAAATTACACAAAGTTGGTGTCTTGCCAAAGACGTCGGTATCTAAAACCGTTTTTCAATATTTTGAACTTGATACATTAAAATGGACAAGTTTAGTCGAAAATACGAGTGGTCTCAGTACTATAGTTTCTTATACAAGTTAATTATTACTTTAATTATTACTTTAATTATTCAAATGTTTTTTTATATAAAAAAACACTTTTCTATTTTGATATGAACCAAAAAAATGAAAAATATTTTCTTGTTACCTGGCAACATTGAATTTTTCCTTGCCTACGAATAATATATTTCGTATCAAATTCGTCACCAATTATACACATTTATTCACTGAACTAATTAAACAAAAATATTTAATAAATTGCAGTTTACAATAATAATTGAAGTGAAACACAGTTTTCTCTTCCATATTTTGCACCTCTTCAAGTGTTATATGTTGTAAAGGAACACGATCAAATTTATTCAAAATTTCTTAAATACTAAAAGATTTAAAAATTTACGTATATTGTCTGAATGATTCATTATACAAAAATTCATCAATTTTTTAAGTAATTACAATATTTCGAATAAATTTGGAAGTGTTTCTGTGGTATATATAACAACTGAATATGTCCAAATATAGGTAATAAAAACAGTGTTTGATTTTAATTATGATCGTAAAGAGCAATTTATTAACTATTTCATTAACTTTCAATCAATTCAGTGAATAAATTTATATGGTGGGCCATATTTAATCACTTATACATTGTAGAGGGTCATAGCGATTTCAATACATATTTATTTAGTTACGGTTTGAAGATATAATTTATTTCAAAATTTGTTTTATAGACAGTCCGAAAGATTTTCAATTTGTTAAAAGTATTTACTTGGCAAAAGTATATTAATAATTTTATTTCTTTTAAATTATTATTATTAGGAAATATTTCTATATATAACTTAAATTATTAACTAAATTTTGTCTTGGAATTTTTCAAAAGTTCCACGAAATTTATTATATTTTAATAATTAAATTATTATCGTTTATGAAAAATAATACGGTTTATTAAAATTACTTTAAAAATCTTTTACGCGATGATCTAATGAATTCATGGGTACAGTCTTGAGTATTTTATCTCCCGAGTCGCCGAATGCAGATAAAAAAAATATGAAGTGCTGATAATCACATGTAGCCTGTTTCTAATTTTAATTTATACAATGCTAATTATATGTTAATTGTCTTAATTTAATGTTTACATTTTTAACAATCAGCACGTAGTGAACACTATCAGCGTTGATAAATGTTTCTATGTTATCGTGTCAACAACACCACAAGGTGCTGATGTCTCGTCTGTTTGTGTGTTTCAGGTCGTGGGTTATGGACCCCTCCATGGGGGACGATGAGGCGCCCAAAGATCCGGGCGCCCGCCAACAATCCCACCAGAGTTACACGGAGAAGGACTTCGAAGGTAACCATCGCTTATTACAAAATATCAGCTTGTCTTCTTAATTTTAGGTCTCCTAATTAAAAAAAATGTCCTAAAGAAATGATATTATCATTTTTAAATATTTTTGTGACTTTAGCGAACCGTTTCTGATTCTTCACGGAACAAATCTGCCGAGAGTCCGAGTATGAAAATTATTTTCATACTCGTGATACAGTTATCAATTAAACATACAATAAAAAGTTGTTCATAGACTGACTAACCTCTTGAGATAAGATCAGTCCTATTAGAAACGTTATTTATTGGCCATACAGACCTGGTATTATTTTGGGAAGTCTGTAAATTTCTTTCTGAATACTAAAGAGTCTCTACTATTTCCTGGAAAATTATTTCTGCGGTAATATCCTGTTTCCTTCCGTGGGATGGATGAAATGAGGTAAATCCGTTGCTCGACCATACGAACGCAACTGCTAGAGTCGTGTGATTTGTCTAATTACTGGTGATGGTAAAACTCAGAAATATGTGCATGCCTCGATTTGAACCTCAGTTCTCCACAAATAATTCTTATAAATGTTTCGAAAGAAGAGCAAACAAAACTACCGAAAATAACTTTATATTACAGTTGTATTGACGTATGATTACCGTATAGGGTATATCGTGTGTGCATGCACGTTTGACATGGGTAACGATCAACTGTTTGGAGATACAAATCACCACAGATGTTGTAATAAATATTTTATGATCAGTGCTGATTTATAGGACGAAATTTAAGTTTCTAAGAAAAAAATTAAAATTATATAATAATACATATTTCTTTTTAATTTAATTTACTATGGCTCACAGCTTTCATTTTAAGAAAACTAACGACCTGATCATAACTTTATTACTCTTCGGTCGGACGCGTGATTTTTAAAAACATCGTCTCACTAAATCGTCTTAACTTGGATAGAACCAATCTCTTTACATATATATGCTTCATTCCACTACCTGAGAAGAATTGGGGCTCAAAATCCATTCAGATTATTAGGAAACATGAATCACATACTTGCAAATACATCTTCATGTCCATTTTTGTATTCATGTGCGGCCAAATGTAACTTTCGGCCGCCCGAAATTAATATCACCCGTGTTCCTTTCGTAGAATGTTAGGTAGAAGCTGCACTGCAAGATTCTAATCAAATAACACTGCGCCAGATTCACTTACGGTCGCTGGTTCCCTCGGGATTGAAGAATGAAAATTTCCTCTGCAACTTTATCTCAGAGAGTCCACTCAAACCATTTCACTGTGACCAGAACTTTAAGAGAAAACATCACCGTAGTTTTATGGGTCAAGAAATCACCGCGGTCTAACATGGCTTTATTGCGTTTCTAGTTTCTTGTCGTGCTCGTATTTAACTTCGTTCTGCCCACTGTAGAAACACAGAGTCCGCTTGAGTCGTAAAAATAGACACACTCTTGCTAATTTGAGATCGGTGGTCACCTTCTCGCAGAGGGCGCTTGATCACATCACGTGCACGTGACACCGGATTTAGTTTTAAGGGATCAAAGCTACATTAACATAACTGGTTGGATTTTTTGGAAATGTTCATCTGTGTTTTCAAATATTTTAACCGATTTTTTTTCTGGGTTACCATCCCTTGCTTCCACTTTCAACTTCTTAATACATACATATATATATATATATATATATATAATCTTCCCCTTTCGGTTAACTTCTCAGGTTGGTTTAAGGTCCTCAATATTATAAGGCCTGTGAGAAACAAACACACGAAAAGAAACTTACCTTGGGTTTGGGAAACCGAATTTTGATATTGAACTCGTACAAAGTTATATTTACAGGGGATAATGCTGGGAAAAGGATTGTTTTTTTTATATATATATATATATATATATATATATATTGTAATGCCAGTTAATTAGGCCAGTAATTGTTTGGACATAAAATTTAAATTGTTTGATAAATCCATTATAGCGGTCTGTTCGAACAAAGCTATAATGAAGAAGCGAGCTCGGCTGCTTTGTCGAAAAGTCGAAATGGCGTTTGTGCGCACGGAAGACTGAGTCAGTTTACGTCTACAGCCAACCAGGAAAGGTGGCACATAATAACAAATTTTTCACCGAGATACCTTGCAGTCTATTTCAAATAAATAAAAATAACAGTATAAGTCTACAAAGAATCTGCAAATCATCAGTTCCGGTAATAAGGCAAATTCGAACAAGTTTACACTGAGGGGAAGACGACATCCGATTGCTGACCAAGGAGAGGTTCATCCAAGGCTCCGGAAATTTGTCTGCGTTCTATTCGCCGGTGAGCGTGTAAATTCTGTGAGAACTAGAATCAGTGTAAATAACGATTTTGCATTTATCGTGGGGAAACAAAGAATGCTGGTACCAGACGAACAGTATGTAAGTAACAAAACCGAAACTATGATAATATTGTAAACGCTAATTAAAGGATAGTCAGATTTTGTTCGTTCGTTCGCTTTCTTCTAGTTTTCTTTCTTTGATTGACTTATTGTTTTAATTTTAAGCAAATAATATTTTGAATTGTTAATTAGTCAAATTCTACTTTTATCGTGTCCTAATCATCAAAACCAGTAAAGGCCCTGAGAGAACCGATCTCAAATGTTGATTGCAATTATCTTTTATTCTTTGAAAGCCACAAAACAAAATAAATATTTTTGTTAGTTAATTGTTCATAAGCTTTTCATTTATATTAACCCATCATATTTAATTATTACATTAAATAGCTACCACAACGTGAACAACTAAATTATTCATTGATAGTTTATTACAATATATATATATATATATATATATATATATATATATAACCATGTAATTGAGTTAAAAAACATTTCTCTATGTCTCTGAATGTTTAAAAAAAATGAAAAAGAAACAAAAAACAAATTTCTCTACATACGCCTTGTTGATAAAAAAAAACACATAGAATTGAGATAATACATCGTTCCACAGGCACATAAATTTATTTGACCCTTGTAGACCTGCTCTGTATAATCGATCGTGGACCGAAACAATGAAAATTTCAGCACTCAAAATGCCACGCAGGGCAAGAATTTGGGACGTCCATAATACCTTCTAAATTACGGGAGTCTTCTTGCTCCCACGTTGCACAGTCACGGCACGGGATCGCACTTCCCGTAGACGATTGGCAAGAAAATAAAGTCCTTCAGGAATGAGGTGGCGTCTTCAGAGTGTCACTCTCGTAAAAAACGTTCCCAAAATTTAGAAAAAAAAAACTTAGGGAGTGTCCAGGCTGATGATTATACAAATATGTTCCAAATAATTGAATCTGCTTCTGGCACATTACCGAAAAAGGTCGCTGGAGATTATGGAACTGTCGCCTATGGAATCCAATAACGGAATAAAAAGATCTAATAATCAGATTCAGATGTTTTAGTAGACACGATTGTTGCAATTTTAAACATACATTTTTATCGGGAAAAATTAAGAATAAAATATTTATTAATTTTGAAAATATAAATAATGTTAAGTCAAATTAAAAATAAATGGTAGAATCTATCCATTCACCAAACAAGCATTTTTAAATAATAAAAATTTTGAATCGCACGAGCTTGACATCTTTGCGATTATAGATTAATAAGGTGGGCTTGCAAGTACAGTTGTCTAAAGAAAAACAAAGCCTATCAATTTAACTTTCAAAATGGATAAATATAATTATAAAATAAATAATTATTTGATTTTTTATAAGGAAAAGGCCAAAACAGATAATTAAAAATTATAATATAGTTAGATTATTTTAGCATGTTTCAGTCATAATGTGAACCCTCATCACGTTCACAAGAAATATATTAATATCTTCATATTATAAATTAATAAACCAGACAAATTTGACAAATAACGTATATTAAAGTTCGTCTGAAATGTGTGGGTAAAGCACACGCTGAGAATTGTTTTCTCCATTGAATTGTAATTATTTATTGATATTTCAAGAAATAAATTATATTCTGACTTGAAAGGGGTACAAAAAAGTAACAATATATCGTGACTATTTATTAAAATTATTCTATCAAGGATTATTATGATATTAATATATTTACTATTAATATTGTTGATAATGGGCCACATTTAGACTGAAACGTATTTTTTCATTAATTTAATTAAATAATTTTTAATTCTCTGTTTTGGCCACATTAATAATTCAGATAAACATTAAAGTTACTTTATTCGTCTTCAAACCGTTCGCAAGTTAGAAATATTTCCAAAATGCCACGACCTTCAAGAGTAATATTTCGTTAGTGAATTCTGTGTATCCTGGTGAACATTTTTTTAGTTATTCGATATTTGTAGTTATTCCAGAGAGTTATAAGATTGTTTAAAATACGGGTGGGAGATTGTTGTTCTCCTTAGAAAATGACTATTTTAGTTTTCAGTTATAAAAAATCAAAACTTTGATTTTCTCGGATAGGCATAGGTGAGAAAACGGCAAAAATTACCAGTTCGTGAGTTTATTTTACTCCGAGCTCTATTCACTTCTTTTTCGCGAATTTAATTGTTATTCGGGTTAAAATTGTTAATTATATTTTACTATATTTATATTTTACTTTTCTTCTTTACCAGTCGCAAAATAATCCATATTTATGGATTTATAATTTTTATGAAGATTACGGAATTTTGCAATTTTCATCAATATTAAAAGGCGTAAATTAATTACAATTTCAATTAATATAATTTATTCACAAATTATCAAATATATTCCTTCCTATTACTTATTAAAGTTAGATACTTATCTATTTTGGGTATATTCTGGAAAACGTTTTGAAATAAAGATGACTATGGCAAAATGCCGAATGCTCCATCAGAATTGTATATTATTAAGTATTTTGATGACTTGTGTAAAAAATATTGGCAGTAAAATTTAAGAACAGTAAAATCATTCAGAATAATTTCAAATTAAATTGGGGGAAAAAAATTACCACGTTTCTTTCTACAAGCAAGTGCTTTCACTGCATTATTACTTAAGTAATACGTTTATTGTTTCGTGGAGGTGAACTGATAATATGCAGGATTTTATTTCTTATTCCTCGTTCAACCATTTTGATTTAAGTTCCCGTAGGTTTCTTCATACTATTATCATTTCTTTTCCATCTCCTTCAAAAGAATTCTTAATTATCGTTGTATTGGCCACGGGTTCAAGATCAGCTTTAACATACAATTTTTATTATTATTATATCGTACTAAGGCCTCGAAGCAGTAATTTTTATAATCAGTATTTTAGTCAAATAATTTTATTTATTTCATAACATTTTATGTTTAAGTTCTTTTACGACGAACACATTTCCTTTTCCGGAAGATCTATCTCCTGCTCCTATTCGACTTCGTTCGCCCTTCCTCAAGAATTCAATTTCTCAGCATATTGATTGGCTCGAAGAGCGACTGAGCGAGCAGCTGAAAGTGTAAAGATACACATTGGGATGTGCCTTTGGCATTAAACGTTCCACTGCACATTCAATGCGCCCGACAGTATCTTTGGCTTTCATTGTAAGTCTGGATATACTTATCGAATTATACGTACTTACAATGGACATTTACGGAAAAGACAAGTTTAGATACAGTAGTTGCAAGCGTCTTTGCATATAAAAGTGATTATGTCAAATCTGCATCTGTTTATGATTTAAATAGTTTATACTTATTTATCAAATAAGAAACATTAAATTTCTGTGATGAAATGTTTTTGGTAGTATCGTCCGAAATCGGTTTTTATCTATATATAAATTAATTTCAACTCGTGTTTTACATTTAGTGACAGAATTTCCACTTGAATCTTAACTAGATCTGCCTTCATCATACTTTCTTGATACCTTGAACTTTTGCTTATCTCAAACTTACGCTTTTATGACTTTTCTAATGCTGTATGGGGCCTGTGATTCATCGATCGATTCACACGTATTACCGAAGAAAATGTCCCAAAAGTACTAAATGATTATTTCTTCGATTTCTCTAGGAAACATTTTAGGATTCATGTCAGCGGGATCTTAATGTTCGCATCGTAAATGTTTCTGTAGTTCCATAATAGTCTGTGGCCATGCAATCACCATATAAACTAGAAGAATAAAGATTCAACAGTGATACAACCGCTCTTGTGATTTCAAAGACTTGATGAGAGTTTCCTTTTGATTCCTATCCAGTGATGTATCACGACTTCGCATATCAAGACACAACCTACGTAACAGAAAGTATATTGTCGTCTTATCTATCATTTCAGTAGGTCGCTAACCTGTGAACAAGCCAGCTTCATCACGATACTGCACCCTCCCCATCCTTCGGATCTGATTCAGATTATCTTGGCCGAAAGTAAAATTCGTGTCCTTCTTCACTATAATCCTCGGACTCCCATGCAGCTTCTGCTTATTTATGAAGTTAAAAATTGCTCTGAAAGGGGTTTGAATCCCCAGTAGGCATTAAAGTAAACCCACAATCTCAGGTGAACACCATTCGTCGTGGAAGTTCACGTCCTCTTCAATACTGATCGCGACGACGCTGTAGACGTTACTCTGGACAGATGTCACGTTGAGAGCGTAACGCATTCCTATTACGTGACGGATTTTTCACTTTGACTCTACGGTAAAAACGTAATTGTTAATATGCGTTCCAGTAATGTTTCCAGCACTGCAAATAGTCTAGCACGAAGGGACATAACTGAAGCCGATTTATGCTCATTTATGTTATACAATTGATTTTGCTTTTTCCCATCAAAAGATTCTATATCTTTTAGCCTTCCGGAACCTCCTGACTTCACGCCTGAGCAGTTATTTTGCCAAAATCATTTTGTTTCTGATCGAACACTGAAAACGTTGTTGTCGCCTTTTAATATTATTGCCTGTCGGTATATTTACAAACAGTTTGTAAAGTGTAACGGTCCAACGCACGTGACGTTGTTGGCACAAGGCCAATCAGCTGCCGCCTCGGAATTCAATTAAAACTCACTGCAGTCTTCGACCGCTAAATCGAGTCGTGGGTTGGACGGAATTAGACTTGTAGGAGTCTTGGGACCACACGCAGCCAAAACTTTACATGGACTTAGATGTTACTTAACACACAATAACATCGAAGTCACGGCTCCATGAAAGGCCTCAAACCGAACTGGTGAAAAAAGCAAAAGGACCTGAAACTAAAAACTCACAAGGCAAATACGGTACAGATTGTAATTGTAAATTTAAGGTTGGATGTAAAAGTATTTGCTTTAGAACGCGTTTTAAATTGTATTTACATTAATATATTTACTGAGGTGTTCTCAAATTAATTCACTAAAAATATAAATTTATTTTCCATTTCTCTCACGACTACTTGAAGGTACTTAATTGAAATAGTATGTTTATAAACCAAACTGCGAAGGCAAAAACCGTCGATCTGTAACGCAAGCGTCTATGCTTCATAACTCGTGTAAAATTGAAAATGTGTTGAATTCAGCGTGCAGCGTCATCTCCCTATATATTTATGTATCTGCGGTGTGTCCGATTCCTCCTTCCTCTGCTTCCTCCTGAAGGTTTAATCCTGATCTTGCCTTTTTTTGAAGGTTGGCTGTTTCTCGCTAGCTAAGTGTCTCCTGACTCATAACTAATCCCTGAATACTCTTCCCTCTCCATCTAATGTCTACATGTTAACATGTTTTTCTACGTTTCTGACCTCTGTATGAGATAAATTATAACCGATTTTAACAATTTTACTACTTATCGTTTATAACATCACTTTTCTAGTTCTGTCGCTATGGTGGTCCAACCATATTAACAGCAAGAGTGTTCTTTTAAAGTCAATGTAGGTGGTCTTTATTTTTGCTACTTCTTGTTATTCTATTTCTTTACAGTGTATGCATAAAGTACATAATTATTTTCATACATACTACTTACTCTATCAGTACTGCGCACATTGACTGACTCCGAAACCGGAGTCTCCTTTTATATACAGGTTTTCGTCGTAGAGCGCGGAATCGAAACTTGTATTTCTCATTGTTAATGCCACCATTTCGGATCCTCATCAATGGAAACGACATAGCGACTTTACAGCTCACTACAATATAAATTTCATGGCACACGGCCATAGCTCCAAACATGAGTCGTTGCCGATTCCTGAGTCAACCCACCTCTGGACGCCCCACCGATTAACTTTTGTCAATTTATAAGTGAATTCCGTATATCGAAAGATAAACTCGGTGATAAGCCTCTTTGGGCTTTCCACTTTCCCCTTTTATCTGTGCTTGTACTAAATTTTGCATTTCTTAGGTTTCAAAGAACAGCTTTCTTCGAAGCATCACTTTGTTAGAAAACCGTGGTGTAATCGTGAATCTCTTATCCGCTAAAAATATTAAATGGGAATTTTGTGAATTAGGTAAATGAATTATTAAATATTGAACTCTGATGCGGGCTCGTGAAATTATATTTCAATGCAATAGAAAAATACACAGGGGGATTCTTCAACTTACAATTGAAGTTTTCAAAACTACATTCACTTTTAAAAAAAATTTATGGTCTGAAAAAATCGATAACGTTGAGGACGCCCTATTTTTTTATTACCAAGAAGGGGCAAAGTATATGCTTCCACTTTCTTCGTATCCATAATTAAGAGTTTCATTTTGATTTTGAAAAGTACTGTTTTAAAAAAGCGCCGGCTGTCCGATAGGAAAACTCGTGTAATTGTTAAGCCAAAATATATTTTATACTTTTCGCCAGCAAAATCCTGGTAGAAGTCATAGAATCACAGTGACAAAAAATGTGATTGTAGAACGAGTATTTTAACCTTGGAGAAGAGCTGCTCAATCTTGAAAATAAAACTGAGACAAAGGTATGATAACTAGGCAACAAAAATACTAATGTTTTATATTCCTGCAATTTAAGTAATCTACGAATATTGTACAAATATATGATGATTTAAACGATGAAAGTATGATTAGGTCGAACTCAAAAATTATTAATTATTAATTTTCTTTGTATTAAATAATAATGACGTAAGACACAAACTGATTAAGAAGAAAATATTTTTTTATTATTATTATTAAAGTTAACTTTTAGTCCGAAGACTTTACAGTTGTTATAATAATAATAACAGTATTTACAATTGTAAAAATTAAACAAATAACAAGGTATTTACAATTTGTAAATATATTTTTTAATAAATAAAACTTTAAGACATTTACCTTTTTATCGGGAAGTTACATTTATCGGTCCAGAGTTAAAACATTCATATGTTATTATACTTGTAATTTTTAGTTTCAATAAAATGTATTGGATCTCAAAAATACGGGCATTTAATCTCAGTTTCAAGTCTTCGATCGCTGTACTTAAAAAAAAAAAAAAGGAAATTTTCATATCTCTAAATGTCTTGTTATGAGTCGGAATACTTGATATAGTTCTATGATGACATAAATAGGTGTAATGTGGTTAATATTGTTCATTTTAATTTTTTAAAAGTGATTTTGAACGTAGATGGCAGTTCAGTCCTCTTTCACTTACGAAATTCAGCAGACGTCACACGTTGCACGTAATGTGGCCTGGGTTGCCTTTAATATCAATTACGCCTCATAACTAGCATAACCTCATGGGAAATTATAATTAGGGCGCTGTAACAGGAATCATGTAACCGCACTCCGTGCTCGAAAAGTAACGTTAATAGACTTAAATTTCACTGTAGTATTAAAATTTTAAAACAATTCAAACTATTAGAACCGATTTTAAATTATTAATTATTATGAAAATATAATAATTATAAAAAATGTTATTTATCTGGCGAGTTCAATGATTCGTAATGGCGCTTATTGAGGCCGACGTTTTTCTTGAATTTGGATCCCGTTTATCAGCTCGAAGATTGATCAAAAATTTTTTGAGTGTGTCTGTCTAAGAAAGTCGGATTTCAGCTCCGGAATCGACAATTATTTAACAAAACTTGATTCAGTATCACTGAATATTCGGCAAGCGTCCGTTACATCATTATTAAACGTGACAGACTACTTGAAGGAAAACCTTGTTGTGGAAGTTCCCCATTAATAGCACAGGAAGGGATTTGAAAGGGTAGATTTCGGACAAGGTGGCCTACGGTTAATTAGTTTAAGAATCGTACCCGGCATTAGCCTAGTCCCGTAGACTTTTGCTACTTGTCTCAAGCCCTTCCTATGAATTGCTGTATTCCCTTCTCTATGCTTCGTTCAGTCCGATTTTTTTCGATTGTAATGCCATCTGTGATTGAAATTTCATCACAAATGTGGTAAAAAATATGTATTTATTCCCGCATATTCCAATTTTGAAATAAAAAATGGGGGTTCTCATTTAAAAATTTAATAATGTCATTACCCGCTTTTTTGATACGTTGGGTTGTTTTCGAGATATTTCAATGTCGTCAGATGAATGGGAGAAAAATTAAGATATCCCACTATTGAGAAACTGATCTCAATCATCATAAGTTTTGGAAGCGTGGTGTTCATGGGCTCCAAATGCAAACTGATGAACTCACACGGGTGGACGCTGTATCCGTACGTGGTTTCTCATCGCGTCTGAGGTGAGGGAGTAAGGGGACTTTAAACATGTTAACCAAATGGTTCGAAAGAAGTTACTTAGTGGCAAGCCACGAATGAGCTGGGTGAGGCCAGCTGTTAGCGTGGAGCTAAGCACGTCCTCACGAGCGAGCTGCCTCCATTTGTCAATCTAATTGGCGAATTACTGAGTCGATAAATCAAACAGCGGGGCCTCTGGTCGCGACAGCCCTGTCGTTAAACAAGGCAATTGCACAGACTGTCGATTTATGACACCTATAACCCAATTACTACCCACTTCTATTTCGAGATATTCACATTCGTCCTCTCTCATTGCGGGATCTTGAATATATAAACTTCGAGACGATTTTTCCATTTGCTTTTTGCATCGCTTATTCACCTGATTTTGTCGACGAACTGTAAAATTTCCTTTTCATTTGCTTTCAGATCGTCTGGAATCCATAGCGTTGAGAGAAGGGTAATAAATATATTTTCCGGGGATAGTTACTTTTATCACGAGAGTGGTCTGAAAAGTTTCCGACCCAACAATGATAGAAGATATTTTTTTTAGTTTTATTTAATTTTTTTTTCAACATAGTCTCCTTGTAATTCTACACACTTCTCCTAGCGATGCTCCAATCTCTGTAACCCGTACTCGGCATTTTTCTCTGCAAAATAATTGTCTGAAACTTCTCAGACCACCCTCGTATACCAATATTGATACCATTTTTTTATTTTTACAGGTGATATTGGTTCATTAACTCGGAAGCTAAAATACACACATTAATATATAATAAATTATCGTGACTGTTTAAGTGGTTATTTTCCTTCATATATTAAAAAAAAATTATGAATGAATAAACCAGCCAAATTTCTATTTTAATGAAATAAAAAAAATAACATCAATAAAAATTAGCACGACGTACCGCTTCTTTTATAGAATCTTTTCTTGGGGCATATGTAAAAATTTTGCGAATGTGAACAAAATTTATTTCTAGAAATATAAATACATAAATAAATATTGTGTGGAGAAATTTTCTTTACATGCACATTGCAGCCAAAATTTCAATAAAGAAGTTATATTCAATTTGTAAAAATGTTATATATGAACCTAAAGAGGTTCCAAAAAGGATTGAGATGTTGTGCCAATTTTTATTAATATCTTCCAATTTGTTATTTTATTGAAATATATTTACAACAAATATGACTGGTTTATTATATTATAATTCAAGGATGAGAAGTTGGATAGATGTATCTATGGATTATAAATTATTTTTAATACGTGTAACTATTATTTAGACCTATATTACAAAAAAAATACTTATTTTTCCCCTATTTTTTTCTCCTTTGATAGTAAACTGAAATGAAAGTAAATGAATTTCAGTTGTAAACTTCAACTGTAATCCAGAATCTATAGTGAATAAAAAAATATAACATCAAAAATCTATTTAAACGATAGGAAAAATTACAGTAATTTTTTAAACTTGTACAAACTTCTATTTATAAATAGAGCGTGACTTGTTTCAATTATTATGTGCGAAATATATATAAAAAAAACTCTGTACTTATAAGTTCACACTATTTTATTTGAAACAAAGTTACAATGTGTAAGCTACAATTAAATAAACCTCTAGATTTTAAATGATGCAGGTAATGCTTGTAATTCCTAAATTCAGTTCAGATCGACCTCTATTTTCATCACATTGTGATTGTGTGACCTTGTTTACCATATTCACTAACTATTATTTTCATCTTAAAATTTTTAAATTTCTTTAACTGTGAAATTTATTGGCATAGATCAAGTAAAAGTTTTATAGACAGTTTTGTGGATAATTGTCTATTTATTTGCCGAATTAAGAATATTACGTTAATTTGAGTCTTCCGACTCCCATTTTTTGTTTGTGATCTTCTATTTCTCGATATACGAACGGGAATTCGTCTGTTTTCCTTTAATTTCTTTGATTCTTTTTCTCTTTACCGTTAACTTTTCTAAATTATCATTCATGCTGGCTACCTTCTTCATCAGTATATCAATCATTTTCTTTTTTCTTTCTTCAGTTCCTATATCACTCTTACTTCATCGTTACTCTTGTCTGTTACAAAAGCTATGGAAAACCGCAAATTGGTTCTAAATGGTATTTGACATGTTTTCGTACACATTCTACCGCAGTAAAAAACTTTATAAAAATTGAACTTGAATATGGAAATAAATATACATCGAATTAATTCGACTTTAACGACAACTTTGTGTCTTGTTGATGGCTCACTAGTATGTATTATTTTATAAGAAATCCAGAAATGTAATTTATTTAAGTGGTGAAGCTAATTAAAAAATATATTCATTTGCAATCAATTTATAAGTAACTCAAAGTTAAGCTGTTTTTCTTTCAATTTTTTAAAATAACATTCAATTCAATCTTCTTATACCGTTCATGGTAATTATTGTTATTATTCCTGTAAATTGTTGAAATACTAGCGAAAATTTATTTTCCAGCCAGACTCGATGGTAGATTAGTCCCAGAAACATTTCTTTGACTTTGGCGTGAAACAACTTACTTAATTTCAGTTTTTGTTGTTTCCATATTTATGAAGTTTCCTTGATCAAACAATCTTTTTTGATATTTGACTATCCTCTAAAGTGCCTACAATATTTTTTTTTGTATTAGCTCGTTTAATGTACGCAGTTAACTATTTCTTATAAATGATATTATTCTGGCATACGTTTAGCTTCATTATTTATTTAGTTAAAATAATAATGTATCATTTCTTTACTTTAGTTGAGTTGTATTCTTTTTCATTTTAAGAAAAAATAAACATCAGTTTCGTGAGTGATATATTTCTGTAGTTAACTTGTTCAGTTTGTCAATGGTGCCTTTTAGATTTCACTGCTCTGGAAGTTGAAGTAGATCCTGAGAACCGTGTCCGGACTCTTAACTTTAGATTTATGCTCAAGTAGTGTTCGGAAATGGTGATGGAAGTTCTGAGCATCAATTTCAATCATGTGCTATTCAAATGTATACGAACCATTTCAACACCAGTTTAATAAAGTTAAATTGACTTCCTCTTGTTCCGCATGCAAATTACCTTCTATTATTCTGAATGGGAAAGGGGCTTGGTAACCGAAAGAAAATTCATATTCAAGGTAAATGCCTGTTTTGTTATAACTGAAGAGAGGACAAAACAACGTTTCTGCTCACCATGACCGAAGCACCTCAGTGCACAAGAATGGAACTCATTCACAAGTCATTGCGTGTAGAATTCATTACGAATGCTAAGACAATGCAGACTAGAACAATATTACGCTCGCATACTGGTTGCTACAAAACCTTGGAATTGTACGCAACAGATCCTTGTATTGTCAGATTTGGACTAACGCCAACTTTTTCATTCAATCATAAATCCTAGTTATATCACTATTATATTTTAAAAAAAGAAATGCATATGTCATGTTCTCCACTATCAATAAAAATATTTTGCTGGCTCATCCTATGTATTTAATAAATTAATTTCCTGGTAATAGACGGGTAGTTTCCGAAATAACGTTAAAGCAGTCCACATAGACATAAACGTCGAAATCTAAATCTAAAATAGTTTACAGATTTATCTAAGAAAACTTGACTTCTCTTTAAAATGTGGGTGTTACTAACATATTTATTTATGTATATAATATGCTATAACGGCCCGGCTAAATCAAAATGTTTCCTACGGGAAAAAATGCAAAACTGGTTCGGAGGACCGCCCAGCTTGCGAACGTATCAAGTGCGAACAGTTTTCAAGACCAACCGCACTTAAAAGCTTAAATTCAGAACCCTTCTCCACTTTTCTACAGCAAGCTGTATCGCCCAAATCAACCATAGGAAGTATGCAGATCTAATTTTCTGACAACGCTATTTAGATAAATTACTTTTCTCAGGCTATTAGTCTCGAAAATATCGATACTACCGAGGACTTTACCAGGCTTTGGCTTGCGTACCCCAACCGCCCGTCAAATTTGCTGCACTAATTTCGAAGGTAAAACAAAATCGTGCAGAATCGTACAAGTATAAATTGTGTGATGCTTGAAAGCTCAGGACAGGGTAAGGAGAAGAAGGAAATTTGCAGAGGTAGACCAAAGTCTTGACAGTAAGCAGTACAAGAATAATATTATTTATCAACTTGAACAATAACAGATTTTAACACTTCGAAATCTTAAGCTGATATTAATTTTTTCTCAGCCTTATTAATATGTGAATAATAACCTCGCCACACTTCAATAATACAGGTGCAGACCACGCCAGTTAATATTCAGTTTCGAACTTTGGTCGATCAATATTTTTACTGTTGTTGTGGTTGGTATCTGCCCGTGAAAAGGTTCAGGTGAAGAACAATCGTTTCGATTCCTGTAATGTTGAGTAAGATAACACAGTTATGTTCCCACGAAGATAAAGCCGCTCCGATCTAGAAGATTTTCCTTTTTATAGTAGCAGTAAAGTAAAAGTGAATGATTTTTTTTTTACTCGTGCCACGTCCTGTGAAGTGCAAATACTAAATATTTAGTTTTAGTTTTTTTTTCATAGTATTTCCATTGACGAAACTAAAGTGAGTTCACATATCCTTTTTAAACTGAGTAATCTTTTTATTGTGTACAGATTATATATGGACTATAAAGTCTGTTAATGACGTACATTTACTAAAATGTCTTTAGCGGACGTGGTCGAGAGAAGTATGACTATACTTAGCTTAGAAAATTTTATAAACTCCTTCAGCATGAAATAAATTAATTAAAAAATCAACAAGAGACACTATAAAATAAAATAAGCAAAAACAGACCAGTGTTATGTGTAAATATATAAAACCCACACTATGTTTCTCTAATTGTGGATGATTTCCTTGTAAGTCGAAGTTAAATGAAAATGAAATAAAATAGAAAATCTCGTTGAACTATTTAAGGGAAGTAAATAAATGGAAAGACGTTAGATTAAAATTAAAAGATCATAGTAATTATTGACTTTCATTTTAAAGGTTGATTGCAGTGAGGTTAGTTTCTTAAAGTTTTTCATTTTGACAGTCGATATAGATTTATATATATTTTCAATGAGTGATACGGTTTAACTAAGGAGATATCCGTAATGCCTAGCGTATTAGGTCTCCCGCTTGACAAGGTATGTAAAATTGTAGGAAAAGGTCTATGAACCGACATGAGGTAACTCTCCTTTTAGAAATCTCAGGCCTGTCAACAATGTAAATTAAGATTAATTTTGATAAATAATACTATATGTGTAAAGTGAATTCTATCCTACAAAATTTTATGTCACTGAGCACGTGATGTGAAGGATCGCAAGGAAGAATCTGTAAGGGCAGTCGTGATATGAAGAAAAGTGTAACGATTAGGTTGAGTTTCTCTGTTACAGTGTTGCAGAATTAATCTGAAAGAATTTGTCCACTACTCCGGAAAAGCGAGTCTATTTATGGGTTCTCCGTGTGGATCGTGGAGGCAATGGCCGCGGCAGTCGTTGATCGTTGGGCATGTCGTCCTTGCTAGTTCATGGAAAGGTCACGCCCTCCACACCGGATATACTCAAGAAACAATGCGTGCCACGCTCTCTCCAAGATAAGCATTTTGTTTCTCAACCACCTGTTA
Source organism: Zhengitettix transpicula (assembly GCA_037074705.1). Taxonomy (NCBI): domain Eukaryota; kingdom Metazoa; phylum Arthropoda; class Insecta; order Orthoptera; family Tetrigidae; genus Zhengitettix; species Zhengitettix transpicula. Next base: position 40,872,162 of record CM073592.1, on the reverse strand, counting down.
CGTGAAAATTGCGAAGTTGGCGGGATCAGAGTTGTGTCTACAACGAATAAGACGTAACCTTAAAAGGAAAAGAATAATAAAGGAAATGCGATTCAAAATGGAAGTTATGAGTGACATCAGGTGGTCGACTCGTACACTCACATCTGGCTACTGATATGAAATAGAAATAAATTATCTTAACAAAAAACATTCCAGTAAATAACTAAGAATGTACTAATTCCACAAGCAATAATTTCTAAAAGAGAATGTAAATACCTTTTTCATTTGCAAGACGCAACAAAGCGATATATACTATGATTCTTATATTTTAAAATACTTTCAATATATTCTAATTTAGACTTCAGAATAAAACCATGGCTTATATCATCTCCGAATAACAAGGCATCATAGAAAACATTAATTAATAATAAAAATTATAGCCAAATACAGACAAAATAAATACCACACAACGTTTCTGGGATCTTCTGATGCTAAGAAGAGCCTAGAGCGACACAACTGCACTCGTAAGTTGAACAAAACTCAAAAGCTTTATTTTTTAGGAATAAAAATTCTTAACGGGAAACAATTCCAGTGAATAACTAGAATATATTAATTCTACTTGGAATAATGTCTAATAAAAGAAAATGTGAATACATTTTGAGTTTTGCCAACTGACTAGTGCAGTTGTGTCGCTCTAGGGTCTTTTTACCACCTGAATAACGGGACGAGGATCCCGGAAACGTTATGTGGTATTTATATTATCACTTATTTTGCCTGTATTTGGCTATGTATCTTATTATTAATTTTCAATCAGAAGTAATTTATTTAAATTTCAAGAGAATATTAATAAATCGCGATTTTACTTTGTAAATTATATATTTTCAATATACTCTGGGTATAATATAATAGATACCTAAAATTTTTATGTATTGGTGCCCCTTCAGATCAGATACAGACAGAATGAAATTAATCTAATAATTGTCCCACTATTCTTGTAACATACAATACTTATTGTCATTTATTGAAACGCGGCGATCATTAGAATACAGACATGCCGAAATTGTAGGCATCTCAAAATATAAGGATAGCGATTGAAGTTCTGCACGCTGTATGCAATTAAGACAAGTGTCAAAATGTATATTTCAAGATGCCGAACCCGAATGCACAGACAGCTGGACGAGAAGAACACTTGATTTGTTGTTCTTACAGAAAATAACGATCGAGTATTACAGCGGTGAAACAAACAGTCCGAAGTAGAAGCCATCCAGCCTAAAAGGAAGGATCGTCCAGTCGAAGAAAAAGTAGAGATGCTATATTTTACAATTTGGTTGACTTCATGCGAAGTTTTCTATATCCAAGGCTTTTAAATTTGAGTCATGTTACTTGAATATTACATAATAAACATTGCGAGTGACTAATTTAATTTATAGTTAACAATAAATTACTTACGCTCTTAAATTTAATTACATTAGCTATAAAAGGTCCATATTTTCGAACCAATTTTTAATAAAGGAATAATATTGTCATAATTAAATTAATTAAATTATGTAAAAGTAATAATTAAATTAAAACAACTTTACATGTGAAAACTTGAAACTTCAAATTTATTTGGAGACAGCAATTTAAAATGTGTTAACTATAGTTATTAATGCAAGAGTAAGTTGCTTATGTATATATCAAATACCGAAGCATCCATAAATTACTACTAGACTTCTCGCGTGAGTAAATGTTAGTTCACTCGGCTGAGAGGTGGCTAAGTAATATTCGCAGATTTGCGTTGGCTGAAGTTATGACGTGTGAAAAGTTTTGATAACGTCAGCGAACCATGCAGATGGAGGATGCAAGAGTTGTTTGACGCATTGTGGACGTCATCTACAGTTGCGCAACAGCTCTTGTAACGTCTGCGTCAAAGAAAAGCCTCACATAAATATGATGAAGCCCTTCACACCTCAAGTTTACCTTTCTAATAGCAAATTGGCATTGCTAAATTCTCCCCGCTGTCGGGAAAAACAAATAATTCAGTTTAGAATCCTCATTACAAGTTAAACAAAGTGAAATCTACTGTTCAGAAGTAACCAGTCATTACTACAGGATTTCGAATTTTACAAACACACAAAACCCTCTTAGACGTACAGTCGGGGGCCACTAAATTAGTCGCGTGATACAATCTACGTCGTTGCCAAATATGGGACTGGCAAATCGAGCCAAGATCATCCCTCACTGAAAATGGTAAATTCGTAGCGCTGCGTTGCCTAAATCTACCGTCTGGAATTTGTTTAGTACTAACTTAGCTGTAGTAATGGTACGAGTCTCCGCTAAACTCTCCCATTCAGTTTACGACGTACTTATTTGTCCCCACGGGCTTAGAGCTATTCGCGGAATTTATTTTACAACACACTATACTGTCTGTTAATAGTGGAAAAAATGAAGAGTAGTCGAAAAGAGGGGTACATTAATAACAGTTTTCAAGATGATAGATAAATGAATCGAACACATTTTTTTAGAAGGAACTGCTTGATACGAAGAATTTTGCAGGCCCTGGAAGAAAGAATCAGCATGTCTACAAATTCGTTAACGTCGCAGGGCCATTATCGAACATTAAAGTAAACTTGTCAATTATTCAAAAAGTAAAGATCTTCTTTACGACGTCTGTTTGTTGTTTACATTTCTTGTTGAAAAACAGATTGTGTTGAGAAAAATAACTTCGGGCATTTGAAACAACGTGTTCTCAATAATTTTCGCTAACCATTCATATTGTAGCCATAGCAAATAATAAAAAGCAGAACCATAAAATATCCCAGACATCACCTTGGAAGTTGTGTTTCCCACATTTAGGTTCGTCTGTGGTAACAGCTGGTACCAAGGTTGACAACAAAGTTGATTAGTCTTATTTCTTCTCCTTCGACTCCCTTGAAAACTTTATTTTTCAGTACCCTCCCCCCCCCCCCTCCCCTAATATTTACAATGCATAAATAAAAAAAAACATGCGATGACTGTGGTCTGAGCTTTTTCATGATACTTTTAATAATAGGCGTAAAGTTAATTTATAATCTTAAAATATAACAGATTTCTATTTTTTCTTAAACTGTTATCCTGACAATGTGAGATTTAGGAAAACTTAAAAACAATGGTTATATAATATGGGTTAATTTGTCCTTTTTTTGGAAATATCTTTATAATAACCAAAATTTGGTGTATATATATATATATATATATATATATATATTGTAATGATTAACATGTAGGCTTTCTTTAATTTAATTTTAATTTAGAGAATTTGCCTCAGTTGAAGCGCCATTTATGTAAAAATCAAATATGGAACGCTTTTATTAAATGAAAAGTTTAAACAATTAACAAACCAAAAATTTATTTCATTTAGTGGCAATAAAAGATAATTACTAACAACATTTGAGATCTTTCCTCTCAGGGTCTCTACTGGGTTTGATAATAAACACAAAAAATTATTTAAAATCTTATTAACAAAACAGTTCACAATTTACCTAAACAATATGTCGATAGAATGAAAGAAATTAATAAGTAAAGAAATTAACTCTGATTGACAATTTAAAAGAGAACGAAATCTGACTTTATCCTTTAATTTGCGTTACAATATTATTAAAAAATTATGTTACTTACGGTAACAATCAATTTTACCTCGTTTGGATACTTTTACACTCTTCAATTATTTAATCTCAGGCCTTGGTTTTCACTGATTTTACACTTCACTTTAAATTTTGGCAAGATTGGCTGTATTCCGTTGATTGCTCCGCTCCACAATAATTTACCAATGTTATTCCGCAACAATTCCTCCACTAAGATTGTACAAAGTTCTATTTTGACGAAACTGGTATTACTTTACAATATTCTAACTGCAATATCGCGGTGAATGTTTTAATCAGCTCAATTTTATATATAAAAAAAAAGTTCTCTGCAACGTTTTCACCGTCGGCCGCTTTTATTCTCCAATGATTCACCAACTTTATTTTATTATGCTCGACGATGTCTAACCTCTGCACAATCCAGACCACAACGACCAACTAACTAACTTCGTGCTCTCGAGTTTGAGCGCGCATACGCCATTTTTGACTTTTCGACAAAGCAAAGCGAGCTCGCTTCTCCATTGTTGCTTTGTTCGATCAGACCGCTATAATGGATTTATCAAACAATTCATATTTTATGTCCAAACAATTAATGGCCTAATTAACTATCGCTACAATATTTAAAATTTATTTTTATCTTCAAAACTCTTCTTGCAGAGGCATTCGGTACATATTTAAAAAATCGAGATGATATTCGACTCTAGATGCGTGGATAATCTATTATATATATACATATTAAATCAGATATTATCCAATAATTACTTTCCTTATAAAACAAATAAAATTTTATAACAGAAAAACTTATCCCTTATAGACCCCTGCTATTTTTTAAAAAACAAAATTTTATTTTTACTTTGTAGAGTATCATTAAACATGCCTAATTTTTTGTTTTTGTAATTTTCTATAATTATCATTTGAACCATAAAGCAAAAAAATACCTAATGTTGGATGAAGCACATGGCGAGAGACTTAATGTAAAAGTAGATACAGCAATTAAGTTGTTTGGAGTTTCTGAAGTTTTAAATTGGAAGCGAAAATGCTCTCTCGTTAGTTAAATTTAATTATGCGTTTTGCCTCTTGATAAATTCTGATTGTTGTTTTTATAATTAGTGAAGAACATATCGCTCAAACCGTTCATCTGCATTACATTAAATAAAATATTAATAGCACAATCATTCTTTTTGTTTTCACATTTAGTGAATGTGTTCTGTTATGGTAGGACTAATTTGACTTAAACTGCCAAGTTTTCTATAAAAATGCGAGAAAAGCAACGGAGAACTAATCCAACATGTTACAATTTAAATTAATGAGTAAATCTGGACAGCAAAAGTAAATAAAAATTGCGATATTAAATTATATCTTAAATGTACAATTTATATTTTTTGTCTTTTTAGCTGAATGGCACAATTGTATAATGTTTTGGTGCATTCGATAGTTAATTAAGAATATTCTCAATACGAAGGCCGAAACTCCTAGCTTGTCGATAACTCAGGGGGAAACCCCACCGCAGCTAAGCCCTCTCCCAACTCGCTAACACGCTTTTCTTCCAAAACTGCAACATTACCGAGTCTCCTAAAATACATTTGTCGTAAATGGTATAGTTATTTTTAAATATTTTGAAAAATATTCGGCAGCCCGATTTTCATAAATTATTTAGTCATTATTATCAATACGAAGTATGGAACACTAATTGTTTGTCTCCGAAACATCACAAGTGCTACTGCTGTGTGATTACCGAATCCTTAAACATTCGATGCCGGTTAAATGCAGATTCGGGACACACTGAACAGTTTGCTGCAACAGTCGTCATTGCAGAAAGGAAGATTCTCACAATTCTCGCGCCTGGTAAATTATTTACTAAGTTGCTACTTGTGTGTGATGAAAATGACTTTTTATGGCCGGTTAGATTTAAAATCTTATAGTTTGTATCAAATACAGTAGACTCTGGAATACCCAGAGCCCTATTTAAAAAATCATTTTCCGTAATAAAATAAGGAATACTGTAAGTTACATGCTAATACAACCGAGATTGGATTCAAATCCGGGGTTATGGATATCGCTGAATTTAATTATGACGTTTAACCACCAGGGGCGGGGGGTTGACGGGAGTGTCAATTTTGAAACATATCAAACTGACTAAATTTGCGTCCTAAAAATACTTTTCAGGGTGAATCAGATCATACGCGTAACACAACTTGCTTTCTCTACACTTTTATTTCGGGCGTCAACGAATGTTTAATACTTTTGCCGCTGTAAAGTACATTTATTAATAGAATCCTGTAATAAGAGGCCTGACGAATATGAATAATGGTAAATGTTTGTTTGAAAAGAACAATGGCAATGGTAGTCCAGAAGGTCTTCATATAACTTAGCCTATTCGGTTTTTTCTCGAACAGGATAGTCGAGAATCAACTGTATTTGTTTATGATCCACTGGTATGTAATATTTTCGGAAATATTAATAGTTACTCATTACCACACCAACGCGTCACTTTCATAAATATTGAAAAAAATATTGAACCTTAATTTTAAACAATTTTACTTATATTTTGTACCGGTCGAAGAACCAGTCGATAAAATCTCTGTCTTATCATTGCGGATGAAGTTATTCGAGTTGATAATTAATGGACCAAGCTCATTTAATTACAAAAATACTGCACTATAAAATTCTGCAGGTTATAATTTTTTTTTACATATTTTCGGTCCTGAATGTTCCTGGAAGCAATCTAAATATTTGCGTTCAATTCATATTTTGTTAATTCTGTCAATACCTGAAGACGGTACAAAAAGGTATCGAAACGTCGTCATAATATAAAAAATAAAAAGTGTCTGTATAAGGCCATAATTGGTTTTTATTAATTCAAAACAGACGTTAAATTAAAACTTTTTTTATACTGCACTATTGTTAAAAGAAATAAGAATGACATGAAAGTAATTCGCTGTTTTTTGATACCATTACATGATCTGTAAGTTCAGAATCGAGAGAATATTAATTTATAAAATTATTTTACAATGATACTTTGTAATAGCTAGAGACTTCTATATCGGGCATCATAACGCTTCATACATTCGTTCATATTTTTCTTCATAACACTTTCATAGGGTACTGCTATTGTTATCGTTTGCAGATCACTTTATAAACTATTTAATTTGCTATATTTTGCACATTTAATTTACTAACATTATATTTGGAAATAAATTAATCAAAATTTTCGTTTTCGTATAAAATTATTTCGAGACGTGTAACAGACGTAATAATACTTTAAACGGACTAAACAAAGAAAATTTAATGCTCTATAATATGTATTCAGATGATAACCGCAGATTTACCCGTTGAGGAGTTCTGAAGAAAAGACAGAACAATAGTGTGCTAAAAACTTAATTAGGTTTGATACACAAGGACTCCCTGGTGCCGTGTAATGATATAGTAAGCGGAGAACCACTTATCCTCTCCCACTGCACAAATCTAGTCAATAAAGAAAGCCGTTGCGAAGTTATATGACGCGAGAGTTTTATTGCTTCACAATAGGCCCGGGAGATGCACATCGCTGAAACTCTTCCTCGTCGTTTATAAATCACTCGTGTGTCACGCAGACTGAATTGCGGGTGTCGCCTATCAACATGTCAGTAATGACGTCAATTCTTCTATTAATAAACCCACATTTCCTTCTGCAATCACGCTGATTAATTTCTTTCTCGTTCTACTAATCCAACAAATATTCTGGAAAACTATTTACTTCGTTACGGGAAAATTTACACTGGCACGAATTTATCAAGATCGGAAGGATGACCATAGTATGTCTTTTTTGCTGTGGTTTTAAGACAGAAAATCTGAATTAAGGGTTTTATAAGCAGCTGTCAGACTTTTTACATACGGAATAAGTTGTTCGCTGTTCCCATTGGAACAGTCAGCCGGATGCCATAAAACCAGGTCGAGTCATGGTAAACGGAAATGCTGCGTCACAACAGTAAGCTCCATTGCAGGATGAGAGTCGAGTATTGACTGCTCGATCTACATGGTACATGGCTGGTAGAATCCTTAAATTAACCCTTGACTACCCTTTTCCTCTCCTGAATCCCCAATCATATCCTTTCCTACATCGTTATAAGATAGTAGACACAACGTGGATCACCCTAAAGCGGCCTGACGCTTAAAAAGGGCCTCTATCTGAATATCTCCTGTGAAATAACGTTGTTGTCGGAATATGGAACATGTCGAAATCTTTTCCCATCTTGTTTTTCAATTTATGCAATTACAGGAACACGTGACATGCGGCAGCGATATTGTTATTGCCCGTTCCTTTATTGCTTGATTTGCATACTCGTGTCGTAAGCAAAAAAAAATTATTATTACGAGAAGTATTTCGTATGTATGATTGTGCTACAAAAATATCACTAAATATCGCTAAATCTAAATTTGAGCTGCTCAATTTGGAAAGAAATAAAAAATATTTTAAATAATATTCTCATATATATATATATTGTAATAATTAAAAATATTAATGGCAAATGGATGTATTTAACAAATGAAAGAACACCAAATTTTATTACTTTCTTTATATGGGAATCAATAATGGTGTCTAAATAAAAAGATTATTAAGGGAAAACAATTAAACAAATTTATTAACAATTTTAAATACACCATAATATTTGGGATCTCAGGGTCTTAAACTGGGTTTGATAAATGGCTGAATTTATACAATCAAAATTACATTTACCTTTTCTGGAAGTTAATGCGTCTGAAACATAGACGAAATTTATTGTGGAAGAAGTAACACTACAGATTGAATTTAAACAGTTTTTAATTTCATCAGGAATTAACGATCTCATTTTATCGATAATTAAATAATTAAAATTAAAGAACGATCTGACTTTTATCTTTTAAAAACGGTTTACAATATGATTTTAAAGTTTTTCTACTTACGGCCGCCCAGGTCTGATTTTAGGTTTCTCGTGCACAAAATTTGAGGATATCACTGATTCTAGTACTCACAGACTCTAAATGTCAACAAATTCTAATTGGCGTAGTTTTTTAGTTGGTCTAACACAAATTGGTAGGTTCTCGATGCTTTACTGCAACCTGGATTTGCAGATCTCGTGACTTTAGTTGGAAATGTACTTCATTGGTTTGTCTATGGCCAGCAGGTTGAATTTATGCTCGGCCACCGATTACAACATTAGTTTCACTCTCTCCTTCCCGACTGAAGATTGCTTTACTTTTCAATATTTTAGAGCATGTTTGTAACTGGACCACATTCTTTCGTTCTGAGACGGTAAAACTTTTCGTCTGTTCTATTTGCTGTCTGCTGCCCGACTCTAAAGCTTTCAAACTGTTCGCTGTCCGCTGCCCGACTGCAAAACTTTTTATAACATGAATTTTCTGGTCTTTACACCTCGCTGTTCTATGCCCGACTGCACTCCTCGTCTCGTAAATTTTGAGCGCGTAAAATTCTCAGCCGATCGACAACAATACTTTCTTTGCATTGCCGCCTTGTTGCGGCGTCCACTCTATATCTACTAATAATGAGTCCTCTACAATCCAACTTTCCAATTAGAACAATGTCTTAATTACCAATTACTACAATATATATATATATATATATATATATATATATATATATAAATTATCCTTCACATTCGTACTGCTGAATCTTACCAAGTTAAACTTATTTTTCCTTCAAAGGTCTGATGCCAAGTTACGCACTGTCTATGCTATTCAAATATAAACTCTAGTTTGTAAACAAACATATTATTTCACTGCCGTTGAACTACTATTTGGATCTTACACGTAACTATATTCTAGCGATCCTATATCGATCAATTTCCGGAAAATTCTTCTGAATATTTAAATACAGTTTCCGACTTGTTTGAGCAGATTACGAGCAGACTGATTTCTTCCTAACTTCGCGAAGGCGTTCTGTTTACGAGAGTGTTTGTTTCTAGCTCAACCACATTAGATTGTTCATTAAAGTTTAGCAAAACGACTAGAGAGTTTATTATTCAATTTAAGTAATAGCCAAAAATTTTTAGGTTTTTTTTGTTGATCCTCATGTTCCGTATACTCTTACTTTATGGACAATATTCCCTTCATGATATTCTTTTTAGATTTCCCTTAATTATTTCCTGGATTAGTAGATCTTCAACATATTTTCTTAGGTTGAAAATTTGTCTTGTTTGGCATATAAAATTAAATTGTTTTCAAGGAGAATTAGTGAGGTTCCCATTCAAAGAAAGTGCCGTATCGCGTGAACCTTTCTGGATAAACAGAAACTCTTTGGGAATGAATTTTCCTCTCTGCGTTTTTGAACTAAAATTCCCACAAGCCGAGGCACCTTGGCCTGTTTTGAGAGGTGTACGTTCTGGGCTCACAGACCTGGACACGCGGTAAGAGTTGTTCGGTGTTCCCATTGGAACAGTCGGCCAGCTGCCTCCTAAACTGGTCGAGGCACGGAGAAGGGGTTTCTGCGTCTCCCACCATCGTAATGGTACCCAATTCCCGACCTACCTGATGCAGTTTTTTTAGAATTTGTGCTGCATCACTTTTAGGCTAATGCCGGGTAGGATCCATAAACCCGGAAGCCCTAGTTAACCTTTGGCTCTACCCTTCCGCATCCCCCCTTTCTAATCCCTTCCTATGCTATTGAAGGGGAGTTGCCATCGTGTGGATTACCCTCATGTAGCCTGTTACTCTAAAAAAAATTAAAAAGTGGCGTATGTTTATGAATATACTACAAGTCTATACGGTTTTAGTTTAGTGGGTCAAATTATAACGTCTAAACACAGTGTCGGAGGATTTTCAGTTCATATAAATCAGAGTGAAAGGCGAATCAATTGACATGGATGGAATCTGACAGTTTGGTTTAATTTTAAGCAATTTTCTATTTCGAGACAGGGCAATCTCAATCATTTGGGTACTTTCAGAGTACTGTATTTCTCTCTAGGGAAAGTATGTTTTATTTCCAGAAAAGAAGTGGCCTCCACTCCTCGCAACTAATATTTGAATGGTGGGCAGTAATTCTTACCTGTCTCAACCTTATGATACACGAATTTGCACTTATTGTGTGGTAATGCCCCTAGAGAAAGTAATCACATATATCAGTTTAGGCGTGTCTGACGTTCTTCTTTTTTAATTTCTGCGATTCTCAGAACCCCATCGCTATATTAGATTGGTCGAAGAACCTGCGCGAAATTCGTTCTCGATCCGCACCTGTTGGGGCGAGAGAGCGAGTTGTTGCAGAACCGCCTAACCTACATCGCCATATCTCTCCAAGTATCTGGCTCAGCATGTTGCAGATTTACACATCCAAACTGGCCTGCTTCCCTTTTAATTTGATTTGTGTTCGGGTGAAAGCTGCAATCAAACCCTTTCAGTACATTATTAACTTATGGCACGATATACGAGGCTTGCTGCGACGCTGACGCTCAATAAGTTTATTAGTCTAATGAAAATGCCAGTCGAAAATTGGTTGCTTGTTCTACTAGTCCAGGCGCCTCTGATTCAGCCGCTCCAAGGCTTGTAGTGTTTCTTATTAAAATTCTGCCTCTGTTGTTATGAAATAATTTATTTTCACTCGCGCATTTTATCTTTCATACCTGGCTTCCGTCTTCAATAAATACGAAATACTTAATCTGATGAGTTTGGAGCATTTAGTGATTCTCTTCTCCGTGGAAGCTCCGTATCAGGTTTGCATTACAGTTTTCATACGTTGGAAGTCACGTACAGAAATAAATTACTTTCGGCCTCATATTTTAACTCACTAAGCTTCATGTTGGATTTCCCCCGAGCCAGGATTTGTACAAACGTTTTCATTCTTGGTTTAGTCTTCAACAAGCTTCAGAATCCCTGCATTTCGGAATTCTTAAGTCTCCTTTTAATGACTTTCCATCCAGGATCAGTTCCAGAAACCATGTCCACAGCCTTGTAGGAGGAAACTTTTCTCTGTAATATTGCCTTCTGTACCCTGAAATGTAAAACTTCAAATGTCTAAGTCGCTAATGACTCTGTTGCTTATGCGACTATAAATTAAATTAAATTTTAAAATAAAGATTACATACTTAGACTTTTTCTCCCACACTTGAAATTATTTGCTACGCTACCTTAATGTATTGTCTTATATTGTTATTATTAATGCAGACTGTCTGCGAGGGCTATTCTCTCGTAGGCAGAACCTTGTAGGAGAGACGGAAGACGCTACTTTGGGGATGCCTTTTCCTCTCTCCGTTTTTGAACTAAGGTTCCCACAATCCGAGGCACCTCAGCCTGTTTTGAGAGGTGTATGTTCCGGAGTCACAGACCTTGGGCATACGGTAAGAGTTGTTCTCTGTTCCCATTGGAACAGTCGGCCAGCTGCCTCCTACACTGGCCGAGGCTCGGAGAAGGGAATGCTGCGTCCCCACAGCAAACTCCTCTCCCGCTATCGGAAGGGGAACAAGTACCCAATGCACTACCAACCTGATGCAGGTTTTCACGGATTTGTCCTGCATTACTTTTAGGTGAATGCTGGGTAGGATCCTTAAACTATAGTCCGGGGGCCCTAGTTAACCCTTGGCCACCTTCCTCTACCCTTCCGCATCCCCCTTTCAAATCCCTTCCTATGCTATTAGAGGGGAGTTGCCACCATGTGGATTACCCGAATGTAGCCTGTTACCCTAAAATAATAAAATAAAAAATATATTGTTATTAATAGACTAACGTTTCCCTTTTTAATATCGTTTATTTTTGCCTACTCCACTTAACTGAATAAAAAAAAATTGTTTACTGATCACCACAAATTTGATCTATTCAAAGTTCGATAGATCCAGAAAATCACGTTTTACCACGCAGTCCCGCATATTTTCAGCCTGAAACGATATACTGTAATCATCCATGAACACGAGAAATTTTTATTTCAGGTACACAGAAAGACCGAGTCTTATGAGACACGTGGTTTCATAAAAGGCTGGAATCAATTTAAATGAAATGCCGCTTTAGGGGGTATCAATACCACATCGTTTTACCATTGATAGAGTATCGTCAAATCGAAGTTTTCAATGTATATCAACAAACCTGTCTTCATATGTCTTACATGCCTCTACTAGAACTTCATCGTGAGCAGAGTTTGTTTTGTAATCCATCAGATTTCATGTTTCCATCACTACAGTTGATTAAATTAGCATTCAGATTTCTATATAGGATCTACATAGGTAACGCTAATTAGTGGTGCGTAAAAATTGGATTTCTAAATAGTCTAAAATGCCTTCGACCACATCAATAGTGGGCTAAATCAGGATTTTGCACCTTCCGGAAACTTGGCTTAAGAAAGTTCATTGTCGCTGCAGGTTTTTAAACGAGTAAAAGAATAGAAGCATATGCCAATATGTCTCGAAGCGAATTGTGTAAATTAATCGTTATTTTTTTGCCATTCTTGATTAATGTCGTCGTGAAAATACGAGTGATGTCCGCTAACGTTTAACCAATACAATTCGCTTATTTTACAGCTAATTTAAAAAAATTAGAACTTTGCATGAAGTAGCATGGTGCGCCTTTACTGCCCTGTCAACATAGCCAGATAAGAACTGGGGAGCCGAGTTGAACGACCTCAAAGGTAAACAACGACCGCGGAACTGCGTGCTTCCGCTCCCACACCTTCGTCTTGCTTCGTCGTAAAGAGTTCTCAATCCCAGTGCAACTGACCCTTCACTAAGCCAGATTTGAAAGATCAACAGCAGTTAAATGAAGCTAATTTAACGACCAGTCTGTTAACGTTCCTCATTCCAGCTGCGCATACCAGGCGTTGCCCTGCACTCGAGCTGTTTATAGTGCCGCAGGAAGATCATTGAAATAGTTACTCATTCTAGGCCTCATATAGCTTCTCTTCAGTCAGAGGGGTCCCGACCACCTTCCACTGGTGACACATTTTGACAAATTGTGACCCTAATTGGTTTCTATCTCAAAAACAATAATAAAATTAATCTGATGTAAGAGGATTTTTTTGTCTATCCAAAACAACTTAGAAACACAATTTCCTAACATTAAATTTACTAGTGTTACTTTTGTTCACCTGACATGTTGGGCCTTTTCTTGCTGATGGCGTCAGGAATGTGACTTCTGAATCTGAAACGCCCCGGTCTTGGTGTGGGTAGTTTACCCTCAGTACGAAGAGACAGAGATTGTGTTTTACTTTGATCTCATCTAGAGTATAATTTTATATATTCTGTTACATGCATACTGTCTCAGAAACTCTGATGGCGGCCAGATCAGAATCATCAACGATGAATCTAATTTCTGAGCGTGAGACACGATCAGTGGTACTTTGAAGAACCTCCCTGAAACTGGAACGGATATCTCTTTTATTACAAGTCTCCCGCGTTCTCCAGACCGTGAGGTCCAGCTCATCAATCATCAAAGCCGCAAATTGCATGCCAAGTCATCCTTCGTCAACTACGTTGGCCTCGTTTTTTTCTCGATCGTTAATTCATGTCACAGTTCTAAAGAGAAAAGATCAAAACAAAAGTGCATTGATATCTCGATTGACGGGACACTAGAAAAAGGTGGAAAATTTCAAGAATTGAGGTGTACTGTGTATCCAAATGATTGCAGTTTTTGAGAAAGGCGTTGCTCCAAGACCATGTAATCCAATTTTTTGGCCACTGCACGACGTGAACGCACTTTACCCTACTCAGACAAAAAACATTGTTTTTCATTTTTTACAGTGAACGTTGACGTGAAATATCCTCGTGCCTTGCCTTAATTGCCTTAGTATGATGGTTACAATACTCTGTCCTTGCGTCGAACGTAGGTACCATCTTATCGATCAGTATCGATAATTGCAGAAAATTCAGATGTTAATTATTTTTTTCGTGAATTGTTTACTTAGGGTTATCCACATTGAAATCTTGGGATTTACGTGTTCCATTAATGTTAATACAGACCAAAATATTTCATACTTGTGAAAGAACCTAATATTTTATCATCCGTGAAAACAATTAGGTTTTTTTTACGAGCTGCTGTTTAGTTTGAATAAGGCGTCGAAGGCGCTACCGTTTCCTACCTTGTATTACGAAGTCGGCGGGGAATGCGGAGGGGTTGAAAATCCACAATTCACCGTGTTTCTCCGAGGGAGTTTCTTCAGACGTCGACTCAATTCGAATGGCTTCCTGCAGTGAGCTGGAATCCGCTTAAGAGCTCGGGGTTTCGTTTATATTCGATCAACCTCAATAGTGACCCATTATTCCCAAGCTTAATTTCACAAGAATACAAGAGGCCTACAACACTTTCTGCAGCTTGAGTAACATACATTATTAGACATATGAGTTAAATAAAATTATTTCGTACAATTTAAACAGTTCATTTATTTACTATTCAAATGAGATCTGTTTCTGTTATATAAAAGTAGCTTCAGAGAGAGAAACATGCCCTTTGGTTCCATACTAATGTATACAGATTATTTTCTTGGTAATTCAGGTTAAATAATTTTTTTAACTCGCTAGTGTGCTGTTTATAGTGTTGTTCAGAATTTCGTTTGAAGTTTTGAAGTTGATATTCAATATTATTATATCAAAATGACAACAATTTTATATATTAAAAAATTCAAATGTTGAATCTCAATGTTTAACCTGAAGAATGGTTTTTCATAATATGATGTAATTGTCTAATAAATTATTCATATTCATTATTTTAATGGTTAAAAACCTGTGTTTTACTGCAATGTATCTTAATGCCTTGACGTCACCGAGTCGCGTTTCCTCATTGCTACAGTCTCTCCTCCTCATTGAGCTAGACACGGTTAACATTATCGTCTTACCTGCATTTATCTGATAAATTTTTGTAAAAGGCAAGTCACAGCCATCTTGAAGTATGAATTTCGGTATTCAACGGAAAAACTTCGATAATTAAATGGTTGAATTCATTATGGCGTTTTTTCAGTAGTTTGTCGTTTTAATTTGGACGAATATGAAGTACAGTTACGCTTATAGTGTCATTAGAAGTTGCTAAGATTTGCGTTTTGGAGGAAGGTCACAACTCGTGCTTTACAGTATGAAAATGTTGTAATATTAAAATAATATATTGTATTTCCCTGCCTATATAACAGTTACCAGGTTATATTTAAAAAAAATCTACGGGTGATGTTTTAATTTTGACAAACGGTTACTATTTTATCTTCCTTTTTCCGCTTGTGGAGTCTGTTTTTCTTTTGTTAGTACAACGTGTCTATGAAACTATCTGGTTTGTAGCTGTTATGCCGCGTTTGTTTTCGGCTAGTTTGTCAACAGTTCGCTTGTGAACACCAAGCATTTTCAGACGTAGGCAAAACTGATGAGATTTTTTTCGTCTGTCCGTTTATATAGGCAGCTAGGCGTCCAAGGTCACCTCTAGTCTTGTCTTGTATTTATGTTGTTGAGTTCCGCCTGTTTGTCTCTGATGCAGGAAAACCCCAGGGGCCGTAGGTCGTATCAAGTCTCTGTTGAAATTAACTGATCTGTTTCTAATTTCGATTGCCTTCCGAATCTTTCGTGCCCAAAAAGAATTTTCTCTGGAAAGTGCAGTAGTCTCTTCCAGTCTATTGTTGTTGACAGCGCCGGGAGTGTGCGATCGTTATTGCAGGACGAATTTCAGTGTGATTAAGTGTTATTTGTAACTTGATTATTTGTAGGAAATATAATGTGAAGGTATTGAAGTTTTGTGCTGTAGTCTGCTATTGTATTACTGTTAACCAAATTATATTATTTTTATGAAAAAAGTATACAGGGAAAGAATGACTAAGGCGCCAAAACTGGAAAATATCTATTTAGAGATATTTCTCTTTGATGCTGATAAAAAGTGATACAACAATATTTTGGCCTTATATAAATAATACTAGCTGGGTGCCCGGCGTTGCTCGTGTACTTATTTATATAAACTCGAAAAAGTATTTAATTGATTACTTAAATATATTCCTTGAGTATTTCAGGATATAATCGTCACTCAGTCTTCATACATTACGAAATATTACATTGATGAAATTGTTAGCTAGACTCACAACTAATATAGCGCGAAAATTAACTTACATTTTCCGCAAGGATGGTAAAGTAATTCGTATTCTTCTTTATTACCATTCGATGGAGTATTGCTGTATATAATTATACTTTTTATTTAAAGAAAATATTTCTGCTTTATTTCATTCCTAATAAAGGAAATATTTCCTTTGTTCGTTGCGTAGTAACGTCTCTCTCTCGCGTGACGTCATTGTCTCTTGGCGCGCAGTAATTTAATATTTAATGATCACGGTTTTTAATTATAATTCTTTCCACATGTATACTTTATATTAAATAAAAATATTTTTGCTTTATTTCATTACGAAATACAGAACTATATTTTTATGATGCGTCAATGTTTTGCCAATGACGTCACCGTCTCTTGGCGCGCAGTAATTTAACACTAATTCGTAACTTATTTCAATTATAATTATTTCCACGTTTATTCTACGGGTTTCTCAACCCCACAGTACCGGTTCTCGATTTTGGCAGAATACGTATACCAATTTTTGTTGCATTCTGTCCACGCGATAAAATTTGTATAAAGAACAACTTAAATACATACATACATACAAATATACATCCTTTTTATTATATAGATACGCGTTTCAGTGTTCATAAAAAACAAGGAAATCATATGATATAATTACTTCATTTTGCTCTCGTAAATCATTTGACGGAACCGTCTATGGGCGTTTCAATAATCAGCTACTAGCACATACGCGCCCTTCGACATTTGCGTTTTCGCTCCACACATCAAAGCCATGTTGATCTCTGCCTTTGGATCGTTCAGGCTGAAATCTCGCTAATTTCAACTCATTACACTGCAAACTGCGGCAATGAACTAAGAGTGGTGAGATAATTGCCACATTTGATGCGAATTTACGCTTTGCGATCCAATTTAGTTCCCCGTAGAGCACGCTGACCACGAAAACAAAAAATAAGTTTACGCCAGAAAAAAATGCAACTTTAATATTTTATTGCAACGTAATCCAAACTAATTAATTAATAACTCAAAGTCAGCTTCAAACTAAAATTAATCGACCCTTGTAAATTTTCTTCAATTAAAAATAAAAAAATAATCCGAAAAGCCACAAAAGAAAAAAAATCACAAAATATAAGTACCTTTGAAGTTTTACTTGTTTTTTATATAGATCGTTACATGTGAACTGATTGTCTGTGAACGTCATGAAATATGTTTTCAAGTAAGTGCTTGCAATGCTATTTACAAATTGCAAATTTCCTTGCCAGTGTTGATGAAATAAACCCTAGAAAAAAAAGATACCTGACGCTATTTTGTCAGTAAATCCGTTGCCTTTGTTCCCAAAATTTCACTCCAGTCTATCTTCAAATTTTTCAGGGGTACGAACTACAACTAATAATCATTGGAAAAATTTATTAGAGTTTTATATTCGAATAAAGCTTCATTAATCTTTGAAGCTCGTGTTTCATTGTGCCCAGGAATTTAATTAAAGCCATTTTCAAAACTTTCAAAAGGTCTTGTAAGAGAGAAAAGTATCATGTGACGTCATATCTGATATTAATATCCTGAATTTCATTTGACACTCGCTTCGGAAAAAAATGAGGTTTTTACGAGATACAGAGAACATTGAGATATACATAATTATAAATTTATATGTTATACACACTATATATAAAATATAATTTCTACTTCGCGTTTGGATGTTCTTTGATCGTATTAACTCCTGTGTATTCGTGAGTTATATATTTTTCTCTTCTGACAGTCCAGTCTGTTAGTCTCGAACTTCATTTCTCTTTTCCATATACTATTTCATAAAATAATCTCAGTCTTATTTTCCATTTAGTGTTTTCTAAAAAAAAGTCGCTGTTGCTAACTTGGTTGTTGCAGGTAACCATTTCATTATCCATATGTCAATTTCTTCGATTCCGCCTTCTTGACGTTCGTTTTCCTTGAGCCAGCTTATTTGTGTAGCCAAAATTTGCCCGTATTCAACTGAAGGTATCCAAAAATTATTAATCACTAGCCTTCATTGCCATTGCTAAATTTAATGTGTGATTTTACAATTTCTTCCATGGTAAATATTCTTTATTGAGACGTGTGTTATCAAATTCTGATATTCACTTGTTGTCTTACTGTCATTGCAATTCACCCGGACACTTGTGTCAACAAGGTCAACCTAGATTCAAAGTTATTGACAGACTCTCACAAAAAAATTCTTATTCTTATTTAAACAGACTGGCAGGTCTCAATATGAAGTCATAAATGGCTTTTAGGCGATTTCCGCGAAACCATTACTGTTAATTTAATTTTTTTACTAATGCACGTTGTAATTTACGAGTAACTTGAAAAACGTTCATGAGCGATGCAGATGAAATTACTTCTCCTTTATGAGAAGCTAATACTCGGTCCTCTAAATGAGCATTCAAAAAAGCTTAATCCAGACTAAAGCTTAATAACGTCACAGTGGATACAATCATAACGTAACATTTGCAGTAATTAGTTATAGTCCTTCAATCTCGAACCAGAAGAGTTTGTTCCCCTGTTCTCTGTAAATAACGCTCTTAGTGAATTTCCGCATGCAGTGTTTTATAAAACGTTTTGTATCTGATGTAGCTTTAGGTGGGTGTTTGCTCAACTTGCTTTGAAAAGTCCGCGAATCGGATTTCTTGTGCTTTCGCTTCGCAGAAATTGCTTCAGAGACCTTGGCAAAGGAGTATCAGGTTATTCAAATATAATGGCCTAGATCACGTGTTAGATATATTTTAAAACTGTCTCTGTTTAATAAAGATATGAGAATATACTAAATCGGTCATTTAAAAAATAAGTGTATTTTTAATAATAAAATTAAATTATATACCGACTATATCCGGTTTATAAATTCTGGACGATTTCATTTTCGAATTGCCCCCTGTGGGCCTCACGTTTGGAAACGCCGATTTACATGCAATGAAGTAACACAAACACTACACCTACAACATACTAGCCAAGGCTCTTTGAAACATTTGGTTGTTTGAAAATGATTCGAGGCTGAACAGCGCTAGAATTTGTAACCATGTGTTCTATTCGGGCCAGAAAAGAGGAATCGGTTCTCATGGTGTATAATAATGCTTTTAAACGTAGCAGCCATTATCGAATAAAATTATATTTTTTGTTTCGAAATTACCATTTTTAATTGTAATTATGTCAATCCTTTACATTACAAAAAATAAGTTAAACGAAATCGTCAAGAAAAATGTCAGGTGAATAACCAATGTATCAGTATAGCACTCATGGTATATGAATTATTTATTACATGTTAAAGATGGACTTTAATCAGTCTTCGGGGGAAAGAGGTCAGGTTTATAAATTGTTAACAGCAAATATAGTAGACTTAGACAAGTTTTTTACTGTCAGGCAATAGATAAAATCGGTACTTCAATAAACCCTCTTAATAAAAATCTGTAAAATTGTAAGAGAGAAATTCTTTGATGGAAAAATCAGTTTCATTAATCATGCTAAGAAATCTGATTGTATTTTGACGTCGCACAGATCTCGTCACATCCATACTTTATGAACTTTGTATCGCGTTTGGAAACTCTATCTGGAAAATCCGTTCTTATTTCGCCCCTCCCACATACACATTTTTGAACTCCAGAAACAGTCTTCTAATGGAGTGGAGTTTCCATTAGCTTGCTTGTGGCGATTTCCCAAGAGAGTAAATCCGTTTTCTCCCAATTAGCCATTTGATGTTATGTCGGACATTTCTTGCACCCGCACCTAATGTAATAATCCAACAGAAAAATTGATAAATTTGAAATATATAAATATTGTAGTATTTAAGAATGAAAATAGAATTTATTCCAACAGTTAGCCAGCGTTTATGCGTTAATTTAAATTATCTAAACTTTTAAATGAAAGGATGTTAATAAATAAGATTTTTAGTTAAGTAAACAAACATTAATTTATTAGATGCACAAATATTTCAAGTTACAAAATTAGTTATTCATTGAATTTTTACAAAATTTACCACGTACAATCAAAAATTTTTACTTTCTCTCTCAGGGTCTTTAACTGGGCCTTTAAATACAGAAAAAAAAATTTAAAACAATAAAATTACTGTGAAGCTATTATACACTTTAAAATATTGTTCACAATGCCAATACACAATATTTACAATATTCAAAAAAAACTCGAAATCTGACGATCTATCTTAACCTAATAGTTTACAATTAATAATTTATTTAATTTGACTTGCTGTTCTCTCTCTGGTACCAGGAGAACCAATTTTTACCTCGTTCAGACACTTTCACACACTTTACTTTTAATATCAGGCCTTGGTTTTCACTGATTCTACACTTCACTTTAAAATTTGGAAAGATTGGCTGTATTTTGATGACTGCTCCACTCCACAATAATTTACCAATGTTATCCTGGAACAATTCCTCCACGAAGTAAAGTTCTATTCTGAAGAAACTGCTGTTACTTTCCAATATTTACGATGCAATACCTCCGTGAATGTTTAACTTTGTATTAATTCACAACTTTATTTGGTAATACATTAACGACGTCTAGTCTCTGCTCAAGTTTTATTTGTTCCGTCCTCTGCAATGTTTCGCCGCCAACTGCCCTATACATTCCTCTCAGCGCGCCATAGTCTACAATACCTTAGGCCTCTCCATTATTTTCCATTCTTGTGTGTGATTTGTGTCTATTTGCCGACAACAATTCAAGTCCAAAATGTTTTTAATTATTAATTTCCTTTTATATATTTCCTACAATATATATATATATATATATATATATATATATATATATATATATATATATAAGCATTTCAAATTTATCAATTTCTATTTTATTAGGCGATAAAAGAAATCGCCATTTCGAATTTAATAAAATTGTGTTCCGCGTTCTTCCAAATATCATGCTACACTTGAATTTTGTAAAAACTGGAATTTTTTTTAAAACGGCATAAAAATTAAGATTATGTTGGTTGTACATTATTGTCACTACGCATCAATGTTGAGAAATATGCTGTTGCGGCATTACAAATTAGTCCCCCAAAGAATACTAAGCATTATTCACGGCCTGTAGTTTTCCGTTTTCGTTAGCATAGCGATGTTTGATTTGTATAATTACCTGTTTTCCGTTATGAAATAGTCGAGTGTATTAAACTAGATGTGCGACCTACTTATTATTAATTTATATATTATTATCGTATCTATTAAAACAACTTATTCTGATAGTAACATGTATTGTGGTTGTAATTAATATCGTTGTTATGACAATGAATGTGAGTGCAGTAATGTGTATTTATTGTAATGATAACTATTAGTGTTTTTATTAATAGTTATTTAGATTCCTCAGTAGAACCATTTTATAGTTGTATTTGTTATTAATTGCTTTATTTCTACTCGGGTACGTTTTTGTGTTCATCGATCCCGGCTACCTTTTTTTTGTATTTTATATGACTGCCCCAGGCTGACGTACATTTGTAGTTGAAAATAAAATAAATATATGCCCTCATTGCCGTTAACGTTTACATCTACGTTTGAAAGTCAATTTAACGTCGTCTTGGTTTTCCGGCTTATATTTAGTGTTTAAAATTCCTTCTTTTGGAGTAAACTTGCGTTATCGTTCGTGTTTTTGTTTCGTTGCTGTTGAAAAATACTATATTGGTCAGAACTGGATTGAAGCATGGATGTTCAGGTGTGCAGCGGTCGATAACAGGTACCGTAGTGTCGAAAAATCGATCTTTAACAGAAGATTTTTAATTGAAAAATAATCGCGGCAGTTCCTCGGATGAGATTCCAAGTGACAACTAGCGTGTAGAGCCAAATGATTCTGTAATTAAGGCATCTATTCATATATTCTGAGTTCGGCAAATACAATCCGCCCCGTCGGGATTCCCGATATCGATGGTTTTCTATGCGATTCAGTTGTGGCTGCAGGGTTCCAGGTCTAAATTTAACAAGAACTGTGCGGATATTATTGGACGCAATCACCGGGAATAAACACCAGTGCGTTAATCGGTCAAGTAATTAATCTTGATTTAATTTAGGGATGCTGATGTCGCTTACTTTGGTGTTAACAGTGACTGAAGATTGCTATTTCAGTAAGCGACGATTGCCGTTGAGATACGTTGCAGCACATTATCTCTCCGTGGGTGTTTTTTATTTGTTCAAGCTGTTGGAGTTGTGGATAAACTCAGGTGGGAGCTGCCTGCGAAACAGATTACAGCGAACCTTGTTCAGCTCACTTTTTTCTATCCCATTCATTGTCAACGGCAGAAAACCAGTTTCCAAGAATCCGTTTACCTTATCTAGGGAAAATGTTTTGTAGTTATGGGGTCATTGTATATTGCAAACTCTTTCTTATCAAACATCTACAAGTATCTCCAAGCTTAAGCCCAGAAAATCGTTGAACGAATGGTGCATGTATCGTCCCATTTTAGTTGCAGTTCAATGGTTCAGTTAAATCGAATGACAATGAACAGGATCTCGATGTGCGAGTCGTTAATATTCCAAGTTTTACTTATTACAAAGATTCAGGAAAAAAACCTTCATATGGTTTTTATGCCATCAGTAATTCTCTATACTAACATGACCTTGTGTCGGAAGATGGAGTCGTTCACATGAAACTCCCACCAAATAGTTTTTTCTTTCGTCCAGTGTGCTTCATACGAAACTTTAAGGCACAGTGTCCATTCAGGCTTGGATATACTTCATCTTTAACTTAAAGTCACGACCTGCCGCGGGTGGATTCCTGTTTTGACTCAGGCAAAGAAGAGTGCTCGGCTTCAAATTATCCCATTCTCCTTTCATTCCTTTGCTTCTCCGCATGAATGGAGCCTTCCTTCCTGTAATTATGAGCGTAGAAATTAATGCTTTGAAATTTAACCATCCGGGATGACAGAAGACATACACAATCCTAGTAAATTTTGTAAAAGAAGACTTTGTTGTTAATTGATAGCGTGAGGCGAGCTTTTCGTTCATCTTAGGTCAGGACTTCTCATCTTTAATTGCCGCTTCGTATGTAACTGCATCACACAGATACATGAAGTGAAAACAGTTTCCTCTCTTAAGATCAATCTGATTGTGCCGTACTCGTGTTCAGAGTTTTTAGCAATAACGGTCGTAACATCTTCGTACGTACGTACACGATCTAGACAGTATTGTCGACCGAGAAAAATTCAGATAAATCCTGAGTATCATTATTTCTCCTGCTTTCACTCCTAACTTATAAATATAGTGTTCAGCTACCATACCTGCAACCTGAAGATTTTTTATTTTTATGTTATGAATGGACCATTTATGACGAAAGATCTTTCGGCATTGGTTCGCATATGTATTTATATATCATAAATTTATTTCATTAAACGAAAAATGATGTTTATCGGACATTAAGTATTAACAAAATAAATGAATTGGCTAATAACGTCTGAAAAATTGGATATTTAATATACTGTTAAATTCTAGAATTACATTAATGTTTTAGTAAGTATGTAAGTAATAAATATGATTGGAATCCATACAATGTCAGAAATAAGATAGAGCTTGAAACAACAAGTCCTAGCTTATATTTTTTTAAAAAATTGTATTTGATTAAGGCTGAAGAGAATTTAACAAGTTTCAAAATAAAAGTATAAATTGTGTTACTGATACTAAATTTAAGACTAGTTTAATTAGATATTTATCTTTATGTAATTGTTAATTAGTAGCTTTTGCTAAACAAGTTAAATTATTATATTATTATTAATAATAATAAATTAGATTTATTAAAAAGGCTTAAGCTGATATTTTCCCTAATTTACTTCGAACAAGCAGAAGCTAGGTTTATCAAAAATTGAGTACCTGACCGTGTATAGTTTAGCACACTGCAGATTTACTATAATAGCAACCACGAAATTAGGCGAGTGAGAAAGTCTACATAGTTGTCACGTATGAGACTGGTAAATCAAGACGCGGACTAATGATTTGAGAGATCAATGGCAACATTCTTTCGTGGCCGCGACTGTAAAATACTTTCGTCGCATCGGTAGTTTATACAGATGTTTGTTACAAAGTGCAAGAGAAATCCTTCCGTCATTCATTTCTACCTCTTGCAGCTTCCAAACACGTCACTTTGTGCCGAGCCTTTTTTAACGAAATTTGTTAAATAATGAGGCACAGTTTGGATAGTTATTGGCTAATTTTGACACTCGCTAAAAACACAGGCATAAGTGAGTTAAAACGGCCTTTTATATATATATATATATATATTTATATTTTTAAATGAAAAGTTTATATTTACAAACAAACAAACTTATTTTCAATACTTTAAACATAATTACACAATTTAAAAATTATCTCAGGGTCTCTACTGGGTTTGATAATGGCTAATCATTTTATTTCTCAACTTAAACACAAATTACAATTTAAAAGAGAAAAGATTTGCTCATCAATTAACAATGACGAAATTTACTTGTCAGCGAAATTAAACTAAAAAGATTAACAAATTTTATTAAAAGGAGGGAACGAAATCTGACGCCTATCTTTTAATCAGGTTTACATACTTGGTTGATTGTAATTTGTACTCACGGCTGCCCAGCATTCCGGGATACCTTTGATTTACTAAGCACTATGACGGGTTTTTGCATTTCTTTTAAACTCACAGATTCGAAATTTAATATTTTTAGATAAAAAATCAGGAACCAGGTTAATCTTCCTTTCGTCACTCTCTCTATTGACTTCTGCTACTTCTGCTCGGCTATGTGCACCAAAAACTGTTTGTGTTTAGCAGGTTTCGTAGTTCTGCTCAAGTGAATAGTTCGTCTTGAGCAAACTGTTCAGGGACCAATCAAAGCTGTTGATTGGTAATTCTCGACGTTTCTCTGCAAATTTCCTTTGAATATTTGAAATTGTCTTGTCTATTTCAACTCGACCAATTTCTGTCGTGTCTGACTGCCCACTGCTTCAACTTAACTTTACTTTTTAAAATAATATCTCGTCTATTTTTAATACGACCTGTACTTGACCAAACCTTCCAGCCAACTGAACAACCGTCTCGCAATTTTGAGCGCGCATACCTCTTCCGACAAAGGAAACCGTGCTTGGCTACATTGTTGCTGTGTTCTGTACCGCCGTCAAGAATAGATTTCTCAAACAATTTATTTTTTTAATTTCTCAATTAATGTCTTAATTAATTGGCATTACAATATATATATATATATATATATATATATATATATATATATATACTTCGATATTTCAAGTATAGACCCTGGTTTGTCAAAAACTCTTGCTATTAATTATCACGAAGACCACGTACTTTAACAGAGACCGAATAATACTAGGTCCGGAGTTGTAATACGCCATGAATATGGATAAGATGTTTTGGGCACATTCAAAAGCAACAACTGTTTCGTGCCGTTCTAATCTCCTTACGACACCATTGTAACGTGCTATAGTGTGAGCCTTGCTGATTAAACCACATCTATGGGATGTAGCAACTCTAATATTAATAATTACTTACGTAACCCTACCTAATGGCAGTTCGCATCTCCTCTGCCGTCTTGATTTCTGTTTGAAAATTAATCTGGGAAAGTGGTACATTGAAAACTAAATTCTGGTTCGCTTTCTTTCAAACTTCTGAGTCTCTCTTAAAGAATGGTAACGCTCAATCTCTTCTCATATGTATCTACTCTAAAATTAATAACAGCGAATACAAAGTTAAATTATCCATTATCAATTTCTAGAATTCGTTATAACATTTGTAGTTTTACTTCACCTTGTACATAAATGTCCTACAATGTAAATTATGTACATATTTTAAATTTGTATATACTGTAACTATTTTTAAAACCAACAAATAATCTTATTATAAAAGTTTTCTCTAATATTTTTTTAAAAAATTGTTCACATAAAATGTAAACACGATCTGCCGACATCGTGTCAGTCTCAGTAACGTCGCGTATATTCAATCGGAGATCCTCGAATACTCTATTTTCGATTTCTAAAATTGTTCCTTCCGTTGGGCGATTTAATTGTTCATTGTTTTGTGCATTGATAACCTTCTGTGCTTTTCTTTCAGGTCACCGCGCTCACACCGTGTTTGTCGGCGTACACGTTCCTGGCAGACGTCATTCCCACCACCGGCGCCATTCTCACCATCGTCACCACGGCGGGAAGAACGGTGGCTCCGACGGCGACAAGAACGATGACAGGCCAAGTGAGTATCCCATGCAACGAAACGTCCTACAGTAACAGCCTCTTCATTTCCAATGACTGTCCGTAACTTGTTTATTATTTGGTGTCAACTTCTCTATCCTATCCAAACTTCGTCGAAGCATGATCCTGGGTAAACATAAATTCTTTCATGACATCATGCTCTCAACTTATATTTCAAGATTAATATCAGTGGTATGTTTTAATAATAATAATATTGTTCATATATTAAAGAATTCTAAAAACTTAAGACGCTGAAGAATCGAATTCACATTTAAGACCGCCGAGAAAATATTTTATTCATATTTAATTAACGTCCGTAGGACAACAACAGAAGAAATTAACGACCCGTATAATGGACAAAAAAAACAGATATAAACTTTGAACAATATATTTGTAAATTTGTAGACGTATCGATCAAGTGTTGTGATCCTTGTCAGACTGAAGAGATCTAGCAAAAGTAGACAAATTTCAAACTATATTGTTCAAATTTAATTTCTGTTTTTATTCAGTTATACGGGTCTTTAATTTATTGTGATATTTATATTGATAAACAATTCACAACGTGTAATTATTATACATTTAAATAAATGAGAACGATGTGTTGGCCTTTCCTTGGATAGTTTTAGTTTACTGTTTTTAAAATTACACAATTATGTTCTTAACGATTTGTTTCAAAATTTGTTTGTAATATAGTTCATGCTAGAAAATGTTTTTTCACCCGTGTTTGACGAGACAAAGTCATTAAGAACATCAGATGCCAGCTGGTTGTATGAATCTGGCAAGCTCTTCAGGGTACCGTATTTTGTATTGTGATTACGCTTTCTTCGCTATTTTAAATTTCAGTACCAAGACGCATAAATTTTGATTCAAGTAAATATTTGCTCGCAAAGTTTCCCAATTTCAATTAAAACCGTTCCATTTTAATTACGATCGGATTGAAGTGATCTTTAATAAATGAGTCGAAAGTCTTGAGAAGTAGTGAGAAATTATTGGTTCATTTTCAAAATTGCATGAAGCCACTGAATATCTCTGTCATTAGTTTCATATTGATGTTATGATAAGCTATAAAATTTCAATTATATTTCTTCCCTCTATGGCTCTTATTTAAACAGACGAATTTGCTTTCAGACGAAACAACTTTTTTGTTTTATTTAATATTATTAGCGACTTTCTGTTGTTGTTGGTTGTTTTTTTTTGGGGGGGGGGTTCTGGGTATGGAATCGCCCTTGCCGGGATTCGAACCTGCGACACTTGTATGCGAGGTACTTACGCTGACAGGAAGCCAAGAATTTATTTTAGTTTGAAAGAGCGGAGTATTTCACCTACCTTGTAGTTTGTTAAGCTGACTCATGAATTGTAACGTCCGCCATAAAATGGAATATTTGAAGGCACTGATAATCTTTTAATTCTTAATGATGTACGTACTTATTTTTCTGTTAAACAAGAAGCTTAT
This sequence comes from Zhengitettix transpicula, assembly GCA_037074705.1. Classification (NCBI taxonomy): domain Eukaryota; kingdom Metazoa; phylum Arthropoda; class Insecta; order Orthoptera; family Tetrigidae; genus Zhengitettix; species Zhengitettix transpicula. Next base: position 40,843,969 of record CM073592.1, on the reverse strand, counting down.
GTTTCTTCTGGAAGCAATCGCACTTTGTTAACAGAAAAACAGCTGAATATTTCACTAAGAATCTCGTAATGTTGTCCATGATAAAGCATCAGTGTTACAATTTTGTTTGCAAACTTATTTACTAAATCAATAAGTTCAGCTATTTATTTTTCGAGGCGTTTAATCACAAAGGTTCTTGGTAAAATAAAGAAGGGAAAATTAATCTGCTCGTGATTAAGTCTTGCTTTTACAATCCGCTCTTGCCACCTATCATGCTCTTGCTATTGACACAATTTAAGTGAGTTGTATATATATATATATATATATTCATCCAACTAACAACAGCATCCACAGTGTCGTACTCTTCGCTTCTAGCCTTCAAGTGGCAAATTTCAACCCCTTACTTCATGGGAAAGGAGCTCCGTTAGGGGTGGGGGTGGACGGACTTTACAAGAAAATAATGTGAATACAACTGAGATTGGAGTCAAATCCGGAGTAATGTTGGTAAGTTTCATTATAACATTCTATTGGCCATTTAACCCCCAGGGAACGTACGCAGACACGGGGTGGAGCGTTACATGAAAACAACGCGAATAGACCGATATTCGAGTCAATTCTGGGGTTATAGATGTCGTCAGTGTTATTGTGACAAACAGGCTATTGCTCGGGTTTGGGCGGGGGTAGAAATTTTCACACAATGGAACACGCCGATAACACATTTAGTAATAGGGGTCGGGTTGCGTTACATAAAAATAACGAAAAAATCGGGGGTAATGGATAAATGACATCTCGGGCAACGCCGGGTACCAAGCTAGTATGAAATATAGATTACAAAATTGTACACTTGCTGTATCGTGTACGTCTACTGCAACTGATATGGAAGAAGTTGATTCAGTATCTTCAACCTATTTGTCACTTACGTTTGCAAACATCTCAACTACACTATCAGATATTTAATTTTTTTTTCAAATTATACCGTTGCTTTATTATTAAAATCAGAAAATAGTGCTTTAAACAAATTCATAAAATAACTTGTACGTGTTCTCGCCACCTGTAAAATGCTTTTCCTTTATATCCTGAAGCTTGTGTGATTACAGATTGCTAAGTCCGGTTGATTTTTTAAAATCTTCCATTGCTTCTTTTCGCATATCACTGACGGGATATGCTGTAGCAAAGAAGTCCTGCTTTCTTTCATCTTTCGACTTATTTGCAAATAAGACACGTTGGTAGACCAATCACAGTTTGCAAAAAGAACGGAAAGGATTCGGTCCATTCTCTTTTGAATTCAACATGTCCATGTGCTATTTTTGGTGCTTTCCTCTTCGAACCCATTTAAGAGTATTACTATAAAATGAATTATTAAGAATTAAATGAGGAAAAAACAATAGGCCATATAGACCTAATGATAATACTATAGCTGAAATACGGGTTTCCCCGATCAGTGTTTTGTCCATCTACACAACTCTCATCATTCGACTGCAATCCTCGATGTTTCACAGTCACGTAATTGTGACGACAATTCCTACGACTTCCCGTAACTCAATTTTTTAAAGTTAAGAAATGTTTCCTTTCTTTGAAAATCAACTTCAACAGTTCATGCTTCGTTCCTTACCTCCCACAAATAGCATAACTATGTAATTTCTCGACAATTTCGCACGAAATTAACCAGTTCTTCCAAGCCACATTTCAATGTAAAATTATCCTAATCAACCATCATTAACTACAATTTATTTTGATCAAATGAAAACTTGTGTGAAATTAAGTGGTGTTGAAACTCGCAAAGCGATTTTAATAACAGGCCTGTCAATTAAAGTGAAGTGAATTGATTATAACTGTTAGTTACAATTGCCTCCAGGGTATTGCTCAACTGAAAATAAGTAATTAGAGTAATTTAAAGATAATCTTCTTGACATTCTCAATTCTGGAGCATTGTTGTCGTGTCATTTCGCTTTTTAGATATCAAATTTTCCGTATTTGTTTTGGACTATCCCTGAGCACAGTTAATTATTTTAATACTTCATCAGCATCTGAAGGTCATGGCAAATATGTTATTATGCCAACAATGACTTTCTTCAATTTAGAAATATTAAATAAAAAAAAGCAGAATATGGGTCCATTTGCATTTCTACAAATTATTGTCAGGTAATTCTTAAGTATTTGAACAAGAATGCACACCTCAACAGTGTTCTCAAGAACTTTATGGAAAGGTATTCACTATTAGGTACATCCATTCTTCGAACATATTATTTGAAGAGTTTCACTTTTTACCAAAACGTCCCTAGAGTTCAAACTCTTGTTTGCAATTTTATCGCGTCCATATTACATTTACGCTATTTAATTACGTACATTCTCTTTTCTGTGTTGTTTTGTTTCATTTCCTATTTGTTTATATTAAATATTTCAGAGATGAATTTTCATTTAAGAAGAAACCTTATAAAATGAATCGGCGGGGCAGTACATTTTTTATTCGTTGGTTGCATTTAAAATTAGTTTTCATTTACCAGGATGAGGTTGTTTATATGTAATGTTTATTTTGTAAAATTTACAACGCATTCTTGTTTGTTCCTACTCGAAACATTCTTTTTCCATGACAACTTATCGTTTCCTGGAGACATAATTATTACTTTTTATTTCTTACTATACTTCCTCCTAAAAGTGTCGTGTAACTGTGTAAATTAATTGCAACTGGATATCCGAAGCGGACACGTTCTGTTTGGTAGTTTATTTTGAACGTCGCATTATTACATTTTCAATAAATGATTATATTACTTTATGCTATTTTGCCTGTGTAGTTTTCTTATATTCAGTTTTACATTCGCTTGTGTGTTGTTGTAAGTGTAAAATGTAACGGCAGAATGTTTACAGGACGAGAAACATCACCCCCCCCCCCCCCGTCTCTCTCGACTTTAATAACGGGGGTAGTTTTAACTCTAAAATGTCGTTGATAGAAGTTGACGCGACTAGTTACTTTTCTAATTACTTGGATATAGTAATTAGTACTGTAACCACGCCTGAATCGTGCATGTTCTCTTGGATCATTTTCATCAAAGGGCCTTTCTATCTTATTAATACGTTTTATATACTACTGGAGATAGCCTGTTGTGTTTTAATTCCTACCTTTCAACCTTCCTCCCATAATTTAAATTCGCTTTTACCTTTTTTGTATAATTCCTACTCTATTTTCTTCATTTCTCTTCAAAGCGTTTACAACTAGAGTCCCACAAAATAATTCTCGTATTAGTTGTCCATTTCTTTCCGTCCATCTTTTTTCACGCTTACCTTTCTCGTTTCCATTCCTAGAGTTTTGTTTTAATTTGTTCATATCCTTAACTCGTGTTCTACTTATCAGGAATTCATACTTCAGCTGTCCTGTAATATTCATCAGAACCGTTGCTCGTGCCACACGTCTCCACGCTACGTCAAATTAAGGTTTAAGGTACTGAATGGACGTGTCATTACTGGGACTATACATCGGATAATAACTAGTCGTCTCAAAATACAATGCGTCTGCAACAAACGTTAACACGAACCTTTGTTACGGCAACTTGGTGGTGTAAAAATTACTATGAAAACATTGACCTTGCCCCACTATCGTTATATTCCGTTCGCTAAATACAATCAATGTTTTTGAAAATGTTACGTTACACCATCTTCCCTTCAAGCGGTTGTTCTCCTCTGATGACAATACTTCCTTCCCTATTCTTCCTCCTTCTACTGCACATCTCATACGACTTGCTTTATCTCAGCTTTATAATTTCCAAAGGCATTCATTCAATTTTATAATGTTGTATGTCTCCTTCACTACTGCATTGGTATTTTCATTATTTCTTGTATGTATTGTAGTGATTTACTTTATAAACAATTTAATTAAAAAAGTTGAGGCGTCAATTTCGATAATATCATTTACTTGCAGTTTTACCTTAATGTTTTCTTGTACCAAGGACATGGGCTCGTTCACACACTCAATTATTAACACTTTATAGACAGGTCATTATACACTGAATTTAATTAACAACACTTACTGCGTGCCAAATTGACTCACTACACTTGCTTCGCTGTTCCTCCTATCAAAACCACACTCAAAAGTTTATCTGCTAGATGCAATAACCTGGGGCTCCCAATAATTGAAGAAAAATGTCTAACTCATGAACTATTCCGCCTCAGGGAAAATAATAGTCGGCGTTGTATCGTTGCAGTTATTCGCTCATAGACTCGAAAACCGTATATAGTTCTGGATATTATAACTGTTAGACTATATACAGCCACACACTTTCTGAATTTGTCATTTCTCTACCGTCTCCTACCATACACTCTGGAGCACTGCTCCCCACAAACTGGAGCTCTGCGCGTCTCTTAAAATAAATTTCGACAATACCCAGCAAGCATGTATTATCGCCACATATTCTTGTACACAAATCGTGTTTTTACGCCTCCAACAATACAAGTCCAAAATCTTTTTCATTAATTAATTATTTTTCCTTTTAATTACCAAATATATATATATATATATATATATATATATATATATTGTCGATCGATCCACGAATTCGTTTTACATAATATATTTTTAAGTTACTTGCCTAATAACATGCTTATAATACTTAATTCCTTTATTAATACCTTTATGGTAGAATTGGTTTCAGAACTACAGACGTACGAGACTCTTTTTATTTCCTTTTCGCTTAACTCTATTTTGTGCCCCCCTGAGTTCTTTCATTTTCATTAGTTCATGTAGACAAGCTTCATTACATACATTTGTACATAATTGAGATCTGTTATTTTGTTCTTCACACATCATTATGTCATGAATCGTGACCAGATTTGCGTCGCTCAATTTTCCGGGCAATGAAGACCCTAATTTACCATTACTTTACAGTTCATAAAACGGTGATGGATCTGTACGTGCCGCCTTGACCACGCCTTTAAACCTGCAAAGTATAGAGATACTTCTTAAGGTTTTTGAAAGTATTACTACCCAGAAGTAAACTATGAATATTTAAGAATCAGAGACTGTATGTCATCATCACCTCTTTCACGGTGTAGCTCCCTACTTAAATATTACACAAGCGGTTAAGGGGTCACGAAGGACCACTGCGGGTTGTCATTCATGGGATTAGATTTCAGGAACTTAAATACTACAGGGAAAAAACATGAAAGAGAGGGAGAAATGTGAAGTGAATGTTCAATGTACTATACATATATTATGTTAATTGTTTGATGTGATCTGTGTTGCACCTTGTCTTTTTTTTACATAAGTTGATCATTGTTTCGTCTCAGATGTTTTCTCTAATCACTATATTTATTTCAGCTAAATTTCTGCCCATCTAAGGGCAATGTGGTGTGTTTTCTAAACGTGATTTTTTTTTCTTCTGTCGTTTGATGTGACGTTGCGTGCTTTTGTGTTATTTCTTGGTTGCTGTATGACCCATGTGCTTCATTCAGCACGAAGTTTCCAAGCAGGGTTTTATAAAAATGATTCGTTGGGGATGTCGTTATGAGAGTCATTTCTCATCATGGAAATGAACACGTGTTGGTAATAATTAAATCAAGCCGTTCACGCTTGTTTGTGATACTGTGACAGCCTGGCGGGTATGGAAACTTTTCTGACCAGGATTGTGGGACGTTTTCGTTCCTCAAATAGAGCATTAATGTGGAGCTCCCGCATGTCATACAATTGCTTTACATATTAAATAACCATATCTAGGCTGAATATGGAAGAATTTAACTGGAAGGTCCCTTTCCGCACAGACTATTCGTGGAAATTGCAAGTAAAGACATTCCATCAGACCATTTTTTTTAAAATTTGAATTGCATCGTTCTTCATTCTGCGTATTCTTTTATTCTATCGCAATACATATTTATTTCAGTCCAAATAGGGTGAACTGTCCAGTGAATGAACAAATGTTGACAACATTCTTTGATCTTTACCGACAGCCTGTGGGAAATGTTGAAATTTAAATTGCCAACAAATGCTAAAAGTTGTCAACATTTGCTGTAAACATTGTTGACTCCGGTGTAATGCGTATAACGGGAAGTGTTTTAATACAAAATATATTAAAACCAAGTTAAAATTCATTGCTTGGAGACCACGTGTCTCTTGCGAGTCTTCGCAAAGCATGAATCCCTCCCGATATGTCGCAGGTCCTCCTCCCCCTCCACCCCCACCTGTAATGACGAAAGGACGCGGACGTCGACCGAGCACTGCGGAAGACGCCGAGATATGTAAGCCTCCACTATGTGGATAGAGCACGTATGCATGATTTTCCGCGAATTTTCTAATCATTTCTTATGTTATATTTTTAGGTATTGTGCCTGTCTTCTCCAAAATTAGTTTAACGATTTTATTTGCACCTTTATACATTTAACTAAAAATAATTAGCAATTGATTGGGTTGCCTAACAGTGAGACTCCTCAATTTGACAAGTATTTATAAACCTGTATTTAATTTATAAATTGTTATAGACTTTTAAAGCTACTAAATATTTTATCTGCACCTTAAGGACACACAGTTGGCAACTAAACTGAATATCCAACATGTGGCATGTGCACCACTAACAATGAGACCCTACAGTATGACATATATCCCAGTACATTTTATGAATGTAACAAATTTGACATTTGTAAGAAATTAATTTTTATATTGAATGTTTTTTATTACACTTCACCAATTACATTGGATTAGCAAGTGAATGATGAACCACACACAGTAAAAAAAACTATGTATTTAATATCATTGTTATTTTTTATCTCAATAAGAATACTTATATTGTGTAACTAAATTGAACACACAAATTAAATATTAATATTTACCCCAAGTTGTTTTTATTGTCATCAAGAATGAAAGAAAATGCTGGAACTTAAATATAATTTTTTCCCCATAAGTAGTAAAGCATGTAAAATAACCCATGCATCATGTGCTAAATAAAAATTTTTCAGCAATCACTGAATTTTTAGTTTTTGCAGTTCAGGGAGACACATATTTGAATAATTCTTAGTGAATATTTCATATTTTTCCAACCCCATTTCTGTATAACTGTGTAATCATATTAAATGTTTTTCTTTTGTGCTTTGTTGTTGTTTTTCAGCTCTTTTGTAATTATCATTATAATCTACTGAGAATAAAAAATTTAAATGATTGCTATTCTATTTTGACTGTTATTTATTTCCTGGGAAAATTATGATAAATTTAAGTATTATTAGTAGTAATGAAAAAAGGCAAAAAAATGTTTCTTATGTTTATAAAATTTTTGGGATCAGCAAGTACACATTCTTCACTTAACTTTAACATTTGCAATTCTTCTTATGAGATATAATATATACTTTTGTTCAAAATATCTCTTCTGTTTCATTTACTTTAAACTAACTCTGTATTCTGTAGAGTTTTGAGTACTTATCAATTATTAATGCTATTACATCGATGCAGACACTGTACAGGTTTCTTTCAATGCTTGAACAGTCATTTTTACTTGATAGGCCATTCCTTAATTCTGAAAATTAAGGAGTGAATTCTCTTTTGATATCCACTTGTTATGAAACATTATTTTACAAAGAATTCTATAAATGCATGCTACTCGACTTTATTAATTTAAACAGGTAAAGAGAGCCATCACAAATTAAAAATACCAACTTTGTTACCAGTTATAGCAGTACAGGATAATAAAAAATAATAGATTTTTCAATTCCGGGTTATCCTTAAATTTTTTTATTTGTTGAGTTAAAAAATTGAATACTAAACTCATGACACTTCAAAAATTGAAGATGAGTTGTTAGTCTTCAGCTATACAGTGCATTCATGATTAAGTACTGGCACAGCAATATACCTTTTTTCACTGTTAACACTTATGATTTTCATTACTAAAATGTTTTAAGCTATTACAATTTGTATTATAAAATAAACATTTATTAAATAAATTTTATGGGCATTTTGTCTGTATGTGAATAAACTGTAATTGTAAAATAAAATTTTAATTTCAAGCAATATTTGCATGCTTGGATATAATTTATTTAAGTTTGCATTTTTTTTTTTTCAAATAATACATTACTTTATCTCATTTGCATGTTCAAATTTTCTATATTTACTTTACTTGCACACTGTAGTTTCATTATAATTAAACATTAAATTATTTAATGTGTCATGGTTATATCGTGACACAATAGCATCCTAGTACTTAATGTAAGAAATTATAACATCTCTCTTTTACGAGTAGTATTTTTTTTTTGTCTTGACTAAATGTCATTAAGTACTTTAATTAATACTTGTAATGTGTTGTCTATTAAGAAATATCTTTGTAATAATATGATTATATTACCTCAGCCATTACTAATAAGTTGATAAGTATAAAATCTCAAGTTGTTTTGGTGAAAACCTGAACAATTGTATGAAATACCTAGAAATTCACATATCTATAACTTGAAAAATATTAGTCTTGAGTTATCAACTTCTTCACATTCCACAGAAGGTTTGGGAGATGATCAGATTGCACTTGGCTCATTTTGTCCATTATTTTTACTTATTTCCTCCTGTGTACACAGGTATTTTAAATTATTTAATTAATTTAGTTAAAGTATTTAAATTATTAAAAATATATACTAAATATTCCATACCTCACTATATATGCAAATTACCACTAATTTCAATTTTCACTTCATCCTTTTATTACTTATAATTAGACAAACCAAATAAAATGTTAGAAACTTATTTTATAATCACTAAAAAGGATTTCATGACATAGGTTTTGTGTTTACTTGTCATATTAATGATAATTATATTACCTATGGGTAAGTAAAACATTAAGTAAGAATGTCTAAGCAAATGGAGGGAAGTTACTGCACTTAACATTGGCATTTGATTACATTAGAAGATATTTTACAAGCCTGAAGGATTAAAATCCACAAGTCGTTGTTATATTTAAAGGTTAAAGTAAACTGTATTAATGCATGTAGCTAGTATTGGTCCAAATTGTATAAGTATGGTTTTATTATTTGATTATCTTTATCTTAAACATTTCAATAATTAACTATGTTATAATTCATTATCAAATACAACTGAACTCTAAGACCCCAAGTATTATAGATTAATTAATTAAGTAAGTAATATAGGGATTTCCAAACTTTATATATTAAAACTTTTACATTTAAAATTTATACAATTTAATGTAAATTGCTGTGTGAAATTATATTTAAAAGTCTTAGGCATTGCGTAGAATTAATCTATTCTCAATTATCTTGAAAACTGGAAATACTATAATTGTACAACTATTATTTTTCAGTTACTCCACCAGCGCAACGTGTGCAGTTCATTCTTGGAGAAGAGGTAGATGACAATGCTCATGAACCCCACCCTCTGTTCTCAGAACTAGGTGAACTTGTTTATGATGGGAATGAGATGGAGTGGAAAGAAACAGCTAGGTATAACTCAAAAATACTTGACCACACTTCTTATTTAATGATTAAGAAAGATAGTCAATTCAGACAAAAGCGTAATATAAATACCATTTTATTTTAACTTTCTATTTAAGAAAAAAGGTTTGATTTATGTGTTATGCCTTCAGTTAAATATTATACTATTCTTTTTGTAGTTAAATTGTTCATTTTTATTTCAAACAGAATATTAATGTAATTATGGCATTATTCCTCTTATACCCAAAGTACCTGCTGTTTTATAAATAACCCTGTCTAACATGGATTATAAACTTAAGTTGAATCTAAAATTTTCCCCATTTATGTTTATTTAAATTTATGTTATTTTATTCAGGTGGATAAAATTTGAAGAAGATGTTGAAGAAGGTGGTAATCGCTGGTCCAAACCCCATGTAGCAACTTTGTCATTACATTCTTTGTTTGAGCTTCGAAGCCTTTTACTCAATGGCACAGTCATGCTGGACATGGATGCTGGGTCACTTGAGCAAGTCGTTGATCTCGTGCTGGATAACATGATCAATGCTGGTTCCTTGCCCTTTGACTCGAGAGACAAGGTAATTAATAAGAATTTTCATGCAGGAAATTTTTGTATTTATTTATATTGTTGAAAAACCTTGTTTTAGAAACAATCAACCTTTGTGATGTAATAAACTGGAATCAAGATTTAATTCAAGAAACGGTTGCAAGTAATTTTAAAATAAAAAAGAAAGGGAGATATTAAATACCCTGCTACTGAAAAATACTTTTAAGAGAACAATTGTACATTTGTAACAATGTTTGTAATATCCAAAATCTTCAAAGATCACTCCCAATTAATATTAAATATTACTGTATTATATTGTACTATTTTCTATTAAACAATCATTTGCCAATGCCTGCATTTCTAATGCTTTTCTTTCTGCTTAGTAAGCTTCTTTTTGTAAATGTAATATATTTTCTTAATTTTAGCTTAATCTGAAACTAATATTTTTTTCTTGATGTGTAGGTGAGAGAAGCCTTATTGCGTCGTCATCGCCATCAACATGAACGCCGTAAAGAAAATAGTACTAATATGTCTCGTTTACCAATTATACGTTCACTAGCAGAAATTGGACGAAATCATTCATCTTCCAAAAGTAGGTATTTTTATGTAGGTAATTTTGCTGTAGATGAGGAACTGTAATTTAATAAAATTAAACTTACTAAAATGCATAAAACATTTTATACTTTCGGTGTACAGTTCTTTTATTTAAATTTAATAACTTTTGTTCAAGTATGAGAGAGCCAGTTGAGCTGTCTAATTTGGTCACTGTAATAAGTTATCATTTATTTTATAAATTTGCAGTTATTGTTTAAAATAAAAGTGCATCAACAGGAATTTTATTCAAAACTAATATTTTTTGTCTCTGTCTTATATTGTCTTTGTGGCAGTTTTTGAAATGTGTGTTTTAGTAGTGCTTCAAAAGGTTGCAGAACAACTTATTTTAGTTAGCATTTAACATACTGGTTCTAATATTTGATCTTTTTAACAATCATTGAAGAATCTGATCTTTGAAATTTTTGGATGTTATATTCAAATATAAATTATTGAGTTACAATATTATTCCATTGTTACTAAGACCAGATTCTTCAGTGAGCCTTTTATCATTTATCATAAGTATAACTAAATAAAACTCTGTAGGTTTAATTAAAATCAGAAATTAAATTTTGTATAATATTGTAGGAAATATAAACAGTAAAAGTAAGCTAAGGTTGGTTTTTCTTTAGTGTTAAAATATTTCCAGTGATTCTTCAAAGTAATTAAAGATACGGGAATATATATTGTAACATGTTACTATATCGTGTATTTATGTGAGCTGGTATACAAGAGATGAATATTCAAAAAAATGTAAAATTAGAGCATTAGGCTATAATATCCAATAACATACAAGTAATTTTAAAACTTAAACTTCAAACTTAAATTTCAAACACATTTTGAAATATTTAAATTTTGTTTCCATCTTTTGTATGGGTTATTAGTTAGTAATTTATGGATTATATATATTTACTAAGAGCTAATTTAAATAAGTTTATGGTACATACTTCTTTTGTAATTAGTGTCAAATAGTAAGTGAGTCATATTAATTGATAAATCCTTGTTTCTTTCTTCATACAGATTTTGAAATTCTTTAAGGCATAATATGCATTAAAAATATTCTTCCTTTTGATTTAGTTGTTATGGTTATAATTTTCATTATTGTAATACCATATCATTACAGAAGCATTGTTTACAACCACAATTGTTTTATTTGTAAATTACTGTTATTATAATATTTTATACAAACAAAACAAATATTCAAACTATTTAAATAGTTTGTTTTAAATTTAAATTAAATAGGGCTTAAGAGAGTACCTTGATTCAGACATCTTATTTTAATTTGTATTACTGGCTTCCTCTGCTTTAACACCTAATAATCTTAAAAAACATCATTATGCTGATGGCAATTAATGCATTTAATATTCTAGAAGTAAATTATTTTTATAAGTTTGGGATAAGTTTATATGAATATTTTGAAAATTAAATTTTGTATTTTATCAACCCATATTAAATGTATGCTCAAATCATATAATACCTGATGATATACAAAAAAATAATATACACATGCCAGAGCAAGAGAACAGTTGAATCTTCTTCAGTTGTACAAAATGCTGTATTAATTTTTTTCTCATTATATTGTAATAAACATTTATATAATGCTCTCATACTGAATATTTTTAAATATAAAAATATTTTAAACAATTTAGGAGGCATTCACATTCAAGTGATTGAAAGAGCAAAGTATTTCATGGTTTTATAGTTTTTATAGCATTATTTTAATGAAATTCAGTATCACAAAAGTTTTATGTTTCTTCCAATATATTTATCAATCATATTTAATAAAACACAAATCATGGATCCATTGAAGTTAAACCAAAATAATCAAAAGATAAGCAGTTTATTTATAAATCTTTAGCAGTTAACTGACATACTTTTGTCCTTTTCTTCAGGAATAATAACCTGAATAGTAAAAATAGTATTCAAGAAGTACTTCATGTTGTTGTTAGTTTGAATAAGAAAGATGAACCTCACATTAAAATTACCTAAAATTTCCAATTTCTGCGTTGCTGTATAAAACATGTAATACTATTCCATAAGTTATTAATATGGACACTCTTTTGCATTTATTTTGCAAAATATATAATATTATTTAAATTAAAGCTAATATTTGTTTCTATACATTTTATATTCTCATCAACCAGATATCCTGTTTTAAACAAAAACACATTCCTCACCATTTATTCAAATTGAGGCTGTATTAACTTCATTGAGATGTGAAATCTTTTCCTGGTTCAATTATATTCTAATTTTCACTTATCTTTAAAAGTTTTTCCATTCAAATTTTTTGGAATGTGAATTTCTATGCATTTGATACTGAGTTGGCTGTGGCACATGGGCTGCATTTTCTTCCTAAGAAGGAGGCTTATGCTTCCGAAAATTTTAAGAAGTTTCTCCTATCTTCAATGGTGACATCAAACTTAAATTTCAATTAGCCACCCTCATTATCTCTTTCCTTTCCATACCAAATATTTTAATTATTTTGTCAATTTCACACTAATGAGGTGACATTGTCAAATTAACTATATAATATGGACAGTAAAGAGAGGCAGAATGGCTGACTTACTTTAAATTGATTGTTGGCATTTCAACACCACAAAATAAGGAGCATATCAAATTTTCAAGGGCCTAAACCCCTCTTCCTCAGGTCAGAAAAGGACTGCATCCATTTGATAAAGTCGCACAAAGACATTGCCCTATTTTCTGGTGGTCATTATGGGTTAACTCAGCCATAGTGTGTTCCTTCATGTTACAATTGCTTCTACAATTTCACAATTTTGAAGCAAGAATACAGTTGTCAGTAGTAAACATACCCTGTCATCCATATTCCAAATATCCACACTGTCTAAAATTCTTAGCTATTTATTCATGTGTTAAATACATTTCTGAAGCATGTAATCTCTGCACAAACACACTGACTACACTGCACAATGCTTCATGCTATGGCTGCTCATATTATTAAGGCTGTGTCACCCACACTCTGGCAGCAGTTTTACAAGACATTCACAGAGAACCGAGACATTAAATTGCCAAAGAACTGAATACCAACTTTAGCTTCCTAATTACAATTTATTTTGGATCCAGTAATAAAGAGTTTTTAATTTTGAGTTATCACCTACTGGTTAAGATATTCAGTTGTACAGTTATAGTATGTAATCATAAGGCAATTATGTAACATAATATTTTATTATTTCAGCCTGGGCTGTTGAATTCATTCTTGCCGATTACATTGCTTTAACATTCTCTGAATTTTACTTAAAATGTACTTTGTTAACTAAGCATGTCCATGAATAGTTATTTACTCATTTCATTTTGTAAAGTATCATCTAGTTAAAAGTCTAGGCTGAAGAACAATATTCTTTTGCATGCTTCTTGTGGTTAGATTTCTCACAGGAGATGCAGAAGTTTCCCCAACAAGTCTGCCGTAGCTCAAGCTGCCCATCAGCGCAGACAAGTCTTCTAGAAGTGCAGGATTATAAGGGCCCATACCTTGCTGTTCCAGGTACAACTACAGATCTTTCTTTTGCAGACCTGTAGTTGCTGGACTGCTAGCACTTTTCTTCTTTTTCTATAAACTAACTCGAATTTGCTTATAGAGTCACCCTGTGATATTTAATTATTTTATTTTAAAGTGTATTCTAAACAACTAAAGATATTTCTCACATTTTTATAAAGGAAACATTTTATATGCTTCAGTAGTTTTGTGATAATATTAAAAACATGGAGCAGCCAAAATATCTGATAAAATTGTATCCCTTCTGTGAAAATTTGATATTTTTATCTTTAATTTTATTCTTAATTTGAAATCAAATATTTGTAATTTAAAAAACAATAAAAACTTTAATATGCCTTAATAAGGAAAATCTCAACTTATTTGACATTTTTAGAAGCTGAAGTAGTTGCTTGTAAATATTATCTATGAAATGTGGTCTTATTATTGCTTAGGTATTATTTTTGTAGCCTATGTGCATAATAACCATGCTAATTTTTCCAACTCCTTGTTTATTCATATTAAATGTTTTTATATCAGTTTTAGGTGTTCAGTAATTAGCTTTATGTAAAGCAGTTTTGGAATAGTGATTGTATATACTAATGAATAACTCTAATAATTTTACTAAGATGTTTTACAATAATCCATTATTCAGTTTATATTTTTGTTACCTGATAAATTTAATCATGATCAGATGTTATAAATAATTGTTTAGATTTAGATTTTAATGGTATTTGACGTGTAGCTTATAATATTTCATTTTCCTATTACATGCTGAAATAGGAAAATAAAACCTCAATCTCTTGTCTTTTAAAAGTCCATCTTTAACACTCATACCTTTCTCCCTTAAGTAACCTATTAAATTATTAGACTAAATTATATATATAAATGTTGAGGATTTTAATTATTAAAGTGACAAAGTCACATTTGATTAATGGATAATGAGGAAAGATATAAATATAGGAGAAATGTTTGATATGCACTCTGAAGGAATGCTTCAGGCATAGTAGTATGCTCAGTTAATGTATATGTTCAGTGCACAGATAAGAAAGGAAGAAGGAAAGACTAAAAATATTTGGCAGGGCCAGGAATCAAACTCAGGCAGTTTTTCTCTGTATGCCAATGCCTACCATCTGAGCTACTGTGCTTTTCCCCAGCACTAGTGAAATAACCGCTCTTGTTAGGTGTAGAGTTAGGGATAGAGCAGAGGGATGGATGGAGGGAGGGAACAGTTTGGAACATTCAATAAGGAATAAAATACAAATGTTAAGGACCTTAATTATTAAGTCACATTTGGTTATATATATAATGGAGAATGGTGCTCTGACCATCTAAAATTTTATTCCTTCCCAACTGGCTTCACCAACTGCTGAATTCAAGTTAGTCAACTACCCTCTGCCTCTCTTTCATATACAAATGAGTTAATCAATTTGATCTCATCACATTTCCTTACTTGATTTATATAATGAAAATGTGACAAGGTCAAATTAATTAACTCTTTTGGACCTTTTGTATCCAAATGAGATCGTATATGAACTTTATAACAAAAATTGCAAGTGAGTTCCAGGCAAGTGAGTTCCAGGCAAGTGAGTTCCAGGCAAGTAGTGGAGGAAGACTTTTATGACTGATACATTACAATGAAATATTTCACTCAATTTACAAATTTATCTAAATATTTATCAACATCAGTAAATATTTCAAGGACACTGTTCCATTTTTGGATAATAATGCAATTTAAAAAATAGAATTTAAACCAAAGGCATTTCCTGAAGTATAATGAAGGCATTAATGATGTTCAATCTGTAACAAATATAATTGTTTCTTTACAGTGCAACTTGGTTTATATCATTACTTTTAAATGACACAATTTTTATTTATTGTGTATGATTGCTCCCAGCTGACATCATGCCTCATCAAGTGGTTGGATTTACTACCTGGTTTGCTATGTGCCAAATAGCACAAGGTTTGATTTTCTATCATCTAAATGGTTATTGTTGGCACATGAGTGTATTGCTCATCCTACTTTAAGCTAAAGTCTCCCATACATGCACTATGTGATTCTTCTGTCGTTGATGTCTGTAAATATTAGATGTTATGTGTATGTTTTATTTATTTTTCTCTCTCTTTTCAACAGTCACGGTCCATGTGAAACTTTATCTGTTAATATCTGATAAAAACAATATTGGTAATGAAAATTATAAAAATAAAATAAATATTCTTAATATCCTCAAATTACGGGTTATTTCTACTGGAGTTATTTGAACATCATACAGCTTTCATGTACTAATTTGACACAAGCTAAGTACATATGGGGCATTTAAAAATCATCTTACTGAGGTATATAATTAGAAAATTATATCTTTATCTTGAGATATGTTAAGCTTTCATTTATATATATATATATATATATATATATATATATATATATATATAAAATGAAATTTTGATTAATGCCTCACTTCTATAACCCATTTAATCAACAGTTGCATAAATTTTTGCTGCACACTGCTATCAATAGATGTTCCATGAAGCTCCAGTTCTATTTCTAAGTGAAGTTAAAATACCATATTTAAAGATATAATAATCTTGCTTTATGAAATCTAATATTTTATAAACAAATTAATGGTGCATGTAACTTTTAACATTTCAGCTGTAGTTACCTGCGTCTGTATCATTTCAGTATATTGGTGTTTCATCTTACTTGTAGTTCTTTTATATTTCTGTACTTGAATCATCTGCTACTTTTTGCTGTTATGTCTCAGTCACGTAGTGCAATGTGTATGTGTGAATGTGTGTGTATGCTATTGAGGTGATATCTCTCTACAGTTGAGGAGCAGCCTTCAACGCCTCAGCCCACTACTACGAGTAGCAAGCCGGACTTTGGCAGATTTCTTTCTATACCTGGAGCTGGTAACCTATGGCTTTGCTTTGTTCTTCAGTGGTTGTGTTACCCTTCTTCTAAATGTTATTCCAGTTTCATTCACTAACATATCATTTGCATTTTTTATTGCCTGCAATTTTTCTTACATTACTGCAGATCATGCACTTTACCAGTAGCAGCTCATTTATTTGTTATGACAGATTTGATTAGAAAACAATATTTTCATTACATTTTTGAAATAAGGATTTAGGTCAATGCTGCACAATCTTATCCTAACATAAATTAAATTTTGAATTTAACTTGTTAGTGATTTATTTTTGTCTCATTATTAATGAGTTCTTCATAAAGTATATGAAATACCAAATAATTCCATTTCCATAATTCAGACTTTTACCTGTTTATACACTTTTGCATTTAAATCGGCTGCAATTAATCAAATTTGCTCAATTTTCAATAGGAAAGTATCTAAGAAAAACTAAAAACTGAAATCAATCCAATAAGTTTGCACTTATAATTTTAAAAAATAAACATTGCTTTAAATTCCTTATCTAATGTTTTATTTCCTTGTTAGTAAACAAGTGCAAATCATCAAAAAATAACACTGTATCATTACTTTAGCATCCCAATCTTTTAAAATGTGAACTTAAGTTTCATATTCCTCTCTGGTATTAATCATTTCTATCCTCGTTTTCGTTCTTTTATGATATAATTGGTTGATTTTATATTTGTCTTGCATTAAAAATTACATTAATTTTGCATAGCTGAATAAAAACTGCTAATGGAAACTGATTATTTTTGGGATACTCTTAATAATGTTTGGCTGATTAATTATCAAAGCCCACTTGATCTGCAATATCTATTTTGTCCTACATGTTGTAATTTTTTACTTTTGTATTTGATGTAGTGAACTATCTTTTGCATGATATTGAATGAAGAAATGATATTCAATAGTTATATTTTAAGTTTTAACTTAATATGGAAAGAAGAAAAACTTTTATTGCCTTTCTCCTCCCCCTTCCTATGTAACCCCCCCCCCCCCACTTTCTCTCTCCCTCCCTACAACTTAAATGTTATTCATTGAAAATTTTGTCTAAAGCTTCTTCAAAATTGGAAGTAAGAAAGTGTTTTTACACCTATTGAGAGAGAGTTTTTAGTTTTATAGCATAGTAATATCACATATATAATTTTTGTATTAAATGTATATTTCAGTTATAACTCTTCTTATCACAAATAAAAATTATATTATTCGAATATCGAAAAACATAAAAAATGGCGTGGAGAACTGTTTTGTTCATTTGGTTTTTGGCAACCAATATTGACCGTTAGGTAATATTTTAGGTAATTGATTTTAATAAAAGAACAATAAAGTTATTTTATATGAACTATATTGTTTCCCAAATTTAAGATCAATATAATAATTCTGAAAAAGAAACCACATCTTTTTTAAATTCCTATTTTTACCATATTGATGTTTATTGCATAAAAGTCTGTGATTACACATTAATTTTTGACAGCTCATTATTTATTGTACATTTCCTCTTGATATCAACTACTAATGGAGTTAATGGTTTCCATTTATGGTTTTATGTAATGTTTCACTTTACATATAATCAATAAAACCAATTCAAGTCCTCAATTTTTATTTGCAAAATTAGTTTTATTGATTATTGTAACATTAGTGACTGGTCCTGTATTCATAATTTGTTTGTGAACTGCTTTACATATCTCTATTAAGCTTTATATATTTATTTTTTACTGTCTGATTATCTTTGACATTATAATTCTTAGAGAAAATATATTGATGCAAGTGTTATAAATATGTGGGAAATAAAATAATTTTTTTCTTCATAAATCTCATTCAAAGAAATTTGAATAAATTTTTCTTCATTATGTCATGTTGATATATATTTATTTTAAATATTTTAAAAAACAATTTAATCTTAAGTATAATTCACTTAGAATTCAGAAATGATTTCAATATGTATCTGTACAATTATGATAATGACTATTCTAAAGGGAAAAAATTAAGTACTTACCTTATTCTTAACATACGAGCTCATTGAGGCTTATTATTTTTTTGTTCTCATCTCCTGACTTTGTGATTGTGACACATATTCAGTACCTAATATTTAATACTACTTTCAGCAGTTTATGCATATTTATAAATACAGGAACTGTTTAACCTATGTTTGAAGGAATTTTTGAAGAAAATATAAATTAAATATAAGATATAATTATTATTAATATTGGTAAAATGTTAATGTTTATGATAAAAGATGGATTAGAGTGTCCTCCACAGGTTAGTCACATGAAGTTCTTTAAATTAGAGACATGTTTATATGCATACCTATATATAATTTTTACAATTTTTAACATTCACATTGTGAAGTAGTGAGATGAGATTAAAAATTGTATTTAAGATTATATAATATTGTTATTTTTATTATTAGTGTTGTAAGTATGAGTTTCATTTTTCTTACACATTGAAAAATGATTCTAAAATATAATTTGGATCATTGCATGTGTACTCCATTTGTATTGAAGTCATTCTAATACATAGTTACTACAATCAGATTAGTTAATTGCTCTTGTATACTAAGAATATTTTTGAATTAATCCATATCCAATAGAATAATATGCAATTAATCTAGAGCTTGTATGCAAGTATGCCTTTTTGTATGTGTTATATCTGGTGTTTGATGCTCACAGTTTCTTAACTTACACTTATGTTATTTTTATATTTATTACACTTCTTGTGTATATACAACATTATTGTTTCAGAGTAGTTACCCTAATTTAGGTTGCATAGTTTTGTTATAAATAGGATCAACAATCAATTTTAAACAAAATATACCAATCTTAGACTAAGATTTGTGATAAATCACTATTTCATAGCCAAGAATTTGACATTATTTAGAAATCATAGATTTTCTGTAAGATAGTGTAGATCAATATATATTTTATTTTGCTATTTACTGCTCTTGATTATTGAATTTGCATATATTTCTATTGTATTATTCTTTATAATTAATAATTATATTTACCTATGCTAAATTAATGAAAAAACATCATCCAATTAGTCAGAAGTTTATTAAGATCAATTTTAAACATTATGAAACAAAATGTTTCATCCCTAAATTTTCCACAAATATTTTGGGCCGTAATGTTTGTGCACACCTTTGAAAATAAATTCACCAATCCTCATATCACTAATTATTACGAATTTATATTTAATTTAAATTTTACACTTGAAGGAATCCCACAATTTAGGTTTCAAACATCTCTTATACTGTTTTAAATTGATCTTTTATTTTTTATTAGAAACTTCAGACTAATTGGCTGATGTTATTTCATTTATAATTAATAACTTAATCAGTGTCTAAAGTTTGTGCAAGTTTCCTTTAAAACTTTTAAACTTAATTGTTATTGTTAAAGTAGACTAATGAATAGTTATTATTTTATTTTTAATTAAATCATGGTGAATATTTCTTTAAATATGCTTATTTTTCTCAATTTAAAATGGAAGCAACTAATTCGTTTCTTAAAGGATCGAATTAGCAAATAAGGTTTAAGTTTTTCATGCAGGTTGTTTTGTAACAGGTAATTTGTCACTGATTTTTATATTAGGTTGGAATGATAAGGGATCTCATTTTATTGTAATACTTGAATTTTTTAAAACACTTTTCATGTGAAAGTGTGATGTTATAATTGTTGAAATGGTTTTATTCAAACTTCCTTACAGATTCAATGTGCATTTGTGTATTGACAACTGTAAGTTATCAGATTTATACATTTCATGTAACTTGATAAAACAAGTGTTGTGAATGTTGATTAAGAATGAATTATAAACAAAATTTACTTGCACATAGGTTTATTAACAAAAACTTATAAAACACTATGTTTCTTCCACAATTTATGGACATCATCAGGTGTGCACTACAAATAAACTGACATTGTAGCACACACCTGACGTTGTCCTCAGATTGTGGAAGAAGTGTAGTGTTCTAGAATTTTTTGTTAGTATACTTATGTGCAATTAATTTTTTATAATTAATCCTTAAGTGACTCATTGGCTGTTATATCTAATTACTTTTCAATGCAAGTTACAACAATGTGAAGTAAAGGTTATCTGAGCTCTAGAAACATATACTTGGTTCAAAACATTTTTCACTGACAAAATAAGAAATAGGAATCTTCATGGAAGTAATGTATTGTTGATTATATTGATAAATGTTTGTTTTCCAAAAGAATATACTAACTGAATTTTCACAAGAGTAATCAATCTACCTCCATTTCAATAATAGTTACCAATTATATTCATTAATAAATATTGGCATAATTCATTTTAGTATTAGATTTACCTGTATAACCTTCAAATGTGACAACTATAATATGTCTTTGTGATTAAATGAAAAAAGAGCTGTTGTGTTACATATATTTCTGCATAATAACTCAGAATATTTATAAAAACTCATGATTCTGTCATCCCCTCACTTTTTTTACTGTGGGAAATACCTATTAAAATGTGGTTTTAATGTGTCATGGGGATAAATAGAGAGATCTTTGTCAAATTTTGATCTATATATGTATATATATATATATATAATTATTATTATTATTATTATTAGAGTATTCCATTAATGCTAATATATAAAAATACTACATACAAATAAAATTTAAAATAATTAAAGAAAAAAATAGCTGTCAATAGTTTTGTTATGCAATTTACATGATAAATTATGCAACACTATATTTCTTGGAAGAAATATTAATTTGGGCATATGATTGCAGGGCCCACCAATGGTTCATCACAAGGTGTTGTTCAAAGCCAAAGTTCTGTCTCCATTAAATCTATGAGTCGAAATCAGAGTTCATCAGCTCTGGGTGATATGAATGGTGATAGCAATCTTCCTAAAGTAAGACCAACATTTTTGTATTAACTGTTATGTGCACAATATACTATGTTAAGTGTATAAGTAAATATACACTATTATATATCTGCATTTATTGAGTTTGTTTCCTACAATTCATTTATTTCATATTTTACATTCCACTGAGATAATTTTTCAACTTTTATCAGAATAAAACAAATAAATTTAAGATTTCCAAGTTCAGTTGCAGCCTGGAAGACATAAAATCTAAGGTAGTGTAAGATAAGAAAATATTTTTGAAAAAATAAATCTTTCAATGTTCAACATAAAATTATGATTGCAGACTAAGTTTATAAAATTTATATATCTAGTATAGGATTCCATGAAGGCAAAATGTGAACTATTAGAAATCCAAATGCTAGTAGACTGGAAACCTTGTGCTCTAAATTAATGCTATTTATAAATTAGACAAAGCAGTGAATCAGAAATTGTTGACAAAAAGAAGGAATTTATGGATTATCTTAAAAGCATCCTATTTCATACTAGGCATAATGAACACTAATAGAGGAATTGTTGAAGGGAGGAGTAAAGGGGAAGAAAAGGATCACTGTAAATGAAACATATGGACGCATGAAATGTAAAGACATTGTGCCTGATGTATCTAAAATAAATTCATATATGATTTAATTCAATTTTATTAACATGCAAATATGTGCAGCTTAGAGCTTGAATTAACTGGTTGTTGCTTACATTTTACATAGTTAACATGGCTTCTTTATGATGACCCTATTATCATACTATATCTATTTTCACAATACAAACTACATTAAAACTGTTACTTGTGTTTTTCTACCCTGTGTTAGGGTTGCTTATTCAACTTGCATATCCTGAAAAATTCAAACAATGATCCTTGGAAATATTTTTCTGTATTTCATCATTTTTATTTATCTCTCTCTATATGTAGTTGTTGCACTTTCCATGTCAATTCATGTCCTTTATTACTAAACAATTATTGAACTACAGTCTTAGAAATTAATATTTTAGTGCTACTTCAAATTATATCTTGCATTGTTTATCTTACTTTATTTTGTAGGGTAATTTACACTTCATGCGAAAAATTCCAGCTGGAGCAGAAGCATCCAACATATTAGTAGGAGAAGTTGACTTTTTAGAGAAGACATTGTCTGCATTTATTCGCTTAAGTCATGCCAACTTTTTGGGAGATTTAACAGAGGTTCCAGTTCCTACAAGATTTCTGTTCATTTTACTTGGGCCAACGGTAAGTTTGGCATACTTAAGTATAACTATATTAAAATTATAAATTTTGGTATCAAAAAAATTTATATATTTTAAGTACAATTAAAGAAAGTTTCTATTAATATTATGTGAATATGAATTCAAAATTTGTGATTGTGTGTATTGCATATTACATATTAGAACTTTTAAGTGTGTAAGTTTTTACTTAGCCATTAGCAAAATATACTTGTTCTTAATTTGTAAAGCATATTTTAAATTTATTTGCAATTTTGATTTTCAAAGTTTTTACAGACAATTTTATTTTTAGAATTAATTATCAATTTAAAGAGAACTTTTTGCTAACATCAAGCACATCGTTCTTTTTAATTCCTATTTGCTAAAACCTGAAACCATACATGATTAAGGACAGAATTGTTAACTAACTTTATATAAAAATATATTTTATGCCATAATATCAAGGTCAACCCTTCTCTTTGATAATGAGCAGCACAAACTGTCAGGTTCACTGACCATGGAAGAGATTTTCCACGCATATAAATCCAGCTACCTATTAACATTATGCCACCTCAATTCCTTGTTAAGTTGTAAATTCTTTACAAAAATTCATTTGTCCTCTTGATATTGAGAATTGACCTACAGCGAATTCCATATTAACAGAAAGGGCTCTCTCACCTGAATGCAAGTCTGGCATGAAATCCATTATTGTACTATGGTAAGGATTAATTTTAATTTAATTATTATATTATATGTAATTTCAAATCAGTCCCTATTCAAAGTTCTACAGAGAACCAGTACATAGAATATAATTATATTTTCTTTGTTCATAAATTTAGTAGGAAACTTAAATTGAGAACATTTAAAATTATTTCTATCCAAAATAATGACACTGGATCTCAATTTCACTCTTTGTTTCCTGTCCATAGTTTACAAGGTCACCTAATTCTTAGTTGTTTATAAACTTACATACACATACACACAATACATACATGTATAGTAAATGCTTCATATTATCTCTTAATTGCATATAGTCTATTGTAATGTGTGAATTCACAATTAATTAATTCTTGCTAGTTATAAAACCTTTAGCTTTCAGTGACTAGACTAAAAAATTGTTATATTTAATAATGAAGTTAATCTGACAATTACAATTTAATGAATAAACAGCAAAATGGAGGTATTATCAGAAAAGAGGTATTATTCAATACATACATACACACACACACATATATATATATATATATATATATATATATATATATATATATATATATATATATATATATAATATTAAAATGTTTTGTCCTCTATTTTGGGATTTCATCAGGTAATAGACCTAAATAAAACAAATTCATACAATAAATTAGAAATGAAAAATTGAAATTAATATACTTATTATTAAATTATTCAAGTTTGCATATTTGTTTAAGTCCAAAAATAGTGAATGAAACATCAAATTACTGTAATTATTTTTTGTTTTAGTTGAATAATACAACTTTTTTTTCTGACAAATTGGCTGTTTTGCTGATTATTTATTAAAAATTGTTATATTATTGTCGTCAACCTGTATAATTTTTGTGTTATACTTTTCTCATAATTATATATTATTTTAAAGGGAGAGAAAATAACCTGCCAGATTTAGAAAAATTATTTCTTTCTAAACATTATTTCACAGGGTGGACTGTCTGGTTTCCATGAAATTGGCCGTGCTATGGCTACACTAATGTCTGATGAAGTATTTCATGATGTAGCATATAAAGCACGGAATAGAAATCATCTCTTGGCAGCTGTGGATGAATTTCTAGATGCTGTCACTGTATTACCTCCTGGAGAGTGGGATCCGTCAATAAGAATAGAACCACCTGCAGCAATACCTTCTCAGGTATATAGAAAACATTTCCCATCTAGTAGACTGCTCATTGCCTGTAAAATAATTGTTTAATAAATAACTATAGACTGAAAAAAATGACAAGTCCTAAAGTACACTTAAATTTATTTAAGGATCAGAGGAAAAGACCACCAGAAAAGCAACCAGAGTATTTTGATGAAGAAGAAGAAGAGCAGAAAATTAGAGAAGAGTCTGGTCTTTCAAGGACAGGTCGATGGTTTGGTGGACTGATAAATGATGTCAAAAGAAAAGCTCCCTGGTAAAAAACACTCACTGTTTTTTCATACTTATGAGTTATTATTTATTGTATATAACAAGAGATTAAATTTGAAATTAAAATATAAACTGAGGTATAAATATTTTATTTATTGCAAATTACTTACTATGTTTTTGAGCCTCAGATTTTTCATGGCTTACATTTTAATTAATAGTATTTTAATTTGTAAAAAAATTAACCAAAGTTAATAAGAAATTTATAAATGATTTATTATGTAGGTATTGGTCTGATTTCAAGGATGCCCTAGCAATTCAATGTATTGCATCATGGATATTTTTATATTTTGCCTGTCTTTCTCCTATTATTACATTTGGAGGCCTTTTGGGTCATGCTACGGGTAATAATATGGCTGCTATGGAGTCTTTAGTTTCTGGTTTTGTTTGTGGAGTGGGGTATGGCTTCTTTTCTGGTCAGCCGTTAACCATTCTGGGCTCTACCGGTCCTGTATTAGTATTTGAAACAATAATGTATGACTTTTGCAAGTAAGTATAATTTTTTTTAGTAAATAATTTTAGCAATTAATAGCATTAAAAGTCTAATTTGAAAGAATTTTAATTTTAGAAAACAAGACTGGGACTACATGTCCTTCCGATTTTGGATTGGAATGTGGATAGCAGCTATTCTTCTCATTTTGGTAGCAATTGATGCAAGTGCCCTTGTGTGTTACATAACAAGATTCACAGAGGAGAATTTTGCTACACTAATAGCCTTTATATTTATTTACAAGGTTTGTCTTACTGAATACATAATTTATCCTCCTATAATTTGTAAACATTAAAATTTAATGATCAACTGAACCTTGAGACATAAATATTGTTAATTACCTAAACATTTCATTTGCTTTCACCTTCAAGAAGTTTTTAAATGTCTACAATATTTGATATAATGTTTTTGGGATTGCTAAAAATTTGGGTGAAGAGATTGTATTAATTGAATATATCTAATCTTATTTGAGTTATACAATCATATTCATTATGTGTGTCCAATTATTTTGTAGGCTGTTGAGAATGTACTGAGTATAGGAGACAAATTTCCTATAGACATGCATAGGAAAATGAGTTTTGAATGCTATTGTTTACAAGGAAACAAAACTGATAATTGGACTAGCTTGGATACAGCCGGATGTTTGGTAAGAAAATTTTGAAACTGTTTATTTAATCATATTTATTGAGCTCCTCTAATTTCACAAGTTTGAGTGTGTATTGCATACATATATATATATATATATATATATATATATATATATATATGTGTGTGTGTGTGTGTGTATTCCATTATTTCTAACAAATTTTTAAATTGTTTTGACATTCCTTTAAAAAAAAGGGGGGGGGGGTTCATGTTTCTGTCTCTTTCCTGTCCATATCAACTCTTTTGACAATTTCACACAATTCTTAGTTGCTTGTATATAATTATTTATTTACATGACCACACCATATTATTTAATCAATTTTTATGAAATTATTTACTGAGATTTATAACTAGTATGTTGTGAATGCCTAGTTGAATTTCACTTAGTCGCTAAACAAATTTCTATATTCACAGAATGTGTTAATAATTTATCTTTTACTTTTAGGCAGTCAATGGAACATTAAGTGGTGAAGGATGTTTTCCTCCTCGGTATGTCCCAGACGTATTCTTGATGTCCATTATTCTCTTCTTTGGAACATTTGTTTTATCTATCCAGATGAAAGATTTTAAAAATGCTTTATTTTTTCCTTCTTGTGTGAGTATGTTTTATATTTTTCTTGCTCTAATTTAAGTATAATTTTCCAGTTTTGTAGTCTATTTTTGGTCATAGAAATTTACATAACTCTATTTTCACTATTTAACTTAAAAGTAATTCTCAGGACTTGTGTACAATAATTTCACAAATTTTCCAGATAAGAAAGTAATACTGGAAGTGTCTGCATTCTGTGTGTTTAGAACCCACTGCAGTTCAACTCTTTGACTAAAAATGCTGTTCTAACAACAGGGTTTTAATTATGGGAAAAAGGTGAAATTTTCAAAGGATTAGATAGGGCAAGCTGGGTAGTGTGCAAGTGAAGCCATATTTTTCTATAAATTATATCCTATGACTGAAAAATATGTGAGCATATTGCCATGGTGTATCAGCCAGTCTCCATTATGTCTCCACTTGTCAATGCAACATTATTATAAATTTATTTGGCCTTTGAGAATAACCAGACAGGCTATAGACTTTGATGGGATGGGCTACCTAATACTCAGAAACATGACTGTTCACAGACAAATTACAGAAACCTACACCTAGTTACACTTAGCTTCGTAAGTTATTTCTATAGCTGCTACATGCATGAAATTTAAAGCAATGTTTGTGGATACCATCTCATATTTGTGAGGCAATAATACCAGTGTATGTGTATATGAGCATGGTGGAAATGAATCTGACTAATTTTCTTGTAGGTTCTGTTTAAAACTTTTCTCTTTGTAGGTATAAAGGATTTAAACTGAAAGGCATATATTTAGTTATTTATTCATCCAAATATTTAATCAAACTGAAGTTCTGTTGTTCTTTTACATTGAGCATTTTACATTTAGTTCGAGATTGATTATGTTCGTTTGTAAAATAATTAAATTAATAAATAACCAAGTAACAGACAAAAATAAGTTCTAAATAACTACCGCACAATGTTTCTACAATCCCTGTTGTTTTCGTCACGTGATTCAAGTAAAAGAAGAGTCATATGTGCAAGGATTTCAGAAATATTGTGTAGTATTTATTTGGCCTTATTTTTGACTGTCATTTGGCTTCTTATTTATCTAATTATTTTACTTTCAACACAGATGTTTTGTGTTGCACATAATTATTAATATAGTAATATTTAAACAATTATAGCAAATAAGTGTTACTAATGATTATGAGACTTGTATATCTTATATTTCCTTTGCAAAAATTTAACAGTTTGTATACAAATTTTATAAAGATATATTTAAGCTCAAAATGTCCTTTTTCAGGTTAGACAGTTTGTCAGTGACTTTTCAGTTATATTAGCCATCTTGCTAATGTCTGGTTTGGATTTTTATATTGGAATAAACACTCCAAAATTAGCTGTAAGTATATTATTAATTATCAATTTTCTTCAAATATCAATATATAACAAAGTAATAATGGGATCATAGAAGAGCTATTTTAGAAATGATAACTGACCTATTTTCCATTGTCTGCATTGTGAACATCAAACCCTTTAATGTATTGTGGGAGAAAAATGGCAGTTTTTTCTGAGAGACTTTGAAACTCTACCAGCTGGCTACCACTCAAATCCTTATTTAATTAATAGTAACATTAAGAAATTATGTGCGTAGGATTTGTGAAAATTTTTGCACAATAAAGTAAATAAATTGTAGTGTGAAAGTTGGTCATCACAACCAACTAGTATCTAATATATTTTGAAAATAATAATCCTGAATTTTCTTTGTGATAAATACATTAATCAAAAACATGATAAAAGTTGCTACAAAAATAAATTTTAAAAATAAACTCTCCTAATTGTATACCACCTATAATATTTGTAATAATTGTTGTTATACTTAATGGTCTTAATATTTAAGGTACCAAGTGAATTCAAGCCAACTTTGAAAGAACGAGGATGGCTAATATTTCCTTTTAATAGGAATCCGCCCTGGACTTCAATAGTAGCTCTTTTACCTGCACTTCTTGGAACGATTCTAATTTTTATGGATCAACAAATTACTGCAGTTATAGTAAATCGTAAGGAAAATAAACTTAAAGTAAGTATACAAGTACCTAAGATACGATATGAAAAAATTTATGTATATACTTTGATAAGATTGTTATTTTGAATGAAATTTTAATTCATTAAATTTTTCTTAGTTTAGTAAAATTGATTTTAAAATTACAAAGCACAATATTGAAATTACTTTTGTTATTTTGTGTTTCAGAAAGGTTGTGGCTACCATTTAGACCTTTTCGTGCTATCTATTTTGATAGTAATATGCTCAGTTATGGGTCTTCCTTGGTTTGTGGCAGCAACTGTCCTTTCTATTAATCACGTAAATTCACTTAAATTGGAATCTGAGTGTGCTGCACCAGGAGAAAAACCTCAATTCCTTGGAGTACGGTAGGTTATTTTTTAAAAAGTCAATTAGACATCAAAATGTTTGTTGGAAAAATTATTTACTTCTGTGATTCCAGTAAGTAATGATTGCAAATTATCAAATTCATCATATTTATTTTGTGTCTTATATTGTATAACATGCTTTCTGGACAAAAAGATATTAAAAGTAGAAACTGTGAAAACTATTTGCAAAGAATATGGACATGCGCTGGACATAGGAAGGGGTACAGACTTTTCCTTTTTCAATGATTACCATCATTTTGTTTGTAAATAACACTTAAGGAAAATGTGATGAAGGCAGAAGTCAAATTATATAAAACAGATAGATAGGAATTTTTAGACCCAGCCTGACTGGACCAACTGTGGATTTCAGGTAAGTCAGCATCTCTGTCTGTCTTTCCTATCCTAATGTGTTATTTAATTTGACCTCGTCACATTTTCCTTAAATACAGCTCAAAGTAATATGAGGCAATAATAAGATTCAAAGAGCCTAGAAGACTTATTAAGTGGTAATAAAGAGTTAGAACTTCTCAACAGTATCAGTATAAGGAGTGAAATGAAAATATTTACTTCTGAATGAAAATTAATAATAAAAAAGATAGCCATATACAAAATCTTTTGAGTTTTTTCAACTGATGAGTGCAGTTGTGTCGCTCTAGGCTCTTCTTAGTACCTGAAGAATGTAACAAGGATCCCAGAAACATTGTGTGGTATTTATATTATCACTTATTTTGCCTGTATTTGGTTGTATATCTTATTATTTGTATAAGGAGCATTTGATTTTCATGGCTAAAGCTTCCTCTCATACAGAAATAAATTCTAATGTTGCTATCTTGTTTGAATCCTGAGAACTCTTCATTCAGTAAGTTTATGAATATGTTTTTGGGGTTTAATACAAATCAAGAATTGCACCTTTAATAAGACTAACCTTGTAAAAAATCCATAGCTGAAGCATGCCTTGAGTCATTTATTGATCTTACTGTATTGGGTCTATGAAATTTATATTGCTGAAAATACAGTAAGTAACCTAGTTACCTGGCACCCTTCATTATCTTTATCTGCAGCAAGTTTAAGTTTAAGATGTAATGTGATAATAATATTTTAGGATGGAATTGAATCCCAAAAATTTTATAGATCATTTCAGTAATCAAACTGTTAAATTTGATATTTTTAAAACATATTTATGAGTTAGTAATTCAACACAATTTCATAGTATTTTAAATAATTGTTATTTGCAAATATTAAACTTTGTTTCAGAGAACAACGTGTAACTCACATTTTAATTTTTCTTATGATTGGATTGTCTGTTGTTCTCACTCCTGTTCTGCAACGTATCCCAATGCCTGTTTTGTTTGGAGTGTTTCTTTATATGGGAGTGGCATCACTTAAAGGTTTACAATTCTTTGATCGCATTCTCATTATGTTCATGCCAGTGAAATATCAACCAGATTATATGTTTTTGAGGCAGGCAAGTATTACAAATTTCCCAATATTATTTTATAGACCACCATTTTATTTATTAGCTTGTCTGATTCATCATATTATTATGCAACTGCTGTTGTACAGTATAAATTATAATAAAAAATTACAATCATGGTTAGTTGTAATTTAAAATTAAAAAATGGAAACATAATTTGTTGGAGTATTAGAGGCAATGATTCTTGTATATTTCTCCTGAAATTTGCTTCATTTAACATATATTAATACTTCAATTTTGTTGATTACTTTAATAAATTGGTTTTTTTGACACACATTATTTCTGATATGTAAATACTTCATCAATTGAAATGAGTAAATTGTTAATAATTTATATTTATGTAGGTCAGAATTTTTTTTAATAAATTTACATATAATACACTAATTGTTTCCTTCATATAATTATGGACCTCTTCAGTTGCATATAATTAACAATATATGAACAGAATGGATATAATCCATTAAACAGAACAATTTTGGCTGCTTCCAACAACATTCAAGGCTGATATAATTAACTTAATTTAGTTTAAACCTACTAATAAAATTGATTCTTTGAATGTCTTCTGTGTTATAATTGGTATTGTGATTCAAAACAGTAAATTATATTTTCAAATAATTCAACAAAAAATCAATCATGATAATATCTATTTTTATAGGTTCCACTTAAACGAGTGCACATGTTTACATTAATACAATTGGCATGTTTAATTGTATTATGGGTCATAAAATCATTTAGCTCAACTTCTATTTTATTCCCACTGATGGTGAGTTATATTGTTAATTCCTTAGATAAGATATTAATATGATTTAATTAGCCCTAAATTATACTACATATTCAATCAATTATTAGGTTTTTTCTAGTTTCTTGGTTTCCTTCTGTCTCATTTTACTTCTCAACTCTTTCCTCCATATTTAAATTATCACCTACTTATTTCATTCTCTACACCCTTATCCTCCAACAACAAATTCATTTCCTTCTTTTACTTTACACATGCAATAAATTCTTTGTATTTTATTTGAAGTGATATTTCTGCTTTTCACAAATTTCTTCAATTCTTTATCAACTCTATTTTTTTCAAGAGACTAGTAATTAGCAGATAAATTGAACTTTGCATATTTATGATACTCTTAATGTTAGATTTTCCATTCTCACAGGCAAATCACAAAATTATTTTACAATGATTAATTTTATACAAATTTTTCTTCCATTATTAGACCCTTTGGTATATAATATATTACTTGATTTCATATAAATGAGTTTCTCTTATTTTCTTCCCACTTTGCTGAATCTATATTTGTTCTATTTGATTTCTTGTTTTTCTCTAGTTTATCATTTAAGGATGAGTAAATACTAATCCCTAAATAGAACATGATTTGCAGTTGAACTACTGAATTCATGGTATCTTGAACTCTTCTCACATAAGACCTTAAACATTTTGGCAAATGAGGGCATTATGACAATTAAACTTTTGACCATTGTGTCTTTGTACTGAATATTGGCACTTCCTCTTTAATTTTATATATATATTATTTTTTAGCTGGTGGTGATGATTGGCATCAGAAAATTATTAGACTTTGTTTTCACTCAAAGAGAACTGAAAATATTAGATGATGTAATGCCTGAAATGACAAGAAGAAATGCTGAAGACCAGCGACAATTGGACTCGGGAGAAGTAAGTACCTTTTATAACTAATATATATATATATATCCCTGTTTTGTTTAGATTACAGTAACTTTAAAATATTGAAAAGAATATTTTACGTAAAAATGTAGATGTCATATACATAACCCATTGAAAAGCAATACCCAATTACTAAATCTGGTTTAATAACATGAAAAAAAAATATCAGTTTTAAATTTCAACCAAATTTTTCACTTGCAAGAATTATTTTAAAAAATGGATAAAACTTCATGCATAAAACTCAGCAGTGGATTTTGTAATATGCATTTGTAATTATGAAAATATATTTATGAGTTGCACACACATGGGAAAAAAATGTGTGTCACTGAAGTGGAGACCAATAAGGAATGTGTCATCCTTGTGTAGAACCTGAAGGGGTATTGCTTTGGACCAGTAGTGGGAAAAACTGGTCAAATTCATTCTGATTCAGGTATTCCTTGCTTTCCCAAAATCTTTCAGTTTTGACATGAAATCATAATACAAATACTGGGAAAAATTCAAAAATGGTCAAGGAAAATACAGAAAATTTGCACACTTGCCACAGATTCCTTCCAATGAGAATGTCATGCAAGTCTGACAGTCATCTTGGTAGTTCCATGGATTCAACAGAAAGGATCCTCAACCTTTGGAGCCTAAATATTGATACTTTAAGCCAAGGATCAAGTTAACCATTACACATCTCCAACCCTTATTTTAATCAAGTGATTTCATAAAATAATAGCTTAATAATATGAAGTACATAATATTTACTGTATAAAGATAGTTTAACACAAGTAAATTACAAGAAATACTCTTAAGTAAAAAAAATTGCAACTCAGCCAAATGATAGAAAATATTTTCCAATAGTAGTCATACTTTAAGAAACTATTCCATAGTTCCCATTGTTTGACACTAATTTTATTTAGTAGTACTCGTATGAGAATGTTATGTCTTTGGTAAATTGATTGTTAGATAAGAAGACACTTAAAGAAGACAGATGAAACTGGAAGAAGATTGTGCCATAAAATATTATTTACTTTAATATAGGTATATTATCTATAAAGTAGAAAACTCAGAAAAGTGATGTGAAGTAAAAGAGAGAAAAATTGAGGTGACATTAAACATTAACGTGTTTATAGCCACTAGTGAACTGGTTACCACACAATCATGGCTTTGCATTATGTATGTGCAATGTTTACACAGCTTATTTGTCACTTCTGATACACTTGTCATGTTCCTTAATTGTCAAATGTTGTATTCACACTTCTGGTGTTCTGAGACTTAGAGTTTTTCTCCTGTTTCATCCCACTTGGAGGACTTTGGACATCTAGACCAACATTTTGACAACATTATATATTAATAAGAAAGATAGCCAATTCAGACAAAATAAGTGATAATATAAATACCACACATTTCTGGGATCCTTGTTCCTTCATCAGACGACATTTTAACATTTTATATTGGTGTGGGGTGGTTGTGGTGGCTATTGCATGCAGGTATTTGTTGCTATGAATACACTATTTCTTAGTGTTCTTTCAGCATTGTTTATACTAGATATTAAGAATAGTAAAATATATTTTTCTCATTCAATTGTGGATATACTTTTGTAATACATTAGATAGTCTAAGTGTCAAACATAAAAAGCAAAAAATATTACTTACAGGCATGCTTTCCAGGGCATATTTTTCAAAGTGCTGTGTATAAAAATTTGCAACAGCTGGTGTTGGTAGAAACCCATGCTTATCTGTCCAAAAAATTCTACATCAATTAGGAAGTATGAGGTTGAAAATTTGATTGTATTTGATGTAAATTTCTACTGTCATACTTGAAGGCACAAATTTGTAATGTCATAACTAAACTAAAAATCAATTGTTTTTTAATGTTCATGTTCATTATTTTTTATTCTCAATTGGTCTTAGGATGCTCCTTATGCATCTTTGATAAACTGACCTAGTTGAAGAGTCTCATAAAAATTTTCTTGATTTCTCTTTGAAGTACTTCAGTTCATTTTCATTGTCTTTGTTCTGTCAGAGTTAATCCCAGACTCTAGGTTGGAGTTTTAGTCTAATGAATTGTTTCTAAACCTTGACTTCATTATTATATAATTCTGTAGATATCATCCAGTATTTCTTGGCATGATCAATATTTATATTCTTCCATTTGAATTTTCATAAGTCTTTCTAATTATTTGTTTCGTACACAATTCAATGAAACAAGCTCCTCTCTCATTGTGCATTCCAAATTGAAAGCAGAACATGACTTATTATATTCTTTTACAATGTTTTCTCCGAACACACATCCACTCTGAGATCTGAATGGGAGTCTATTTACTTTATGTAGCTGCATTTTATTTTAATAGACTATTTAATTTTGTCCTTTTTATATTGTTTTTGGATCTCAGATAGTTTAATGCATTAAAATTCACATCTTAATTTGAATGTTTATAATGTCTTTAAATTAGTTTCCATAAGTTATCTTATTCTCCCTGCATGTCTCAGTTGATTGAGAATTAAGTAGTAACTCATTTTCTTATTTTTTTTAGGACTAAGGGAGATATTAAATGTGCCTACTTGAAATAGATGTTTCATAAAGGATGAAACTCTTTAGCATTCCAGAGATAGATAGATATTGTTTTGAAAATAACCATATACATTATAAAGTTATCAGCTATAGAGAAAAATTAATGTGATAAACAGTGGCTTAAATTATGTGATGGCTCATTCCATTGAGCTGCAACCATCATCAAGTTATTAATATTGTACAACAGAAGACTCAAGATTTTGTTGAGCTATTAGTTTCTATTCTTATATAAGACAAAAATGAATCACATGATTTTCTGTATAAAACATTATTAGCGTGAACCGTTCTCTTTCACTTTGTATTTAATTTTTAACATTTTGTATTCATAAATTGGACAATATATTTTTCCTCTACACCTTTGAAAACTATGCCAAGTGTTGAATAATTATTTATGTACAACTAATATTAGATTTCTGGGCTGTTTGTGAAACTATGCTATTAAAATTCAACCACTATTTTGTGCAATTATTTTATGTATGTATTCATGTCTGTTTTATAACACTTTCATACCACAACATTGTAAAACATTGTTGATGTAATGAATTGTGGGGGAAGGGTAAGGGGAACTTTCCAACAAGTAACTTAGAATATTCTTTCATTAATTATTGCACTATATGAAATAAAGTTAATAGATTTTGAAAACAATAAAGCCAAAGTAACTGTAGTTAAGCTAAATTACAATTACTCTCATAAATTTATTAGGCAATGTTTAGGTAACAGAAGATGAATGTAACCCTAATACCTGTTTTTGTTCATTTAATGATGAGTATCAAAGTCTAAAATTATAACATTTAAAAATTGATGGCATCAATGCAATTGAAACAAAGAAATTAAATCTTTATTAAACTATTAAGTATTTGATATCAACCAAGTTACAAATTGCCAGTGTTTACTGTAGTGCCACAACTTAAAACAAAAATTTATTACTACATAATAATTTTGGTATATTACAAACAATTATTCACAAAAATTCATGAAGTATTAATATTTTGAGAACATGACAAATTCCTAAAATATTGCTAATGTTACTTACTCGTTATGAAATGTAATTTCATAATTAAACATAAGACAAACATTTTACGTGTTTCAATTGGAAATATTAATTTTAAGCCAATGAAAGATATGGAAATTGAAATGAGAGCATAACTTCACAAACAGCCTTATAAAGAAAATAATTTCAAAATCAATCCTTGACCCAAGCTGTGATGGATTATTTTATGAACTGATATATAATATTACTATAACACTAATTTAACGCTGTAATGTAGAATTTTTATTTATAATCTTAATATTTAAGGATACTAATAGTTGCCCTTTTATTTCCATCCACTGCCCCCAGAGTTCTGTCATTCGGTCTCATTCCACTTTTGTCATCTCTGTTTCTCATGTATGCAACAGAATATTAACACAATATGGTCTTATTGTGAATTAGATATATGCTATACACTTGCCTTCGATTTAAAAATTTAGATTATTTGTAGAATGTTTTGGTTATCATCCATCATGTTAATATGACTGTTAATATCAACTAAACAACATTTGTTTTATGGGTAGGTTCTTGCTTCTGTTCTACCTATGATGAAACAAAATATATTTATCATGAATAAGAAAGATAGCCAATTCAGACAAAAAAGTGATAATATAAATACCACTCAACATTTCTGGGATCCTTGTCCCTTTCATCAGGTGCAAAGAACTGCACTTGTCAGTTGACAAAACTCAAAAGTGAAAGGGACAAGGATCCCAGAAACATTGTGTGGTATTTATATTATCACTTTTTTGTCTGAATTTCTTATTCATTATTTTCCATTGGACATAAATTTTATCATTTAAAAATATATTTATGTTAAGTAGGAGAAATAAGTCTTAATAGAAGTATCTTAACCCCCACAAAAAACCTATAAAAAATTTCAATATTAATTCAAATCTCATATAAAAATGTGGGAATCCCTTCCAGTAATCTTGGGTATAATTTGTCATAAGGTATTTATTGTCACCTGAGTAAAAGAGGATAAGATGTTTTATATTGATTAAAAGGCAAAATGTTTCAGATCGAGGTAAAATATGTAAAAGTTGTTTCTGAGAAACCATTAAAATACAATAAAATATCATCAGCATCTCTAATTAAATTGAAAGTATTTTTTGTTAATATTACAACTCATATCAAAGTTCTACATGTTAAATTTATTACCGAGTGTTATTTCACATTTTTCGGAGTCAAAAAGGAATAAAAACAATTTTAACTCTAATTTAGTTACACTATTCTGTAAAATGTGGGTCGACAGATCTTAATGGAAAATTTGAACACAATACATAAGTGTTTTTAAAAAGAAAATCATTTTCCATTTCATATTGTGTTGCATCAGATATTTCTTAATATATTTGAAATCTTGTTTTCAAATAGGGAACTTATTATTGTGTTCATTGGTTCTGAAATAAATTTATAATGTTCCAAGAAATTGTAATTATCAGCTTTATCCTTTTACCGTGACTTTTTAAAATAAAGTATTTGTATTTATTTAATCTTTATATATAAATTCAATTTCATAGGAAAGAGGAATAGAGAGCAGCTGACTTACTTTAAATCAAAAGTTGGTGTTGTCATACTGGACCGGAGGAAGTTCTTCAAATTTTCAGAGACAAAAAATGTTTATTACAACATCTGATACAATACATATACTAACAAAATACAAAAGAAAATTATTCAACAAGGCCAACTGAGACTGCCCAAGCACTGCCTACATGCAGATTGACCAGCAGTCTCCCAAATGTTGCGGCTGCCCAAGTAACAGCTGCTCGACCAAGCCACTCCAAAATGCTGGCTGGAGCAGCCAAAACAAAACTGGGCCCCACCCAGCTCCAACTGGGACATCCAAAAACAATCTGGAGTGTATAAATGCAAAATGGGACTCTTCAAGCTCCCACTGGGACGTCGACAAACGACCTGAGATTTCTCGAGGCAAAAATGGGACTGGTCTTTTCGTTTTGTTAGTATATGTATTGTATCAGATATTGTATTAAACTGGTGTATAGGAAAGAGTCACCCTTTGTTCTGGCTGCCATAGTACAAGGGATGACTCTCCCCTGAAGAAGGAGGCTAACACCTTCAAAAATTCAAAGAACTTCCTCCTGTCAATTATAACAACACCCAACCTCAATTTCAAGTAAATTGCTCAATTTTTCTCTTTCCTTTCTGTACCAATTATATATCATTTAATCTTTGATTATTTTTAATTAGATACAGAAATAGCTAATTTTTAATTATTATTATATATCAGAATTGTACACAATAATTATATAAATTGAATGTTTTGCGAAAATTTATGTTTAATGAAATGAATCATGGCTAATATTTTTTTGTGTAAACTGTGTCTAGTATGTAATATTTGTGTAACAAACTCTTCTTTTATCCTCAGGTGACATTGCTTTACATAAATAATATCTTAACTGAAGTCTAGTTAAAAATCATTTATCCATACATTTATTTATTTTTCTTAAATTTATGTCCAAACTGTCTTCCATTTTGCATTTAAAAAACTAATTGGCTTTTGGTCACTCTACTATATTTTGAATAACTTTCCTTAATATTCAATTTAACATGCAATGTAAACGATAAAAATAATCTCTATTAGTACACTTTTCTGTTAAAATCTTTAAAATTAATTTAATTGAATGTTGTTATACCTAGTTTCATTGTTTCTATTGAATGTATTTTATACAGTAATATGAATTATTTTCTTCACTGAACACAAGATTTGTTGTAATTAGTCTTTCTTGAACCATTTGGACATCAAATCAAAGTATTTTAATGGGAAACAAAGAATAATAATGGTTTAATTGTACATAGTACCAATGCATTAGATGAATGACCATTAAATATGGTGCCCTTCCACAGATATTTTAGTACCAAACACTTGAAGTTTATAGAAGTTTCAAGTAGTAAATATATTCAATTTGAGTATGTTATCCTTTCTTCTATATTTCAGGTAATTCTATAAAACATACATACTCAATCTTTGTAGTGATTTGTATACAATCTTACAAAAAGTAACTTAAAAAACATAAAAAAATACAGCAGGTAGGTTCAAGTCCTTCAGGCTCAGAGCCAGCATCCCCAAGTATTATACTGTGCAGCATGCCTATTTTATAGAATTAAAAAGTTTTGCTTAGTATATTAGGGTATTGATATCTGCAAGTTATATAAATTGGTTAGCCACACAGAAACTGAATTAGTATGTTTTTATATTATACATTATTTTCTAATGTAAATCTAACAATTTTGAGTACAATTTCAAATGTAGATTAATAATATTGTTATTAAATAATTCCTTCACTTGTTTCATTAATTTTTTGTAACTACAAAAAATGTTAATAATGACTCCATTAGCTAAGTGTTATATTAGTTAATAAATGACAATTTTATCAGTAAATAAATTTAATTTGTATTTCAATTATATTTATGAAAAGCTAAAATGTTTGGGTTAATGTCCTAGGATGGGAAACCTATTGACTTTCCTCCATCTGGTAATTTACAAATTCCACTAGCTAATGGAAATATAATGAAAATTCCACTTACTTCTATTAACATCTCAGAAGAGGTTAATAAGACAGGTATTTGGAAACAAGTTAATGAAGGAAATAATAAAGAAAGAGAAGAAAAAAAGAAAAAAAGTCCAAACAAGAACAGGTAAGCTTAGTTAGTTAGCATATTTCATTGTAACAAAAGTATGAGATAAAAAAATTGTTTTCTCATTATAAAACCAGTTACGTTCTGAATTATTTTATAAAAATGTGAAACTGATTTATTATAAAAAGTAAATAAATTGTTATCTATAAATTTGTTTCACATGAGAAGTTTTAACTTTAGTTCAAGTATAAATTATTTTCATAATTATAGTTCTAAATCAAAAAAGAGAGGAAATAAAAAGGATGCCATAACTGATGATGAGAAGACAAAATTGTCTACAATGCATGAGGAAGAAGAAGAAGATGGTGGTGTGACAATTAAGGTGGGGACAGGCACATCTGATACGAAAGTCTAGTTCAACATTATGGTAAATTACAACTAGATTCAACATCATGCAATTTGTAAGTAGAATGTGTTATTTTAAGAATAGTGGAAAAGTATATTCATGCATTTCTAATGCATGAAGTAGCTGCTATTCTTCAAATATGCAAAGGTGGTGGTGCTGGAACTCTAGATTTTCTTGTAGAAAGAACAGTCTTAAGATACGTACAGAACCCATTTCTTGTACTGTCTTCTGTAGATAAACCATAATGCAGAGTGGATAACACTTTAGTAAAGTATGTAGTAAAGTATTTATTTCAACTTTTAATTGTAATGCTTTGATAACAAATAATAACTTATAGTGTAATCATATGATTTCAAATATCTTGTTGGGATTGACTTCATATTTATTTAGTTATTACTTTTCACTTATTTCTTTATTGATTAATATATCTAAGTGAATCTTTAATTTGTTGTCTAAAGTTGTATCATGAGAGTTAATTTGTGTCTGTCATTAAGCATTTAAAACACCTTAGTAAGATTTATGTGTATGTAGATATTACTACCTTTATAGTATACATGTATTAAACATTTTAAAACATTACGTAATACATAGAGGAAGAAGTAGACAAAGAATTGAATGATATAAAAATAAATAAGAATGAGAGGTAATACAGGTTATAACTTTCCTCCAACATATAAGTTTGAGTTCATGGTAAAGGATCTAAACATTCTCTGGGTTACTATGCAGTTTCTTGGGCAGAATAATAGATAAATTCAATGTGAACTGTGCAGCAAATGTTGGAGGCCATGACTGAATGATCTGTGCCAAACATCTTTATACAGACTGTCTTCCAAGGAATAGTTCACACAAACATGAAAACCTATAACATTCACTTATATTTGAGGTTGACAGTTTATTATTGAAAAATTTTTAATTTACCTGTTTTGATCAAATTATTCAAACTTTGTCAGTGAGTTATATGAAACCATAACAGAGTCATCAGGTAAGAACAGACCTACTGCTTTTACTGAATATTGAATCCAACATTTATGGAGAATGAGGACATTATTTTATACATAATATGTTTGTAATGTCCTTAATTAAACATAATAAGTGTGTTTATGGGGTACAGGCATGACATTTGCTCTAATTTAGTTCTGACAATACTCGCCAATTGTTAAATCCTTGGACTTTCAAGTATAATATAAATAATCTGCTGTAAGAGTATTCTACTTACTTCAGGAACTTTAAATTATTTTTCAAATGAATGTTCAGATTTATTTTTAATTTATTGAACCTATGCTCCTAAGAAAAATTGATGCATATATTTAATGTACTTTGAGATATGTTAATTTGTTTTAGATTGATCCAAAGCAAGTTAAGGAATTTGGAATTGACAGAAAATCCAATGGAGTGAATCCTGCTGAGACAACTGTCTAATGCTTTATGCATGTTAACAATGCAAATCCATCCAACATTATCATCATCATTAGGAAACATTCAGGAGATTCATAATTACTATAGAGATTTGTAAACTGTTAATACTGCTGCATCAGTGTGTTCATAAAGCGCATTAACATTGCACACATTATTTTCAAATTTTAAATGTTGTATGTTATGTACTTTGTGTATTTTTAAAAGAATAATTCCAAATGATAGCCAGATATAAAGTCTTAATTAAATGTTTTAGGAAAAAGTGTCATTATTTATCAAATTGAGTTTTTATGTGCCAATGTAACATGTTTTGTCCTCACAATGGCTCTCTACAGTTAAATTTGGAATTAA
Source organism: Zhengitettix transpicula (assembly GCA_037074705.1). Taxonomy (NCBI): domain Eukaryota; kingdom Metazoa; phylum Arthropoda; class Insecta; order Orthoptera; family Tetrigidae; genus Zhengitettix; species Zhengitettix transpicula. The sequence continues at coordinate 40,802,187 of CM073592.1, read as the reverse complement.
CTACCTCTGTACAACAGTTTTATTATTTTTAAACAGTTCTTATAAATTTGATTTCACTGTTAATTAATAATTGATATTTGCTTCATTATTTCAAATAAAAATCGTAAATGTTATTCAGGCCTAAGCCTATGTGAAAAAATCTGAATTTTACTGAAAGGAAAGTAAATATCCATTTTAAGATTGAAGTGTGACAAATTTTTTATAGTATGAATAAATTTTATCTGATGAAATACCATAAATTACTTGTAAAATTTTTGCAATTGGAGATTTGGAACAAAAATATATTAATTTTATCTCTTTCTAAGAAATATACATTCTTTTACTTTTTGTACGATTGCAATAAAATAGTTTTCATAAAGTTTAAACAGCTGTTTTTGTTGTAATAGTCATCTTATTCCTTTACTTTTATAATCTACTAATTAATATATGTGTTTTATATTTGTTTGGAATAAAATAATTTATTTGGTTTCTATGATTGGAAGCCATGATATTACAGTGATGGTTTCCATAACATATCCTTGGTTGAAGTTTATTTAAAACATTAGTGTTCATCCTTATACAGTGCATCACACTTCCACTTTCAACAGTGCCTTCTGGGACTTCATCTCTAAACTTAACCAATACTTCTTTCTCTCACTTGAAGGCTACAATCAACTTAATTTATTTTACCTAAGTTAATTGTGACAGAACTTTGTCACACTAAAAATCACTGAATTAACTCAAGGTTATACCTAAAGATTATGCCAAAGAATGTCATTATCGTTTCACTCATCCAGGAACCAAAGACTATTCAATAAATTTCACTTTGACAAAATAAATAAATTAATAGATGCTATTTGTAACAAAATTTTGCTAAGAGTTCAATATTGTGAGGGTTGTTACTAGCTTGAGTATGTTGCCGATATAAATAAAATTGCTAATTAAGTACAGTTGAATTTATTAGAATTCACTAGATTTTCAATTTATTACATTAACATTTTTGACATGCATTTAAAATTAAAAAATAAAAAAAGTTGCCACAGGTATTTTAAATAAACTATTTTGAGACATGAAGGTGTCCCCAAACACTGACATAATAATAGTTATTCCAGCCATGAATATGTTCATCTTAAGAATATTACTTCTGGACTTATCCTATGTAAGCTCAGAAAGCTTTACTTGTCGAAGCACAGTGAAGTAAGAATAAGCTCTACTTAAGGTCTGAAATACAGAATGAAAGATAACTTTAAAAATTGCTACAATTTGTTTTATATATTTGAATAAATTAGTTACCATTATTTACTTTATCAACATAATAAAATTATTTTCAAATATGATTATTATTATATCAAGATTGTTGTTATGGTTATATACAGTAAAATAACCACTTATATAGTCAAACTATGTTTGGGGGTTTCATTTACACTTTTATTAATGCAAAATATTGTAAACCATCCAAAAATAGAAATAAAGTTATGAATGCTCATATAGAAAGTGAAAAATTTTATGCAAATATTTTAAATCCATTGCAATTTTAATAATTTAACACTGAGAATATGAACATTAACAATACCATGGGTAGCAGATCTGGCATACACAAGTCCATTAAGTGGAGTCAATGTAAAGAGGATTGTTCGGAGGACACTGGTGCAAAAAAGGCAGTAAAGAACAGGAAGAGACGAACAGGTGGACCATGAAACTGATTCCCAACTGTATAACTTGATAAGTCGAATGCATGAACTGGTGTAATACTATCTGACATAATTCTCAGCAGCCACAGAAATTTACAGAAATATCTTTAAAGAATGTGGAAAGTTGCCAGCCATAGTTGTCTACTGTGATAAACTGGATGATGTTAATCACACCTTCATGTAAAAGAGGTAGGAAAAGGAATGAGACTACTTGGAGAGCAAGCTTAGAGTTTTAAATAAAAAACAAATATGTTGTGACTGTATTAGTGGTAATTTTCCTGGGTTTTTATTATTGTTTTGGAATTATCCATACTTGATATAATGTGGGTAGTTTTGGGCCAATATGGGGCTATCAAAAAAATATCATTATACACATAAAAGTAGCTTAAATTGAAGCAGTGCTCATTCTGCTAATTTTTGGAGTTTTAGAAGTGCTGCTTTTTTATATATAAAATATGTCCACGTGTCACTCATTAATTTGTTTTCATACAATAAAATTCTAAAATTGATTTTTAATATCTGCATAGAAATTATAATGAATTGATTTATTTTCAAGCTTTGAAATGATGAGAGATTTACGTCTTCTTCATTTTAAATCTATTAAAATATATATTTAACAGTTATAAGTTAAAACTTAAATTGTTACCTCGCTGAAGGTTATGAGATTAAGATCAGCAACTTTGCCCACTGAAATACGCACTGGTGTTTGAGCTCGTATTATTATAATGCGCAATGTTCTCTTCAAACTTTCAGAGCTTGCAAACCATTGTGAGTTGTATGCAGCATAAGATACATTGATTTGCTGTTAACAGGCATATTTATTCAATTTATATACTTAATCTAAAAATAAACATTTCATACCAGAAAAAATTCTTCTAAAAATCCAATAGTTGTTTATGTCTCTTAGTTACAAGAAATTTCAAATAAATGAAAGAATTCATAATATATCATTCATTACTTTGTAAAAATATATTTTTGGCATGTTTGTCCCTATAATTTCAAACATTTATACAATAAAACAATTTATTAATCATTTTGACAGATGAAAAAGTTTATAAATAAAATATTAATTTAATGGATTAATATAGAAGAAGTATGGCAGAATAGTAAACAACTAAAATTCATGCCAGTTATGTTCTGAGTATCTGGAGTGTGGTTTTCTGTATTTTGAAAATAGTTATATTTATAAAATAAAATTCAGCCTTAAATTGAAACTTACATTAATTTATTTCTAATGTCTTTCTTTCTGACGTGGCAATCAATCTGAAATTTTATTTTTAAAGAAGAAGGCACTTTCAATTAATTATTAAAGAAATGTATATTTCATATTACTTATGTTACACAGTGATTTAATTTTCTACTGGGTTTATCTTGGTTGATGTAACCATACTTTTGATAGATCAGTTCTTTTAATAATAAATGTCGTCAGGTGACACAGTTTCTCAATATTTATTTTCTGGCTGCAGTCAGCATCTGACTTTATTCAGTCCAATGTTAGATTCTTAATTCTTCATACAAATTTTTCTCACTTTATATGTACATAATGAGCACAGTTAAAGTGTAAATTACTGGATATGATTAAGTATATATATATAACACATTAGGATCTCTCTGTCCTCTCCATACCATTATTGCAATTATTTTTGACAATCTAATAAATATATGAATATATATTGTGGTGACAACCAATGTGTATAATGAAAGGATGTTTCATAATTTCTTTAATATTTGTATTGTCAGTGTAATATTATGGCACAGGCATTGTAGGCATCAATCAGGGTTGCATAAGAATGTGGAGTTTTCAGAGTATTATTGTTGGTGTTTGGAGGCCAAAACTTTTAGAAGAAGTCGCCCCAGTTGGCAATACGAAATGAAACAGTGAAGTTGAGTTCAGTCTCTCCAAAGGGAACTGACTGAGGTCAGTTTGTTCGAGACTTGGCTGGTAGATCTTGGACAAAAAGTTTATAGAAGGAATATTGGTGATGTGTCCGGTAGTCAGTTTGACCATAAATGTGGCAAAGTAAAAGACTTCATAGATAGATTTATTCTCCATTAGCCCTCTGTGGTTCATGGAAATAGTGAAATACTATGGCCTGTTAAGAAAAATCCTTTTAAATTATTGGCAAGGTGAATAAGCAGTGTTTTATAGGAGCTGATCTGATAATTTGGTACGTACAAAATTTCCATTGCATACCATCAGATTTCTTAAAATTTTATCAAATTTCATAAGATTTTTATAGATTGTTCCTATTAACATTTCTCTTGTAAATTTAATTCATTATTTTGTAACATTTTTTTCTTTAATTTGGTTATAATTTCAGATTAGCTGTTAGATGCCCAATAAGCGTTCCTAAAAGCTGGGGCATTTATGTAAAAGTTTTTTGCAAAATACAACTAAATATAAATTGGTAATAAACATTTTGTATTTAAAATTTAATTGTTTAAATTACTTCATTTATCTTTAATTTACTTATCACAGTAATTGGCCACAACGTGATTTTTTGCTTGATCTTTAAATTGAATATCATATATATAGTTATATGTTACATAACTATGAGATATATTTGAACACAGAGCCATATACTTATTCCCTAATATTATAAGAAAATAATTTTATATTGAGAGGAAGATATCAATTGCAAATGAGACGAATTCAGAAGCTGAACAGTTTAAGAACTAAGTAAACTAGTATAAATTTTTTAAATAATTTGGAGGTATATAATGAGGAAACTTCTACACATTAATCAAATATATTAATATCCATGTTAAGTTTTTTGTAGAGGGTGAAGAAATTTATTTGATGACTAAACAATAATTTTTAAAAATATATTTGCACAATCCTTTCTGACCAATCTAACTTCTGTTTTTATTTCTCAGATTTGTCTGTTAGGTTTCACTTTCATGTAGTATTATTGTAGTCTGCACTTAAATTTGAAACCACTTTTCCTAAAGAAAGTCTCCTTAGTTTGCATTATCCTAATTTCGATAATTTTTTGTTGTGTCCATTGTTTGTAAACATATAATATTCCTTCTTCATCTAAAGAACAAATTTTAATGTTACAATGTCATGTAAAACTTGTGATTGGTTTTTACTCATAGATATAAATTAAATTAAGTAGTATCTGACTGAACAGCAATTAACCTACTTTAGTATATTTAATCATGATTAGCTAATACAAACTTACTGAAGTGATCAGACGATCGCCATTGCTGCATAAAAGATAAAGTTGAAGTATGGCTTGGACAAGATATATTAACTGATTGAAGAGCTTTAGCAGGTTGTTATCTGAAGACTAAACAATTATAAACATGTATTATAAAACAAGTTATACATCAATGAATTCACAAAACTATAGCTTTCAATTTTCTTGAAGAAACAGTTCTCAGGTTTCTACCCTGGCAGTAGTTGTAAAAATCTACGTTTCAAGTGATAACTCCATTGTCGTCATCACACCAGGTCGAAAACCAAGAATAGTTTTTCAACAAAGTCACAGGCAAAACTTGGATAGTTTTAATTGATAATACTAAATCTATTTATTCCTATGTACAAATCTCAAATTTAGCGCTTCAATTAAAAGATCATTTGAAAATGTCAGTATAATGCAATTGTATGTAGTGTTAAAACATCATTCGTTTCCAATTGATGTTCTGTATGCAGTGATACAAGAGTTTTACATTGGTATGAAACAGTGGCTCCTCATGTACCACAGCACATAATTAAATTGAGGAAGAATGATTTTTACATAAATTTAAGAACCTCTATAATTTGAATTTCTGCTTCGATTTCCTTGCGCGCACTCGCTAGTGCTAATGCAGCCAGCTGTGCTCAACCTTCCTCAGCACATGCGCTGTACCACCCATAATAACTACCTCCTCACCTTGCTTGCTATAATACAGAGAGGTGGCGTAGTAAGGGAGCAGCATAAAAAGTGAAATCAAATTAAATTTGAAGCATTCAGTAATTAAAAATCTTATTTTAAATTCATTTATCGTTTCAAAACAAATATATTTTTGGAAAAATCACAATCAAAGTTTATATTAAAGAAAAAACATTTAACGAGCTGCATTTTGACTAAAAGAGAACATCTGTCCCTTGGTCCTACAATACTACCATCCAAATAATTAACTTTATTTCAAATATATACGATGGAAAATTCTTTCGTGTTTGAAATGCGTGTCAACCTTGATTTTTCAATTATTCCGCTTTTCAAAATTAGACACTATTGGAAACTATGTAGACAAAATTCTAAAAACGGGTCGGATCATTTGCCACAGAGTGTATTATTATTATTTTACATAGGCATGGTGGTAAAATTACTGTTTGGGGTGATGTAGCGCATAACTTACAAAAACTCACGAGTCGCCATTCGTATGAAGATAATGAAAACAAATTTTTACTGATTGATATAGTCTTCTTGACCAGCTGAATGAAAGGATCAGGATGGAAAAATCTTGAACAGACAGGTAATTAAACGCGAGAAAAGTTTCCTCAACAAGAAAACAAAGAGAAATTTATTAAAAGAATTTCGAAGAACCAAAGACAAGAAAGATGTATTTCATAATTTTTGACCATTTTCCATACAAATTATGTTCTTCGATGTAATAAAACCAAAGCTACATAAACATATTTAAAATCTTATGTCTCCTGTAACAAAAATGTGTATTATTTATGTTGTGCTACCAGAAATTACTATTGAGTAATACGAAGATTACCCTCATTAGATTCTGAAATCAAATATAATTGGAGATGAATATTTGAAAAGTTACACATTAAATCCAATTGTTCATCCATTATTGTGTTTATTCTCAAATAACTTATTTTTGCTTACTCGTGTGTCATTGTTTTAGTTTGTTGGGGACACCTGATGAGATACAAAGATTGTGGAAGTAACGTAGTATTTTCGAAGTTTTTAAATTAAATAATAAGTATAGCAGCCCAGAATAAAATTATCATTCAATTTGAAAACATAATAAATATAAAACACGACGTTTCGTCCCTGATTGGGACATCTTCAGGTGGGTCGATAATTTATTGTATGAAAATAATTGGCCCCTCAGTCTCCAAAATTTAACTGCGAAACGTGTGGGGAAACCGCACCTTAGAAATATTTCCTTTTGAAAAAATTCTCGCGTCTGCTACTTCGGACATATTTTTATATTATTTCAAGTTTTTTCTCGCTGATTTTCAAGTCTTCATAAATTTGTAAAAATTCCACATTAGCGCTGATAGAAATTTTCTGACACAATAATTGTAAATAAAAATTCTTCGATCTTAACTGAGTTTCCCTCATTTATATTCGATCTTACTAATATTTTGAGTGGTACTAAAATGTAGAGAAACCATCTGTTCCATATTAAATGACAAATATTTTTTGTTATCTTCATCATTGTATAGGTCGCAAGAAATAGCAACCCGTGTCAAGATATCGTCCGCAAGATTCTAGTGGGGGTGGGCAGGAGCTCAGTTTAACATGAACCTTTGTTACGGCAACTCGGTCGTGGAAAAGCTATACTGAAAACATTTACGAGTGGAAATATATTATGTTCAGATCGGGATATTTTGTACTCTCAAAAAACTTATCCGTAAAAGTAAAGAGAAGGTAAGTACAGTGTGTGGTAAAAATACATTGCTGTTGTCTGTTGTCCCGTTCATAAGAATATAATTATAATTATCTTACTTCATTTCGAAATGAAATATTTATTAAACAGCCCATTTGAAACATAAAATATATGACACAATGTTTCGTCCTTGATTGGGGCCTCTTCAGATATATAGTTAGAATTTAATTATAATTTATTATAAGAAAATTTATATTAAGAAATTTTCATATTATATATATAATTAAATGGTAACTTTGCACCCAGTCACGAACGAAACGTTGTGTTTGATGTATATTATGTTTTAAATAGAATAATAATTTTTATTATTACTAGGCTGTTTTTAATAATGTATATAATTAAGGTTTTTAAGAATGGTCATGCCGTATGATCTCCGCAAGGGGGGAAGTTCCCAACTGTCGACAGTGACCCACTCCACCTTCTCCCTTCTACTGCGCATCTGACACAACTTGCTATATCTAACGATCTACAACATACTCATAGACGTAAGTTTTAAGCATGCTCGCCAATAAACATTAATTTATAACAACTATGAAAGTTAATCAAATATCCTACTTACTGACGTTGCTTCCAAACCGAGAAAACTGAGAAGAATAATCTGGCCTAGAAAATTGACAAGCATCACGCGCCAGTGTAAGTTCTCAATTTTTGCTATTCGCCTAAAACAATGTAACAGCGTTAGTTATTGAATTTCATGAATTAATGTAAGTCGCATATTAATTAGTAAAGTAGACTAAGAGTAGTGCTTTTTAAATGTGGTTCTACAGAAAAATGTTGCAGCTTAAATTGACTCGTGAAGAAAGGGAAAAATAATAAAATGTAATTTATGATGAATAACAAACAGTATGTTTAAAAAATTCATTTTATAATAATTACGTTTTGGTACATACTTGTAACTTCTTCCAGTTGTGACTTGACTGAAAAGTTTTGCAGTATAATTATTGAAATCTGAAATTATAAACGTACAATAAAAAGTAAACTTCCTAAACCTTTACTACATAACTTTTCAGTCGAGTCACAACCTGAGGAAGGTGCAAATAGGTACCTACGCGTTATTTTTAAATAATTTTTTTAATGACCTGCCTACATAAGCTACATGTTATCCTATACTATCTGAGTGCCGGGCGTTGCCCGGGTATTTATTTAAATTATCCCATTTAACCAGCATCAGTAGCCTAAAATTGAAACATTTACCCATTCATTTTCTCCTCCCTGACCTAACCCCTCGGCATCTAATTTCACTGACGAAACATTAACTAATCAAAAATTCTTCTTCAAATAAAATAAGAGTGTCTAAAATTCCAACAGAATTAAAAGTGAAAAATACTCGCTAACTTAATAAAGTATAAAGATACTCCCGGTAACTTAACGGAGTAAAAAAATAATAAATCTTTAACTACAAAGAGACTAACATATAGCTGGTACCCTAAGAAAATCAAAAATACCCCGGGTAGCTTTTCATTAACCACATCCACCTCCACGCAGAGGAACATAAAATTTCATTAACCCTTATAGTTAGAATTAGGCTCAGCGACTCCTATAACCCTGGAATCGACACCAATCTCGACCTTTCTTGCATTCTTTTTTATGGAACCCCCTTCCATCACCACCCACACCGTAGTAGTGCTTCCCTCCCTTGCGTTTTAGAGTTGAAATTAGACACTTAAAACTTCTAGAATGACTCCATCAGATTAAGTGACACCGAAATCGTTTTTATTCGTAGCTAATAATGGTCATTCAGGAGTTTTTTAAATTCCACCCCCACCCGAAGAGGCGGCAGTGTTTTCTCCTGGGTAGTAAGTAACATATGTATAAAGTTTGGTACAAATTGATTTGCGGATTTAAGATGGTGAACGGAAATTTTTATCGTCCCCTTCCAGAACTACATTTGAACCAGTTTGGTAAATGTCAGAATTAAAGTCATTGACGTCTGGATTTAACATCAATCTCTGTTGTTTCGCGTTATTTTTATGTAACGCCCCTCCACCCCCTCCCTTATTGGTGCTTTAAGAGATTGTAATTATACACTAAATACATCTGGATAGAAACTATTAATCACATAGACCCTGAAAAGTCCACCCTAATATCTACAATCGACCGTTTTAACATGTTTTCAAATTCTTCCCAGTTCACCCCTGGGTTGTTTCCTAACGCTTCGAAATGGGGTGCGCACAACAACTCACCAAAGTTTCAGCGCAATTGGATTAATAATTTCGGAGCGTATGCGGAACACGCACACAAACACATACACAGACATTCATTTTTATTTATAGAGAGATAAATAAAAACAGACGCTAATACAAATATATTAAGGAAAAATAAATTTTAGAATGCAATATTGAATAAGAATTCGATGGACGGCGTTAACAAGAATACGTGTTAAGTTAATGGAAAACAAAGAGTAGAAAAAAACAGGGATCACAGTATATATATCAGCTAATGAGAATGTCGGATGTAGCAAATACTTTGATCTGAATAGAATGGTTAAGGACAGCGTCAAACCAATCACTAGACTTCTCTTCTTGAGCGGCCTTACAGCCCTCGGTGAGCCTTTGCCTCCTTAATGATATTCTTCCATCTATTCCAATCTTGCGCCTCTATCCACCATGCTTTAACTTTTAATGTTTGTATTTCCTTCAAGGCTCCGTCTGACCATCTTAACTTTGGCCTTCCTTTTCTTCTATTTCCTTCTAGCTTTGTGGAGGTTAGCTTCTTACATGGGTTAATATCCTCCATCCTTTTCACGTATCCTAACCATTTCAGCGTACATATTTTTGAGGTGTGTACTATGTTAGTATTTTTGTATAGTCTGTATAACTCGTCGTTTTATTTTATTCTCCATATTCCATCAACACAGCTTGGACCATAAATTTTCCTCAGGATCGTCCTTTCAAATATTTTCAATTTTTCTTCGTCTTGTTCAACTCTCACACCCCATACAGGACTACAGGTTTTATTAGGGTTGTGTATATTTTTATTTTAGTCTGTCTTTTTATCTTTTTGAACATCATTAACTTTTTTAAGCTTTTATTGCCTTGGTTTGTTCTGTGATTAACTTCTATGGAGTTGTTATTGTCATTAGTGAGTATCACTACCAAGTACTGAAATTTGTTAACTCTTTCTATGTTAAGATCGTTCAAAGAGATATTTCTACTGCTAGAGGTTTCCGTGCACTTTTGTTTTATTGTAGTTGACTTTTAACCCTATTTGTCCTGCTGCAGACTCTAACCTTACATAAACATTTATTATCGTTTTCTCCTGTCTTCCTGTTAGTACGACATCATCAGCGAATGCTAGTATTTGTATTGATTTATGTAGTATCACTAGACACGTGACAAAATTCATCATAACTGGAATACACTGAGGAAACAAACTGAACTCTCATATGGCTCTGCCCCAATGTGTTTTCAAGCTTAACACAATAATAATTCAACTGAAAACGGAAGCAAAAAAACACGTAAACCGTGTGGCGTAATTGAGTCACATAAAATGATTTGACTCGTTGAGATTTGCCTACTCATGATAAAATTTGTAAAATATTACTTACTTAAGTAGTATGTTATGAAACTCAGCGCACCAGCACAGAATTTTGTTCATTTCAAAATCAACGGTAGAACTTCGGACGTCGTACCTGCTGTCTTTCACATTCACTGCATTAGACGCCATTTTTCTACAGTTTTGTAATATTTCTGAGATGATGTCCAGCTGAATACATGTCAGTTGCATCAAAGTTGTAAACATCATATCTACGGACTGAAAAGTAAAGTTGAATCTAAAAAATTATGCTTATAAAATGAATTTATATTTTGTTTTTCATTAAAACATAGGGCAGAATGATCTCTTATTCTTTTAGTGTGACAATATTATTGTTCGTTATAATTTAAATGATTTTTTGATTCAAAATTCTGATGTAAGCATATACCAATAAAAATTATTGCCATATAATTCTTTTGTTTTCCTTTTTTGCTGGAGCTCAATAAATTACGCTATACCCATGAAACGAATATAACGGAGAAAACTGAAGTAAACACGCTAAAGCGTTCCCTCAGTTTAGCAACTTATAATACAAAGTATTTCTCTTGTATTGCAAATGTTTTTTCTTACAGATAGTTTCTAGTTTAAAGTAGTCACGATAAAGCTATCGTCCTTTTTAGTAGTCTGTTTAACTAGTTGAAATGTTTGCCGTGGAGAAAAACAACACTATATTAGTTGTAATGGGGCAAAATTTTAAATGCATGGGTTGTTAGAAAATTAACCGTGTTCAAGACGCAATTAACACCAATTATTTTCCCATTCACAACGAATTTTTATTTCGTTCAGCGACGCACAAGAATTGTTGAGGTCTGCGACAGAAAATGTTGACTGTCCTCTGCGAGTTGGATTGTTAGGGTGAGTTAACTTGAATTCCTATAGGATAGTATTTTTGGTGTTAGATTGAGTGAGGGAGTTGAGAATAAATATAATGAACTCGGGGAGAAGACATAGGATTATTAGCATGAGCAAGTTTTATAGACATTTCAAATTAAAGGAAAAGTAACTGGCCGTGGGATCCGGACGTTTGCCCGACACACACTTGGTACACATATCACTTAAGATCCAGGAACAAACCCTCCATAATTAAGATAACTCTAGCACCCCTATTTGTGGAGGTACAAGTGGGTGGCACTTTCAAAATACAAAATATGCGATAACTTCCTATTTTTGCGCCAAGTAAATAGTTTACGGGGTTGCTCAGAGTTGCTTTTAGAGTCGAATTTCATCCCCTAAAAGCAAGAAGACTGGTATGAGGTGAAAGGTGAAAGGGGTGCCAAAAAATGCGATAACTACCAAAGTTGGTGTCGAATCCTGAGTTTTGGAAGTCGCTGAGTTTATTTAAGGCATCCGGAATCAAAGATTTTGGAGTTTAAAGAAAGAATTCGCCCGATTCCTTTAAGAATGTTAAAATAATACAGTAATTCTATACATATAAAATGTTGTACGCACCCACCTCCGTTTTAAAGATGTGAAAACTTTAATTACACCGCATGCTAAGGATGTTTGATTCCGTCACATGTGTACTGTTATTAATTAGGACTACATTCAATTTTTTATGTAATGTTGGTACTATGTCTAAGTTTACTAAAGTAACAATGCAGTCTGCGGTTCATTTGTTGTTGTATTGTAACTGCACGTAAAACAGTAAGCCGCCTTTATTTTGTTCCGATATTAAATGTTTCTTGTAATATATTAAAATAAAAATTCCTTCATGTACAAAGTTTCGTTAAAATTAATTCACCTGTTTAAGATTTGAAGCGAAATTCTTTGACAAATCTATGGCTGATTTTGGTATTTTTGATACATTTTTCCCTAAGTATCTTCATAGGCAGGCAGGGTTTATTAAACTTATCCCTACTGGAATGCTATAACTAAATTAAGCGAGTACCATAACACCGCTTTCGAAAGCAATAACAGATGATATAAAATTAATATCACCCCTTTCATCCCCACCCATAGGGATTAAACTTTAACTTAACCCTACTGGAATGCCATAACTAAACTCAGCGACTTCCAAAACTGTGGATTCGACACCAATCTTGGGCGTTATCGCATTTTTTGTCACCCCATTTCACCCCTGTCCTCTTGCTTTTAGGGAATGAAATTCGACTGTAAAAGCACCGAGAGTGGAATTATGACCACGTGGCGCCATTAAAGGCAGTTATCGCATATTTTGTATTTTGAAAGTGCCACCCACTTGTACCCCAACCAATAGGGGTGCTAGAGTTATCTTAATTCTGCAGGGTTTGTTCCAGGATCTTAAGTGATACGTGTACCAAGTTTGGTTGTTATTGATCCAGTGCATTAACGAATTGAAGTGAATGAGAACTTGCACACTCGTCGGTAAATTATCGCGGACGACATCTTGAGCAGTCGCTCAGTCCCTCTAACACTCACCGTATAAATTTATCACCCATTTAGTGGCATAGGTAACCCAATGCATGTTTTCACACAGGGCGGTTTTTCTACCGCTGGAGTTATTTTCATTCTTAATTTGAATTATCGTATGAAAAGGTTGTTTTTTGCCATCCTATTTTTTGTGTATTTTTTTTGCATATTTGAATATGAATAATTTAGATGACATAATAGATAATGAAATACTTATTTAATTAATTCAAGAAAGAAAGACCGGTGTTATGGGAAAAAACCCTGAACATATTTCGGGTCATCCTGCCTCAACTCTTCAAACCGCGTGTAGGAAGCTCCAACCTCCACTTTTCTTTCATTAATTAGATGAACCCAAATTAGTCGATTTTTCTTCTCATTTTCATTCGATGACGAAATAATAGTAATGATAGAATATGCTTTCTGTTCATTTCGAACTACAGTGTTCACAGCACTCTAAACGTATGCGGAAAATTTACCTCCGAGATAATAATCTTTGATCGGCGACGCTGATTTTATCTCCGCGATAAAAATCGCCGTGTGTAACGTGTCATACATTTTTTTTAACTAAAGTAATAGTCATATATGCAGTTTATTTAAAATATGTCCCCAGTAAACCACCGTAAGACGAAATGAATTCTTGCTATAAATTGTAAATTACAATATTAATAATCTTTCATAATAAATTATAGATAGCCTCCATAATGAATTTATTAATTTAGTAAGATATTTGCATAAAAACAAAGCTAACCATTACTAATAATCCCGCAGCGACCTCTGCTATGAAATGTAAGAAGTAGAGAGCAGGGTAGACGAACGTGCCGTCCGTTCTGAAGGGATACCAGGCTCTGTATGGTAGAACACGTTCCTGTAGAATTAGCGGATTGCTGAGGTAGAAGAAGAGCACCGAAGAACCGAGAAGAAAATAACTCATGGCGAACAAACGGTAGCCTCTCAGGCGCTTTCTTGTGCCCGACGTGTCTGCAGAAATGGAGGCCACGGTTGCGAAGCTTTTGTACGTCTGAAATAATCAAAGTGTACATAATAGAATAAATAAAACCTCTTAGCCCGTTATTATAATTTTCAACTTTATTAAAAATACTGTGGATACCATTGAAAATAAGCATTGACTCACTGCTAAACGAATGCAGTTCTCAGTATAATATTGCCGTTGACAGTAGGTAAGGCCCCTCTAATAAGAGCCGGACCTTCTGCCATTTTTAATCTAGTTTTTTTAACGCAAACAAATATGTTTTGAAGCTGAAAAATTCTTCATATCGTAAATCAGACAATGAAAAAAAATTCAATAATATAATTACAGACAATAGATTTATAAAAACAAATTTAACTTGATATCAAGATATAGTAATGTTGTCAGTTGAAGGTCTCAAAATATAATGAAAGCAATAAACAAGAATACACTATCTTTTGAATCAAAGTGTGCTGCAAAAAAGCAGAAATTAAAAGTGCTTTGTCAATTTTAATTCCTTCTGTAATCAATTTCTTTGTAATTTGATGTAACCCCGTTGTAATTGAAAATAAAAACGTTTATTTTTAAAGAAGTGTTCAATGCCTTTATTTAATCAGTTAAAAATATATTTTGTCTTCCATACGTGATCTGTATTTTAATTCCATCTATTATAATTATTAATTTAATTTAAGTCTTTAAAATTCACAAAAAAAATTAATTGAATCTCCAAATTGTTCACTTAAGAAATCTTAATCGTTTATCGGAGATGAAATAATTCTTCAGAAAATAAAACATTTATGTACTCCAATGCAATTTTGCCCGAATAATTTAAAACTTGTGAACGTTATTGCGTCGTATTCAATCTTAAAAGAGAATTTCACATCTACCCGGCCCGATTCGTCTAGTCTACAGTTTTCCTCGTTCATCATATGCGTTCTTTATTTTATTAAAATATTTTTGTACTTATATTTTTCCATTATTATCACGGAATTAAATTTATAAGTAGTTGTACATCACACCTACTTATAAATTTAATTCATGATCAACCCGTTTTGTGCGACAAAAGATGAGAAATACATAAATACAGATTGCAGAATAGAAATTCTTGGGAAGAAGTTTGTATTAAGAAATGAATATGATAATATGGATGATAAAGAAAGAACGGAATATATATTGATTTTGTTAAAACTAATTTTAACAGTTTGGAAATTCTGGATGTTCCAAAATATATATTTATTAAGCACACATTTTGCCAGTTTTGTTTTCCTATATATTAAATGTAAGACAAAAGCAATTTCCCCGAGCCCGTAGGAATTAAAAAGTAATCAAAATCGCGTTTGTTATATTATTTTCTGAAATTCCTCCACACACTCATCCACTTCTCCTTATACTTCTAAACCCAGTTATAGACAAATTATCCGTCCCTTTCCAGAACAAAATTACGTAAAACTTTACAATATCAATTAAGGATGTAAGTTTACAGTTCTGTGAAAAATCCTCCAATTTTTACACATTGTACAAACTTTAGAGCTCTGGAGACGCGATAATTAAAACTCTGTTTGGAATTGACATTGAGTGTCCACTAAACAGTCAAATCTTGATATTTATTTTTCTTAAATTTTAGAATCCATCTGGAAAAGTCCGAAAATAGGGATGAAATTAATAGTGGTCGTTGAATTTTTATTGTATATTTTATTTTACGTCTGACGTTTTGCTTATATATTTTATTATTATAAATAAATATTAGATAAATATCACTTATGTTTTTTATGCGATTCTGATTTTCAACATTTGAATACGGGTTATCGTAAATTCCCTAAATGATGTGTTGTGGCGTTAAATTCATTTTTCAATTTGTGTCAGAAGATCGTCGAAATTTTCTGTATTCTTACGAAAATAATTAAAAACTTACGTTCATATTTTTTCAACTCCTCAAATTAAACTTAGAATACCCCCATCATGTCTCTTTTCATCTGCATTGGACAACACAATTGCATTTTGTTTCGTTTTTAAAAACATCTACACCAGACTATGCAAGGGAATAACTTATCACGCTCCATATTCTTTGAATGACTGAAGGCAAGTCGGACCGTCAACCGGATGTATGTGAAAAGAGCCAGAAGGGAGCAGTGGCCGGCTAAAAAGTAGTTTAAACTGTGTGAAACTAGCCTAATGCGAGACAGCTCCATGGCGGACGGCCCCGGCCTTATGTTAGGGGGGTCCTCTAACTCTAGGGGTTACTTGCTTTCAACACGTCCATTTCAATTTTGCTCCCCTTGGTCTCAGTGCCGCTTAACTCTGAGCTGACTGACTTCGTTAGTTTCATTTGTTTCAGATACCTTGTCCAGTGTGACACCAAACACTCCACAAGAGGTGCTTACATAATCCTTGTTTCAAAACTCTGTTTCCAATTCTGAGTAAAAAGTTAATTTTTGATGTTAAAAAATTACCATTGGGGCCTGAGTTTCAATTTCTATTTAATACGAATTGAAAACATGTTCAACATAGTGGGAGCAAAGATTTTCCTTGCTCCACGCTTGATTGTTATTATTCTTTGGCGAAAAGTCACTGTTGAGCCAGTTTATTGGTGGTACATTTAATGCTAATAATTTGTAACATTTAAATTGAAGTCTGCAAAAAATAATTATTAAAAACTACCTGCGGACAGAAAAACTTAAAATACGAAAATTCGCCGTTGGAAAAATACACCAATCCGAGTCGAAGCCTTCGGCATTTTTAAATTTAAATTTTCTTAGTTATTGGTTTTCTATTTTATGTTTGTCTGTACAACAGTCGTTTTTAGTAGAATTGCCAATAATTATTATTTGTAACCAAATATCCGAGTGTCCGACGTTGCCCGGGTATTTACTGAAATTAGACCGGAGAAGGAATTCGACACTCAACAGTTCATATAACCAGCATCAATACTGCCACTGTTTGTAACATTTACCCGTTTACGTTCCACTTCAAATACACCATTATGATGACTGACGGTGTTCGGGAATTCTTCTACTACATCAAGTAAAAATGTCTAAAAATAACGACGAATTAAAACAGTAAAAAACTACTCCCGGTCCCTTATAGGAGTAAATAAATACAACCTTTAACTAAGTACAGACCAAAATATAACTGGTACCCTAAGAAAACCAAATATTTACCCGGTACATTAACAGGGTTAAAACTACTCGGAGTAACCACGTCCACCTTCACGTGGAGGAATATAAAATTTCATTAATTGTATCAAATTGTGTAGTAGAAGTTCGGAAGCCACGTTTAAATATGAACGTCCCCTTTCTTATGAATAAAAATGATTTACACAACTGAAATACCTGAAAAAATCAGAAAATGTGTATTCTTCTGAAAACGTCGAGAAAAATCAAACAATTTTACTTCTGAATTTTGAAAATTTGGTACCTGTATCTTAAATTTAGGCTAAATTTGCGATCAATTTCAAAATACCTGTCTTAAGCTCACAAACGTAGCTTTTGTTTATCCAGCTTAAATTTTATCACTTCTGAAAAAGGGAACATTTTCACTGTGAATGACCGTTCGATATTTAGCGCGGGCATGTGCGGTTTACAATTACCGGTTTTCAAAAATAATACTGTTCATTCTTTTGATTGGAAAGTTTTAAATATTGTACCTGTTTATGAAAATGTACGTTAGAAATAATCATTCCATGGCGCTACAGTCCGTAGTGAACCATGGTCTTTCCAACGAGCTTCTTCCATTCCTCACGGTCATATGCTGTCCTCTTCCAATTTCTACATCCCAGCTTTCGTAGATCCTCCTCCACTCCGTCCAACCATCTTCTTCGGGGTCTACCTCGTTATCTTTGTCCTCCTGGGGTTTCAAGTAGAATCTTCTTTGCCACCTCAGACTCCATCATTCGTGCTACACGGTCTACCCACCTTATCCTTCCTGATCGTATAATTTTTGTCACTGGAGCATCAGCTTATATAGTATACAATTTTGCTTTGTACCTTTTCCTCCGTTGTCCCTTATCGCACACAGGGCCGATTATCCTTCTAAGAACTCTTCTCTCGAATCCATCCATCAGCCTTGCGTCGGTTTCCACAGGGGCCATGTTTCTGAGGCATATATAACTGGTCATACAAGAGTTTTATAAATAGTAAGTTTTGTTGGGCGGCTGAGGAGTCTTGACCTGAATAAATTTCTCAAGGCAAAATATGCCTTATTTGCTTAAACTAATCTGGCCTAAATTTCCGATGATGTATCATTAGAGCAGGTTACTATGGATCCAAGGTACTTGAAACTCTCGACTCTCTCGAATGTATGTCCATCCACTCTAAAGATCTTTGACTTGTTGGGCTGATATGCTTCCCCGCATGTTTTGTCCTCATTTATCGTTAAGCCCATCTTCCTACTTGCTTGGTTTAAGGCTGTACAGGCTTCTTTCAGCGCTGGTATTGTTCGCGCTACGATGTCTAAGTCGTCTGCATATGCCAGGATCTGCGCTGACTTATTGTAAATAGTGCCTCTAATCTGTAAGCCTGCAGAAATAATCATTTAAAAACACAAATTGCCGGTTTCAGGTACCTTCGACCCAAAGAACTGCTTGAATGGAGTAACTAACGCAACTTAACATTAAAATGAGCTCGTTTTTCGATTCACTCCTTCTGTTCCCCACTTCTACTACACATGCTGATGGTAGAGACTGCTGAGTGTTCGAGTTAGATCCTTGCATGTCCAACGGATTCCTTTTTCTAATTTTTTTTATTTAATTGACAATCAGAATTGAATATTCTATAGATCAATGTGCTGGCTTAGGAACAGAGATGTCTTTTTTTTTACTGACGTTGGCAGGAAACTCTCCAGGTTCTCTGTTGATGATGGTGGAAACACAAGCACAACATCCGAGCCCTCGCCGGGATTCGAACCCGGGACCTCTGTGATGTGAGGCAATGGTGCTGATCACTACACCACAGCAGGCCGGCATTGGATTTCTGAGTGCTTTTTTTTTCGCTCTCTCGTTCCTCGTCGAGGAAAACGTTTGGCAACACCGCCTCTGGCGGACTGTTTGAATTTTCGCGCACAACGACCTGATTGGCTAACTTCAAGCCTAATTAAATCGGAAACTACGCAACGCTTAAATTTTTTTTTCTTAGCAAATATTTCTCAGTACAACCGACCCTGCAACACGCTTAGAATATTTTCTGGCCACCCTGTATATAAAACTAATTTGAATTTACGGAATAGAGGTTCAAGTGAGCCATCAACTCTCTCTCTTATCCGTAACATATCATGTTTTTTTAGCAGCGTCGGTTTCATCAGATAGTGGAATACCTGAAAATACACACACTATTGTCATTAAACTTCCAAAACAATTACCTCATACACCAAGTCGTGGTACTTTTTCTTGAAGAATATGAAGTTCAGAAGTCGTAGGAGCGCAACAAAGGTTAAAGTTGTGATTGTTAGATTTGTGGCAACTTTCTGCACGTCTTTGTAGATAAGTGCAAGGTCAACCACCTCAGTAATCAGATGCACAAAAAGACAAATAGCCAAGAGGACGGAGTAAAGTAAATATTTATCGCTGGGAAGCAATAGACCCACCAGTCGGCAAATCAGTATATTGTAGCGGAGGTAATCTTCTGGATTAGTAACTCTGTCTAAGAGAGACTTCAGGAATACACCTTTCATCTGAAATGTTAAAACGTTGTACTTAGATTATTCTAAAAACGACTTACTGAGGGAAATTTACGACAACAAAAATTTTACTGAATATTAGATCCAATTTAATATAAAATTAACAGTTTTGAAAGTACAATTGAATAAAATTATTTAATTAAAAATATAACTAAGCTATGCATTTGTTTATATTGCATCGTGCCTACGACGGTTTTTAAATATATAATTATGGATAACCATAATATTTTCTCATTTTTACTCCTGATGAACTGGTGTGAATTGAACTTTGATTCTACTCTGTTTGCTTCAACGGTCTGTTATTACTGCACCACTTTTTACCTGATCGCATTTGCTCTCAGTTTCAAAATCACATTAATTTTCCAAGTTTACTCTACTACTCTACTTTATTGTTCTTTCGCAAAACTTGAAGATTTTCATTAAAAACTGCAACAAGTCTAATCCCTACGCGACCAAAATCGTCTCCTGAATTACATTTTACTTACAAATATATCAATATTAGATTGATTAAAATTAAGTACGATAATAACAATTTACGAATAAAAAGCCTAAGTATAAATTTTTTATCGTACTACCCTTGTTGAAAACATAAACTATTGACTTAATAATTTTGACATTCGTGTTGTACATAAAACCTCCAATAATTTAAATTTAGTCAAAAATATTATAGACAAAAATAATATTTTAGATAAACAATATTAATTACAAAATTTATTTTTATAAAGCAATGCTCGTTAAATCGGTCAAACGAAACGCTCTTTAAAAATTCGATTCGCTGAAGGTAATAACAATTTCATATTTAACGTCGGAAATTATTCAGATGAGTCCAAAGATATTTCTTTTAAAAAAAACATAATTTCGATTGGCAGAATGTAAAATATTTTAGATGAAAAATGCAAATATTAAAGATTGACGAGAGAAATTCATAATATTTGATCCAATGATTACGCCATTAATGTAGATTATTGATACCAAATATTATAATAGGATTTATGATTCATTGTTATTATAATCTATTTCTTTTGTTTTATAAAAATTAATATTTAACATAACCCGTGAATTTTTATTTAATAAATAAATAAACAGAAAAATGAGTGAGTTAATTAAACCAAAATACCAATTCATACGACGTTTCGTCCAAAATTTTGGGACTTCTTCGGGTAAACAGGTTATGTGCAGTATATATATATATATATATATATATATATATATATATATATCTGTGTGTGAGTGTGTGTGTGAGTATGTGTATCAGAGTGCGAGTGTGTGTGTGTGTGTGAGTGAGTGTGAGTGTGTGTGTGTAGTGTGTGAGTGTGAGTGAGTGTGTGTGAGTGAGTGTTTGTGGAGTGTGTGTGTTAGTGTGTTCAATTATAACAAACATGAACTTACAGCCACGGACTGCGTCCTACGACGGTTGTAGACGAAACATCGTGTGAACTGATTTCTTGGTTTAATTAATTAATAAAATTTTCTGCCAAATTGGCTGTATTGTTTATTTATTTAAAAAAAATTTAATTTCCAATGTTATTAAATATAGAAATTTTGTAAACAAACGTGTAAATAGAACAGTTATGTCAGCCGCAATGTGTGTGAAAATCGCACCATAAAATTTATGTTCCTCT
The DNA here is from genome assembly GCA_037074705.1 of Zhengitettix transpicula. NCBI lineage: Eukaryota > Metazoa > Arthropoda > Insecta > Orthoptera > Tetrigidae > Zhengitettix > Zhengitettix transpicula. Next base: position 40,780,717 of record CM073592.1, on the reverse strand, counting down.
ACATTTAATTCAATTAATCTTAAATAAAGTTGTATAATTTTTTACATAATTGTATTATAAATTATCATGTTATCAAAATTTTGTTTTATTGAGATTTTTAGATTACGAATTTTTTATTTAATTGAAATGATCAACACCTGAAGAAGTCCCAAAATATTAGGGATTAAACGTCGTGTTTATTTCATTATACTGTTTCAAATTTTTCATAATAAATTTCTGACAAAATCTTAATATATCTAATAACGAGTACACTTATTTCAAATATTTTACGGTTTCGATGCGTAAGGCAATCCACCAATAGTCATTAGAAAAATGAAGAATAACGTAAAGAAGATATTCAACATGTAGCAAGTTTGCAATACTGCATTGTCCCGGTGGAAACGGAGTTCACCTAATCTGTGTATGGAAGCAGGACAATAACGACTGAATCGTTTTCTGAAATGTTTGCGTCGAAAATATTGGTCCTGGGTCATATAAAAAAAGGCAATCACATGAGATAGACAATTCAAATAATGAAATTGAGTTTCCACATAAATGCAGCAGAAATGGTGGAATATTTTGTCTCAAATGAGCAATAAAATATTTTCTGAAGCATACGGGCAGAGACAGCCGGGCTTGCGGTGTCACAGTTGGTGTAAAAAGTTATGCCACCATGCATAAAACCCGAGTACTGATCTCATTACCTTATTTTTCTCTAACGTTTCAGATCAATTCACCAATAGCCTGCATTTTATCTAATCTTCTTCTTCTGATAAATAAATAAAATTTCCTGTAAGTGTGTATGTTCGTTTGTATGGAGCGGGGGTGGAAAGGGGTGAAAAATTTCAAACATGATAAAACGGCCGATATTTGAGTCGGATAAATATTTTTCGCAGTCAAAGAGATTGATAATGTTTCTACCGATGTTATCTGTGTATAATTTCAACCCCTTATATCATGGGAAAGGAGCAGCCTTAGGGTTTGGGGTGGAGCGGCGTTACAAGAATATAACGCGAATACAACCGAGATTAGAGTCAAATCCGGGATTATGGATGTCAATGAGGTTAATTATGACAACCTGGGCAACGCCGAGCACCTAGTTATATATATATATATATATATATATAAAGTAATAACTACTTATAAATGTTTGATTAATTCAAATTATGCAATTTGCCCCTCTATGTGGTAGCCAATAAATGTAATAACTCAAATAATAACCACAGATTTTAAACAAACAATATCATTTATTACCACACTTTTACAATTCATACAAATTTAATGAAATTTTATAAAATCAGAAAAACAATTTTATTTCTCATGAAATACATTTAAATAATCTGACTCGGTACCCTCAAGGAAAACAACATAAATTTACAATTAAACAGATACAGTTACACTTAAATGAAAAATGAAATGAAACGAAATTAATGAAATAAACGAGAGTAACGAAATCTGACTTTCTACCCTTTAATTACAATTTACAATTATAAATTCAGAAAATAGACTTACACGTTCTTGGGTCCACACACTCACTTCATATATACTTAAAAGTCCCCCAGGCTGCACTCACACTGTTGACGGCGTCACCCTCACGACGAATTCGAACTCCTTTGATGGCAGTCAAACCTCCACGATGAACTCACAACTGTTGACGACCGATATTCAGCTGATTACTCTCGGCCCTGCGTCCGTTTCCAGTCCGCACAAAATGATAATGCTAAAATCTCTCTCTCGACGGTCTCCTGCTCCTGACTCTGACTCAGACTTGACTTCTCTATAACTTGACTGTAACTCGACCGATACTAACACTCCAACACTCTCGACGACGACATCCTCTCGAACTCTCTCTCTCGAACTCCACCAACACTGCAACTTTGCCAACACTCTAACTTGCGTCCGTCCCTGCGGACGCTCTCTCTCCCAACCGACATCCTCTATCTCTCCTCTACAATTCCACCAACACTAACTAACTTCGCCTTTATCTCTCTCTTATTTATATATCCCGGCTCCCGGAATATTCCCTTGTTTTTCACAGGTTTTTTTGCATTACAAGTTCGCCAACAACAACATCTGTTACCGTCCATCCGCTCTGAGAGCCCCTCAACCAATTATATTAAACGTCTCCTTTTAATCTAATTGCGTCGTCCATCTGTTACGATGTTTTTCTTAGGGTTCCGTCTGTCACACAATTATTTCTAAAAGCTGCCAAAATTGCATCTGTCCTCCCATCCGCTAACAGATCACTTACCCTAATTTTATCATTATCTTTCATGCACACACCACTCAAGGGTCCCTAGTTTCAGTTTGTCAACAAATCTGACAAACATTAAGAACAGACTTCCTATCCTTCTGAGCTGGTTATTACTTATTGCCCACTGCTGGAGGCAGTTGACGGACAAGTCTGGTGAAGCGTACGGCCATGTTAAACATATGTACGGTGTTTCGGAGACAGATTGATTACTCCTCGATTCATCGGTTGTTGATGTAGGCGAGATCGGAAACGCTACTTCAGCGTCACCTCCCGCTTGTCTTTGGTACATCATGACGTTGGGCAATAGAAAAAAAAGATGCACACAATGTTTCAATGTTCAGTGTTCTGCTAACACTTGGGATTAACCAGCACGATCCGTCACCAGTTGCGGACGAAATGTCTGTCATCCCGCGGTGTAGCCACTGTTCGTGATCCAAGGCGCATTTTCTAAGGTCTACTACTTCCAGTCTCACATGACTGTTGTGGTAAGATGAACACACACACACACACAAGCTGCAATATGGCGACACTAAAATCCATAAAACCAAGTAAACTCTGTTCTTTATCTACATTGCTTTCGACTGTCCGAATAGCATTGCTAGCATCAAAAATGAAAAATAATTTTGAAATTGTAATAACAGTCTGTTACACTCTGCTTTATAATCTCAGTATTTTTTCTTATGCCTGTAAAATTTCCTTTGACGGGTTGCTGATTTTATAAATATAAGTAAAGGTTTTTGTTGTGGTTTATCTGCATCATTTACTGCAACATTTCATACCACTCATCAATTTTACAAACTTATCATTAAATTACAGTCCGGGAACCCATAGCTACCCCTCGGCTGCCTTCCGCATCGCCCGTTTGCATCATTTCCTATGCTATTAAAAGGGGAGAGCCCGCAAAGAAAATAATCCTCATGTACCCTATGAATCCAAAAATATCTTTACTCCAGTTCTGAAATTGTTAGACATGTTTTCAGCATTACCAAATCCAATACGCGTTAACATAATATTAAATGATAATTTTCTAGGCATACCTAACGCGTCCTTGTCTAATTACCTTCATCTAATATTCTGTGCAGTTCAAATGTTTCATTTTATGCCTAACAACGCATTAATTTCAGATTTTTTTTCTAAATTTTAAATTTCTTTAAGCGTTCAGTTGATATAATGAACATTCAGATAGAAACAGGTAAGTTCCTTAAAACTTTTCATCACTGAAATTTAACTGTAAATAGACATAATGTCAGCGATATTACGTACCTTGCCGTACATAAAGTAACGACGCCAGGCCAAGGTACGATATGAATTCCACACTGGAAGTTCTCACGACGTACATGTCACTATTACTAATGCAATTGCTTAATATTCATGGATTAGAAAAGTTTTCATCCGAAAGACTCGTGCAGATATCAATAATTATTTTAGGGCACGGAAAGTGAGCAACATGCTGATTGATTATACAATGTTGGGCTGGCTCGTATTTCCATCGAAACTGGTTCCAAATCGAACTCATAAAATTGTTCAGAGTTTGGAAATTATTCATTAGTGACTCTAAAAGAAAAACAGATGTTCTGTTATTATTATTAAGATTATAAAAAGCAATTATATTTATCAGATTAAATTTTTTAACAAAATAGAGAAATCTATTTGTACGTGCAAAAACTTGAGTCCGTGAAAAATTTAGATTTAAGGCTCGTAACAAATAAATTGATACTCAATGGAGATAAATCAATAACTTTAAATTTCCAAAATATTAAAAAAAAACTATACACAATCCGCAAATAAAATTAAATGGAACAAATATATTGTAATAATCATTTTATATTCTCTTTTAAATGAAAAACTATTAACGTTAAACAACAAACAAGATTTATTATGACAGTACTTTAAAACAATTGTACAAAATTACAAAATATAAAAAGGGATCAAACTGGGTTTGATAAGGGCAGCTATTTAAACAATCAAAGAACACAAAATTTACAGAGGAGAGATACGAAGGGGCTGCCTTTGTGTATGACTTTTCCTCTCCGTTTTTGAACTAAGGTTCCCACAAGCCGAGGCACCTCGGCCTGTTTTGAGAGGTGTATGTTCCGGGGTCGCAGACCTTGGGCATACGGTAAGAGTTGTTCGCTATTCCCATTGGAATAGTCGGCCAGCTGCCTCCTAAACTGGTCGAGGCACGGAGAAGGGAATGCTGCGTCCCCACAGCAAACTCCTCTCCCGCTATCGGAAGGGCGTGGGACAAGTACCCAATATAGCCCGGGGGCCCTAGTAACCCTTGGCTACCTTCCTCCACCCTTCCGCATCCCCCCTTTCAAATCCCTTCCTATGCTATTAAAGGGGAGTTGCCCAATGTGGATCACCCTCAAGTAGCCTATTGCCCTAAAAAAAAATTACATTACTTTAAACAATTTGTTCTATCAAAACTAAAGAACGATCTGACGTTATCTTTTAAATCGATTTACAACATTTTTACGGTTTTCTTGCTACTTACGGCAGGAAAGGATTCTTTCAACTTTCGAAGCACAATGGTGGGGTTTTCACAGCTTCTAATGAGCACTGTTGGTTTAAAAAAACAAGAAAAAGAAGTTGGTTATCTCTCAACGACTTACTGCAACTTGGATTCGTAGATCTCGTGAGCCATGTTGTAGGCGCATGTTGTAGTTTTTCTGTGGCCAGCATGATGAATCTACGCTCGACCACCGAATACAACACTAGTCGCACTGTGTCTCCTTCCCGACTGAAGATTGCTTTACTTTTTAATATTTGAAAGCATGTTTGTGACTGGACCACATTATTTCGTTCTGACTGCCGACAGAAGACTCCTCGCTTTGCTCCTCGCTGCTGACTGCCAACTTTTATACTGTAATCTTTCGACGAACAACTTTATTCTGCGGTTTCTCCCCGCCGTCTTTATACTGCAATTTTTCTGAATTGATATCTGCCCGCAACTGTGTCCGCCATCCGACCAACTGAAGATTTTTCAACCGTCTTGCAATTTTGAGCGCTTAATATCTCTCTCCCCACCAAGTCAACAATACACTCTTTTCATTGTTGCTGGTTGTGGTTCCGGTTATCGCTGTCCATAATGTTTTCCCAACAATTTAAATTCTCAATCAAAACAATGCCTTAATTAACAAGCATTACAATATCTTTAAAAAGCTGTATCAGGTTGGAAAAATTTCTACCGGACCCGTAATAGAACTCGGGTCTCCCATTCAGTACGCGAATCATACCACTAATCCATCCGAGTCGACTCCAGGTTCGGCTCGACACTCCTCCGTCCATTATCCTATAGTTACAGCCTGGTTTCATTTACAATTCACTAGGTCACGATATTATTTTTGTATAGCTCTCATTATATTCCTTTTCTCCTTAACGTATTTTATGCACATAGTGATTTATCCAATTTCCTCAGAATCACTTGGAATCAATAAATCAATCTACATTTTAACACCATGCAGAAAAGAACTGTTTTGCACGGAGAAATTAATATTTATTAAATTACTCAAATTATACAAATTATTACATTTCTAGTATAATTCTGAAGAAATTTTTTCAGGATCTGCTTCTAATCTGTTAGTGAATTATTTTTACATGTAGTTGTTTAGAATAATCTATGTATTTAATTTGTAGTTACTATTTTAAGATGAAAAGTAAGTATGTTTCTATAAATGCGTATCAGTATTAACAGCCGAAACGTCGTTGGCTGAAAACTCGCATGATCTTTGTATTGTTTTACGGGTATAAAAATCAATTGATAGTCAATGTTTATTGGGCTCTCGTCGTATGTCACAGAATAATATATATATTGTGGTAATTAAAGACGTGCAAATATTTAATTAACATAATTTTACGATTTTCATTGTCGGCGGCGTAAATATAAGAATTTTTTACAAGAATATGGAGCCAATAATGCTTGCTTGCTATCAGCATTGTCGCGAAGGCATGGCTGGACGCGCCGAACTTTAGTGTGTGTTGGGAGTCGGTGGAGAGAGTTTTTGTTCTGGAAAGCTGCAGTGTGTGTTTTGGGAGGCTGACGAGTGTCTTTGTCAGAACTTATAATTGAGAATTGCTTGGACCAGGAAAGCGAACCTGATTCAATGTTCCTGTTACTATATTCAAGCAAGTGTATAGGGGCAGTAGAGATGTAATATATTAAAGTCCCGTGTTAATGAATTATGAGTCAACAATCTGAAGTATTTGTTCATTGCCATATTATGCAAGCATCCGAGATTTAAAACGTTATCAACTGTAAATTAACCAACAATTCTTCGAGTCTATTCCCCCAGATCGATGCACATGCTAAAAGAGAGAGACTTTTTTTAACAGTGGAAAAGTTATAATTGAAAACTCCCAAGCTACTGAATAAATGGATGTAAAACTATGTGTGGAAATGTTTTGAGCAATGGAAGGAATGTATGTAAAGGTACAAACATTAGATAAAATTTAACAATGCTCTGACATACACTTAAAATGTGAGTTGGAGTTTCAAAATTGTCATTTTGTGTTACAGTAAAGTGTGGGTGGATTTCTGTTCTATTTTTCCAAGCTTCCCAAATTCTTTTAATTATTAAGAATAAATACAACTTTCCAAAGGTTTTAAAATTTACCCCTTTGTTAGTTTTTAAATGCAATAATAAAATGAATAATGTAACCAATTTTAGGATCTGCTTTTGCAATTTTCTCAAAATTCAAAATAGAAAATGAAAACCATGTAATGCAGGTTGTAGATTTCCTTGATATTTTTATATTTGATCATTAAGTTGTTGGTCTCCCAGCAAAAATAAGAGGAACCATTGAGCATTATATAAAAATGCCTCGAAGGATATAACTAATTGAAAATGAAATGTAGTGATAAATAATTCTACACTTTATAATTATATTAATTACAACTAATATAATTTTTTGTTTAATGTTCATCAAATAAGCCAATAACAATCACATTGTGAGTTGGTACATCAAAAATGCATATTGAAAATAAATATTAAACGTGGAATGTGAAATATTTAACATAATACATGTTAGAAAATGTTGCATGATCACAAAATTGCAGAATAAACAAATAAATTAAATATAATTATGACTGATAGAGCAACTAAGAAAATTTATCAACTAAGTAATCCAAGCTTTAACATAAAATATTTTGGTATATTGTCAGCATCAGTTAATATTTTACACTTTACTTATGTTTAATTTGATATTGACATTTCACTGGTCCCTACATCAGAAATGTATTACAACTTTACTTCTAATTATGTTTACTTGTAACAAACAGTAAATTCATCTTTAAAAATGGCAAGCATGCATTCAACAGTAATACTAGCCCATTGTGGCACAAAGGGTATCAGCAGAACAGAGTAGATAGATAAATTAAGTGGCCATAGTTAGTGATTTTTACAAGTTTAGCACCTAGATACTAAAACAAAACACAAAAATTAAATTGTGCCACAATGTGATAATAAAGATAAATCGTCAAACTTAAACATAAATCATCAACAATACTGAGCCAACACCTAAATTAATAAGTCAAAAACAATAATTTTAAAGACAACATATTATAATGTGGATATATTAGGTTTACACATAGTATCCACAAGTGTACTTGAAAGCACAAGAAACAGATATTCCATTAGACTCCTTATTCAAGAGACAACTTCAATTCAGATCAAAAGAAAACATTTTTCCATCTTCCATTTCACCTTAAAAATTGGCAAGATTTGATATAACACACCTAAATGGATGAATTACAGATAAATAAAATTTGGTAACAGAAAACTTCTTCCCTTACAATGAATAGCTGATACTCATAACTTATACAATACAGAAACTATCTTAATCTGAATTAGTAATTAATAAGTTTTTAATACAAATATACACACAGTTCTCATCAACATATATATCAAATAATTACTTTCAACTTCTAACTTTGCTATCCAGTTTGACCTGAAGGAAAACTAGCTGCCTAAATGAATACAATCGTCAACACTGATTAACACACACAACACTTTGAACACCTTTATAACAGTTAGTTTCTTTGAGGTGCATAATTGTTTACATTACCAATTTTAACAACTATTACTTTAACATTGCCAATTATATCTATTATTACTTCAAGTTGTAAGAACACACAGAATACTGGTAATTAGTTTTCTAATTGGTATCTTCATATATATTACCTATTATAATTTCTTCACAGATATCTAACTTTATATATAATATTCATCCACCATGAAAAAATTAATAAATAACATTGAAAACAGTGAGATCATTTAATAAATGTCAACAAATGACAGCTTGATATGAATATATTCACATATATTTTTTTGAAAGCTCTGCTCTTTACTACTTTTACACTGCTCACAAGATTTCAACCTTTAACAAACTTCAGATATAAACAATTAAATTAGAAAATAAGTAATTTGCACTATGTTTCAATAAATATAAAAATACAATAAAATGCAGGTTTTTTTAAATAATATTCCTGTCAACACAACTTCCAAAAATAGTGTTGACTGCAAAAATGAGGTAATAAAAAGTAATACGGGGACACATTATGGTATATTAACATTATTGTGGCTGTTGCAAAAGTCTTATTTTATCTAAAAATGAAGATAGTTATCAGATGCAAATGGTATCCAATGGTATTTAGGTAGCTTATATTCTTCCTTTTTTTATCTCAGGTCATATATACACTCTCTTACATACAATTTCACAATCGCATAAAAAAAATATTTACAGAAGTTTTATACATTTCAACTTTTATTTATTCAAATGGATAACTAACAAGTATATAAACATTCTTCAGAATTTTAGAAAACTTCCAGCCAGACCAATATTATAAGATACCCACATTTCAATGACTTGAACCACCAACAGTGTAAGGCAGATTGTGTGTTCTAAAGGCGATGATACAATGGCATACTATAATAATGACAAAGTTGGTAGCACAGATAAACTTTTAACAATTTTTAATCTGTAAAAGTATTTGTTCTTATCTTTAAATTCCAATTAATCTTTGTATCAATTCATACGAAATACTGATTTTCTTAATGAACCTAAGTACTATATCCAGTTCACTTTTTCATTTTTAGAACTGCTCTCATTAATATCTCCTTTGCACAGATCTTTCAAGAGATTATAGGTATTTCTAACGCTAGCTACTTATCCTGAGTAAATAACAATGATTATCTCAAATAATGGAAGAGATGTTAAATTTATCACAAACATGTTGAGAAACAGAATTGTAATGCGATATAGTCTCATATACGCCATGCTGTCATGTAAGATGAGAACCTCAAATTTATCATTTTGCTAATGAAGATTTTATTTTTTCAAAATAAATTATATTTTCATACAATAAAGTGCATCTTTTCGATTCAACATTTTTTTAACTCTTTCCTATTATCGATGCAAGTTACTGTCCAACTAATAAAGTGAACAATAGTACGAGTCTAATATGTCCATATCAATTAACTCTGTTCGGGACTCAATTCATTCTAGCAACAATATATTAATGAAAAGCAAGCAATTGAGGATATTTTCTGAAGAATATGTCAGAATAGAGGTTTTTAATGTTAACCATTTATGATTTGTGTATTACACAACATCAATTTTTTAAATTTAAATTTTTGGTAAAAACGTATACACAAGAATATATGGCAATTCTTTCTCAGCCCAAAGTAAATTTATTTAACCGGATATTCAGAGATGTCCAAAATTCATTATAATCACAATTACTGACAAGAGTAGCATGCTACAGATGGAAGCTTCCCACATTAGGGATGCAACTCTTTACTAAATTCTTTTGAAGTCTTATTTTTAATTTGGCAGATTTTGACCATGTATTTTTTGTAAAAATAAAATAACTTAATATACTTATGTTGCAATAATTATTTGCGTTGACAAACTTACAAGTATATAATGCATAACAAAATGTACAAATACATTTTCAATCATTTCAAAGCATATTTCATTCATCTCCAAATAATAAAAATATATACATTGCACAATGTTTAAAAATACATGTATCAATAAATTATTCTGATTTCTTTAGTTGCAAATTTTACCTTTAAGAATGCAAACAGCAAAGGTTGATATAACATTATATTATCAAATCTGTTATACATCTCTACTTACATTTAACTTTTAAACTTTATATACGACTTCATTTCTGATATTACTGTAGTTATGTACAACAATTTGCATATGTAATTTATTTAACCAGGTTGCATTATTCTTACATATGATCATAATGCAACAAAAATGATTTGGCACGGCATCTCTATATACTTAACACTGTAATAACAAAGTTCATTACAACAAATGTTAACTGATTAGGCTATTATGTTGAATAATTAAGTAAAATGCCATGAAACAAGTGTTATAAATTGTGTTTTACACATCAAGGGACAAAACCTACAGAAGTATGTAGTAATAAAAACATTGTAAGTCCTTTCAGAAAATATAAATGTTTAACATTGGTTTTAGCAATTGTATTACAATATAAAGTAGTATTAAAATTTATTATGGATCATAATTTACCTATATATGGCTCAAAAATGTTACATTACTGAGGAGGATAAATACTTTATTACCAGAAACTATATTAGTAATTTCTTATAATATAATGCTAGTACTAGTCATTGTCCTTTAGTTAATATGCTGTACAAAAATATTAAATATAAATGAACAAATACTTGGTACTTGAAAGGGTGCTATAAAATAACACACAAAAATACAATGTGGCAACTTTATGCCACAAGAGGATATGTTTCTCAAAGCTACTTTTTCAGTAAGCAGGATATGGAGGAGGTGGATCAGGACTGCTACTCTTAACAACACTTCTTTCGCCTTGGGCAATGTCACCTCTTCGAACAGCAAGAAATTTCAAAAAGGCATCATATCCATAGGCAATCATTGCAACAAAACCAAAAAACTGAAAACAAAAATAAGAACATGAAATTCCAAATCATGATACAAAACAAATTATTATTATTAAAAGCTTATTGTAAATGAGTAATGTTTTAAAATGAAATTAATCTAATTAAGTTAATCAACTGGAATGTCATTTATTTAATTTCAAAAAGATATGATTACCAAATTTTAAGTTATAACTTGTATATGATGAATAATACTCCAAGCCTGACAACCTAGTGTCTAATTGAAATGACATCAAAGATATCCTCAACAAAGGCTGACACCAATCTAAAGTGGTCATATAAAGGTGCATAATTATTAAACTATTCCTCAGTCATGTTTCTGATCATTCCTTATCTGAGCATTGAAAATCATCATTAAAAGGACTGAAGTATGTGGGACTTGGTCTCAGCTCTCACAGATAGAACCTACCTTGAGAGATGGAAGGGACTATCTTTGGGGATGCCTTCTCTCTCTCTGCTTTCCCAGAATCCAAAGCACGTTGGTCTATTTTGAGATGTGTATGTCCGAGGGGGCACAGACTTAGTGTAAGAGTTTCCTATAGGCCAGCTTTATCCTAAATTGGTCGAGGCATGGAGAATGCTGTATCCCCACACTTAACCCAACTCGTGTCATGAGAATAGAGTGAGAAAAGTACTAAGAGCTCAGCCTTCCTGATGCAGGTTTTTCTCATTATAAAAAAATAATATTCAAATATTATAAATTCCCCAAAGAACTGTAACTTCTTTCAGAATAAACAAACCTTACTCACCGATGTTCTTATAAAACCTGACTTTGCACAGAATACAGATTTATTCTGTTCACTAGGAATAATGTTTAAAATAATGAAGAATGGTTTATTTTAAAGCTCTTACACTACATTTCTAATCCACTTAAACCAAAATCTTTTACTATTCCACATTTATAAAAAAAAATTCAGTAAGAATAACAATAAAAGTTTTACAAAATTCTCTCATCGATATAAGCATTATAATGTCAATATAGCTAAATAAAGGAAAAATTACTTACTGCTGCAGCACCAAATGCTTCATCAATTCTACCCCAATCAGCTGCAAGTGATGCAGCTATAAGATAAAAGAATGTCCAAACTGCACAAAAAACAAATTCCTGTAACAGATTTTAAATCATCCATTATCAAATGTTTTAAGACTTTTATAACATTTAAAACTTAAAATTGGCCATTCTTATAGACTAGCATATAAATACATATCAAAATTAGTAACAGTATGAGGATGATAAAAATATGTTATGTTTGAGTATATTATACATTGTTCAAAATTTGTTGTACTGGGAATTTAAAGACACCTTTTGAGTTTCAAAAGCTATTAAAATTAAATTAGAAACTGAAAATATCTACTTTTATTGTTATATAATATCCACTATTCACTATAGTTTTATATCCAAACATAAATATTTAATTGTCATTCATCACAAGTGACCATTCTTGCCATTACGCTCTGTTGGTCATCGACGCATGTTGAATCTCATGAGGAATCATCAAGATACACTACAAAATTCTTGTTTTTAACTCCATAATATTTTGAGGGCATGTTTGATAAACTGCCGTCGAGGTAACAATAGAGAAAGTAATCTGGTGTGGCGAGATCAGAATATCTGGACAGCCAATTAATGTACCCCAAATGAGAAATGAGTCGTTCTGTAAAGAAACTTCAAGGCCCACTATAGAGATCTTAATTGTGTCAGCTTTTGCTCTCTATCTTTTTGAAATAAACATAATGATGATAAGCCTCTTAAGGCATTCTGAATAAATATTTTCCACAAAATTGTGTATCATTCAGATTTAACAGTGACCATTTCTGTATACATTTTCCTCAAATAAATAAGGACCAATGATGCTACCTGACAAAATACCATGTAAGTCAGTGACCTTTTCACTGCAGAGCAGTTGTTCATACAGTTTTTGAGGTTTGACTTAAGTTTAATCAACCTTTAATATTATTATTCCTTATTAAACTTTTAATAAGTTAGTTAATTAAACCAGGTAGGATGTGCGATGAGATAATTTAACAGCCTTGTCTACTAAATTAAAAACTATAGCTCTTTTGTGCTGTGTTTTATCAGTAAATTTATTTAATAAATTTCTTACTTATGGCCATGATACATAATTATATTTATAGTAATACAACTTTCCAATTTTGTTTATAATAATAATTATTAATATTCATACTCACAATTTTCAACCAAGGAATTCTATAAAATTTTTCAATCACATGAAAGACATAAAAAACCAACAGAATTCCAGAAAACCAAAATCCAGTCATTGCAACTGTAGTAAACCATCCACCTCTTGAATGAGGCCACCAAGCTGACGTATATATACATATGATACCAATAATATTTAAAATCTGAAAATAAGTAGAAAACAATGTATCATAAATAAAATTTAAAATAAATGTTTTTTTGCAACAACATTAAAAATGAGCATATTTCCACATACATACATACAAGCACTACTTGTGGTTTTCATAAAATATACTTTATCAACCATACTTAAACAAATCATATTTATAATATACATACAAAATACCTTAAGCTCTACTAACCAACAAACCAGAACCTGTCAAACTTAAAATTGTGCACTCCCACTATTCAGGTTGAAAAAAAAGAATTTTATTTTCCATATAGATCATAAAAATACCATGAAATTGTTCTAATAAAACTTCCACACATGCACACAAAATGAATTCCTATAGTCCATAACTAATATGTTAATGTCTTCCGTGTAACAGGAATAAATGTTATAACACTCTTTCAAAATATATAAACTGTCCACTAGCCTTCACACAGTTCTCCGCATTATATATTTATAAGAAGAAGAAGATAAGTCGCCAAATACAGACAAATTAAGTGAAAATATAAATACCAAACATTTCTGGGATCCTTGTCCCTTTCTTTAGGTGTTAAGAGCCTAGAGCGACACAACTGCACCCGTCAGTTAACAAAACACAACATTTTTATCATTGCATATATTTACTTGGGCATTAAATATAATCCACACTGAATTAAACAATAGATAACATTTCTAGCAAACAGAGTAGGCAATCAATGCTATAACATTAGAAATAATAATAATTATTATGGTACAATGATTCTTTGAGTAATGTATTATGAAAAATGATACAGTGTATTCATAATACTTGGGATCTCTTGTCGTTACAGATGAAAATTTGAATGATAAGAGTTTGTGCAAATGTATCAGTGTGTATAAATAAACACCACTCAATATACTTAATTACTTACACATAAGATTCGTGTTGTATAAATATGTAAATGCATAATGTTATAACTTGTTTCTATAGATTATGTGAATAGTTACCACACAATACCAGACATTCAAACATTAAAATCTATCAATAATATATGTTGTTGAATTGAATATACAGTTATGTAAAAACATTTAATTTTGCTTATAATACTTACAACTTGAGCTGCTTTCAATGCACCAGGTATGGTACGAAAATAAGACGGGTCAAAGCGTAAGTTAGTTTGTACTGCAGTATTAGTAACTGTAGTTGTTGCAGTAGTATGCTGTCCTGGAAAACCTGGATCTGCCATTTTTAAATATCAGCTTCCTGGATAAAACATGCCTTACTTGACACAGAGTACAAATGAACATATTGACAAGTATAACAACATTTCACTTCTTAAAGTAGTTTATGTGCATTATAAGAATAGTCAAAACAAGAATTTATATTAATTAATAGCAAAATAAGCAAAAATAAGTTCTAAATTAAATACGACAATTTTCTACAATCCTTGTTGCTGATTAAAAAATGCCAGAGCTTTGCTCATGTAGTATGTGTGGTGTGTAATTTTTTGAATATGTACATTAACATGAGTAAGTATGTGATATTGCCAGGATAATCAAAGCAATTGAAACTTGGCAACACAATTCAGAACAGGAGGAAGTTCTTTAAATTTGAGAAAAAGTCCTCTTTCCTGTAGGATGCCAATGCCTCTAAAAAATTTTAAGAAGTTCCTCCTGTCCTGAATTATGACACCGAAATTCAAATTTGAAGGAATCCTACTAAATTTCGACATTTTCATTATCTTTAGTCAAGCCAATTTAAAACCTAATTAAAAACAATTTTGGGACTGAAATAATTATTTCTTTACGTGTATCATCAATACTATCTGGAAGTGACAAAATAATATTTTTTTCCCAATATTACATCATGCTCATCCAAGCCACACGCCGTTCATGAAAAGTGATGTTTGGTCTTGTTCATAACCAAAAGTCAGTTTAACTACTCTCGTCAATGTAGATGACTAATAACAGTGTACAAAAAGCATAAAATGCTTATTACTTGAAGAAGATATCATCAGTTGACTGTGTTCCATACAATTAATGAATTAAATGATCTGCACAATGACACAACAACAAAAAGTCTCCGTTCATATTAATTTCAGACTTTTCTAACTCTTACGTGATAAATAAACTTGTTTTAATTCAATGGATAAGTCATTAATTTTCATTAAACTATGTCGACTTAATGCCCATAGACTTTTAAATTGCGTTACAGTATGGTTACGAATTTACTACTTTGGCTATCACCTGTTTTACAATTAAGTATATCATGACATATTTATTGATACCTAATCTCACCCGCTGAAGAAAACTTCTTTCAACGTCGTTCAACGGAAAATATAGTCAAACAGTATGTTTGTAAAACATATAAAGAAACGTAAAACCAGTCTCACTATTAATGCATTAATTTATTGGATTATTTTATAAAATCATATCCGTAAATAGAAGGTAGACGCCTACTCACAGATATTCTGCATATAGTCTTTGAAATGAGAACATTATAAACAAATATCTTTGTTTCACATTTACACAGCGAGGTAATTTGTGTTAAGAAATATTTTCAATCATATCGCTGTATATTAAGAAACAAATTTATTGAGATACATTTCTAAGCATTCAAGGTGACGGTAATTTTTGGATTCCGGAAAGACTTTCCCCAATAGATGTGGTAAATGCAATTTTTAACTCCATTACAACAATACACTTTTATTTTTTTAAAAAAATTTGGTAATCTCTATCAATGACATTGAGATATGATACAGACGGATGCATGTATCACCAAAATATAAAACTGTAGTTTTAAGTATACTGGTGTTTCAAAAATAAAAACTTGGTTTCTTATTCGAGTAAAACAGTTCTATAGATACTATGTCAACCGTCATAAATCTGACGTGACAAAGGATAACTTTCACATTAGCACGCTAAAATTGAATAATTGAGAATGAAAAATTCTATGACAGCTAGAGCATATGTACTACAGCACATAAATTACTGTAGGAAGAATTAGTTTTTCTTACTTTTAAGAACCTTCATAATAGTTCGAATTTCTGCTTTGATTTCGAATATAATATACCTTGCAACATACTCGCTTCCACAGCCAGTTGTCCATATCTTTGCTACTTACTGCTGTAACCTGGTCTCTCGCAGGTATACCTTTGGGGATACCTTCTTCTCTATCTGCTTTTGAACTAAGGTTGTGACAAGACGAGGCACCCCTTCCAGTTTTAAGAGGTGTATGTTCCGGGGTCGCTGACCTTGGACATATGGTAAGAGTTGTTTCTACTCCCATTGGAACAGTCAGTCAGCTACCACGTAAAATTGCGGAGGCACGTAGACGGAAAAGCTGCGTCCCCACAGCAAACCCCTCTCTCGAAATCGGGAGATCGTGGGACAAGTACCAAACGCCCGACCTACCTGATACACGTTTTCTAGGGTTTGTCCTGCATGCCTGTTAGGCAAATACCAGGTAGGATCATGGGGCATAGCCGTAAAGCTCAACAAACTGCATCTTCAGAATATTGGTAACACTATCGCTGTTGTCCTCGTTAAAATCGATGCTCGTGGTGATGTAACACATAGCTTAAAACACTCAGTAGCCGACACTGGCGATAGAGATGTTTCCAATTTCCTTTCGAATAGTGTTTATCTTCAATTTTACAGGCATTGCAATTTGAAAAGATGGGTCATAAATGTTTATGAAACGAATGTACAACGAGAAAATCTGGTTGGAATTAAATTAACTTACAATGAATTGATTACAGCCTGAAAACAAACGGGTAAGGTTATTAGCAGTCGTAACTTATACTTGGAATGCCGCAGAGGACAAGACTTTCATATCAGTAATGAGAAGTTTTTAATATACGTACATATGCATATATATATATATATATATATATATATATATATATATATATATATATATATATTGTAATACCCAGTTAAGAAGGACCTAAATTTTGTTCTTATTTCATCAGGTTTGTTTACCAACTCAGACTGGGGATTCTTGAGTGGTTTGTATATTAAAAAAAGAGAATAATAAAATGATGGATAAGCGGCTCTTAGAGAAGGGGAGGACTATAATTGTACGTTTAGCGGCTCTTAGAGCTAATGGTTTTGACAGACATCGGAACGAAACCCTAAAGGCATAATGACAGAAGTTTTGTGGACACACAGTTATATTAAAAGGATATGTTTATTTTAATTGTATTGAGGGGCTCTCGGAGCGTGAGAAAGCCAACAGTTGGTCTTTGTTTGGCGAACGTGGAAACTCAAAAACTGTGAAAAAAAAGGGAATATTCTGGAGAAGCAGATAAAAGTTAGTTGGACTGGAGACCTCAACGGGGATGGACGTGGAGTGTGGTGCCAGAATCTGAACGAGAAAGACATAGGAGGAGGACGTGGAGGCGGTGATAAATATTCGGTCAAATTGAATGGTGGCCGTACCTACAAATAAAATAAACATTTTAGTCCATGCAAGCAGTCAGGAGTCGGGATATCAAAAAAGGATAAAGTGAACGTGTCTGTGAAGCGTGTGTAAAAGTCTGTGCACAGAAAGAAATTGTAGATTAAAGTGCATTCCTGAAAACCCCAAATAAAATTGTAAGTAGACATTCAGTAATAAATTCTGTAAATTGTTAAATAAGGGTAATCAGTCAGATTTCGTTTTTTTATTTTATTTAATTGCATTGTTTAAGTTGTAAATTTTAGTTTTCCGTTTCCTTATCAACCCAGTAAAGACCCTGGGGTACAGAGTCTGATTTATAAAATGTAACTGGATTATTAGTGTAATTAATTGTTGAGGTACAAGGATATAAAATATATTTCTCCACAGGAAGACCTGATGAAGGTACAAACACGTACCGAAACGTTGTCGTAAATAAATAAATAAAATTTTCAGGTATTGGTCAAAAAATCTGGATTATTTATTTCATATAAACAGACGTAAAAATAAAATCTTTATTAAATATCGTTCAGAGAAAACATTGTATCTGCTGTCCAACGTCATAGCACCTCGCTGTCGCTGCTAAAAGAAACACAGGATTTTGGTGACCAAGAAAATATTTTTCGGTTCAATCAATATCCACATACATTATCAATCCTTTATAATAATCATGTTTTCATTTTAATTACAGGGTTCTCAGGAGCTTAAAAAATTAAAAACAAAAAGGGCGGAAGTGGAACTAAAGATATAAAAAAATTAAAAAAAGCACCTGCTACTTCTCTTTTTCGTGTTTTTTTTAGAGTAATAGGCAACATGAGGTAATCCACATGGTGGCAACTCCCTTTAATATCATAGTAAGGGATTTGAAAGGGGGGTATGCGGTAAGGTAAAGAAATAATGTAGCCAAGGACCCCCGGGCTTAAAATCACTCGCAGAACTGACTGCGACCGTGCGTGTAAACCATAGAGATATAGAAACATATGTCTTTGGTGTAAAAGGTCTGAGCGGACTCTCGAGAGCCTCAGCTGCGAGTTGCTCTTCCGTGTCGTAGATTAAGGTCTATCACTAAGGTAGTTACCAATAATTCTCGTAATGTTCGACGGAACCTCCTTTCTGTTGAGTTCGTCAAGAATGCAACTCCACCTCGCAGAGTTAAATGTATTCTTCACACCTAAGGTCACTACCACACAGTACTTCTTCGAACCCCTTCTCCACCTCTTACCCAGTATGGCCTGCTGAGCCGTGTTCACGGCTATTCTTATCGCGCCAATTGTTGACCGTGCTTTTCTAAAACCGCATTGCATATTAGAAAGTCTTCCATTACTTTCTAACGTGGACTACAGTCTGTCACAGATGATCCTCTCTAAGATCTTTCAAGCTGTGTCCAGCATACATAGGGTTCACCTGGCGGTTTATTAGGCTTCGGGAGAAGTACTAATCTCTGTTTCTTCCAGCATATAATATATATATATATATATATATTGTAATAATTTACTAGGTTACTTTTTAATTTGCCCCACGTTGTGGTGCCAAAATGTAATAATCAAATATATATATATATATATATTGTAATAATTTACTAGGTTATTTTTTAATTTGCCCCACGTTGTGGTGCCAAAATGTAATAATCAAACGGGTGTCAAAATAAAAAGATTATATTTTAACAAACAAAATTTATTTATCAAAAATTAGCAATTTATACAATTTAAAATTATAAAAAGGATGTCATTCTCTCAAAGGTCTTTACTGGGTTTGATAACGGACAAAACATTTAACTCAATCAAAGAACCCAACATTTATCTTTAAATTAAAAAGAAATATTTATTCGTCTAGTACATAGACGAAATTAATTATTGACAAACTTATTCTATCAGATTGATTTTAAATTTAAAGAGTTTTTTTTATTAACACAAAAGAAAAGAACGATATCTGACTGTATCTTTTAATTCGGTTTACACATATTAATACCATGAAATTTCAACTTATGATTACTCAGGAAAATTTGGCTCGTTCGTACACACACACTTTATATACTAGACGTTTTAAACACTGACTCTAACACAATGTTGGTTTGATGAAAGCTGGTTCTCCGTTCGTGAAGGACATATCACTTGCTCGTGGTGAAAACTACTCGACGCTGGATGCAGTGTCCTAGTATCCTACCATCGAAGACAGTGATCTAATTTTGATATTACAACAGATTAGACTTCAGCATACAAAAATGTTTATCGTTGAATATTTTGCTATTCCTCTCGCAGGCTGCAACTTATAAAACATTCTCCTCCCTTAAACGATGTCTGTCTTAGTCATTCTTCGGTGGTCGCAGCATAACTATCTCACTCACAATTCTCCGTTCTCGGTGCTCGCCGTACGCCTCTTCCACTCTAACTCACTTCTCGATGATTGCAGTACGGCTCTCTAACTCTAACTAACTTCTCAAAATCTTATTCTCCGATTATATACCCCAGTCTTATTTTTTCCTTTGTTCCAAAACTACGTCGCAACTGCCCGTTGACAGTTTCCTCCATTATCCCGAGATTTACATTCTGCAGCTGCAGTTCCTTAGTTAGCAAATAGCTAGCTACTCTGTCTTGTCACAAAGCCGACAATCGAGACAGGTCTAATTTGTCTTTGCACCCTCAATTACTTTGGACTTGTCTTCTCACCCCCACACGCACGTGCGCTGTTCTAAATTCTCCAGACCGCCCAAACTGCACCCTCAAGACCTAAGTAAACATGCTACCAAAATTGTCCTCCGGCCCATTAATCAGCAACAATGCCTGCCTTAACAGATTTATTTTGCGACAGGCCATCCGCATGTGCATTGCTCTGAATTCTCAATACCAATCGTAAGTACTCAACATTACAAACTGTCCTCCGGCAGTCCAGACCATTAATCAGAAACAATGCCTCACCTTCAAGGCATTGCAATATATATATATATATATATATATATATATATATATATATATATATATACATATATATATAAAGTCTGTGTGTGTATGTCGGTCTGTTTGATTGTATATTCGGCTATTTGTTTCACAGTATTGATGCAATCAGGCAATTGTATACTTTAATCGCAGCCTTTACTGTACCAACAAGCATTGAGTTAATGAAATCTGTGCCTTTAAATGTGCCCCATCAAATTGGCTGGTGTAGTTTGTGTGATTCGAAAGCTTATTCCATCAACGATTTATTCTGGAATACATTCTCTTTCCTTGCTTTGCTTCTATAAATAAATAGAAAATAAAAGTAATTTCGAACACGTTAGTCTAGCGTCAGTATTATGAAAAAGCTTGAAATAATAATTACTCAACACGAATGTAGGGGACGATATAAGGTTACTAGTTACTAATATTTTTAATGGGCAACAAAGGGAACAAATATACCTCTGACGCAATTCTGAGAAACATAAATATTTGGAGTGACGTTCAACAAAACTGTAAACTGGGATGATGTATTAGGTAGTTCATAAATTTAGAAAACAATGCATTTTGAAAGAATACTAACAGCTTCTCGAATTTGAGACTGTGTGTTCAGAACATTACGGTAAGAATGTATACAGCTTTGGATCGTAAAGGGGGGAAAAGTCATACGTGAATAAGGCTTGAAGTAAAAAGGTATTATACTAAAATCATTATTTATTCTGAAATTTATCAAAAATCTTATACGTATTGTACTTATTTAATCCACAAATCTTGATGTACAAGAATAAGACAAGAAATGTATCAAAAACCTTATAGGAACTCATATTTATCCTAATAACGACTGCTCCTGCACAATTAAATCTAATCGGCTCACAAAAATAAGTACGAAAGTATGAATTTATATTGACCAAATTATCTTTTTTTAAATTTCGTTATACTCGCTTCCTCATTTATTTTCATAGGGGAGATGCCTTTAATTAATTTTTAGGTTCATTAATTTGTACAAATGATCAAGTTTCTTTCGCCGAGTATTGCAGTATTAAATTAAAATACATTTATGTAAATGTACGTTGAAACAGTCTTGTAAGAATTACAAGGTATATTGAAACCTAATATATTAACATCAGTACATTTTTAGTTAAGCACTACCAACATCAAAACTAGAAAACAAAACATTGTGGTAGGACGAAGTTTACACAAAACATATACATTTATCTAGTTGACTTATACACGATCATATTTAATACTTCCCAAACTTCTGATATCAGAAATCTCACGTCCATAGCAACTACAAAATACAGGCTGTGCGACCAGCTCGTCATGAAGTCATTTACTTGAATAAGTAATACAATATATTTTAGATGTAAAATTATTAGTTGTAACAGAATGACATCCACGAATCCTGTTACGAACGATGAACCAAAATTATCTTTGAAGCAAAAAGCACGTATGTAAATAATTATTTATCGTCAATATATTGTTGTACACGAACTTTATGTAAATGAATCCAATCCCATGAAGGCAACAGTAAATATATATTTAAAGTTCATGACTATAATACTTTTATTTATTTGTAAGTTAATTGCTTGTATACCTCAAAATTTATTTCAATTTCAATATTGTAGATATTAGTTTGCTGCAAGTTATTCCAAGTAACTATGAATCCTACCAATCACTTGGTAGTGCATAGTTTTAAAATGTTTTGGTTATTACGATAAATATTTATTTCCGAAGGAGAGTAATTGAATTCAGAATCATTATAATTTAGAACGGAGAGTACTAGCCATTTTCTTCTAAAAAAGCATAAATATATACACCTAAAATAAAATTGAATTAATGTATTTATTGTTTAATCAAGGAAATCAGATTGTCACCCAATGCAATACATGAAATGACAATTCATCTACTAATTAAGATCACTGTCTTGGTGTTCTGATAGAAAGTCTTTACTGATGTGTTGTCAGAGAGGGATTATGTAATAAATATGTATAAACATAGCAGTCCTATAGATCTTACCTGACTTTTGTATATTTTTATTATATTATAAGATAACACTGTCCCACTTAAAGATTGCAGAGCCAGTCTTTAGACCATTTCATAAAGTCATTTCTTTTAAAATGGAATTTGCCTTTGTTAAGTTTGTTTGTGCAATATTTTGAAATATAAATGTAAGGTTGTATTCAAAGCAAGCATTACCAACACAATTTACATTTCTATTCATTTGCAATATACCAATTGGCAGATATTAGTAAATTACAGAAGTGACGAATCACGTTAACTATTAGAAAAAAGGAAAAAATTTCTAATTGTACTCATTACAAATGAACTAATCAATTTATTTTTACAGATATTTACTTGAAAGGTGTCGGCAAGGATTACAAAGAAGCTGTTTATGACATTATAAAAGATGCAAAATCTAACCCTCGAAGAGCATTTTTGACTTCAGCAGGTAAGTATCTTCACCTATTCATTTTCATTTCTTTCCTTGTATTTGGGATAGACTGGACCAACTATTGATTTCAGAAATGTCAGCATTTCTCTTTCTCTCTTTTTCCTATCCAAATTTGTTATTTAATTTGACCTCATCATATTTTCCTCAAGTGTTACATGTATATTTATCACTCTGGCATAGGTGGAAGTTCAAATTTTCGAGCGCCTAAGCCCCTATATTTATATGTGTGTATATATATATATTCAAACTTGGATAGTGAGGAAGGATAGAAAATAAATAGGAGAAATAGGAGGATTGCGCTTTATGTGAATTCATATGCTCGGGCGAAGAATTACGCACATAGAAAAGCATATGTTCAAAGCAGAGAGAAAGATGGAAGAAGAAGGAAAGACTGAAAATATTTGACCCAGGCGGGACTTGAACCCACGTATTCTGCTTAGTACACAGCAGTGTATCCTTCCTCACTATCCAAGTTTGAATGTGAATTAGTTCCTTAATGGATTCTCCTAATATTGTGTATATATATATATATATATATATATATATATTATGGTAAGGAAAGAGAGACAGTTTGTCACTTACCTAAAATTGAAGCTTGGTGTAGCTATTTGCGACAGAAGGATGTTCTTCAAATTTTCGGAAGCTCTCAGCATCCTGCTTCAGGATGGAATTTTACATTCCATGCACCGTCCAACTTGTGTGTGTATGTGGAATAGCTTCCAAGTGGGTGGATAACATATTCATGTTGCAGAATAAGCCAGGGTTTAATATTTTGTAACTATATGCCTCAAGTTTTGAAGTACCGCACATGTTTGTGTGTTACTGAATCTATTAATGCTATTAACAGAAATTTAAAATTTTGTCACTTCAATCCCACATTCATTTTTAACATTTCAGTAATAATCAATTTATTTCATTTATATGAATAACTTAAATTACCATTATGTCTGCATTGCACTGGAACTAATACTATTTAAGTCCTTTTTTAAAAAGTCAAATTCCAGGAAACAGTTTTGATCATTGTGGTTCTTGTCTTTGTTTTGTTTAGGTTTAGGACTTGTTACACTGTGTTACCTAAACAATCCTGATGAAGATGGTTTCCGTCAGGATGTAATTGACAGTCGCCATGAAATCATGTTATTGGGTAAATCAATTCGTAATCCAAAATCTGTTCAACACTTAGAACAGCTCGAACGTTGTTTTAATGAAGGAACTATACGAAGGATTAATTTAGGAATGTTTTCAGTAATCTGGATTGACAACCACAATATAGATTTAGCCATTTATAAGGCACAGTGTAAATATTTACGTCCTCAAATATTTCAGTTTCATAAGAATATAACTGACGTTGGCTTTCTGGGAAAGTGGTGGATTCTTTCAAAGTTAATGGTTAATTATGATATCAACCCATCAGAAATGTTTAATTTTAATTGAATATAACGTATGCTACAGATCTTCTGTATGATGTAAAATGTAATTTAGTTATATTTAATAATAATAAAGATGTTTAGTGAGCTATGCAGGTAATTAAATACATTCAGTAATTTTATATAATTTAGTTCTACATTTAATGACACAGACTTTGAGGTTGATTGATCCCACTATGTCCTTGATGATATATCCTAATCATATGAGATCACATAAATTACTGGAAATGCTTCACATGCTCATTATAATAAAACACTTAATTTTTTAACACAATTAAAAGTTACTTTTGTTATTTTATAAAATTTATTTGACAAGTTAAAGACATCTGAATAATCTATCCAATGCATTTAATATACATTTGCTCGCAGATATTGGGAGAACAAATATAACAGCTATACATTTCCAGATATTTCATGTCAGAAAGTTTATGCTCGCCTAAATGAGCATATGTAATTAAATTTTAATGTAGATAACAAAGCAAAGTGAATTTGTGTCCCGCGAGCACACAGTTCAAACCTTTCCTGACAAAGGGAGCTCGGGCCCTCGAAAATTTGCAATATTTTTACTGCTCACCACGAATGGGACCAACTATTGATTTCAAGAAAGTCAACTTTGCTGTCTCTCTTTCCTATCTAAATGTGTAGTCAAATTAATTAATTTGAATAGGAAAGAGGGAAAGAAAGCAGCTTATTTAAGTCAACATTTGGTCCAGTCAGACTGGGAAGAAATAGTATTTCAAATTTTCAAGGACATGAGCCCTCTTCTTCAGGGCAGTAGGTCTGAACCTTGCTCAGTCAGTTACATGAAATTGATGGCCAATGTCACCATTTCTGACCAGAAGAATGCCATTTATAACTTATTGCTGATATTACCCTGCATAAATGCAATTAAAATAATAGGGAAAATGAGAATGGGTATATTTTGCTGTACACTATTAAGCAGCTAGTCCTGAGAAAGGGTAATTAGGCCCTTGAAAATTATACATGATATTGCCTCTGTGCATTACCATGACTCCAGCTTTCCATTTAAGGTAAGTCAGCCACAATATATTGTAGATTAAAAATATGTAATGAAATATTAATAAATTGTTTCGTTAATAATTGGCGTAATTTTGAGGCCAGAGCATTCTAAAGAACATCATTGTTTGGTGCGAGAATGCAGAGACGATAATGGGTGCTAGGTGTATTGTTGAAAAAATCTTTACAAGACGCTCAGAACTTTAGCGTCAACAGTTAATCAGATATTCAGAGCAAGCGAGAGTGTTTGGGAGCCTGCGCAGAATTCGATATTTAGAGGTGTAGTCTAAACAGTCGAAGAGCAGCGTGTGTTGTGAGAAACAGTCAGTCAAGGATGTCTGAATTCAGTAAAGTATAAGTTGAACATATACAAACTAACCTTTTCTATTAAAGATTCTCCACAGCAAACTGAGTGTGACAATATGAATTCAGCAAAGTAGAAAGGCGCCCAAAGTGGTGGAAAGTGAGACTAGAATAAAATCGGTCCTCTAGCCTGTCTATGAAATATAATGTTGTATATAAAAATTAAATTATCATGTGTACTCAAACCAGAGGTGGTCAAAATAAATGGTATGTAATAACAAAAAACTTTCATCTGTAAACTTGTACATAAATATTGTTTAACACCAGATTTTTAATAGTTATTAGTTTAAAATTTTGTTATTGTAAATTTAAATTCATTTCTATCCTTTTGTAATTTGGTGAAAATTGCAATTCACTGTCTTTATTACAGGCCCGAAGAGAGGCCCTGAAATATAGATTCTCATAAAATCTGAGGCATTAACTTAAAAATATTAAAATGTAAATTCAACAAAAAACAAATTTTGTCAACTAAATAATGTTTATAATCTTTTAAAAAATATTAATTTCAATTTCCTTTATTTTTAATCTTTTGAATTCCACAATTTGTTTGTCCTACCATGCTAGTATTTTTGCTTAATTTAATTAATCTTGTGTATACCACATAATTTGCCCACAACAATATTCCATTCACCGGTCGACTGTAACACTCCTTATTTAAGGAGGCTGAGAGCCTTTGAAAATTTGAAGAACAACCTTCAGTTCCCTATGGCTACACCATACTTCACTTTCAGGTAAGCCACAAGCTATTTCCCTTTCCTTTCCATACCAATATTGCAATTATTTTGTCAATGTCACATGCTTACTAGTATTATATATATAAACACAGTGTGATCTTGAGGTAGTTTCACATAAAAAGATGGACAAGCACATGTCTGAACTGTATACTCTAGATTTCAGTGAGTTATAATCTAATTGTGACCATGTGTAGCATAACAACAGCATGTCCTTCCATGTGGAAAACCCACATGTGCTATAATTGAACATCCTGTGCAACACAAATGCCTGTAGAAAGATACCACAGAGAAGAGAAAATTCAGTTAACTGATAAAGGAAGCTACAAAATGGAAGGAGTAACACATGATACAGGAAGCTTTTAATCAAAAATTGATAAACACATACTTTATATGTAGAATGAATTTACTCAGCTTCATTTTCAGGTACAATAAATCTACATATCACAAATATTAGCATATTGTTAAAGTTGTTTGAACATTTTCTATAAGTATTACTTTTATAACAGTTCCAATAGTATTTCAAAGCAAATAAATTTGAAATTTTTAGGGAAATGTACCAAGTGTATATGACAATGAATACTTTAGAAACTGTACTTAAAATTCAGGCTAAATTTCCTTTTAATAGCTTATTATTTAGTGTCTGTTAAGCAGTGTTTATCAGTTTGTGAATTTATTTGAAAATATTATGTTTCATTCATATATTTTTGTCTGTTGACCACTAGAAACTATACAATAGAGTTGAATGTATTTATGTTAAGCATTTATTTTTATAATAGTCACTCTCAGATATGCTGCACTGATTGGACATTATTGACCCATACTGTTCTAAAAAAAATTTATAAGAGCCAAAATTTCTCATTCTCCAAAGTATTATAAAAACAATAATTTAAAATATCCAACATAAAATTTATTTCATGTGTACAGTATGATCAAAACAGACAAATAAATTTGTCTAGATACTGTATACTTTATAAATTCAAGACAAATATTTACACTTTACAAAAATTACATTACTGTAGGTCATGTATAAAAAATATTTTAATGCTCACTTATCGCAAACAATTAAATTGATACTGTCAACATGTCAATTTCTTACACTTCATATAAATAGGGACACATGTTTATACTAAAACATAACAGTCAAAATGTTTATTGCTGATTGTGCATGTTGGTGCTACCTAGAAAATGTCGCTTCGACAATTCGGACATCTAGTTACACCATGCTGGAAAAAAAATATATATATATAAATGCCAAATGTGATAATCATTGCAATTTACAATTACCATCTTAACCAGAAAATAAAAATGCCTATCACAACAAAACAAAGAGATACTCTATTTGAATAAGTCAGGCAATGATACTAAACAATAGATAGATGGTTCTGGGGTCAAGAAATATTTTTTTGTCTTCATGTATCGCTAATTACAGTGGATGGACATCAGATGTAGAAATGATTGGTTTACGTATATATTTTTAAAGTTGAAGTACCCAGAAATGAACTTTTGACCCCCTGAAGACATTTCAGTTAACTTTTCCTTACACTCTTGATGAAAGTATGACTTGCCAATTGCAATCAAATCATTCTTGTCCACTCTGAAAACAGTTTTATGTAACATGACAGTTTTTCTGATTGATGGCAGGACAAAAACAGGTTTGTTAATTATTTAATAAATTATTTGCACTTTGTTGATAAAGTTGGTAGTGGGGCGATGGGGTGTATATTAAATATATTTCGAAACATAAAAGTGAATAAGAAAGACCTGCTTACTTACATCCCTGCATTCTTGCAAACATGATCTATGTAATCTGTGTCCACACTTTAGAGTGGAGGTTACTTCTTGATTTAAGGATTGTTGGCAAACGGCACAATTACCATCATCTTTGTTTCTTCCACGGGGCAAATGCTCGTCCAAACCATCATATCTATATAGAGTGCAAAACTAAAATAAATTGCAGTAAACATTTTATGTTTATGCTTACTATAAAACATACAACACAAACCATGAGCATAATTTAAATGCGATTACTACAATTTAGATAAAAATTAATTAAGATGTTGTACATCAATTAGTAAATACGAAAACATTAATTTAAATACAAGGTCACGATTAAAACTATACATTTAGATAAATAAATAGGCAAATAACAGACAAAGTGAAATAATATAAATACCACACTTTTCAGTAAACCATTGTTACTTTCTTCCGATGATTAAAAACGCAAGAACCGTGAGAACGACACAACTGCACAAATCAAGGTAAGGAACTCTAAAGTTTTACTAACACAAATTATAGGATTGCAAATAACATCGCAACATAACCAAGCTACCTACCACATCGCATTTGCATTTATTTATTTGAAAAAAACAATAAATTCTGTCCTGCGGTTACAGGTTTGCACATTCTCTGAAAATAAAACCACCACTACTCACCCGCAATAGCTAATCCGTTGAGGTGTTTTATTCGAGAAGTAATAAATAATTAGGCCTGCAAATATAGTAACACAAACAGCAGCCGCAGTTTGAAGCATGTTACCGCAGGATGAAATTTTCTTCTTTATAGGTACCAAGGCTTCACGAAGTCTGCACCAGCTGTACGTTTTGTCGCATATGATCGCAGTGTACTATGTGACATCTCAGTTGGATTTAATTTAACACCAAAGATCGCACAGATATCCAAAATTAGTCTTCAAAAGATATACTATTATCAAATTATAACTAACATAAAAGTTGCAAATAACATCGCAACATAACCAAGCTACCTATCACATCCCATTTGCATTTATTTATTTGAAAAAAAAAACGAATTCTGCCCTGCGGTTACAGGTTTGCTATTGTAACGAAACCGATTAGAGGATTCTCTCGCAGGTGAACCTTCGCAGAGACCTCTGGCGGAGACTACCTTTGGGGATGCCTTCACATCTGTCTGGTTTTTTGAACTAAGGTTCCCACATGCCGAAGCACCTCGGCCTGTTATGAGAGGTGTATGTTCCGGGGTCGCACACCTTGGGCATACGGTAAGAGTTGTCTGCTATTCCCATTGGAATAGTCAGCTAAATCGGTCAAGGCACAGTGAGGGGAAAGCTGCGACCCCACACTGAAATATTAGTCATATATTTTATTTTCACGTCTGTTTTTAATAATGAACATCCTTAACGGCCATGAACAGACGATTTTTATAATTTAAAATAATTATTAATCATAAAATCTTAAATTAACAACACAAACACGTTTCTGAACATATTTATAACATCGTCAAGCTGTGTGAATCGAAGAAAGGTTTTTGTTTTGATGTTTTCAACGTTTGCTCAGTCATGTTGATGATCGTTGAACATATCTGCTTGGTCACAGTGTAATTAATCTCGAATTTAAATACTGATACATTATGTGACATGTGGTATATGATGACTGCTGATATCGTCTGCTAATGTAACAATTTATATGTTAATAAATGTTTCACGGTTACGCACCAGATTCTGATTTCTCGACGTTGTTTTTCTCCACTGCTGTCTGCAGCCTGTGTGGCGCTTTGTGACTTGTGCAAGGTATACCATATATGGTGGCGGACATGCTGCGACCTGATTGGCTGCTGAGGATCGCCTGACATTTACTACGCGACATGGAAACACATGTGTCCTGGACGATGTGGTCAGGCGATCCTCAGCGGCCAATCAGCATGTCCGCCACCATATATGGTATACCTCGCACACGTGACGCAGCGTCACACAGGCTGCAGACAGCAGTGGTGAACGTAAACATCCAGAACCTGGTGAGTAACTGTAAAAAATTAGTTAATAATTTACACGGGAAAAGCTGTCTTTCTTATTAAAATTATTTCAGTCTGTGCGTTATTTAGGAAGTTATTTTATTTAAGATGAGAACAAGAAATGCACGTGGATATTGGGAACTGCATTAGACACCAGCTACTGTTTCTTCTTCATATTATAGAAAGTCATTTAATTGTGTTTATGGGACTTTATATGAAAACTTATGGAACGAATAAAAAAATGATTGTCTATAATTTTACATTTGTAATTATTGTAAGTACAGTAATTATTGATTTATAAAAAATAATTACGGAATACGAAAAAGATGAATATGGGAACGCCAACACCATTACTCTTAAAAAATTGATTTGCAGAAAAATAAATAAAATTAAACATAGTTTTCAATTTAAATAAAAATTAATTATTTAATTTCGAAAATTACTAAATGAAGTACCACATTATTAATTTAATTTAGTGAATTTTCAAACAATGCAACCTGACCGATAACACATTTAGGGATAGAGGTGGAGTTGCGATACATAAAAATAACGAAACAAATCGGGGGGTTAAGGAGGATAAATGACATCTCGGGCAACGTCGTGCACTCACCTACTAAAAAATAAATCGTGGTTCTTCGTCAGTGATAAGCTTTTAATCGATAGGAAATTGCGTGAATAAATTAAATAATTGTAAAAGTATCATTATTTGGGAGATTACAAGCCCTCACCCACATTCCAGCTTCTCAACACTGATAATAGCGAAATTATCACTTTCCAACTGACAAATATACTTCAACTGCCAGGATGAAACTACTGTGCTGTTGGCTGACCCACATACCTGCTGAAGAAGAAGGCTTACACTCGAAACATTTTGAAATACTCCTTTCTATCAAGCATGGTGACACCAGAACTCAATTTTCTGTGTATCTGTTGTCTATATATATATATATATATATATATATATATATATATATATATTGAATAGGTTCATTTGTCCTGCACATGTCGAAAAATTATTTTTCGGAGTCAGTGCGGTTAACAGCATTTCTCCTAATGTTGTTTGTGTATAATTTCAACATCTTTTAGAATGATGTTGAAACTGGGCCTTTGGAAGTTGCTGACATTCAACATTATGGTTAGCTTGTTGTTCTGTCCCTAGGAGTGGGGGTGGAAAATAGCTCTGAGTACAATCTTAAATGTGTAGAGCAATTTTTCCAAAGTTTGTCCACATATTACTTATGATTCAGGAAGAATCACTGTTTTCTGTTTGGAAAACATTCTAAAATAGCAATTTTTAGCATAAAATTAAAAGTTTTCAGGGTCACATAGTTTGATAGTGTAATTCACTAAACTGTCAATGTTTAATTTCAACTACAAATGACAATGAAGGGGAACATTGTATGAGTGGGGGCAGCAGGACTTTAAATAAAAATATTGCAAAAACTACTGTTAATGGTGTCTATATCAGGGTTATGGAAGTTGCTAATGTTCATAATCTGGATGAAATTGTAGTTCAGTGATGGGGTAGGGGGTAAATTATTTTTTACCCATAGGATACTGGGACTATTTTTGACACTCTTAAAATGAGATTAGTGCCAAATTAAATCAATTTCTAGGCAAATATAAATAAATCCCTGGGAATCCAGCTAGAATTTATATAATTATATGTATGTTTGTGTAGTTGAACACCTATGTATACATGATACCATATTGATGTCACAGTGTATGCTAGTGAAAGGAATAAATTACATGCTATCTTATTATTATTGTTATTAAGGACAGTGTCCCTTGCCATTATAGTGTCAAAGGCCCTCATCAGAATAAGATTTTTTTAATACGCTATCTGACAAAACACTATGGATAACTGTTTCTTCAAAAACATCAAATACTGTTTCATGTTATAGCAATAATTTTACTTCAAGCCATAATATAATGACTTACACATCAATGAGCAGGTTAAATGTGTGCACCATGCTTACTATATTCCTATGATTGCTCCAACATTATAAATTATTATTGGTTCATTGATATAATCTATTAAAATACTGAAAACAAATGGATTAAATAATAGTTGGTAATTTTGATCTTTTAAACTCATACTGTTTAATAAAGATTATAATATTACATATTTTTAGGTAAAAATCAATCAACTGAAATAGCATTAAACCTATTGTTAATATCTAGAAAGTTGCCAGAGTCACTTAAACTGCTATCATCACTTGATTCAACAGTTGCTGGTTGTGATTTCTTTTTTCTTTTATTTCTTTTTTTATTTGAGTAAGATACACCTAGTAACATTGGCATTACAGTCTTCACGAAAGTATTGTGCAAGTCCAATACTGATTGCCCATTACAAAGCAGAAGCGATACATAATTATTCACATTAGATCGTTTTTGGAAGGAAGTGTAAAGATTGTAAATTAGAGTTCCTGTAAAAAAATGTGACATCTGAATTTGAGGTAAAGGAAAATTCAGAAGAGAATTGAGTTGTCTGCAGTGAAATATGCAACTCTGAAGCTGAGCAAACGCATGGACAGTTGTTTTACAGTATAATTTAACATTTGTTTTGGAACGTTCATCAATTTTATGAAAGTGAAGGAGTGATTCAGCAGCTGCAAAACAGTCTTTTATTAAAATTCTATCAATCATTTCTTTGAAATAATTTCCTTCTCCTGTATAACCATTTTCTGATATTTTATTTGAAGGAAAGTTAGACTCTTTTGATGATGACTTTGTTAATATGTCAAGAGACTTTTTCAGAGTTTTTTTATTCCTGTGATAACCACATTTTACATCTATAACTTTTAGTGTTATAGCACACAAAATTGCAGCACTCAGATGTGAAAAGTTACCTTTTGGTTCTTTCATATTTCTGAACCAATACACCAAAGCAATAACAAAAAGCTTCCAATCTTCAGTAATTTGATTTATAATATTAATGTCTTGAGATAATCCCATTGTTTGAAACAAAACAGTAATTCTTTCGTGGACAGATAAAAGAGGTAAGTTATTCAATGAAATGGAATTTCGTATTGAAGTAGAAAATTCTTGTGATGTTAAGAAAAACTGTTTCATACCACCACTTTTTCCACGAGAATAGCAACTTAAAATACTTTTATTAGAATAGTCATCACAAGTTATCAATATATCAAATATTTGCTTTATTATTGGCAAACTAATGTCATGTGAAAATGGAAGAGAGAAATCTTCAACTTGTGGTGTCAGTAAGTAGATATTGTGAATTAGCATGTCTAGGAAACTTGAATGCAAAAGCCCTCTTGAAAATGACACTCTGAACCACTCTGGTAAAATTGATATTTGACTTGATTCTATATTTGTACAGCTATCTGGATTACTCAAATCAACTTTCAGTTCACTGTTATGTTTATTTAATTCTGTATCTGATTCATTCAAAATATTTAGAAAGGAATCTGAAATTTTGCTTTGTAATAAATAGTTCATTGCAATTCTGTTTATTTGTTCTTCTACAGAATCACGATCTTTTTTCTTCAAGTGCTTCAAAATCTAAAAATCATTAAAAAAATAATGTCAGTAACCCTCAAAGCAGATGTGAACAGAATTAAAAGCAATCAATCTATGATCAGGAAAAATTTTCCCACCTTAAAATTTTGTGACTGAACTAAATCATGTTTATTTATCCAAAATTCAGAAAGCAAATGTTATCCAAAAAAAACTTGTATGCCAATTTTAGGTCAGCAATAAGCTTGGGCACAATTAACTGTGCCTCTCACACACAAAGATTATGGACTTCAAATTAATACAAAATGAATTAGGTCCAAAAACAAAACAATTCACAATTCTGTGTGAGATCCACAAGAGTGAGGCAAGTGTTCAGAACTGCTCTTTCTCAATTTGTGATTGTTCCCTACAAAGTGTACAACATAGAAACTGATCTGTCCAGCAAATACCTCCTCTGTAATGCAATATACAAGTGGAGAATGTCACATTCTATATATTTGTAAAGTAGTAACATTCTGAAATGAAACATATGGCTTACGAATACAAGACAGAATATGGGTTTAATGTGTGTAAAAAGAAACAAAGAACATGGGAAAGTTTTTATTATTTTATACTATTTTGATAATACATGCCTTCAGGAAAAAATAAAAAAGTTAATTTAATATTCAATATCTATCGATGATATGTCACCTTAATATAACAGCAGTGAAAGTTTTTAAAAAGAAATACAAATTGATGCCCTGGATAAAAATAAGAGTTATGGCATTTGAATTGTTTTTACATATTCAACAGCTCTAAAGTTGTGGAAATGTTATATTCTTACACCTGAATTTCAAATAACTGTAAAAAATGTATGTACAAATGAAACATTGGAATAGATGAGCCACCAATAAGCAAATTGGAAAATCACGATATTGATAGATGAGCCACCAATAAGCAGAATAATGGAAGATCACAATATTGATGGTAAGAGATAGAATAGAAAGTTATGGAAATATGGGAGATAAATTGAGTTGAATTTAAGAAAAACATAAGACACAAGACAACCAATGTTAGAAAAAATTTTAAGACGATGTTGTAGGTAATTTGTTAAGAAAATGAAATCTATAACTTATTGTGTAAATGAAAATAACTCTAGATATGCACAGAATGCAAATAATTACTTCAACATACTGACTGACAACATATTAAACAACCATATTCTTAAGAAAAGTGAAATTTGTTAATCTTCTAGTAATGTAAAAAACAGCTTTGTTTGAGGCAAACAAGCCTATTAGTTTTGAATTATTTTTGAAGGTGTTATATAGTTTGTACATAGGTCAGCATAACACAAAAGTATAACATGAACAATGGGAATGTTCTAAAAAAACTTCCCTAAAAATATGGTACAAAATAATTTTGAAAGTTATGCCTAAACCAGTCCTGTAAATACTTCTTACCCTTGACTATAATAATATAAAACTTTCTGCAAGACTTTTGCCTAAAGTTTCTATATTTATCATCCAGTTAATATATTATAATCTATTAGTTCAAACACTGTTGCCTTCATAGAAAGTAGCAGATGAAATATATTCTATTGTAAATCACACTAATTCAGACATTAATTTACTAGTGCTTTCAAAGCCAACAGTAATCAAATCAAAGTAACAAAAATATTTGATATTAATGATTTCCTTACCTTTGTGACTGCTGTTTCTAAATTTTCATTCTCTAGCCAATGAAGTAGACCTGATATTTTTTTCTGTGTTTCATTCATTGCTCTGCCCTTAGGTAATTTAATTTGTGAAAAAAAATTATCAAAAATACTAGGTTTAATATAATCATTACCTAATAATGTTGCAATCAAGGGAATTAAATTAATTTCCAGGCCACCAAATGTTTTAAGGAAATTGTGAATAGTATAAATTTTACATTGTAGATAGTAATATTCTGATTCCGAATGTCTTGTAACTTCCATTTCCAATGTAGAAAATGGAATGTATAAAACATCATAAATATAAAAGTCAGAATCATAACTTAGAACTGGACAACCAATATGTCTTGCAAGAGATGCAATTTCTCCATCTGCTTCAAAATCACATTGTATAAATATGATTTTTAAACTTGTTAGAGTATCTTTAAATTCTTCTCGCATCAGAAGCGGAAAAACCTTCATTTTTGATTGATTAACAGGAGTTACATTTTTTGCTGTATAATATCTTGCTCTTAATCTCATTTTTACAGTAGCAAGCTTGCGTGATTCATATCCCCCATCAAAAAGTACTAATGGCTTAACATTACACTTATTCAACATAGTGAAAAAATTTATAACAGTTTCTCTGTATGTATCATAGTCACCTCCAAATGCACAGTTACATTTTGAAAACCAATTATACAGTTGTGATGCAATATTATTACCATCTATAACAATATAACAGTCATGAAGTTCATGCAATTGTAAATATTGATCTGCATGTTTTGCTATGTATGTGGTCAGACCTCTCACTCCCATATCTGAAAATAATTATCTTCGTATTAGCTAAGATTTATAAAAATAAAATATAACTTACAAAATAATTTTTTTGCTACATTAGTTTTGTCACACAAAAAATGGTTAGAGATAGCTAATTTAAACCAACTAAAAACAAACCTATTGACTCACAATTCTCATTTTGAAGTTTACTGAATTCAATACAGTGCAGTTGACCTGCATGAGGCTCAGACCTTGTAGGTTCAGTGAAAGGATAATGGCACCTCATACATTTAAACTGAATATATGTGTATTCATGCCTGGCTGGCACAAAGTTTATATCTTTCTTCCCGATTGAGGGAGCTCAGGCACTCAAAATTTTGGAACCTTCTCTCACCTAAACCAGACTGGACCAATTATTGATTTCAGGTAAGTAGGCATCACTGTCTCTTTCCTATCTAAATCTGTAATTTAATTTGACCTCATCATATTTTCCTTATGTATTATATAAATACAACCTCTAACTTAGTTTACATTTCACCTATTATCATTACTTATATCAAGTTAAGTGTGTTTTATATATGTAATGTGAATGTTTGATTGCATGTGTTTATTATTGTTATTTTTCCATTGTTGTGACCTTTTCTTGAGAGAGAGGGGGGGAGGGGGAGTGTTGTAGTCTAACAACTGGTTAAACATTCAGTCCTACTGTCTTGAAGAAGGGAACTCGGGCTCTTGAATATTTGTCATGTTACTGGTTTCCAGACTGGAGACTAGATATAATTTGTGTGTAAAGAAAAGAGAGATATATGATGGTTTACGTGTAACTTAAGCTTGGCATTGCTACTCTGGACAGAAGGATGTTCTTCAAATTTTCAGAGGCTTTTCATCCCCTTTTATAGGCAAGAGCTGCATAGCATTCAAAACTCCACAACTGTCTAGCCTACAGAATGTAAATCTTTTAATTAATATAATATGTGTGGAAAGGAGAGAGTTGGTGGCTTACTTAAAGTCGGCAGCCAACTGGTGAATGGAATATAAATCTCTTTCCTGAAGAAATGGGCAGAGAACCTCCAAAAATTAGAAGACACCCTTCAGGTAGTCACCACCTATCTCTTTTTTCCTTTCCACACATATTATAGTAATTATTTTGACAATGTCACATCCTTACTCACATTTATATGTGTATAAAGCATTTAAGGAAAAAGTGACAAGTCAAATTATCTAACATTTGGATAGGAAAGACTTAC
Source organism: Zhengitettix transpicula (assembly GCA_037074705.1). NCBI lineage: Eukaryota > Metazoa > Arthropoda > Insecta > Orthoptera > Tetrigidae > Zhengitettix > Zhengitettix transpicula. The sequence continues at coordinate 40,742,904 of CM073592.1, read as the reverse complement.
CATAAATCAACAGTTGGTCCAGTTCTGTTGCTCAGAAATAACACCAACAATTTCAACCTATGCTTCACACTGACCCTCCTTAAAGATTCTGGACTCCATCTTTGAGAACTGTCCTTCCAACACAATCTTACAGTCTAAGTAAAGTCCTGGACTCAATATCCTCTAATATCATAATAATCATTATTGTAATGGTTATATTATATTAATTAGTGATTTTTATTGTTATAACAACATTTAATCCTGTCTCAATCTCACTGACTTACTTTTTATATTTAACTCTAGTCTGTGTATATATTTTTCTGTTAATTTTCCTTCGTCATGGCCTTTTCTTGAGAGAGAGTTGTTGCCTTTGTTGGGTGTTGATTATTGCTGTGTAACAGCTGGTGAACCATGGTTATAATTCATCAATTTGTACTCGCCGTGCACACTAATATCCTGACGAAATGGGCTTAGGTCCTTGAAAATTTGATTTTTGTACAGCCCACCTGGACCACCTTTTGATTTCAGGTAAGCCGACTACCCTACTTCTCTTTCCTATCCAAGTGTGTCTGTGTGTGTATATATATATTTTATTATATTTATTCCTTAATGGAAGCTCCTACATTGCCTCTACTCTATCCATTCCTCCACTAAACTACTAATTTTCCCCAATAAGACTGTCTATATTTGACCCGGTGGCCGAGGTGTCTGTGTACTGAGCAGAATATGTGGGTTCAAATCCTGCCTGGGTCAAATATTTTCAGTCTTACCTTCTTCTTCCATCCTTCTCTCTGCTTTGAACATATGCTTTTCTATGTGCGTAATTCTTCACCTGAGCATATGAATTCACATAAAACACAATCCTCCTATTTCTTCTATTTATTTCTATCCTTCCTAACTATCCAAGTTTGAATGTGACTTTGTCACCAAATTAGTTCCAATTCCTTAATGGATTCTCCTAATATTGTGTGTATATATATATATATATATATATATATATATATATATATATATATATCTGAAGGTTGTTCTTCAAATTTTCAGAGGCTCTCAGCCTTCTCATTCAGGAAGGAGTGTTACACCATTCCATGCACCGGCTGGCTGCGGACTGATATATATATCTTTATGTATAATCAAATAGTTAATTGGAAAGAAGATATGACTTGTCTTAATTTTAACTGTTGCCTCCACAATACTGGAGAATTATGAGAAGTTATGATCTTATAACAAACAATACAGGCAGGGTTTGAGCCCTATATTACCTACAACCCTATCTGGTAAAAGTTTTCTTCAATTTCTCAAGGGGTTGTAACAAAGTAGTAAAGGTAAAAGAGAGACTACGAAGATTAGAGGAAATTGATACACATCTTTTCTAAAGTGTAGGTAATTTTGTAAGGAAAGTTCCATATATAAAGTTCAACATGTGAACAATTGACAGGTAAGGCATATAAGAGAATGGGTATGAAGCAAAGTTATTGCTAAGGGCATGAGCAGCTAATGGGAACTGTTTTCTTAATTTTAAGAATTAGGAGTTTTAAGAGTTAGGAAGGACTTTTTTTTTTGGGCAATACAGTATGCAATCTAAGTTTAATTAGTTTGATGGTGTGGGATGAAAGATAGATGACACTTTTTTTGTTTATGTAGTTTGCAGAATCCATCATCACACTTGACTTGTTGAAATGTAGTTCTCAGACAGTGAAGGAAAAAAATGTGTCTAAAGTATGACACACAAATATTTCTTGTAGAGGATTTGAAGTAAGAGAATAACAATTTGAGGAGTAGAGTTATACCTAACAATAATTGTGACCCCCACAGATTCAATACACAGATACTGTGTGATAGTGTTAAATCAATAGAATAAGTTTTTCTCTTAGTAGACACTTTTCAATTTCATGGGTCTTTAAAATACTCTTTATTTGTGAAAGAAAGGAGGAAGTGTAAAATGGAATGTTACACATCATATGATAATCCAAACCATAGAATGTATCTATAAACAAAGCATTTCAATTAGTCTGTGGGTTTTCAAATGACAAACCAATTTGTCCCATTGGATCCTCTGGAGGATCGCCATGTTATTATTAATTCACAATCAACGTGGTAAACCTCAGAAATTTTACAAGCTTAGAGCAGTTTCGTTGTTTTATGTTGGTAATCACACAGTTGTGCACGTACGAAGGTTTAATACAAATGTTTGTACATAGTCAGCAAAGTCAAACGTTCAACTTGAATTGTTGGGAAAATATTAAAAAATTTTACATCTTAAGATGATACAAATTGCTATGTAATTTATATTTTCGTTCGTTAAACTCAAATTCCACCTACCATATGCGAGACTAGAGATCGAAACTGAAATAATGCACTGCCTTCTTCAATTGGAAAATTGCAGATTTAGATATATCTCAGAAGGCACATTAATTTACTTTATCAATAATAGGCAATATAAAAGAAATACCTCCATTAAAATATACTATTGGTGTTACAATAATAGGCTCTTAAGTCTATATATTTTATCTTAGAGTATTACAGATTTTCATTGTAAATGACTTAAGCTACATACAAGAGGATTATAAAGGAATGTTAGGTGTTTTTTTAAATAATTGAGTCATGCAAGAATAATTTGCACAATTGTGCAAAAGTTCTAGATTTTGATATTTTTAATTGCCCGCGCCGTCAATTAGGCGACTAATCACTATTCAAATAAATTGCAAACGTCTTTATTTAATTTAGCTCAGTGAGAGACGAGTAATTTATGGAATTTTCTTGTGTTAGATTACATTTAAGACGTTTACTTGTATATATACTTGTATATATATATATATATCAAGAAAATGACTTTGTCATGGAGTTAAAACAAACGTTATTTGTACTTTTGTGAAGATAAAATTTCTGAAAAGGTTTGTCAGTTTGTTTCTTATTAGAATAAATAAATAAATAATCTTTGCCTAAGATTTGTTATTGTCTATCCATCTTTGAGCGTGTAGTCTGGTCCTATCACCGCAGTCATATTGTGACCCGCCACCGCTTTTCGACTGGAGTATTTTAGTTTCTTTATTTTAAAGAACGTGTTTAAATATCTGTTTCAATGGCGTGGAATTTACATTAGTATTTCAATTCCGTCAATGAAAACCCCACTAACACACGCTGCTATTCTACGATCAGATAATTTACAATTACGAGATATCAGGTCCAATTAGACTTTTTCTAGAAGACAAGAACGCATTACTTGTGGGCATTCTAAATACCCTGGAGCATATTAGATAAAAAAAATGGTAAATAAGACTTTTGTAAATTTTTATCCAACATGCTGCAATACATGTAAAATTTATGACATTAAATGTCTTAAAGTTTGTAGTGGATGCAGGATAGTGTGTTATTGCTCCTATGAACATCAAAAACAAGATTGGCCCAAACATAAAGACATGTGTAAATGTGTTGGTAGGATATTGAAAAATAATAATTGGAAGAGCTTGTATAATTCACCAGTTAAGTCAACATGGTCAATAGTATGTTCAAGTAGTATGTTATTAGTTGAACTGGAACTTTGTCGAATGTTAACAGTATATGAACGACAAATATTAATGTTTCCCAATATTTGTGCATATTGTAAGATGTATAGTGGACAGAGTGATACATGCTGTATGTCATGCTTTAGTGTCAAGTTTTGTTCAGAGGAACATAAACTCTTGTACAATGCCAGGCATTTATTATTTTGTGATGAGCTGAAATTGTGCTTCTTTCTAGATATCAATTCTTCTAAGCTAGACTTACCCAAATTACATGTTATGAATCAGAAAGAATATGTAAAATTGCCTTCAAATATTCATGAATTTATTTGTTCATATACAAATATAAATCAAAATGATAGTAATTTTAAGCAAAAGCTAAATCTAGCTTACTTTTCAGAAATTCTAACATGTCCCCTTACATTTATTTTTGTTTGTCAAAATGAAAAGTTTTATTTGGAAAATGTGACTGTACATATTGTTGGTTCAAGTTCATTTGAATGTTTGACTGTATTTGGATGGGAATGTGTGTTTCACTGGATACCATATGTAAAGTCATTGCACTTAGTCTTAATTGGACCAGAATGTATACCCAGTGATAATTTCAAACTATGTTCATTATGTGAAGGGCAGAACAAAACTATTCTTATTGAATACTATCCATCTGTGTACTATCACGATTATACAAAAAAAGAGACATATGTATCCCCTGATATCATCATGGCATTTAACTGTGGATTTCATGAAAACATTAATCACAATGATACATGGAGTGAGAGCATTCCACTTTTAATTCAGTTGAAACCAGTACCTTTAGTACTTACTTCTTATACAGAAGAAGAGGCAAATTCTGATCTACTGAGAATAAAAGAATTATTAAATAATAAAATAGTTGTGCCCATTAACTGTAACAAAAATTTATTCTCTAGCATGCGGCCTCACAGAGACTGGGAATCTGATCCCTTGAAAACATTTTGTGCAAATAGTTACATATCTGTAATTAAAGCCAAGTAAATCGGTTTTTTAGATGCAGTTTAATACCTTGTAAATTATAATTTCCATTAAATATATATATATATGACATTTCACACAGTTACTCTGGAACTCTCAAGAGCTTTATCTAAATAAATATGAAATAGATAAAAATATAATAAAGCCAAAGTAATAAAACAGACTTGTAATTGCCAAATAAATTGTTATAGGAATGTATCATTACATTGTGATTATAATAATAATCTTGATCAGAATATCCAAAATATCAACATTTAATAAAAATATTTCAAAATAATAATACCAAACAGTAATATTTTACAAATTCTCAGTACATAATCATAGTAGGTTTGATTTTAGACTATCCAATCAGAATTTGTGTGATGTAGAACATTTAACTTAAAAATAAAATAAATAATAAAATATTTAAGGAATGCATTAAAGTTGTTCCCCCTCTATACAGTCAATGCATTATACTGAAGTGAACAATGATTGAAAGTTCAATCACAAAATATCTATTACCTATAAAATTTACTAAAGTATATGGTATAAGTATTATAAAATAACTGGAGGGGTAACTGTAAAAAGTTCACACCACACAGGGCAATGTTCAGTTGCAGCACCACCCCACAACCATCCTTTAGGTATTGCTAGATGATTTAGACCCTGCCGAACTATGCCCCAAACACCTGAAAAATAGAAATACACACATAAAATTATAGTCTGAAAAACACTCCTCCATATTTGACATACCTTTGTAACGTGAATGAAAAGTTGATTTGATTCTCTTATGAGTAAATTAATCTTAAAATTTGTTTGATTACAATGATAATCATTATGTGAATTTCATTGGTTTATTGAAGAAAGGAACAAAATGAAAGTAAAGATGATTCCATCCAACTTTTCATACAAGAAAGAATATAGAGGGGCATTGTACATAAACCGCAGCAAATTTTGCAATTAGTTATTCAAATGCAACTGGAATTGATTACTACAGTTAATGGATAATTGAGGTATACTATATAATTTATAACACAAATGATTAAATTGAATGAACAATGGAAATAATTATAATTCTGTAAAAATTTAAACATGCTTCCAAAAGTTTGTGTAGTTAAAAAAGGTCCACTACTCAAATCTTATATAAAATAGTTTAATGTAAGATAAAAAAGTGTTGTGCATTAATGATAGTTATAACAAGCAACATAAGCTTTTGTTTTACCAGATTCATACAAAGAGATTTTCAAATCTTTGTAAACTATGAAACTTTATTGCTCAAAGTACATTACACTTACCATAGTACTCAGTTCATTTCTAATATTACCTGTGAACTGATGTTGAACTTCTAAGTTGAGAAAAATGTTATCCATATATCTTTCTCCTTCTCTGTCTGATGCATTTGTGGATATTGTTGTTGGCATCACTGGAATGTACTGTGATTTCAATATTTCATCAATTTCTGAAAATTATAACATAAATACATAACTTTTTTAAATACAGAATTAATTTATTTCTGTAAATTTTAATTAACAATAATAAAAATAATATATTAACAGGTAGTTTCTACATAACACAAGATTATAACAAAATAAAAATTCAAACAATACAAGTCAATTAAATATAACAATAAAATATCTGTAGCTGAATTACATATCAAAATAATATACCTTTATTCTTAGCAAAACCAGTGAAATCTCCCAGTATCACTACCAAGTCACCTTCTTCAAAACTATTTTGAACCATTTGTTTGACATCAATGAAATTAACATTATCACCATAATGCATATAAACATTTAGTACAGATAATGTGACTTTGTTTATCTGAAAATGAATGCATGAAATTATTACTCTTCGATATATATACACTTCGGTTCCTTATGGCTACACCACACTTCACTTTCAGGTAAGTCACAACCGATCTCTTTTTCCTTTCCATACCAATATTGCAATTATATATATGAAAATGTGAAGAGGTCAAATTAAATAACACACTAGGATAGGAAAGAGAGACAGCAATTCCGACTTACCTGAAATCAGTAGTTGGTCCAATCTGGCATAGGTGGATGTTTAAATTGTTGAGGGTCTGTGCCCCCTTCGTCAGGAAGGAAGATCTGAACTGCGTGCTGGCTGGGCACAAATTGAATAATTAAAAAAAGTGCACCAGTCATTAGACAGCAACAATTGACACCCAGCAAAGTAAACAACGCTATGTGAGAGTGAATAAAAAAGATAGCCAATACAGACAAAAAAGGTAATATAATTACCACACAATGTTTCTGGGATCCTTGTCCCTTTCATCAGGTGCTAAGAAGAGCCTAGAGAAACACAACTGCACTGGTCAGTTGACAACACTCAAAAGCTGAGTGTTGCTGTCTAATGGCTGGTGCACTTTATTTGAATTATTCAATTTGTTCCGGCCGGCATGCAGTTTAGATCTTCGGAATGCTAAATCATTCTGTGTTTAAAAATTACATTATGTACACAGAATTAGAAATGTAGCATATTATGTGTTGGGCCAGAGTAGTGGTAACACTATCACTCGTGTAGTATTATTAATTTACATAGTTATCATTGTAAAAATGGTTGCACATAACTTAAAAAAACATACTGCAGAAATTCCAGTTGAAGTATTACAATGAAATGTTTATTTTGTTGTGAGTGGAACTTTGTAATAAAGTATTTTAAAGTATTTTAAATAATTAAATGGCCAACTAGGCATATAAAAGTGTTTTTAGAGTTGAAAAACAAACAGCATGTCAACCCTTACTCTGAAGCTGCATAAAAATAATTCAATTTGAGTAGTGTCTTCAAGATGTGATGAATCGACACTCAGCTTTTTTGTTGAAATCACTTCCAAATCAGCATGTTCTTCATAAATAAAGCCAAGTCCACCACAAGTCTGAAAAGAAAAGATTAAGACTTCATTACACACTTGACTATGAACAAGTTAAGTTCTCAATATTACCCATAATAAGTACTCTATCTTTAATAAACCAATGTTTCTTTACAGGTTTAAATGGTTAATTTTGTAATATAACACTATATTAACAGTAATTAATTATCATATTCTGGTAAGCCACATTCTCTGTCTCTCTTCTACTTGAATGCTGACATCATTTTTTTGTCTCATTACCCTGGTTCACTTGGCAGTCAAAGGGAGGGCTAAAATAACACACTCCAAAACTTCTCTAAGTTTTCTGAAATTATGGTAAATACTTGTTAATAGTAGCGCCTGTTTGTACTTAGGAAAGTGATTAGTCATGATGATATATTTCAGACATACATCTTGCCATTCAAATATGGAGATACTCAATTGTCGGCTAATGTGAAACTAAACTAGGTATTGTAATTTGCCTCAAATTTCAGTTAACAGATTATGTGAATTGTTTTCTAATGAATATTTTGAAAGTACATCACTTTTCCTATGGTATTTTTGAAGGAGTCATTAGAATAAAGAACTATGGACATATGCATGTTCATGACATGTTAAATTGGTTCTGATATAAGGGAAACCTATATGTAAAAATGTGGAAAAGAATCAGATGTATTCCACAGAGAGAGACAGTGCAGTGGTTATGGTATAAGTTTGTTCCTTAGTCAACAAACCTTATAAATCCTATTTGAATTTTCAGGATAAAGGTACTTCCATTTTTGAGAATTCTCTTTCCATTCCGACACTCTACGTAAAGATGGCCAGTTTAATTCATCACATATCTAAAACAAAAGAGATGACAATTATCTGTAAATATTATTATGTAATATTAATAGTAATTCAATATCTTTTAAAAATTGAATTTATTAAAAATCTATTTAAGACTATTTGTCATTACATTTAATAGTGAATAAATTCACAAAAACAATCAAAAGTTTGCTAAGTTTGTAACTAAAAAAAACATAAATTAAAAAATGCAGATTTCAAAAAACCTGTCTTTATTATTATTACAATGTTATAAATAATTATATTTTGATATAATGATGCTACATTTTGATACAATAAATTAAAAAGGATCAGGTGTGTAAGATATTGTAAAACTAAATATAAATTTATGACAGACTTATTTGTCATCAGAATAAATAAACCTGGTTCCAGTTAAGACCCAATGCAATAGAATTTGAAATTACACTTTAATACGTTGACACTGAAATCAGCTATAAATTTATTAATAGTTGAAAATGAAGAATAGTTTCTCAAAACTATAACTGGATTCCATTTAGTATTAACTATTTACAAATGAGAGAATGAAATAAAATCCATTTCAAGAAATTAAGGTGACATTCCATTTCAGACAAATGTATGCATTGAGAGATTCACGTGAATCACATCTATCAATAACAAGAACTTGAATTCTACATATATCAATATTACCAATCTCAAAGTTTTTTCCTCCATTATTTCTTGCACAGCAATTATTGAGAACCTGCAAAAATTCATAAACAATTCAAGTAATCCATTGCTGATTGTATTTAAATTTGATTAATTTATCAACAAATAATAAATGAAACTCATAGTCCTATCAAACACAGAAGAAATATAGTTCTGCTTTGTGTACAGGTTTATATAACATAGAGAAAGCTTGCTTGGAAACAGGAGTAAGCACGGATTGCTCATTGGTCAGGGTCGCCACATACAAAGCAGTTGTCATCAAAATTTTTCTATACTCATATCTTATTAAATTAAAGCATTACATTTATATATATTTAATAATATATTTATAATATGGAGCAATTCTAATAATTAATAAGAATTTTTGGAATATTATATTTTTCTCTAATCCTTTGTGATGAAGCCTTCAAGTTAATAACAATAATTTATGTACCTATTTTCTAATATAGTACGACAAAATATTTCTTTTACTCCTGGATTGCTTATTTTCTCTATTGATAATTCATGTAAATTCCAAGAAGCTATTCTTATGGCTGCCTTTTTGTTACGGACATATTGGAAATCTTCTTCTATTATTGGTCGTTGAGATGAAACTGAAAGGAGCTCAAATATGTCTGCAATTGCAAAATAGCCATTTCTGCTGTCAGCATTCTTTAATAGAGGTTGAATATTTTTTTTGTGACCTGTAATATATTCACAAAAAAATTAAGGTTTATAATAAAAAGGGGAAAATGTTATTAAACTTCATTATATATGAACACACAAATTCATTAGGAGTTGTCATTAATATTAACACAAGAGTTTAAAAGTTAGTGTATCCTTCAATACATTTTTATAATATACAGATTATAATTGAAACAATAGAAAATGGACAGATTTGATCCAGAGTTTAGAGTTAAATAGGATGACATTTATTATTTTATTCATTTAAAACTGATGAAAGTGAAACTGTAAACACACTTATATAAAGATTTATGCTACATGAATGAGATTCATATTCTGACAACATTGAAGTGGAAAATATGATATCTTCATAAGTAAAACAAAGTACAACACAAAATTGATTTCACAAATTTTTAAGTTCAAAGAACTATTTATAAATAGTTAAGAACTATTTATAAATATATATTCTGATTATTGAGAAAACTAATAAATAAATAAATAAACATAAGCCAATTTTAAGTCAGAAGAAAGAATTTATTAATGTAAAATTAAACATTTTGTCACTTACTCAATAAATAAAAATATTAATCAATTCTTTTATCTGACTTAAAATTGGCTGATGTTTATTTATTTAAAAGAACTATTGTTGAAAAAACATTTTTAAACTTCACAACTCGACCAAATGAATCAATGAAATGGAAAAATTAAAATATCATTTAAATACTTGGATATCATATCATAAATAACTATTGAAAAAATAGATTAGAAAATGAAAGATGCTTGCTCACCAGCAGGGGTTCCATTTAAAGCAGGTTTAGATATAGGATTGGGGAAGCCATTAATGGTTGGTACCTCTTCAGGTGGTTTTAAACATATTTGAGTTCTCATTCCTCCTACTCTTAAGTGATTTATCCCTTTTACCTTAATACACAATATTGAATTAGTTTTATAACAAATGAAAATTGATAGCTAGTACCTGTAAAATCAGTGAAAAAACAATTTTTCACAGTAAAAAATTAGTTGGAATTATTGCAGAGGCTAAAACAAAAGTGTCTGTATGCACAAGTTTTATGTACATTTAAAAGAGAGAAACAGGAAACAAAGTTAAAATTATTGAAGATTTTATCCTTCTCCTTCAAGAGATGAACTGCTCCTCATGTCATTAGGATTCTCAGTGTGATATTAGGAGTGGCAGATAGGAAAACTGAAATACCAACCCCACTTAAGTCAATAAGCTTTATCATTTGAGAGAAGGCTTCAAAACAGTAAAAAAAAGTTGCAACACAGGAAAAATTGCATAAAGTGGGGGGGGGGGAGTTTATGTGCATATGTATGTATGCTTATTTATGTATGTTTTTCCAGTATCTACCATAACCTTTCCTGTGTTGCGAGGCTCTCTGAAAATATGAAGAACTATCTTTGGTTCCCTATCATTCTCAGGTAAGCCACAAGCTATCTCTCTTTCCTTTCCACACCAATATCACAATTATAACACTTTAGGATAGGAAAGAGAGACAGCAATGCCAACTTACCTGAAACAATAGTTGGTCCAGTTGGGTAGAGGTGATAGAAAAATACAAATTTCTGAGGGCCTGAGCATCCCTTGTCAGGAAGGAAGGTCTGAACTGCATGCCGGTTGGCATATACATATATATATTCATACCTGGCCAGCAAGGAAGCTTTCTTCCTGATGAAGGGGACTCAGGCCCTCGAAAATTTGTATTTTTCTGTCACGTCTACCCAACTGGACCAACTATTGATTTCAGGTAAGTCAGTATCGCTGTTTCTCTTTCCTCTCTAAAAGTGTTATAGCCCTCTGAAAATTTATATCCAACACTGAACAGCTGACTGGTACAAGATGCAGTGCTCTTGAAGGTAAACATACTAATTTTTCTCTCTTTCCTGTCCATATTAATTAATATAAATAATTGGGAATTCAAAATACAAACCACTCACCTTTGTTAACTCTTCCACAGCTCTGAATAGCCCTTTTCTTTCTCTATACTCCACTATATTGGCAGCTAATTCTTGATTCAATCCATTTACTGTCATCAACTCAAATACATTTGCTGAATTAATATCAATCAATCGGTTACCAACTTTGGGAGAGCCTCTAGTGACTGATCTGCTATGATGAATAGAAATTTCTGAAGATGGGATGCTATCACAAGATTGAGCTCTTGAAGATGAATTACTGAAACCAATTTTGCTTAACATAGACAGCGAATAAAGGTTCAGGGTCAATTTGATGGCTAAGACAGTGTACATAACTGAATCATCTTAACTTCCAGAAAATAAACTAATAACACCTCCTTAAGCTCTGCTTCCATTAACCACTAGTCAGTTTCAATTTTGATATACACTAAAATTAAGGATGAGTTATGTGTCAAAATAAATAAGTACTAGTTAAAATAATGGTGTTAATAGTTAGTATATGGATTATTTTTTATAAATATTTAAATCCAATTGTCAAATTGAACTTGATAAAATTTTTTTTTTAATAATCAATGCATTCTGAAATATATTTTGAAGTGTTATGAAACAATAAACTTGAATTAAAAGTTGTTGACAACACCAAAGAACTAAGAATTAATTAAACTTTTATAAAAGTAAATATTATTCAATTTTATAGTTGTGAGGTCAGTGATGGTAATGCTGAAAGTAAATGGAAAGTAATGTAAGTATATTTGGTAAGTTTCTAATTAATTTTTTGTTATTTGTGGGAAGGAAGGAAGGAGAAGAATTTGTGTTGTGGTATTCTATTAGCATAGATGATTAGCTACAAGAAAGAGAGGATGCATATAATAAAAATTTATTAATTGTATCCAAACAAACATTTTTGTAATTTAAAATTAATTCTATAATTAAGTGCTCAATGTTAATAAACAAAAAATTAATGTCTGTTGAAAATAATAATGTTAAAATGACCTTTATAACACAAAATTAAAAAAAGAAACACTTAAAATAAGTAAAATTTAAATGTAAAGCTGCCGGACGTTTCTATGTGGATTAGTGTCTCTTTCTAATGGCAAATAATTTGAGACTGTGAATTAACAAAAAATTAACATATGTTGAAAATAAAATCTTAAATTATTCATAATTAGAAAAAGATGTTAATCTGCGTTGAAACATTCAGCAGCTTCAAATTTTAGTTAATTTAAGTGTTACTTTTTTAATTAAAAATGTTGTTTTAACAGTAATGATTATTTGCTCAATTTAAATTTTGTTTACAATTATTCCAATTTACTATACAATGAAGTAAGTGTAGTTCAAATGCTCGTCTCTTACTTTCTCATAGTACATTCAAAATGAATACTAACGAAAATCATCCAAATGTATTTAATTTAAGTTATATAATCTTTGTACATACATTAACAGTCTGTTTTAATAGTATGCCATCAAATGATGTTTTGCTCACCAAATTTATTTATTTTCATTTTTTGCTTGGTCAACTTGTTCCTGCATCCAAACAATATAATTCCTTACTAATTACAAATAATTGGGTGATCTAATGTGTAATGTCAATATTTTATTTTATTTGTTGTTGTTGAGCATTTTTGATAACAACCAAGTTTATGTCCATGCAATTAACTACACACGCCAAAGTGGCAAACCAAGCAATAATCTCTCTATTTTTTTATATAAATAAATGAGTATAGATATATTTGTACACAACAATAACCACCAAAAAGTAGATATTTCGGCCAAGCAATTTATTTATTTGTTGATTATTAGAAAAAATAAACTCTAAGGATGCATTAAATTAATTCTAGTTTCAATCAGTACTAGGGTATGTTTTCTGAAATACTTACAATAAATTTATATTTCAAACTTCAACTAAATAAAGACAAAGAGGCAAAACATAGCAATACAGTTGCAGCTTTTAAGAAATAATTGAAATATTATTACCTTGCACTCCAATTCCTAAGGCATATTTCAGGTCGTATCTGTTCCAGTTTCACAGCACCAACTCCTGACACAAGTGCAATATCTTCAATTTTTTTAAAACCTCCAATGACCTGACGGTATTCTACAATACTATCTGCTATAGTCCGATTTATACCTGGTAGAGTCATTAACTCTTCTGCTGTTGCCGTATTCACATTAACTTGTTCAATGGGCTAAAAATAGATGTGCAAATCAAAAAAAAAAAATTCAGAATTTTTTACAATTTAAACACACCGTAATGTACTAGCTACAAGAATGATAGGCCATAAGCATGATAGTTTGGGGCTACAATTTTATATTGTGTGAATAAGTGTGTGAAAGGGGAAAAGGAAGGGGATAAGCAAAAATACAGGAATATATCACTTTCAAGTAAAAAAGATAATTAAAATATAAATGTTCTAAATGAAAGAAAAAAACATGAAAATCAAAATATTAAAAGTCATATGGCTTACCTTGGGATTTGTATCCATAAAGTTGACTGCAGCACTTAATGATCCTTGATGTGTGTGAGATCTTCTTGGAAAAGTTCTAAATGAGTCACGCAAAGATTTTCTGCGACTAATTGGCATGCTAGCATTTTGACCCATTTTGATATAGTTATGACACAATAATTTTATTTTATAATCAAAATAATCATGTTGGCAACCTGGAAAATAAAATATCTTGTGGTTAATATTTGCAACCTTATCAGATGTATATTAATTTCTGCAAATTGATGCAATATCTCAAGTGAATACACATAATAAGACTGTGAAAAATGTAATATAACTGTTATTCAGATGATGAATGGATTAATCCAGGATTTAATCACTAAAATTTATTTTCAATAAGAAAAATATATTATGTATAATATTAATATAGTTCTGCCACCCTCAACTGATGTCTTAATGGGTTAAAATGAGATTTGAAGTCTGCAATAATTGAAATGGAACTATTTAGCAATGTTTTCGAGCTATCAATAATTTTCCATTTTAACATAAACTTCAAAAAAATGAAACAATTTCAGAATTATTGAGGAAATTTAATTTTTGTATTGGATGAAACAAAAGCAAATATTGCAATATATCCATAGGTTTTGTGTGTGAAGATTAATGTACTTGCTTGATATGTACTGATACGTCACTGATTCTTGGTTCACATTTCAAATAAAAATTGTTAAAAAGAATAGTGATTATTTCTTGACTCGTAAATTTCTAAATACACATCACACACAAAAAAAGAATTAGAATCCTTATCAGCTATTTAAAGTCAGCTGTCATGTGAACACGCATAGTAACGAAAGTTTCTGCAACTTTTGTTAACATACGACTGTCTCGATACTGACCTTAAATATGTTTTAAATAACTCAAAGTCCAAAAATCATTTAATTACCAATTTCTCGTGGTTGTATGCGATGAAAGTGTCGTTAATGGTGTATATTTATACAAATGATCATTTTAAAGTCTTAAATATCGTAGGTGTAATCGTGCAAATCGACAGCTGTTGGCAGCACTTAAAAACATTGCGTCAAATCCATTAATGATGTAACCGAATGGTGGTATATCTTTTGATATTATCTTTAATATCAAAATTGTAAGGTCATGGTCCAAGTATAGGTGCTGCGAAATTGTATACACAAAGTCTATAGTGGGGTGGAATTGATTGATGATATTGATGCACGAAAAGTATTGTGTTAGATTTGACTTCAATTGTTTCCCGATTATACAGCATTTATACTGGGTCACTTTTAATCTATTGATTCTTTGTAGTTGAAGACAACTATTTAGGTGTCATCTAATATAAAATGTTTGAATGGGCATATAGTGGCGTTGATGCATCTGTACCAGGAAATGGAGGACCGGAATGTGCCAATTTCAGTTCGTTGGGAAGAAGATTAATAGAAACGATTTTGGTTTTGACATTATCATTAAGCATGATTGCATGGAGTTATAAGAATTTATCGATTCCCGAAGGCTGCAGTTACGTGAGAAAAGATAGAGGCGGCAAAAGAGTGTTGCTGATAATGATGTCTCTTATATGGGGCATAGAAATAGGATTTAAGTTAGCATCTCAGACTGTGATATATTTATTAAATCCTTGTCATGTCACCACAGCTATTCAGGTAATTAATTCCATAACTCATTTGTAATTTAAGTAGTTTGAGTATACACACTTAGTAGGAAGCCACACAAGATATTTTTTAGTAAATTTATATTGTTAAATAACTATCACGTTGATTAAAGTATTTATGAATTTTGCATGTGTTGTCACAGTTTAGTATCACTTTATTTAGTACTTCCATAAATTGAATTTATACAGAAGAGCTATCTGAAATTACTACAGTGTAGAAATTCTGGACATTCACATCGAAATCTTAAGAAACCACTTTTCCCTATTAATGTGAGAATATAACTAGTTGCAGAGGAAGTTTCATCAACATGAAGTCTATCATCAAAATGGAGTGGATTTTAGCTATTATGGCCCACATTAAACCTGATAGTAATTTACATTTACTTTGGCCATATATGTAGTTTGAATGATTGTGCATTAGTATACATTTATAGCATTCGCAGACCAAAAATAATGAAGTTCTAGAAATGTATTTACTAGTATAATTGTGTTTACATAAAATTTTTTTGCAAACCTGCCTTATTTTCATCAATGAGCTAATAAGACAAAACTGGTAAAGATATTTTATGTATCTAATTTTATTTAAGCAACTTTCATAGTTTGTCAACTTTGTGGTGATGACCAAAACTTACTTTCAAACAAAAATACAACACCTTTAGATGTTTTTTGGCTAAAGTTGATTTTGAAGGGGTGAATTACAATTTTATCTCAGATTAAATAGTCTTTTTTGTATGTAGACAAATACTGCACGACTTGGTTTCGCTCCTGGTTATTATTTCTAAAGTATATAATTTAAACTAAAAAGTACTTGTATTTGTATAATCAAATAATGGTCTGGACAGTAAAGATTAGCCAAATAATTCAATATGTGGAATAGATATAAATAAGAATGCCAATAAAGGTAAAGAAGAATTTCAAAAATCAACAGGAGAACTCAATTTAGTAGTCAAGGATGGTGAGTAAGTAGGAAATCAAATGAGAGTGTCAGGTGGGTGTTTTTTAAGTCTTCTTGGACAAGTGAATTTCTTCTTCAATTATTGGTGGAAAGAAAGTAACAAGCTGATAATCCAATAGGAAGACAATTTCAAAGAGGAAGGAAATTAAGTTCTGTAGGAGTAAGTTCCTTGGAGGATACTTTCAGTTAGAATATGTAATAAATATAATTAAAGATGCAAAACTAATTCTAAATCAGTTTTATCAATTCTGCAAGTTTCAGACACATTAAACCTGTGTTGGCGTGAGAAATGAAATGTTTTATTTTCATCTCATTTGGCTAATTTAGTAGCGTGCAATCCTCCACTTCACACACACTAAAATTTATTTCAGATAATTTGTCTTGCCAATACCATTGTCTTTATTTTTTACATTGAACCTTTTCGGTACGTTTGTGAAACAGAATATCTTTTTTGAGTAATATTTGCCATCTAGTAAATTCTACTTTTTACTATTTTCATAGAAGATTGCATTATTGTTTGAAATATTTTGGTATTGTACAAAATTTACCTTTCGGTTCAGTATTTAATTCTATAATCCATAATTATAAAACAGAAGCAAGATTTCATTGTATTTGCTGAACTTAACATGCAATTTTGTGTTGTCAGTCAAATTATCATCATCGAGGTATTTTGTATTGTTGACTTATACTTCTGGGGGCCATTTCAAGTTTCAGACTCTTGGAAATTTTTCACTATAGAATTTGAAATTATTAAATTCATCTTACTTGTATAGTTACTTCTTTGTTTACTATATTTGTCTTCAATATTTCTCTCAATCATAACTTTCTACTTTAAACCCCAAATATAGTTCTCCATCTGGGTTCATTTTAGTATTAATTGGAATATGTTGCAGTTTTGTGAACTTAAAAGTAATTTTTAAAACCAAAGTAATTAATCTTAAATAGTGCAATATAACTTCTTAAGCTATTTCTACATGATTTTCCATATAAAAGTGTCTTTCAATAGACCATTGAGATTGAAAATTTTGTATTAAATTAAATTCTGGTCTTCTTTTATGGAGCATAATGATGTATATTGAACATAATATAATTATAAAATAAACTGAGTTGTATGTAATTCAAATGAACTATTTGTCATAATTTTGAACATTTCCTTTAGAATAGTTTTTTTTAAATTAAAATTCATTCTTCTGTTCTACTGAAATGTTTTGATATTTGATCATTGTCAAAATAATATTTTCTACCAGAATATTGCTACTCTTATTCTTTTATCACACTTTTTCTGTTGTATAATTTAGTGTATTTACGTAAATACATTCAGTTTAAGTTAACACACAATATCAACATTGGCTATATTTTATTAATTTTAATTTCAGTAATTTCAACAGTATTTTCTCATTCTTCCTATATAATATGAATCTCTTGAAATCTTGTTATTATGAACATAAATATCATATAAGTAGTTTAGTTTAGTTTAGTAATGTTATCACTTCTTTTGGCTGTATTTGGCTATCTTTCTTATTATTAATGCTATTAAAACTTGGTACTGCTTTTAGTTTTTTAATGAAATGTTTTGAAACAAAATTAATTATATTGAAAGTATTGCAGATTCAAAGTTTGCAATGTCAACAAACATTATTTTTAGTTTAAATCAAGTGCAGGCTTTATTTGATTTTACTGTACTGTGTTTTAGAAACATAAAACATGTTCTAGTGTTGCAATTACTTAAAAATGTAAAATTGAGCTATATCAGATAAATAAAGTGTGATTTACAAACCTGTTTAATTTCATTTATTGTTCACCCTATTTATTTTCCTTTCCATTCACCTCCTAAATTTATTTTCTGCTAATAGTTCATATTGCAGATGCATGATTAGTGCAATCTCATATTTTACTGTTATTGTTGCTTTTACCCCCATTAGAACACAATATTGTAGAATATGTGTGGCACATTATTATTATTTGATTTTTTGCCCTTGTTTTATGTTATGAGTTTAGAACCCTCAATATTTGTTTTGATTTTCATTGCAAGGAATGTGGTGCAATTAAAATCATCACAAGATTTGTATTTTATCTGCTTTACAATGTTCTTTTTTCAATTTATTGGCAAAGGTGACATTAATTTTATTAGAGGCTGAAAATAAATAGAGTAACACTAAATAAGTAATTGATATATTATAATGAAATAAAGAACTGGGGAATTAAATCCTGCTTTTCAACTGGGTATCAAGTATTCTTTTACACGGAGTTATTATAATTTCTAGGTTTATAGTTAGGGGAATTGTAAATACCAGTATTTTGATTCAGGTAAGACTTTGTTATGGGGATTAAAATGTAAAAGCGAAAAGTCTGAATTATAAGTAAAATATATTTGTGTTGTGCAGTGACTATTTTGCTTTGTGTATACCAGTATTTTGAATCAGGTAAGACTTTGTTATGGGGATTAAAATGTAAAAGTGAAAAGTCTGAATTATAAGTAAAATATATTTGTGTTGAGCAGTGACTATCTTGCTTTGTGTAGTGAAATTTTCTAGAGGGCTGGAATAGTATGAAAATTAACCATAGATTAACTAATGAAACATAACAAAGAACAAATACTTTGAGAAAGCATTGAGAGAAATACTTTTATAACATTCTATTTGTTCCCATTATAACAATTTATTTTGGTTAAATTAATTACTTTTTATTTTGGATTGTAATTTAGAAGTTTTTGCTTATAACTTTTCACTGCTTGAATTCGATCATTTTATTAACTTACAATTATTCACAATGTAATGTTTGAAAAAAGATTCATATAATTGTATGTCTGTTCATAATATTCGTACTTATAGTTTAATGCTTTTAAATGTTCTTGTATGTTTAAATATTTCTATTTGGGGTTCGTTTGGAATTTAAGAAACATCCATCATTAAAGAGTGGATGTTCAAACAGTTCTTGGTTAAGCAACCTGTAAAGTACCATCATAACTTAATGTTTTTGAAGGATTACTATCCATTGAAATGTGAAGTAATACTTTTTAATTGTTTTTCCGTTGTTATACATTCTTTTTATTTTGTTTGTTTGTAATGTAAAATGAAGTATTGCTGGAATAGTGTAATAGTCTATTATACTGATCATAAGCTTTGACTATTATGACAATGCATTTAGTAAACTTTTCTGGAATAATACAAAACCATTGTGTATATTTGTATCTAGGACAGTTGGCATATTTGGTGTTTAATTAATTATTTATTTGAATCTTGTATGGTTCAGTTAAATTTTGTATTGATATAAATTTGTATAAACTTATTAAATTATTTCAAATCCAAAATTGATTGATAAAAATTAGCACAAGTACTGAGTACAGATTTTGTTGATTCAGACCAATCTGCTTAATGCAGATGTACAGACAAATCAGGATGATGACTGGAAGGGAAAAGAAGTGGAACAACAGTGAAGAGACTATGGCGTTATCCTAGAGGAATTTGAAGAAATATTTGAGAAGATGGACAATGTAATCATTGAATGAGGCTATTGTTTATGGCTCATCTTATTTTGTGCAAATGGGTAAAAGTAGCTTTGCAAGCCATTGTTCGTTTTATGATTATGGGAAGAAAAGTAAAAACCACAAAATATATGATACATTATATATCATGACCTACAGACATTTTAACAAGAAGATAATATGGAATTGAAAAAAATTTGTCAATTCAAAGGTTATAAGATAAAGCAGGGAAGAGCCAATTCAAATCAGAGTTGATGATATTGTATTAGAAACTTACAGTCATCGTAAGTATTATGTTCCATATTTGGAGTAATACATATCTATAGTAAGAAAAGTCAGAACAAGCATTTCTGAAAAGAAAGGTTTTACAAAGAAAATATTACTAACAAGGAAACTACTTGCTTCTCTGTGAAAACTTTGTGAAGTGCCTTATTTGGATTGTTTCATCAACATATAGGGAGAATAGTCATCGGGACAGAAGTGATGGGGAATACCTTGAAAGCTCTGAAATGTGGTGCTGGGGAAGAATGGAAACAAAGTGGAAATGCAGGGAAAATAATTAGAGATTTGAGGAAGAGTAGTTGGATATAAATTAATATTAAGAACACATTTAAGAGCAAATAGAATGGAATTGACACACAATTCTTTACTAAATGCTGTCATTGAATGACAAATAAATATGAAGAATAGTATAAGACCGGGAAGGAGGAGAACTCAACATATTGATGCTTTGAAGGGAGGACGAAAATATTGGAAATGAAAGTTGAAGAGTGGGCTAAATTTTCAGAACTAGTCCTTTACATGTCAGAAGTCATTTTATTGGAGTATTATTATTATTGCTACTACTAACTAACTAACTCCTTGGCTCAACAGCCCATGAAGGGCCTTGGCCTACCGAGACAGCTGCCAGACTGTCATCTTACATGACACATTCTGGATTTAGGAGTGTCGATTCTCCCACATTCTTAACCCCAGTTTTCTTGACCAGGACGACCACAAACATCCATGTCCATGCCGGGATTTGAACCCGGGACCTCTGTGATGCGAGGCAATGTCACCCTGTCACTACACCACAGCAGGTGGTACTACTATATGGGAAGAATTACAAAAAAACCTAACACAAGTACAATTTCATGTAACTGACTGGAGGCTACCTGATGATAATGTTGATAATTGAGGAAACTTTTTTTTTGACAAAAATTTGACCAATTTGATATACTGTTAATTGTTAATTTCATACTGTTAAAAGTGTTTGTTAAAATGATGTAAGTGTGAATTGTCAAAGCAAAATTACATTTTTTAACAGAAAACTGTTACCCAGTAATTAATGCACAATAAAGCTAAAATTTATACTTCGAAATTTTTTTTGACCTGTGAAGGAGGATGAAAACACGTGGAAAATTCATAGTAACCAGGAGATGAATGAACTAATGAATGGCTAAGATATAGTTAGATTTATAAAATATCGAAGACTAACGTGGCTGGGCCATCTTATAAGAATGGATGGTAGTAGACTTTCAAAGATAATGTGGAAGGGAAGACTTTACTCAAGAAGAAAAGAATGTCCTATAACTAGAATGATTGACGGTGTGGAGAAGGACCTAATGGCAATGAGAATTTGGGGATGGAGGACCATAGCAGAGAATAGAGATGCTTGAAGGTGCATAATAGTGAAGGCTAAGGCTCACATTGAGCTGTAGTGCCCAGTGAAGAAGAATAAAGCTAAAATTTAATGTAACCTCTTAGAATATATTGTTTCTTATTTTTGTTGTTTTATATGAATGTTCATATAATTCATACCACAACTTTTCTATTTAATCATTAATGCATAGTAAAAATCTTGTGTTTGGATACAACTAGTGTTTTAAAATAAAAAACAATGTTTCTAAATTGTTAAAATTTTGCATTTGTAATATATTCTTTGTAACTTTTCTGTTTATCAACAACAGCTTTCAAAAATATAAAACAACTTCCAAACCTACTATTATTAATATATATATATATATATATATATATATATATATATATATATACATACATACATACATATATATATATATATATATATATATATATATATATATATATATATATATATATATTGTAATAGTGAGAATGTGACATTGTCAAAAATATTGGTATGGAAAGGATAGAGAGATAGGTTGTGGCTTACCTGAAAGTGAAGTGCGGGCCGGTGCACGGAATGGTGTAACACTCCTTCCTGAAGAAGGAGGCTGAGAGCCTCCGAAAATTTGAAGAACAACCTTCAGTTCCTCATGGCGACACCGCACTTCACTTTCAGGTAAGCCACAACCTATCTCTCTATCCTTTCCATACCAATATATATATATATATATATATATATATATATATATATATATATATATATATATTGTTTGTTTATGAATAAATGAAAATTATTACAGATGTTAAGTGGCAGCTACCAAAAAACTGGAAAGTAAAATCTACATTGAAACATAACATTCTACACCTTGCTCAGACTATTGCTACAACTAATATTTTATTAAACTTCTTAACTCTTCACATTGCTTCAATTTATATTTTTTTTATTTGGTCCTTGGAGCTCTTAATTACATATTTATTGTTTATGGCAGCACTATCACTTCAGGCACTACTTTGGCTTAAATTTACATTTTTATTGAACAGAAAATCCTCTATAAACACATTCAGGTAAATTGTTCAAGTTGTTTATCTTCCTGTAAACGAATGAAGTATTTTTAACACTGCTGTCTACTGGCATGAGGTGCAAAACTATCTCCTGATAATGGAGGCTAGTGTCTTCAATCATATATTTATCAATAGTTGCCCAGTTGGGTTGTACATAAATAAAATTTTAGAGGATCTCAGCCCACTTTATCTGGATAGTATGCCTGGCTGAACCAACTGTTTATTTAAGGTAAGTCAGCTACCTTGTTTCTCTTTCCTATCCAAAACAGTATATATATATATATATATATATATATATATATATATATATATATATATAAAATTGCAATATTGGTATGGAAAGAATAGGTTGTGGCTTGCCTGAAAGTGAAGTGCAGTGTCGCCATAAGGAACTGTGTTCTTCAAATTTTTGGAGGCTCTCAGTCTCCTCATTCAGGAAGAACCTTTCCTATGCCACGACCTTCCCTTGAGAGAGAAAGTTAGTGGCCTGGTGGGGTGTTAATTGTTTATGGACTACTAGCTGTGCGCCAGTCAAAACTCTGCAGTCGGCTGGTGCACAGAATGGTGTAACACTCCTTCCTGAAGAAGGAGGCTGAGAGCCTATGAAAATTTGATGAACAACCTTCAGTTCCTTATGGCGATAACACACTTCACTTTCAGGTAAGCCACAACCTATCTCTCTTTCCTTTCCATACCTATATTGCAATTATATATACATACACACACACACACATAGTAAAGACAGAAATAAATGTGAAAAACACACCAATGTGCACAATATGAAATACAAATTTTGGAAGTATTCTTCTTCTCCTGCATGAGATAGCTGGTGCAGTTTGTTGTTGATTTGTAGAATAGTGATTATGAATACTCAATATGACTAAGAAACTCCTTGTTTAATTAAGAACAAAGTTGGGAGAGTAATGAAGGATATGAGAAGATAACATACTAGTGTATATTCTAATGGAAATAGGAGACACTTGGTCTAATAATCTAACTTCTAATAGTATGGGATACTGACAAAAAGACATAAGCTTAAATCTAAGAAAACTAACATGTAAGTTTAGTGGGGTCATTAATGGAATTTCACTGTATGAAATACCAGATATAAGAATTGGATGAGCTCAGAAAAGTTTAGTAATGGCTTGAACATCAACAACCAGATGGAGCGTACTATCTGTCAACTCAGGATGGATGATATCCCCACTGAAAACTTTTGCTTGTTTCCTTCCTCAGGTGATAGGACTGTATCTAATGTTGCAGATGCACAGTGTTAAGTTCAAACTGACAGGACATTAACAACTCGCACCCAACAGACCCAACAACTTTCTCTCTCAAGGAAAAGTTGCTATACATATACATAAACAGTTGTGCATTGGTTGCAGGTAAAAGAAGAAAAGTAAATGTGGCATAGAGTAGGGGAATGTGTGGTTAAGTTAAAGGCAATAGTTGGATAATATTGATTCCAGGACATTGCCTGGTGTGTTGGAAGGAGGGTTCCCAGACATTATGTTCATGTTCTGATGAATCATTGGGTAGGTGCTTTACGGAGGGTGAGTGAAAAGCACTGGTTGCAGCTGTTAGTTGTGTGGTTCTGGGAAGTGTGTTTGACAGTGAAGTAGTGGGTAGCAATTTGTTTGGCAAAAGGTCATATAGTTTGACTGATGTAGTATTTTTGGCAGATTCTGCAATTAATATGATAAATTATTTGTGAAGAGAAGTGAGTAATGCTTCCTTTGATTTTGTAGGTGACTTATTGTGAAGGATTTCATTAGATTGATGGGACAGACATCTCACCTTTTCCTACATAATGTTTGCATTCCAGTTTTGGTGGGATAGTTAGAGGATTTATAAGGGTGGACAAGGTATTAGTGGAAGTTGGGCAGGTGGGGAGTTTTTTGGGGAAGGATGGCTTTTATGTCTGGGTTTGATTACAGTCCAGTGAAGGAAGGCCAGAGATTGGAGTTGATTTTGTGAAGTTCAAGGAAGTACACTTTGCATTTTTTCTTTTTCCTGGGTTTTGTATGTTTTGCTTTAATTTATGGTTTTTGGTGGTACTTGTTTTAATTTCCTATTTTATCCTATCATTATATAATTGAAAATTAGTAATATTTGAAAAGTAAATGTTATATAAACTGCTTTGAGACCTGCCTACATTACAAACAGTATATTTATTGAGACATGGGATTTCATTAGCTTAATATTTGTACCTGTACTCTGTCCGTATCTGTATGATAAAATAATTGAAATTTACAATATTTGTTCTGTTGAATGAAATCTTTGTTCAATATTTGAAATAATACCATAAAAGCTACATATTTTTTCTTATTGGAAATGAAGTGGTCATTGGATTGTTATACAGATTGCTTTTTAAAGTATATTTGTTTAAATAAATTAAAAAAGTAGAGAAATTTTAAGTATTATAATTCTCAGTCTTCATTGGTTTTATGAAAAGTTCTGCACATATTCCATTCCAACTTATGATATATGAATGGTTTCAAATAGGTAGAGTATAAATTTAAAAACTGCTTTCTTGTAAAATTTCTTAGATTTATGTATCAAATCTCAATTCGGGAAATACTAATTTGTAAAATACCTGCTTATTAAACTATAATTGCATATTCTATTTGAATACAAAATTGTGCCACATTTTCTATTGACCTGTAATATCAAAGTTCTTAAAATAGGTAACCGTATATTCTTTAAAAATTTGTAATGTTAAGCCATTTTATAATTTTTCTCTACATCCATACTTTCTCCAAGTAAATTTTTAGCAATTCTTGTCTTCATTTTTATAATCTGTTTGCATTTCATATTTTTATGAACTGTAAGATAGGAAATTGGGAGAGAGAGTTTTGGTTTACGTGAATATAACAGTTGATGTACACCACTTGGAAATATTTTGTGGTGATATCTTCTTCAACGTCAGGCCTACTATCTTCAACTACAGACTAGTATAGTCAGTGGTTATTAAAAATTGACATTTGATTTAACTTTTACAAAGCAACACCTGTCACAATAAATATAGTTCCAAGAAAATAAACTTTATGGGGCAACTTACTTGTGTTTTAGGAAAGAATGAAATTTAGAACCTCAAAATTTCAGATGTATTTATCGAAAACATTAATTCTAGAATTTTGTAAGATTAATTGAAATGATGGTTCTGCCAAAAAATGTCTGGAATCATAATAATAAAACATCTGAAAATGGAGCAAAACTTTGTACACATATCACAAAGTAGGAAATAACACTATGGGGTAAAACACTTCCAGGGGCAGTGGTGGCATTTAAAATTTGAAAAAAACTGATATTAGTCTTGAATAAGTAGTTTTTGGGATCACAGAGTTTAATTATTTCAATGTAAAATAAGTCTAATTTCAGCCTCCTAATTACAAGGGATTGGAGCACTGGTAAGGTGGGGGAGCAAGGCAATGACATAAAATAATGTGAAAATGAGGGAGATTGTTATCAAATCTTCAGTTTTTGGGGTCACTATGCTGATTAAGTTGAAATTCAGGGGGCGAGGAGCAGGTTAATGGTACATATTAGTGTCGAATTATTTGTTATTAGTGTTTCTGAGATGAGCAATGATACCGAGTGTTTGATTCAAGCTTTTGGAGGTTTGATCGTTTTATTCAGCTGAGGTTATCACCTTTACCAGGTATTGAATTAACACATGAGTTTGTAGAAGACAATCTTATTACTTTAACAAAAATATTTAGAACTGAAAGTGATGTTCAGTACATGATATGGCTAGAAACAAAACATCTACTGATAAGTACAATAAAAAACTAACTGTAAATTCAATACCTGTTTGTTTATGAGAATGTAATTAATATTCACATTAGTAGAAAATTAAATGTTATGTACTATGAATGTTTTTTTTTTATAGTGTAGATATATTATTTATTAGTTAATTGAATATATTTTTATATTACAGATATACTTATTGGGAGCACCACCCAGTAAGAAAGTTACATGTTTATTTCGGCTTCATTTGAATTTTTTAAATGGAGCTGTTTTGGCTTTCCTCTTTCCTGTGACAGAATCTCGAATTGTAAGTGTATTTTATATTACATAAATGTTAAGGATTTTAATTATTAAGTGACAAAGTCACATCGGATAATTGGATAATGAGGAAAGATACATAAATTAAATATTGACAGTATGAAATTCATACTTCTATTAATTGTTAGAAGTGGATAGATATTATGGGTTACATAAATATATGAATTGTTGTCAAGGACTTAGAAACTTTCATGGAATGTGTTACATTTTTATTGCATGGTAGGTAGTATGTGGTTAATGTTTATAGAATGTTCTATTGTCTGTTCTCAATAAAAATAATTATTTGTGGAAAATTAGTCTAAAATGAAGGTTGAAAGTTTATTGTGACAAGTTATATTGATCTCGACAACTTTTAAGATTTTTTACCGAGGAAAGAACTACATTGGCATTCACATACATTAGAAATGTGACATTTTGTACATAAAACCTGTAATATGAAGAGACATTGGTTTAATGAGGAAAATATTACTTCATGAGTTTTAAATTGAATTGGTGACCAGTATTTGTATACATATAAGCAATTAAAAATTATTCATAATGTACATGAAACTGCAGATATCATATAAATTCATTTTCATTATCTGGTTCATTTCAGACCTATTTATGTTTATTACTTTGTGTATCTTTGGCAAAATGGTATAAAAATTGAAATGTTTAAATGATAGCAAATAAACAAACATTTTGAAAGGTTCACCTTCAGGGAGTAAAGGAGCGTCAATTGAGAGCATAGGCATGTGAGTTTGCAACACTTCCTGACATGGACTTAGCTCAACTATTGATGACTTCCTTTGCTTGAGTGATAGCCTAGCATCATATGCAAGCAAGCAAAGGACGCATGCACAAGATCAGTGCAAAAAAAATTGACATTTATTCTACATGTGTTTTGCAAGTCTACTCTATGTTAATTCATTCTGACAAAAATTTTTCCTATACAAGTATAGTGCAAATAAAATTATATGGCACTTGGGGCTCCTGTGGAGGGAGATGCTAATGTCACATACACGTGATCACAAATGGACTTTGTATATAGCTCACTAAAACAATAGAATACACTGTGACTGTTAGTGCTGCTAATTTTAAGCATTGTGATTTGCGGATTCAAGGTCATATCCCTAATGGGAAATAACAGAAAACTGCCACCAAATTTAATTGGACTATAGTTCCACATTTTCTTGGTGTAAGGTATATGACCTTGGTTTTTGCCCAAGTGTACCCCTTAATGTGTTGTGGGATGAAAATGTGATTTGAAATTGTGTTTGCTGGCAATTTGACACATTTTTTTTAATGTCTGGGGATACTTATATTGGAAAGTAAATGATTTTTATTTTATATGTTTGGGTTTGTTGCCTTACACAGTGCTTTGTATATCAACTTCTGATCCTGTTTGATGGAGTAGAGTTGTACTGTATGCGGTGGTTTGATTGGAAATTTAGAAATAATCCAATGTGGAAGATTGTGGTGGGCTGTAAGATAGGGCAGACATGGCATCTGTTCCTACCACAAGGTTTGTAACCTGGCATAGGTGAGTGGGTGGGGATGTGGGCTTTTCAGGGGTGGACAAGTAAATTGTGGAGGTTGGGTTGGCATCTGAAGGCAACCCTTGGATTGGGCAGGTGGAGAATGTAGTGGGGTTGATGGTTTTTAGGTCAGAGTTGGATTGCAGTCAAGTGTATGCTAGGCGGAGAATGGAATTGATCAAGAGCCACACAAAGACATACAAAATCAAAGTAAACATTCCCTGCCTCTCCTCCCACACAATCTAAAAAATTAAGTGTATTCTTTGCTCTGAATTTTATATAGGCCAAACAAAATCACCTTCCCTGAACAAATAACTAACCACCGCAGCAGTGTTAAACTTTCCAAAATTCAGATTCCAGTTGCTGCTCACGCCCAAAGCCACAATACAAACAATTTTGACCAATGCTTTACATTCACTGTCCTTAAAGCTCTACCCCCCCCCCCCCGAATCATCTGAGGCTGAACTCCATCTGTGGGAACTCTCCTTCCAACATGTCTTACAGTCCAGGCAGAGCTCTGGACTCAACATCCTTTAAATAGTGCCCTTCCTACCTGCACGAATGCAGAAACATTGTGAGGTATTTATATTATCACTTATTTAGTCTATATTTGGCTATCTTGCTTATCAATAGAAGTCTAATAAAATATATGGTAGTTTTTACAATACTTCCAGTTTTCATAAATATTAGTCTATACAGCCCAATAAAAAAACAGATGTGAAGGTCTTAGAACTCATATTAGACCTTCTACTTGCTTTCCATATTATTTCAAGAAAATTTGTGCTAACTTACTCATTCCATTTATTTATACATTTAAATATAATTTTACTTCCTGTACAGACAGATTTAATTTTTACAGAATTATAAGTTGATATCTGTGTACTGTGAATATATTTGGTAAATATTTATTCTGAAGTAACTTCATGTTACACAAATTACTTATACTCTTAAGTATTCATTAGAATTATATTTTTGAATTGCAATATTTAAGTATCTTTCTAAACTTTTAGCTACCATTTGAAACATCTATCTACTGGATTCAACATTCAATGATGATGGTTGTGCCTTATTACTTACTGAGATTAGGAGGTAACTTTTTTCTGTTTTTGTTTTTGTAATTATAGTTTAATAATATCAGTAAAATAAATATAAATTACAAAACATTTGTATATTACTTTGACAACTTAAATTTAATTTTTTTTTGGATACAATTGGATTAAGAAAGCCATACATATAATGAATAGCATAAGTCAAAAACCTAAATATACTTTAATTTAGCTAAAAGTTCTTTATATATATCATAATTATGCATTAAAAATATAAAAGAAACATGAAAGTTTTATAATCCTGTTTTGACAAGTTAATGTTTATATGCACTCAAGAACTTGTTAATAGAACAGAAATATATCTGTTACAGCATATATTTTGATAATTCAGGACGATTTGTTC
Organism: Zhengitettix transpicula; assembly: GCA_037074705.1. Taxonomy (NCBI): domain Eukaryota; kingdom Metazoa; phylum Arthropoda; class Insecta; order Orthoptera; family Tetrigidae; genus Zhengitettix; species Zhengitettix transpicula. The sequence goes on along the minus strand of CM073592.1, from coordinate 40,713,167 downwards.
GGATGTCAGAGTAAAATTATCTTTTATCTATTTGCTATGAAGCTTATTGTGAGAAGGAGCTACAAATGTGAAATTAAATGCCAACAGTGTGGAATTTTGTGACAAAAAATTCAGTGTTCAATATGAGCTAGAAGTGTATTCTTGTAAATTTTATAGGACATGCAGTATCCAAAATAGTCACCCAATTAATGCTGTCGAAGGATCTAAACAAATTAATATCCATATCTTAGGCAAAAAATTTTTTAATGAGAACCTATTTTTCATTAGTCATTAAGTTAATTTAAGACTATAAATTTTTACTGTAACATATATTTCAAGAGCATATTATTTTAAAAGAAAAGCTAAACTTTGTGTACTGTTTAGATAAATAAGTAGCCAAATAACAAACAAAATTATGTGATAAAATAAATACCATCTTTCTGAATTCCTTGCTACTTTCGCCAAGTGAAAACAGTTTTTAGTGAAGGTAACTTTTCTTACAAAAGAGTAGAAAGGGAAAAAAAGAGAAAAAATGATTCCATATCTTGAACTGCGGTATTGAGAATTAAATGAATTTTTTAAACATTTTTCTTACCTTAAATGATGAACACCTGGGTCCAGTGAAATATTAAAATTAGGTAGTTTGTTGATCTTATAATTTGAAGAATCTGGTACTCTTGAAGATTTTTAAATATCCAACTTTAAAGTATTTGATTTTTATCTGCGACCACATAATTAATACAAACTACAATGAACGGGCTGAAGCCTTACATCATTCAGTAAATGATCAAAAAATAATAATTTAATTTTCACACTTTTACATTATATTTTTCTGCCTATTGTTTATGTGATATACATAATATCTATATGTTCCAACAGTCTTTATCCCTTCATGCTATTTTGTTTCAGGTGTATATAATGTTGAGAAGATTTCAGATTTTAGTTGGAGTTTTCTAAGTTATGGTATGAATCTGACCTACCATTTTATTATTCTTCAAATATTTGCTATAGTAAGTGATTTTAATATTGATACATAATATTTAATTTACATAAGAATTCATTACTTATTCTTCACATGTAAAGCATCCTTAATATTTCAATCATATTTTTTTTTCAATTCTAGTAATATAAAGCTTTTATTTTAGTTATAATAGATGTAATTTGTTTTAAAAATGTAGGAATCAGTTATGCTGTCATCACTACCTTTTTGCTGAATATATCTTAACTAAGCAGATAATTGGTTCATTAAGATCCATCATTACAGAATTATAGTTGACAACTTTGTACATGAACGTGATAAAAATACATCATTTTCATACTTAAGGAACGTAGGTTTTCCCGGTGTAGTTGGTGGATGTAATTCTCTCGGGATTCCAACCGGGTAGCGTAGTTTTGTAAACACAACATTTCGATGGCTTGCACCGCCATCTTCTTCAGCCATCGAAACGTTGTGTTTACAAAACTACGCTACCTGGTTGGAATCCCGAGAGAATTTTCATACTTATTAATTCTCTTTTATTTTGGTACTTAAAGAGGAAACATACAGAGTTCACAGTTCACTGAAAAGAGCTGTAATCTATTAAACCTAAGTTTAAATACACTATTGATCTAATATTTAACATAATATGACAATTATCATTTGATAAGAAAACAAACAGTTCAGCCAATGTGTCAGAAAAAGTTATTAATTAAATAAACCAAAAAATTGGTGCATATGACATTTCGTCCACAATTTTGTGACTTCTTCAGGTAAACAGGTAATGTGCAGTATATATATATATATATATATATATATATATATATATATATATATTGGTATGGAAAGGATAGAGAGATAGGTTGTGGCTTACCTGAAAGTGAAGTACGGTGTCGCCATGAGGAACTGAAGGTTGTTCTTCAAATTTTCGGAGGCTCTCAGCCTCCTTCTTCAGGAAGGAGTGTTACACCATTCCGTGCACCAGTCCGCAGCCGGCCGGTGCACGGAATGGTGTAACACTCCTTCCTGAAGAAGGAGGCTGAGAGCCTCCGAAAATTTGAAGAACAACCTTCAGTTCCTCATGGCGACACCGTACTTCACTTTCAGGTAAGCCACAACCTATCTCTCTATCCTTTCCATACCAATATTTTTGACAATGTCACATTCTCACTATTACAACATATATATATATATATAACACATTTGGATACAAAAGAGAGAGAGCGTAGTCAACCAGAACCAGTTGGGCTGAGCAGAACATAATATTTCAAATTTTTGAGGACCTGAGCCCCTTCATTAGGAAAGGTCTGAACTGCATGCCGGCCGGGATATGGAATGTAGATCTCTTTCCCGAAGAAAAGGGCTGAGTCTCTAAATATTTGAAGAAACTCCTTCTGTCCGAGCCTCAATTTCAGGTTCGCCACCATCTCTCACTCTTTGGTTTCCATATAAATTATCTAAATTTTATATATATATAAAATAGCAATATTGGTATGGAAAGGAAAGAGAGATAGGTCATGGCTTACCTGAAAGTGAAGTGTGGTGTCGCCATAAGGAACTGAAGGTCTGAAGAACAGCCTTTAGTTCCTTATGGTGACATTGCACTTCACTTTCAGATAAGCCACAACCTATCTCTCTTTCTTTTCCATACCAATATTGCAATTATTTTTGACTATGTCATATCATTACTATATATATATATATATATATATATATATATATTACACACACATACATGATACTAGTGTCTATGAAAATTAACAATTAAAATTACTTCTCTCTTTTTTAACTCTAGTATTTTGTTTCAGCCTTCTCAAGTTAACTTGAATCACATTCTGTGTCCTACTTTACTTGATCCATTTTATGGTCAATACTATCGCATTGCTGCTGTTGCTCATCAAGCTCTGCTGTGCCCTCTTGTTTCCAAGTTATATTGCATTGTGTCAGCATTTTTTCTTACTAAATTTGGCCCTACAAAAGTGAAAAAAGAATTGGGCAGTGATGTGACATTATCTAGTCTAAGGCATGGAGTAGGAACATCTGCTGGTAAGCATCTGGAAACATCATTTAACCAAAATGAAGAACATGGTCTTAAAGTTAAAAATGGACACACTCACAGGGAATAGACAAACATAAATATTTAGAATTTCAACACCAATTATTTCATTTAATGTCTAAGTCAGTAGGTAGAGACACTGATTTTGTGATAATAGAAATATTAGATGTTAAACTTTTTCCTTTTAAATATATTGAAGTAAAACCTAAAATATTTGCTTTAATTAGTCAGAAGCATATTTACTTCATAAATAAATTCTTAACTAAAATATTTTGAAGGAATTACTTAAAAGTGTCCTTAAATGTTCTAAATTGATTAAGTTGCTATATTTTTCCTGTATTTTGTGTGTATTATGTTTACTAATTATGATTCAAATATTTAATTACTTGAAAGTACTTTAATGTTTTCTATTGTTCTGTATATTCACTTCATGAAAATAGTGTTAAGTAGCAAAAGGTCCTACTCATCAAGACAAAACATAGAAGGCACTGCTAATGAAAATATTCTCCAAAGCTTGAAGAATTACAATAATTAGATATGAAGTTAGATATGTTAGAGTCCTATGTCATCCTGTCCGTATGGTACAAATTGTAATAATGCAAACTGTACATAATAACCAAGTTAATACCATATTCAGCAAAATAAAATACATCATACTTCTTCATAAAAGTTTTAATTATTAACTTTTATTTGTTTACAGAAACCATAGTATCATACAATTGGAGCATATTGAAATTACATGGTTAATTTGAGCTGAAGCTATATGTAAACACAATGTAAGGTTAATTTAGTGCTGAAGTCACATTGGATTTTGGATATCTTTCCTGACTATCCAAAATCCAACGTGACTTCAACACCAAGTTAAAGTTTCTTACATTGTAATTATTCTGTAATGGATGCTTCTAACTGTTCACTCCCCCTACTCTTATCTATTCCTCCTCTACACCTAATAAGACTGCAATTACCCAGTTCAGTACTTGGCCCAGTATCTAAAGTGGTTAAAATTTCTGTGTGCTGAGCAGAATTTGCAGGTTCAAGTCCTGTCCTGGCCAAATATTTTCAGACTTTTCTTCTTCTTCCTTCCTTCCTTCTCCATGCAGTGAACATATTTTCTTTGTGTGTGGTCTATACTCAAGCTTATGCATTTACATAAAAGTGTATTCCCACCATTTTTTTTGTTTTCAATTATTTTTTTCACTTTCCTTTCTTTACTATTCACAATTTGGATAGAAAACAGAGATGGCAAAGTCAACTTACCTAAAATCAACAGTTCCCGACCTGCTCACAGTTCAGACCTTTCTTTTTGACGAGGTGGCTTAGGCCCTCAAATATTTGTACTATTCTGTCACTTGACTGGACAACTATTGATTTCAGGTAATTTGACTTTGCTGTCTCTCCTTCCTATCTAATTGTTATTTAATTTGAGCTTGTCACATTTTCCTTAAGTAATATATATATATATATATATATATATATATATATATATATATATATATATATATATATATATATATATATATACACACACACACACACACACACACACACAAAGATATACAAGCAATTTGGAAATAATGTGGAATCATAAAATCTTCTAAAATGTCATTCTTTTACACACACCATGACCTATTGTCAATAAAAATATACTAAAAGAACCTGGTTTACAAATAATATATTTCTGTGCTTTTGTATCTATATTTGTTTTAATTGTAAATACCCTGAGTAATAATAATTTTAGTTATCTTCACTTTGGATTTTTAACCTTGAGATTATTTAACATAATTTATTTCATCAAAGATAATTTGAAATCTTAAATAGCAATTATTTTGGAAAAATGGTAAATGAAACATATTTTCAAATTAAATGATCTCCCACTTTTGAAATTATTTATAAATTGTAATAACTTAGATTTTCTATATGACAATGTAATAGGACTTGCCATTTGTTATTCATGAATTCTTCTAAAAAGACTAGTAGTTTACAGAGCTATGCGATTGTATTTGTGCTGTAGAATTAATGCAGGTACAAAATTAAGACCTTCCACTGTTATGAGGTAAACTTTTGATTTACCTTATAAATATTACTATTTTATATATACTATCTTTAAAATAGATGCCTGCTATGGGTAAAAACATTCTGACAACTTCCACTTCAATTAAGATCTTTACAGAATTCTTGATTATATTTGGGTTGAATGGATATGGCAAATTTTACTAAATTACAGCCAAAAGTGTCTGCACATTGCATCACACCGTTCGACTATGTTAAAGCAAGCCACTGCCTTCACAACATTCTGCTTGATTATGTGTGACAATTTCTAATTTCTCCATAAAACAAAAATTATAAGTAATTGAATGCAGTAATCTTCAACAAAATCTAATAACTATGTAAAGTATAAACTGTTAGAAAGATAGTGATGAGCAGATAATTATTTTATTTCATTATGTATTTGAGTACTTTTTTTAAAAAAAAAATATAAGCAATACTTTTAGATTCCAGTCATCTAAACTATGTTATAGTCATTGAATCTGTGGTACAGAATAACAGCACCATTGGTAGAACATTTGCATATTAAGCAGAACGTGCTTATTATCATAAATCCTTTCTCATAATGTTTAATCTCCAGCAGGCATCTATCGCTTACATGAAATCACTCATCCTCATATTTTCTGAATTTAAGATACATCACCAAGAAGTACATTAGGATTAAATGTTATTGCTAATGACATGATAATTTATTGCAAACATTTATAAAAATACTTAACAAACAGAACATTGCTTCATATTTTAAATGTTTAGAATTTTGTATCACCCCTAATAGTGCTAACTAACAATAATTTTTCACATTTGTAGCAACAAGTTTTTCTATTTAAATGTTCAAGAACAGACATTAGAGGCACTTTCTAGGCAGATATTTTCAAAATGAAATTTCAGTGTTGATTACAACACTCAAATTTTACTGTACATACTGTTGTCAATGAAATGTTTATTTTTATCAAATTACAGTTTATAATATAGATTTAATGTATAATGATAAACTATTATATTGATCTCATAAATAGTACAGAATAAGTAAAGAAAGATTTTTTTCTGTATGTGATTACCTTTTTTATACAAAGCATTGTTTTATCATAAATGTGAGAAATTATCTCAAAAGTTTGTTATTTTTAGATACATACTAAAAGGGCTTAAGTAGAAATAATGTTTTGATCAATGTATAATTTTCTATATTGTAGTATTGCAATTCAGGCAATAGTTTTAAACTTAATTGTTTAAATATATGATTAAAACCTGAGAAATAACAAATGTTTGAAATAAAATTGTAACCTATTACATGCATTAATATGAAGAAAATTTTATTATAATTGCATAAATAGTTTTATGCATAACCATAATATATTATGGTTATTTATGTGCTTATAAGTTAACTGAATGGTATCTCTTAGATAGTCTTGAAATGGATCACTATTTCTTATGAAAATGTGGTTAATCTTGCTCAATAGCTGTTAATAAAATTGTAGTTAGTTTGGGTTTATGAATTTATTTTAGTAAAAGAATATGATACTTTTATTTATCAGTCTGTAATCATGCATGCAGAATTCATTATTTTAAATTATATATCTTAATTATGTGCTGTACTGATACCTTCATGTTCCTGATGTAGGCATACTATGAAAATGCAATAAATGTGTTTGAAAATAAGACAATTACAATAAATTTAGTTGATTATGAATTTTGTAAACATTGTTTACTGAAGAAACATAGTTAACAATATAATCAGAAAAATATTATTAATTTATGTTCTACAAAAATATTTAATACTGTAATTGATGCAAAGTTGAACTACTTTCGTAACACTACCAGTGATGCTATTGAAATAAATTATTTTTCTTTATAAATGTTTATTTAAACATACAATTTTTCAACTAGATTGATAGTAAACTGCAATTTTACAGTTTATGAGTTTGATTTTCTTTTCACATTTAATGTTATTCTCTTAGTAGTAAGCAAATAAAAATATGTTTTCTTAATTGTCTTGTACATAATTTTTTGCTAGATGAAATATTTTTCGAAATTATGATAGTAATTTATTAATCTGACTGCGCTCCTGTAATTTTAAATAAATTACATAGTCAAATCAATACACTTATCTTAAATGAATATGGAATAGAAAATCATAAAAATAATGTGAGAAACCTTTGATTTAAAGTCCATTTGGTGATTGGAAAATATTTACTTGTTTGTCAATGATTCTCATATGTCTTGTGATGTTTGATGAATACAGACAAAGTATGTATTCTTGGATTCCAATACATTCCAATTTTAGTTAATAAGAAACTGTGTTTGTAAATAATAATTCTGTTCTTAATATGTGATATTTGCAGTAATATATTATCTTCAGATAGATATTTTACTAAACCAGCAAGCTGGTATTTTACAATACTTAATTTATTATTGATGAAATAGGCTTACAGGCAAATTATTTGTCTGGATATTAGATAAAATTGTAATTCTGTCACAAAATATCCTAACAAATAATTTGTTAACAAAACATTTTCTTCCATTTTTAATGCTCAAAGTTCTGCAGTAATATATGAAGATTATAGAAAATTTCGCTACAAAATAACGTCCACATTAAATTTAAGAATATAGTATGATTTTATTTATATAAGTTAAAAAATTCTTATTGTTGCCATAACTCTGTTATTCTTTGTTGCAAGCTTTATACTCAGTAGAATTGAATTAATTAAGAAAATTATTGGCCTTGAACAAAATTTATTTTAATTCATTACATACTTTACTTATATAATTTTTTTTGAGAGGCTCGGAACAGTATATGATTGAATGTTTTCTGGCCAGCCACACGTTTTTCTGTCTCAAGGAATGGTCACAACATTTGAAAAATGTGTGAGAAATAACTGAAATTTACATATATACCCATATAATACAAACACGTATATTACAAACACACACACACACACAGATTTGTGTAATTAGAAGTGGAATGTAAAAAGTAGAGTAATTGAGCGTGTGATTAGGGAAAGACAGTTATTGGGGGATGTTCGGTCTAGCACTTTGCCTGGAGAATAGAATGAGCTGGAAAGAAAGATCGTAAAGATGGAGTTCAGCGTCTGATGAATATGGGGGGTTTGGCTTTAAGAAGGGTTAGTATGAACCACTGGTGCTGGCTGTTCAGAAAAATGTTCAGTCAAACTGTCCTGAGGAAGGATGCTTAGGAACATAAAAATTTGACATGTTATTGCTTCGCAGCCTGGTAATGCCAACTTTCAATGTTCAGCCTACTCAAATGAGTTAATTAATTTGACATCACATTATCTTACTTGCTCCATATATATATAACACTTACGGAAAATGTGATGAGATCAAATTGTGTTATACATGTATATGAAGTCGACTTACCCTGAAATCAACAGTTGGTCCAGTCAAGCTGAGGAGTGAAGATATTACAAATGAATGCCCTGCAGGCATGCAGTTCAGACCTTATCTCATGATGAACGGGGCTCAGGCCTTAAAAAATTTGTAATATCTTCACTTCTCTTCCAACTTTTCAATTCAGGTAAATCAACTTTGCTGTTTTTCTTTCCTCTACAATATATATATATATATATATATATATATATATATATATATATATAAAAGAATTATTTTCTGATTAGATGTTCTATATTATCTTATGATCTAGCAATCAACTGAGTTGCTCATATTGTTTTATTCTTTGTTATTACATTTATGACATTCATATTGAATTTAAAATGCTTTGTACTGAACACCAATGGAAGTGAAGTTATATGTATTGTAGTTCTGTGTTAATTATAATTTTCATCATTGTTGAAAATTTTAATTGTTTATTTACATATCATATTAAACTTATTTTATTCACACTGCCTGAAATTATTTCAAAATGCCTTGTTACATAAAATTATATTATTGATCTAATTGATTGATCAAACATTATATCAAATTCTAAATTTATAATCTCAAGTGTACAATGCCTATTCAATTTGCAATAATAAAGATCGGGCTATTCAAATAAAAGTGATTTATTTCAATTTAATAATTAATAAGGCAACAAATTTGCTCTGCTATACAATTTTCACTTTTTTAAACATTAAGAATTTATTTACATTAATAGTACAATATCATTTGCTAGTTTTCAATTTCAATTTGTATTAAATTGTAAACAACATTGCATAATGTCACACAGGGTGTGTCATATGAACTAAAGTCTCGTGTACATACAAACCTGATTTGCTTATAGATCATAGAAACCTTTTATCAACCATCAATTCTATTATTGAGATCAACACTTATCTCTATTTTGCAATTTACAAAGAACATTTGCATGCAACTTTCCAACTATGTCAGTCTCGCTCCTTTTATTCATTACCCTTTCGTTATTACAAAATATGTAGATGACCTCTAATACTCTTGTCTTAAATTTATGCTTATCAATATGGAGGATAATTACATAATCAAAATAAGAATAAATAATCATACTGTTTACATTTTACAAATATAATTTCAAAAATAAACAACTGAAATATAAATTGTGGAGATAAACAGACCATAAATGAAGAATTTTGGCTGTGAAAAGTTCTTCAAGAATTGCAAAACTTTGATAACTAAGACAATTGCATAATTGATTGTGATAGGTTAATTCTGCACTAGCTGGGTCTCTGAAATTGCCTGGGTATTTATTTATATAAACTAGGAAAACAATTTAATTTGACATTAATCAAGGTGTGATTTGACCAGCATCAAGAGCATAAACATTTAGAACATTTACATTTCTTGCCCCCCTTAACCTACCTATACTGATGGAATATTTATATCATAACTGTTGGATGTCGTAGCATGGTGCAAATAATTGATTGGACAGTTAATTGAGTCATTACATTGTAAGACAGTCACAAATACCTAAAGGAGTCCCAGTACCACAAGGCTCTCATAAACTCTCAATACATTAAAAGAGAAAAAAAAGATCCTAGTACCTTAAAAAGTCAAAAATACTTATGGGACTCTCAGAGTCACAAATAGTCACAGTACTCCAATAGAATAAAAAATACTCACCCTACTTCAAGAGATTTAAAATTCTCCTGGTACACATAAAGAGTCAGAATTTCTTATGGAATCTTAAAAGAGTAAAAAATACTCCTGGTATGTTAAGAGAATTAAACATACTTCTGGCATAGTAGGATAGACAGAAATACTTCCTGCACATTCAGAGAGACAAAATTACTCCTAGAGCCTAATGAAAGTGTAAAATAATGTGATTGTGTGAGTCAAAATTACTTCCAGTACCATAAGAAAATCTAAATAATACTGTAACTTAAGAGACAAAAATTCTCTAGTTATCTTTAAGGGAGTCAAAAATAATTCCGGTATCCTAATATAGTTAAAAATACTCCTGGCAAAAGAGGCAATAATACTTCAGGTACCTTAAGAGAGTAAAAAATACTCCAATACGATATCTCCAATTTTTTTAAGGGAGCCAAAAATACTGTTGGTGCCTAAATGTTTCAAAAAAACTTTCAGTAATTTTAGAGACCAAAATTATTCCCTATACCTTAAGATATTAAATACTTCCTGTATGCTATGAAAGACTGAATTAATATCAGAAGTCTATATTATTTTTGGTTCCTTAAGAGAGTTACAAAACACTTCTAGTACGTTGAGAGAATAAAAAATACGGTACCTTAAGAAAGACGAAAATACAACTGTTGTGTTAAGAGAGTCAAAAATAGGCCCAGTATTTCAAAACTCAAAAATACTGTCACTACTCTTGAAAAGTTAAAAATACTCTGGGTACTTTTAGTGAGACAAAAATAGATCAGATATCCATTATACCTTTATTAGCTTAAGAGTTTCAAAAGTATTCCATTTACCCTAAGAAGTACATAATTACTTCTGTTACCTTGAGTGTGTCATAAAAACTCCTGGTATCTTTAGAAATTAAAAAAAATACTCCTAGTACTCTCGGTACCTTAAGAATGTGAAAAAATTTCCCAGTTCCCTAATATAATCACACATACTCCTGTTACATTAAGAGAGTGAATTATATTCCAGTACCTTAAGAGTCTCAAAAATACTCTCAAACCCTAAAAGAGTAAAAAATATTCCTGTTACGTTAAGAATGTGTAAAATAAAATTGATGTGAACATTCTTCCATTGTAAGTAATATGTGCACAAATTTGGTAGAAATTGCTCCATGCATTTAAGATTGTCTGCAGTATTTTGTTTCACCCTAATAATCAGGCACAACTACAACTAACTGATATGTAGAAAATCATAATTAAAATTGGTTGCTTCCATAATCATAGATTTGACACCAATATCACTGATGGTGTTTTACCCATCCTGAGTTAGTTTCAGATCACAAGTAAATTATGTTCAAAATTTTCTCATCATGTTTATGATTGTACACAGAACAGTTTTTCCTTTTCACCCCCACTCCTGCATGTTTTTAAAATTCCATCCTCATTCCAAGGGGTGGTAGTCATGTCTTACTCCCACAATGTTTGTTTCTGGTTTGAAAAGAACATGTATACAAAATTGGGTTAAAATTTCACCATGTGCTTAAATTTGTATTTGGAATATACACATATGCTCACAGATACAATTTTATTTATTAGACTGACATTTACAATATCAATTTTAATGCATTATTCTTAGATAAAAAGGAAAGCTGTACCTTGAATTTCAGAAAATAAAAAACTGTTTAGTCTTGAACTAGAGAAATGTAACAGCTTCGGCACAAGAGTCTGAACACACACAAACATAGATAGGCCTACATATTTATCATTCCAACAAAGCCTAGAGTCACATTTTTAATGACAGAATTTTGCTGGCACATTTTAAAGATATTTTAAATCAGTAGGGGGATGAGGAAAAGATTTACTTGTGAAGAAATTCATCTGTCAGTGCAATAAATTCATATTGAATGGTCTCAGGGATATGGATGAACTCTGATGACTTGGAATGACTTTTGACTGATCACTAACATTTGTGGCACATGAATGACATACTGTGAAAAATGTACAGAAACACAATAAAATCCTCTGGGCTCTATGTGGCACAAAGTAAGGTCAGAAAAAAAGAGACCAGAGTAACAATATACTAAGCCATTGGATCGTCACTAACAAACTATGCTACACATATTGAACCCCCTCAAAATTCCACACACATAATTGCAACTGGATGCCATATACCATATGCACCTGACCACCTACATGCTTTAACAGAAGATATACCTGTCCAATCATACTGTCGACTACTGTCCAATCAATTCTTTGCACCATGCTACGACATCCAACATTGATGCCTTTTACTAGTTGATCTACCACAACCACATAATATGAAGAAAAAACATACAGTAAAAGCAGAGTGAATCAGGTACATGAAGAACACTAGCATGCTCAATGAGATGCTGTCTTACCCAACTAAAATCATGCTGAGGCAGCCTATTACAAAGCTATCAAAACAGAATAAACCATTATGGTGACAACATTATGAAAAAGATGCAGACAACTTCTAGATGATGTACACCTCTTTACATGCCCAGTGCACCCAAACCAATTCACTTCAGAGGACTTATAGGCAAATCTGGTACTGTGGCCTTAGAATTCCATCCAACATAGAAGAAGCAACAGCAATCAATCAAGAGATTGTAAATCAGAACAAGTGGTATGTGCAAATTGTGTGGATACCAACCAGAAAATAACTTTAAAATTTGATGTGTATCTTTCAATTTTTGAAAATGACTTCCCCTGTTATTTAAAATGAATCAGTGGTGTTCTGCAAATGAGACACAACAATCATTACATTGAAAGGATGATAAGCATAAGAAAGCAGATGCTATGTGTCAAAGTTGCTGGACTAACATTGAGTATGGATGAAATAAATATAACTGTGGTCAAGGTTTAACCTTCTCTATTGTGTTTGACGATGAAGGAAAGACACAGATGGGTATGCCTTTGTGAGATGTAATTCAACATGTTCATATACTTGTGTCATTGAAACCCTCATTCATAAGGCAGTGGTGAAAATGTGCACAGAATCTGTGGATATAAATATTCCTAAAGGAAAAGAACTGGCGGTAGTGTAAATGTGCTTCAGATCCCCATTTGGAAAGGCAGCTCAATTTATATCTGATTTTGATGAGTGGGCAGAAGAACTAACATGCAGCAATGAATATGTTGTCTTAGACAATTTAAATTTTGCTGAGATAAATTATGGGAGTTATGCCAAGATTTTGCACAGGATTGTAAAAATTCTAAGTTTGAAGCTATTGGTAATTAATAAGTATAAGAGGGTGACAATGGGATCTAAAAGTATGATTGATTATTCAATACTGCAGGGAATTGGCAACTTGGCTATTAACCTGTGTACTAGGTTGTAATTTTTACAATTAATAATTTGAATAATTTATTAAATTATGTAAATTTCTTAAATTCCTCATTTTATATAAGTATTTCTATATTTTATTCAGTATTATATAATTATAGAAATACTTCTTCCTAAAAAAAATATTATGTAAGGCTAAATATCCATCATGGTATAGTTGTGAACTTTAAAATTCAATAATTTTTTTTTAAAAAAAAAACAGTCTCATATAGAATTAAAATAAATAAAATGATGAAAAATTATGATAATTTTTCTAATTTGAGAAGATTATTTAGATATTTATCTAAATGAGATTTTGAGAAATTCAATTGTGATGCTGAATATTTTATTTATTTTTTGAAATACATAAATTCATATAGATCTCAAAATGGACTTCCAAATTTAATGTATATGAATTCTGAAACATTTACCAATGATCAGGATATTGTTAATGCATTTGGAAGATATTTTAAATCCTCATATAGATATTCTAATATTGATATATTAGAAAATTATGATATACAAGATAAAACACCTAATTTATTAAAAACATTAGATATATCTGTAATGGATATATTTGAGATGCTAAATGAATTAGACATTAGAAATAATGCAGGACCAGATGGTATTCCACCAATATTTATATAAAAAATATATTTTTTCTCTTACCTTCTTAAAGTATTATTTGATAAATCACTATTAGAGGGTGTTTATCCAAATTTTTGAAAATCAGCTTATATAACTCCTATTCATAAATCAGGAGATAAATAAAAAATTTTGAATTATAGACCTATATCAATATTGAGTGCTATTCCTAAGTTATTTGAAACTATTACTGTTAAAAAAAATTAAACCTATTATACAACCATATTTAAATATTATTTATAAAAAAATTAACACAGCTTTTTTTTTATAAGAGAAGTATTGAAACTAATTTGACATGCTATACACAATATATTATGAATTCTATGGGTCAGGGAAATAGAGTGGATGGTATTATACATATTTTCAAAAGCCTTTGATTCTGTTAATCATAAGATATTGTCAAAAAATATATAATTTTGGAATAAGAGAACCATTGTTCAGCTGGTTTAGAGATTATCTTCCTGAGAGAATTCAACTTGTGAAATATAAAACATTTGTTTAGGAGAAAATTGAAGTACATTCGGGAGTGCCTCAGGGCTCTCTGGCACCATTCTTATTTAATATTTTTATTGATGATATTGATAAAGAATTAAATGATGTGAAACATTTTAATTCTATTTGTACTTTTAATTTAGAATTCTATATTTAACTTTAATTAAACCTATATTGAAATATTGTAGCATGGCGTGTTCTCCATATATTAATGTGAAGATTGATAAAATGGAAACTGTACAATATAAATTTTTCTGGATAATGTCTTTTAAGATCCTTATATAAATCATTACTTTGAACATATCTCATCTGCTATAAAAATTCCTACAATAAGTCCTTTGAATGGCATCTGATTTTAAATTTATTTTTAAAATATGTAATGATATGAATGATTGTGCAGATTTATTAAAATTATTAAATTTTAAAGTTGCTGGTATAAATTCAAGACAGAGAAAGATGTTTGTGATAAAATATTATAAATATAATTACACACAAAATAATCTGTTAACCAGAATTTGTAAAATGAGTAATGAATATGGTATAGATTTGTACAACTTGAATTACTGACAATTAATTAAATCTTTATATACAAATATTTATGAATAATTATTTGTGAAAGTTTATTATTCATTATCTTAAAAATTGTGTGTGTTCCATATACATATCCATAAGCATTATGTATATTATATAATATTTATGAAAATTGTAATTGGACATTAAGTCCATGTACTTAAAATAAATAGAAAAATATTGTTTTACATTTATTTGTGATTATGATGCTGATTGGTATATAAGAAAACTCTAGTAAGAAAGTAATTGTCCAGTGATGTTATCTATAATTTTTAATTGCTCGCATCTCCCACAATTTTGAGAACACATAATTTGCAATCGTTTTTTAAAACCAGATACTTGCAGAAGGAAAAGGTCTTTGCCAACGCCTTGTGAAATAATACTCTTCTTTTGCAATTTATAAGCTTGTTATTATTCATTATTGTCTTAATTTCATTAACAAGGAAAGATTATAAAAGCTATACTTTTTTCTCTGTTAGATTATAATAACCACAATTTTTTTATGTATTGAGACTCATATAAATCTGTAGGTCTTAAAATGTAGAAGGGTACATACAATTTGAAATAAAATATATTAAACTTCCACTAATGCTCCTGGGAATATTTTAATTGCGAGACAACGACCATACATACAGCGGTTAAAAAATACTACATACTAAGTAGAGGACTAATTGGATTTTTTTCGACATTGCAAATTAAACATGTATTTGTAAACTTCAGTGAGTTATGATGTATTACGATTACATGATATCTTACAATCATAACACGCGACCGTAAATGTGGGTGTATGCATTACCAACCGTGCAAAGCTAAATATACACGTCTGGCAAACAAACTTCACTGATATATACATTTTCTTTTAAATTGTCTCATATAAAGTCGTATGAATTTAAATATTTGAGAATATTAATTCTATGAAGGTATTATTTATAAGCAATATTGTTTAATGATCAACCAATAATTTTGGTGGCGTCAGCTTTCTGTTGTTAACCCTTTGTGACGCTGTACTGTCATGTGAAAGATACGAAATAAATTTGATAGTTGTTTGCTTGACGTTTAATGGGTCTCGATACGTTTACGTGAGAAGTAGTGCATGCTTAGTGAAGTAATTAAATTTCACAGTTGTGCGGAATCCCATATCGTAGAAAGTCATGATGGTAATTACAACTTTTAACGATTATTTTATGTAATATTGATCATGAAAGATAATATATTTGTTTGTTAATTTCCAGGACGGTTTAGATGATAGTTCTGATATTATAAGCGACGATGTAAGAAAGGTGAGTTAATGTAAGTTCTTTAAATAAATATTTCCTTTAATGTCTGTTATTTCATTTGGATTGAATTGGATCATAATTAAGCCATACTGTAACATCTAATGAGACTACTACTTAATTCTATTTAAATTGCTGATAAAACTGTTCGGAAGTTTTATAAGTATACAATATTTCTCCCTAGTTTAACATATTGAAAAAAAAGTAGTTAACTCATTATCTTTCTGTGAACTTATTTTTCTGTAATTTGACATAATGGAATCATCTGTTTCTTTGCAGTCTGGTAGATCAGAAACTGTGGATCTAAGTGACAATTCCCTTATGGTAGATATTTCTGATGCACTTAGTGAAAAGGAGAAAGTAAAATTTACAGTGCACACAAAGGTAATTTGTTTTTTTTGTTGATAGTAAATTAACGAAGCAGAAATTATGCATTTAAATAAAATATATAGTTTTTATGGTTAATGTCTTTCACTTAAAGATTTTTGTGGATCTCAAAATATGAAGTTAGATTTTTGTAATAAAATTGATAGACAATTGCTGGTTTTAACCATTTTTTGCTAGATTTTTATCAAATCTCTTAAACAATTTTCTGTAATGTAAGAATATAATTGTAGAACCCCTTAAGGATAACCTCACAAATGTGGAAAGAATTGTATTGGGTATATATTTATAACACATTTCAATAGGAACGAGCCAGTGTAGTTGACTTACCTGAAATCAATAGTTGGTTCAGTCTTACTGAACAGAAAATAATGTTTTTTATGTATATAGTACATCTTGTTGTGTGCCTGGCTGGCACGCAGGTTAGATCAGAAGGGGGCTCAGGCCCTCAAAAATTTGAACTTCCACCTTTGCCAGTCTGGTCTAACTACTGATTTCAGGTAAGTCTGCATCACGGTCTCTCTTTCCTATCTAATTGTTATTTAATTTGAACTTGTCACATTTACCTTATATATAGACACACACACACGTTTAAGTATGCACAAAATAAGAACATCATGCAATATAATAATCTAGTTGTGTGTTGGCAACACTTCTTCCATTTAAATAGTGTGACTCTTGTATTAAACAGATTATATGCCAAGTCTTGTAAGTTATAATAAGATAAAATGTATAATTCTTGAAGTTTATATTTCAGTGTATTTTACTATTTGATCTGAGACGGTCAAAACAAGTGATTGGTGAAATGTGTGACTTCTCAGATTGAGGGAAAATTGTTGGTGGTCAGTTAGTGGAGCACCTGTGATGAAAACAATTGAACTGTTAAAAGTTTGAGCAATATCTACAGTAATGACAGCATGCCCAAAGCATTGTGAAATATCATTGGAATAGTGTGTGAAACCCAGAGTTAATTGCAGTGACGGACAAACATTAAAAGGATTGACATCATGAAACTACCACTGAAAAAGTGACAGCAGAACTCAACACTCACTTAAGTAATACTGTTTTGACAAAATCAGTACTGTGGGAGCTCCATAAAGCTAACATTCAACGAAGGGCTTCAACTGTGAAACCCTTTATAATGAGAGCAAACACTGAGCTACAAAAAAGAGGTGCTGTGATCATATATCCTGGACAGTTGATGATTGGAAGTATGTGTTATGGTCTGATGAATCATCATTCACGTTATTTCCTACAAATGGCTAAGTTTATGTATGGACAACCACAAAACAAGCCTGTGATCTAGATTGCCTTCTTCCTACAGTCAAACATAACATAGGGGAGGTTCTGTTATGATTTGGGCAGCTATATCGTGGTATTCATCTGGTCCTCTCATTCAAATCACTGACCAGATGACTGAGAATGAATATCTTGACAACCTCAATGATGAGGTTCTTGCTATGATTAGCAAATTGTTGCCAAACACTGCCACATTTGAATATGATAATGTGCTCATACAATCAGCAAAAAAAGTTCAGCCTTGGTTTGAGGAGCGTCAGCATATCATCAAACATCTTCTCTGACCAGCACAATTGTCAGACTTTGTTACAGTTAAATCACCAGCATTGGAAGATTTTTTAAAACTTTTTGTTGGTCATGATGTAACTTATATTTAATTAATTATGCTACGCATGTTTTTGAGGAGACTATAATGTTTAGATGACCCACCATTGCCTTCAGGCAAATTACTGTTTACCAGAAGAAGACTTTTTTAATTGCAGGAGGCATCTTCTGAAATTTTTAAGTATTATGTGATGTCTGTTAGAATGTTGCACTTCAATTTTAAGTTCTGAATTTAAAGAAATTGAATTGTATACATGCTAGGTTTCTTAAGATTTTTCTTTTTTTGAGTTTGTTAAAATTAATTTCAAGCTTCTTGTTTCAGACTACCTTGCCTGGTTTTCAAAAGCCTGAATTCCTTGTCGTCAGGCAACATGAAGAGTTCATATGGTTACATGAAAGATTTGAGGAAAATGAAGATTATGCAGGATACATCGTTAGTTTATAAATAGCATTTTAGTTGGTTGAAATCCAGTATTCAATATAATAAAAATAAAATAATATATAATTATTATCTTTATAACCTCTAGATACCACCTCCTCCACCAAGACCAGATTTTGATGCATCAAGAGAAAAACTGCAAAAATTGGGAGAGGGGGAAGGTACTATGACTAAAGAAGAGTTTACAAAGATGAAACAAGATTTGGAGGGGTGAGTTCTGTTGCTTTTCAATTTGTGACACTTTAATACACAAATAAAAGACTAACAATTTATTGTTTGTGAATGCTATTGTATTCATCAATTATAATTGCCATTCTTGAATTCCTTTCCTTTGACATTAGCAAAGTAATACAGTTCTAAATTGTGCTCATGTTTTGATAAAACTTTAAATTTGTTTATGCTTTTATGACAACAATACTAAAATACGAATTTACATTCTATATAGAGAATATATAACTTAGACAATATCACTACTCTATAAAAACAAAAAAAAATTGTATCAGTTTTAAATAAGCGATTAGATAACAACATAGTTTACATTCTTCAGATGTAGAGCTAAAGTATGATCTTCTGAAAATTGTATATATATATAGTTATGGAAAACTCCTTCCTGAAGAAGGAGGCTGAGAGCCTGCAAAAATTTATATATATATATATTCCCTCCACTCTATCCATTCCTCCACTAAAACTATTAATTGTCCACAATAAGACTGTCTATATTTGCCTGGTCGGGAACTTGACCCGGTGGCCGAGATGGTTAAGGCGTCTGTGTACTAAGCAGAATACGTGGGTTCAAGTCCCGCCTGGGTCAAATATTTTCAGTCTTTCCTTCTTCTTCCATCCTTCTCTCTGCTTTGAACATATGCTTTTCTATGTGCGTAATTCTTCGCCCGAGCATATGAATTCAAATAAAGCGCAATCCTCCTATTTCTCCTATTTATTTCTATCCTTCCTCACTATCCAAGTTTGAATGTGAATTAATTCCTTAAATGGATCCTCCTAATATTGTATATATATATATATATATATATATATATATATATATATATATATATATATTGTAATAGTGAGAATGTGACATTGTCAAAAATATTGGTATGGAAAGGATAGAGAGATAGGTTGTGGCTTACCTGAAAGTGAAGTACGGTGTCGCCATGAGGAACTGAAGGTTGTTCTTCAAATTTTCGGAGGCTCTCAGCCTCCTTCTTCAGGAAGGAGTGTTACACCATTCCGCAGCCGGCCGGTGCACGGAATGGTGTAACACTCCTTCCTGAAGAAGGAGGCTGAGAGCCTCCGAAAATTTGAAGAACAACCTTCAGTTCCTCATGGCGACACCGTACTTCACTTTCAGGTAAGCCACAACCTATCTCTCTATCCCTTCCATACCAATATATATATATATATATATATATATATATATATATATATATATATATATATATAAACACACACACACACACACACATAGACACACAAAGTGCTTTTTTTTAAATTTAACTTCACTGCAATTAATGTATAAACAGATGCATTGAAACTCAACAATAACTGATATATTTTTTACTTATCAGTTAACTTTGATTATATATATCCTTTTGCTTATTTTACTTGAATTTTGCTACTAATCCTGAGGAAAGCAATGAAGATTGTGGTATTTATTTACCTAACTTTGATTGACTTTGGCTATGTCACTGCTTGGCTTTAGTAATATTTAATAAGAAAAATAGCCAAATGCAGACAAAAGAAGTGGTGATATAAATAACACATGACATATCTGGAAACTTTGTTCCTTTCCTAAGAAAAATAATAATACAAGCAATTGTGGCTGACAGATTTTAAATATGATCTGATATATTTGTTTGTTAATAATTTTAAACAGGGAATATCTTGCAACATTCAAAAAAACAGTGGCTATGCATGAAGTCTTCTTGTGTCGACTGGCAAACCATCCAATATTTAGGAATGACCATAATTTTAGAGTATTTCTGGAGTATGACCAAGATTTATGTCTTCGAGGGAAAAATAAAATTGAAACTTTTGGTGGTTTTATGAAGTCCATTACAAAGACTACTGATGAATTGCTTTTGTCAGCTTCTGGTGTGAAGGATGGAAATGAATTTTTTGAACAGGAGAAACATTTCCTTTTAGATTATCATAATCTTTTAAAAGATTCAACTCTCAAAGCTGATAGAATGACAAAGCGGCATAAAGGTTAGTATTCATAAGATATGAAAAGTATTGATGAATATTTTTACTTTATTATTGCTTCTTTGATTAACTGCAGATTGTAGTGAGCAGAATCTTTGTCACTTCAGGTCAATCCTAAATTATGTCTATTATTGTTTATTTTTATACTCTGTTCAATTTGAATACCTAAATCAAATCAAATTGTTGTATTTATACCGATATCTAGTTTAAACCATGAAAAGTCTGGTCATTGCTTAATAAGCATTGACAGTGTATATTCAGTAACTTGATGTTTTGAGAGTTTGACTTTAATGACTTGTTATGTTTAGATGAAAATACAACATGCAATCTTTTAGTATTTTTTGTTTTCCAGCCAGGTAATATTGCACAGCAGTTGCATTTTGATGGCCTTCACTGGAATCATTTATAAGGCTGAAGAACATTTCATGGTGATGGCAGTGAAAACCATCAGAATGTCACTGTTACTTGATATTACCTGGGTGGAAACTAGAGAAAGTATCACTACTTTCATTTACTTTCATTTACTTTCATTACTGATTATAAATTTGTGACACCCATATGATTAATATGAATTTTTTAATAAAAACAATGAAAATTAGTCTGGTATTCTCCTTTCTAAAGTGTTGGCAAAATTTAGAAAGGAAATTAATCAGAGCTTTAGCAGAGTTTCTGTAACATTGGTTTTATTAGTTTCTTTATTATTCAAATAGATATTATACAGAGGACCATTTATCTAATTTTATATTAATTGTATGGTGGACAAGATTTAATTATATTTTTAGTCTGCCACATAATATAAGCTGTGTGAAAATAATTAAGAAAAGCTTCTCAGGTTTCCACCCAGGTTATCTCCTTCAACAGAGTCGTTTCAGTGGATAGCTCTTCCAGCCTGGAAGAGCTATCCAACAAAACATAGTTGTTTATGGAGATAATCCAGGTGGAAACTCGAGAAGCCTTTCTTAATTCTATTAACTGGAAAAGCCTTTGATCTCATGTGAAAATAATTTGTTACAATCAGCTGAGTAGAAGTAGAGGAAGGGTATTGCACTCATGTGATTACTGAAGTTGTAACACATGTTTTAATTTTAAACTTGTCTGAAGTATACTTATTTTATTGTGTGATAAAATTGTTCTTATTGAATAAAATGCTTCATTTAATCAGATACACAATTATTGTAATGGAATCAAAAATGCCACTTCATGTAAATAAATTACCTGTAGTATAAATTATTTCATTACAAACATTTCAGAAGTTGCAGACTGTTACACAAAAATTTCTGCTGGTCTTGTGCAATTATCAACTATAGACAACAGTGATTTGGAAAAATTTTTAACCAAAGTTGCAGACACATTCGAGAAAGCTAAGGTAATTATTCCTTAATGGATTCTCTAAACTCTTAAATGTCTCTACTTTATCCATTCCACCCTCTAAACCTGTAATAAGACTGACTATTCGCCCAGGCCATCATCAATTGGCACGGTAGCTCAGTCGGTAGAGCAGTTTGTGTACCAAGCTAATGTTGAATTTTTCCAGTCTTTCTTCTTCCTTTCCTCTCCTTGCCTTACTTGGAGAGTATTTCTATGCCAAAGCATATTCTTTCTTTCGAGCATATTCACACCTTTTTCCCATTCTCTGTTGTTCTGATCTTTCCTTACGAGGGGGAAACAATTGGATTTGTTGAGTATAGATTGTTTCTGCCTAACGGTTGGTGCACCTTAAATAGAATTAGTCAATTCATGCCTAGCCAGATCACAGTTCAGACCTACTTCCTGATGTAGGGGCCTCAGATCCTCAAAAAATTGAACTTCCACCTATGCCAGACTGGACCAACTACTGATTTCAGGTAAGTTGGCATCACTGTCTCTCTTTCCTATCCAAATGTGTTATTTAATTTGATCTCCTCACATTTTCATATATCTATCTATCTATCTATCTATATATATATATATATATATATATATATATATATATATATATATATAAAATTGCAATATTGGTATGGAGAGGACAGAGAGATAGGTTGTGGCTTACCTGAAAGTGAAGTGTGGTGTCGCCATAAGGAACTGAAGGTATTTCTTCAAATTTTCGGAGGCTCTCAGCCCCCTTCTTCAGGAAGGAGTGTTACACCATTCTGTACACCAGCCGGCTGTGGACTGCCTCCGAAAATTTGAAGAAATACCTTCAGTTCTTTATGGCGACACCACACTTCACTTTCAGGTAAGCCACAACCTATCTCTCTGTCCTCTCCATACCAATATTGCAATTATTTTTGACAATGTCACATCCTTGCTAATATATATATATATTTTGCAAAATGACCAATTGATAAATTCCTTGATGAGAAAGGCTAAATTCCAAATTTGTATGAATATTTTGATCAGATATTTTATACATGAAATTATAATTTCAGCCAATCTTTTGGCAATTCATTATAAAAAAAATGAAAAAAAATTGAGTTTTGTCAACTGACGAGTGCAGTTGTCACTCTAGGCTGAGGAAAGGGACAAGATCCCAAAAACATTGTGTGGTATTTATTTTATCACTTTTTTGTCTGAAATGCCTAACTTTCTTATTCGTTTTGGAATAATTGAAGTTCTCCAATTTTACAGGTAATTTACATTCCAAGGTTTTTTTAAAATGCTCGAATTATTATGTATGGCTAAATTGGTACAATTTTGTGTATCAACAAACTCTTCTTGGTTTTATTGAATTTTATTTCATGTGACTCTGATGTTTGATGGTACATATTAAAAGAAAAAATTAAATTCTTCAGACATAATTTCAATTTTAATACATTTTAACCCCTTTCGGCATTAGAGGGGAGCAAGCTTCGGGATGAGTGGACGGGGGTGGAAATATTCAAAGATGCCGAAAATACCAATATTGGAGTCTGAAATAAATATTATTAGGGCTCAAAGAGACTGATAGTGTTTTTTCCAATGTTATTTGTGTAAAAATCAACTTTTTATGGCATGGAAAAGTAGCAACCTTAGGGGTGGACGGGCGTTACAAGAAAATAAAGAAAGCATTAAAATAAAATTGTAGGGAGCCATTAATTTTGGTATAAAAATTTGTGTAGTAATTAGCAAATGATAGTATGGTTTGCCAAAACAACAATGTTGAGAGGGACACAATTCAGGTTCTATTCAGTAGCAATAAGTTAATATTTGAGTATACTTTTTCAAGTTTGAAATGAAGGTTAGTTGTTTAAGAAAGACATAGTTACTAACTCAAAGAGGACTGTAATTTTAATTCCTTTCATTATCTTTTAGTTCTCAAATTAGTAAAAGTTAATTATTAGAAATGTTACTTTTTTATATTTCCCATTTAGAAAGTCGAGAGTCGAGTTGCTTCGGATGAAGATTTAAAACTTTCGGACACTTTGAGATACTATATGCGTGATTCATTTGCTGCCAAACGTCTACTTTATAAGCGGCTGAGATGTTTGACGAACTATGAAAATGCTAACAGAAATTTAGAGAAGGCCCGCACGAAAAACAAGGACATACATGCTGTAAGTCTGTATTGTTAATTATATTTAATAGTTTAAGAAAGTACTAAAATATTGGACCACTTTTAAATATATGATAAGATATGACTCCAAATTTTATTAAAAATTTGATACTCTTTGTTAAGTTGTGTGCTGAGATGGAATGCCTTACATTTTCCTATGAAATGTTAAATATGTGAAGTACTCCATTTTGTATATGACTTCGAAATTAGGATTTTTTTTTCACATTGTGTTAAGCAGAATATTACATTAGGAAAAGTAGCCTTAACCCCAACTAAATTATTTTCCATTGAAAAAACTCAGAAATTGTAAAACTTTCTACATATATATTATGGTATAAAAAGTGAAATTAATTCTCATTACTCCATTACTTTAATACATTTTACTTTACTCATTACTTTTACTTAAAATATAAAATATTTGGTAAAAAATTAAAATTAGAATTAGAATTAGAGTGTAGAGTTCAAAACAGTCTCCTAAAACCCAGTCCTGCACCTAGCTCAAGCCACTACTGTAGCATAAATGGTATTTACAATGCAGTACAATTCATATTCCAAAATTTAGAGTTTGAAATTTTTTAATGAGAAAAATTTAGAATTAGGTTATTGGATTTTTGTTTGTAATCTGGGTCCTCCTGTGTTTGGGGCCCTGGGCATTTTCCAGAGTTGCCCACAGGATAACTTGCTGTGCACAAAACTATATTGTGCATGAAATCATTGTCTAATACAGTGTATAAATGACATGTCTATAAAAATATGCTTATTGACTTCAGCCAACAAAATAAATTGAATAACAGCTGTACACCTGGAAAAGTCCAGGTTTTGTGAAACTGTACTATATTGATTATATCTTTGTAAAAGATTGATTTTGTCACAGTGTAAAGTATGTAAAGATACTATTGAATGCTAACATAGAAACAGACCACAGTTTACTTATAGCAGGTATTAGCAGAAGACTCGAGAGAATAAGAAACATTATAAGGAAACTGATGAGGAATTTAGAAAAATAAAGGAATGATAGTGGTTCAATTATACTGGTCTTAAAACACAAATTTGTGCAACTGACTGACCTAGTGGAAGAATATAAAGAATATTCATACAGATACAAAATAGAGGTGTAAAAGGGAAGTTGAATGTCAGACGAGATCCTTGAAAAGTGGAAAAATAAGGAAATGCTCAAACAATCTATGTAATAGTATATAGGAGGCAGAACTATAAAGGAAAATTGACTGAGCAAAATAAAAGTACCTGAAAGGAATGTGTGAGGAAATTATTCTGCTGCAAAAGTGAGGCATTTGGCAATTATGATTATCAATAGACATTTTTGTTTCATAAATTTATTTAAACCTAAGTATTCTAAATATTTATCATTTTAAGTGCATTATTCCTCATTTCATGAGTATTTGAATATTATTATAAAAATACAATCTTGCCAGGTGATTATAATTTGCTGAAGGGTATTGAACTGTGTCACAATTCAAATTAGAGTAATATAATGAATTAAAATTTTACCACTGAGCATAATAACCAAAACACTATTTCTAATGATAACTTATCACTGTAAAATGAGAGAACAAAGAAATTGTATATTAACTTCTAGGCATTAAACTGCTACAAAATCAACTTCAGTAATTGTATACTGTTAGTGGGTATATTTAAAAATGTTTGGAGGAATGTAATGAAAGGTTCCATAGAATATTCAAATGTAATTGCATGTTAATTATAATTAAATAAGTTATGCACATGTTCATGGATATGAATTACTTATTGTGAAAACTGGTATTTCATCCCAGACAATCTCTTCTGTCAGTTACTTATCTGGGCATATATATGTATATGAATGGAGGAAAAATATATTTTGTAATTTGGAAAAAGGAATATTGCTTTACAGTTATTTGAACTGTGAAGTACATATTCTGTTCAAAGATATTTATTGAATTTGTTTTACTTTTCATCTGCTGCACAAGGCTTTGGAGGTGGCTGATGTAAGTATACAATTAAGTGTTTGATCATGTTTCATTCTTGAGTCTACCTCCTGTGTTTCTTCCACTGTTGTCTTATTTGGATATTTAGTATAAACTAACACAAGTTTTAAAACATCATTATCAGGTCACACTATTAGCTTGCAAAGATGACTTAGTTGCACAATATAATGTAATGATGAGTTCTGTTTTATGATGGTTGTATTTAATCACTAATTTAGAATATTGTATATTATTGGGGGGAAAGTTTGTGTCAGTTCTCAGAACTTCATGTTAATCAGGGTGTCACATCAAAGGAATAACCTGGGAAATATAATTCAAATTAACCTTACTTTAATGTTTCATTCTTGTGGATAAACAACTATACTGCAAATGGGCAGAATGGTAATGTATATAATTATTTTTTAATACTTGGAGAAATATTTCATAGTGAAGTAGAGTCCTTGTAAGAATTGTACTGAACCATTTAACTAAAATTGGTTAGCAATAATTTTCCTTTTTTCAAGTGTTCTAAGAAATGATACACAATCTTATATAAAATTCTAATACCATTCCCAAAATTACTAGCTTTTAGAGTTTGTATGTTGGTCTATCAAGCAACTAATGTAAATTCAGTTTTTCCCTCCACAGTTTGATGTTAAATTGAAATGTATGTTCCATAAAAGATGAAACTTGTAAACTTCAGTTTTCCTCAGATTGTCAAATTATGCAAGAATAAATTTAACAGTAAAAATAATATTTTTGGACATTTACTTGATTGAAATTATTTAATATTTGGATTTTTTCTGAACTTCCAGCAAAGTTTATTTCATTATTAAACTTATAGCACTGAGATGTGCAGATAAATTATTATTAAACTTATAGCACTGAGATGTGCAGATAAATTATTATTAAACTTATAGCACTGAGATGTGAAGATAAATTATTATTAATTACTAAAAGTTTCATGGTCAGGATATGATAGGAAATTATTTAGTAAGACTTACTAAACAGTTTATAAATATGTGTCCAATATTTTGATAACTGCAATGCACATTAGATAATATTCTACTTATTGTTTTAGGCAGAAGTGGCTCAGCAAGATGCTTGTGAGAAATTTGAACAAATGTCTGAGAAGGGAAGAGAAGGTTAGTTATAATATATTTTTGAAAGAAATTAGTGTAAACTGCAGCAGATTGCCACAGAAAATTTTATCAGGTCTGGGAATCGAGCCAATGATGTCTGTTTAGTTTGCACTTGCTCTAACTAGTCTAGAATTTTCTATCATAATCTGTTAATTCACTTTTAAATAGTCGTTTGAGCTGAACTTGATTGAAAGTAGTTCTTTTGTTCTTGAATAAGTGTAAAACTATATATTGTAATTTCCAGAATTAATGGATTTCAAGGCAAGAAGAGTGGCTCAGTTCAAAAAGAATTTGGTAGAACTTGCAGAACTACAACTAAAACATGCTAAGGTCAGTTCATTATATTTTAATTTTTGAACAATTATATGAATGTGACATAGGGGTTCCATGTAATTTTATTAAGCTGTGTTGTATTATTTGAAAAAATTGTCAGACTGTCATGTTGCTTAACACACTAACCATGCCAACTAATACCAAATTTGTATCAATAAGTAAGGCATTACTTAAATCTGTTAAATATATCCTATTTCGGTCTTTCTTTTCAATTTTATATTTTTATAATTGGCATCCTAGCTATCAATTCTGTTCAGATGTTTTCCTGAACTTATGATTTTCCAAATAAATTTTCAAACTGTTGCCTCTTAATGCTAAATTTTTTATTCACCAATAACTAAAAGTAAATCTTTCTTTAGATCTCACCTGAAAATATTTCATTGAAAGTTATTTTTTAATTTAAATAACATAATTTTAAAATTTGCTTCATTTGGTAGTAGCACATTATTAAAATAGTAAATATATTTTATAGTTCAAAATTTTCTTTTGACATAGTCTAATTGCATGCTGATATCAATAAAAACTTATGGGAAATGAAGTTAGTTTATTACTGATGTTAATTTGAACAATTAATCAAGATATTCATATACATTTTATTTATGTTCTCTATAAAGAAACCATTTCTTATGAGAGAAATTATTGAAAATAAAACATTGTTTTAAAAAAATGGTTGTATAGAAATTTTTTTGTGTACTTATTTGATTTTAAATATGAAACCTTATACACTTTATGAACTTCTGAATCCAAAATTGTGGACTCTCATACTTATGTTTCATTATCCAGTTAGTGAAATATACATAATGGCAGGATATTAAGTGAATTAATAATACATAGTCTTTGAAATCATCCTTTCTATAATTTGTGCTTCTTATTACAGTCTCAAGTACAACTGTTCAAGAACTGTCTAACATCATTGAAAGAAGAGTGACTGAGGCTTGAATTTTATATTCCTAAGACAGTTTCATTCTATATCCAATAACATTTTGAAGAACAAAATGTTAAACAGGTGCTATTCTTTTGCTGTTCTGGTTATATGGAATTGGACTGGATGAAACTGCAGGCTGGAATTATATTCAAAGATCTTTGCAAGAAGAAAAATAATGGTCTCTTTAATAAACAACAGGCTTTTTTTTACACTTTGTTGCCATATTTCTCAGACTGGTTCTCATGCTGTGTCATGTTGAGATTTGTTACAGGATTTCAAATAGTGTGTGATATTAATTCAATATAATTTTATACAAAATGGTAATTTAGATTACACTATACGATGGGTTTCATAACAAAGGTGATTTAACCTTTCTATATTCTGTAATCAGCATATGATATTTACTATTTAATTGGATTAGAAAATAAATTTTGTTTTATGTATTACCATTTCCTTTGGATTTTTTGTTTTAGAAATGATCATGAAATGAAAATGATTGTTTTGTGTGATTAATGTTTATACAGCTAAAATTTTAGGAATGTGGCTTTTTAAGATGCTCAAGTAAGCAATCAATGAGAACAAAATGCGCCTGTAATTTGATAAGTTATATTACACCCATACTTTTCTCTTTCTTGAAAACTTGTATTAATATAAGGAGCTGTTAATGTAATAGGTATATTTATGTTATCCTATTCTTTATATATTTGTAGTTTAATATAAATGTCTGCAGGTTTGTAATACAATATTGTTATATATATAATTATCTGAAATATAAAAGTATATTTGTTGAACTTTTCATTGTTTTGTGTTCTATTTTAGAAAGTTATGCTACCTCTCAAAGTTGGATGATTGAACTTAGAATTATCATTTAACACTTCAATTAATTTAAAGTTTCCCATCATCATTATAACTGTGTTTGGGACAGTGCATTTTTATAACACTTTATTTTCAATTATTTTTCATAATTATTCTGATTCAAATTTCAGTGTTTAATTTGTATTGAAGCATAGTACATTTTTGATTTCCCTGTATAGAAAATAATATAACATTATAAATAACATTGATCATATCTTTTATAGAAATGATAGCCAACCTGAAGACACTCAAAACAAATTTTAATGGGATTTGGAAGTTCTGAATTTATTGCAATTTATCGAACATGTAAATAGACAACTTCTTCAAATAAGATATTGCATTATAAGCATTTTATGAAATATATTACTATTTTATTCGTACTTACATTTATGAGAGATGTCTTGTCAAACTGTTTATAAGAATCTCGAATCCATTTCATTTTGTCCCAGTGCCTTTACATGTATTGTAAAATTAATCTCCATAATATAGACATTTGCTGGGTTTGCGTGTAGAGTATGTTCCTTGCCTGGTATTTACAACATAACTGGAATTTGAAGTAATTTTGATCATTAAATTGCAACACGCTGAATGTTATACTTTAGTCTCGGACAGCTTACGAGAAGATTTCTATGCAATTGTTGAGTCAATTTTAAAAAATTTGCAAATCTTATTCCCAAATACCAAAGGGAGACTAACAGTGTATTTATAGTACACGAAGTTTTGGTGAATGTACTGTCATCTTCACCTGAGACGTTTGTTGTCGAAACATTGCATTCACCCTTGGCTTTACAGCCAACTGAGGCTCCTGGCTTACCAGTATGGCTGTCAGACTACCATCTTTAATGGCACATTCCTGATTTTTTTGAGTAATGATTCTCCTTTAGTCATAAAACCAGTTTTCAAGACCATGATGACAAACATCCGTAACTATGACAGGATTCGAACCCGGGACCTCTTGTGTGAGGCGCTGATGCTGATCGCTACACCACAGCGGGTCGACTTTTAATATCTTACCCGCACGAATATTTGCCTTTTATGAGAAATTCTAAGATTTGCTAATTGATTTATTTGCAATTTTAAAATTAAAGAAATAAAATACTGAGCTACTATTTCTAGCACGACATCGTTTTCTCTGGGCGTTTTTCGTGGCGTGATAATTGGCATGAAGTAGCGAAATTTGCGTTGAAAGTTATTTTGTGTTTTCGTGATTATCTATGCTGTCTTCGTCTTCTTTATTACCTAGCCCGGTCCCAATCTGGCATCACCCTAATCTCGTAAATTGCTCTCGAGCCCCTCTCTGTAGTAACCTTACAATTGAATCACTTTTAATGCGTATACTTGCCTTTTCGAACCAAGAAATAACGAAATGATTGAATTTAAAGAATGATTGTTCTTCTGCACCGCGAGTTAAACACACATCTCTCTTCAAATCCCTCAATGCAACTTTTGTGAAGTCTGATTTCCTCCGTTCTAACAACTCATGTTAGCCTTACAACCAAACGGTTTCCGTCCCAGATACACCGACAGCCTGTATTAAGGACAATAAATATTTCGGGTGGATTGGAAAGTCGTCTGGATCTTTATCTGGTTATTAGAAGATAATTTAATAAAACGCCAAGCATTTTAAAATTATGCTTCATTACAAAATTAAGCGATCACACTGTAGTACATTTGCGCTCTTTTCTAAACGCAAAATACCTTTTATTGAGGTATGATGTTTCGGAAGATTGGCATTTTTTCACTCAAAATTATTCGAGTTTTCAAGTCGAATATGTTTTGCGTAATCGTTGAATTTAGAATTTAATCGGCATAGACGAGCTGGAGATGAAACTATCGCCACTATCTTAACTTGAGACGAATAAAAAATGTAGGTTTACGGCTCCGAAATAAATAGTTCATGCCTTAAAGCACGAAAGACGATTAGATAAAGCGCATGTGTGCGAAACTAAAAAAAATCCTCCTCTGTAATGTCGAAAAAGGACGAGGAAATTAAGTCCAAATAATGGCACAAACGAAAATATACCCTATCTAAGTTGATAAAAATTATTTACTCGGAAATGTTGGAAAGGATGTAGTGAGAAATTTTAATTTATCGTATGTAGATTTTAACTATTGCATACTTCTTAAGTATAATAGCCTTACCAGTTTAGATTGAAGTCAAACGTTAACTCGGACAGATAGAGAGGGAATCAGAATGAATATTTTTGAAGTATAGCCTTCCTTCATTGCCATGATAAATATTAAGAGGTAAATACTTCTTCTCACCAGTTGAAGTCGGCATGTTGAATAAATTTAATATGAAGGCACATGTAAGATTTTAAATCATACATAAACACACTTTTACTTTAGAAACTGTACTAGACAAACAAAGCAAAGATAATATAACATAACAATAATGTTACAGATAACGGTTGTATTTAAATAATCGATTGTTCTTTTAGATATTTCTTGAGTGATAACCAAAGAGAAATATAAACACAATAGAGTGGCTATATCAGCGTTACAGCGCCCTGGGTGGCAGCAACTAACAACACTGGCCGCCATTTTTTAGTTGGTCCACTTCACCTAAAACCCGATTTGTGTTATGCTACTGATGGTGGAAGTTTTGAAGTTTTTTTTAAAAAATAAATGGTTTGTTATTATAAATCATGCCAAGCCTACAATTGTAATAATCGTAGTTTGAAAACACATGAAGTATCGTATTTTAAGTAAGTATCAGCATAATAATAATAATAATAATAATAATAATAATAATAATAAAGATAGCCAAATGCAGGCAAAATAAGTGATAACATAAATACCACACAACGTTTCAGGGATCCTTGTCCTTTCTTCAGGTGCTAAGAAGAGCCTAGAGCGACTAACTGCACTCGTCATTGGACAAAAAAATAAGCTTTGGTGGTGTTCTTGTGTCGCTCTAGACTAGGAACGGTTACATGTTGCAAATAGAATGACGAGGCTTCACATTCAGTATGAGGCACAGAAAATGAAGGTAGCATTGGCACTAAGCAATTCTGTAGCAGATTTTTTTTGTAGAGACTTGGGTTTGTCTGAATTTGTAAGTTGTGAGGGCACGGTAAAGTTCATAAAAATGGTAGAGAATGCATTTGATTTGTTAAATTCGTGCAATGTTATGAACAAGGGTACAAAAACTCCTGTGTTTAGAGGTAATAGAGTGACAATATGCAACACAATAGAAACATCTGTACAGTATTTATGAATTTAAAGCTGTACGATGGGAGTTTATTCATTTGTCAGGGAGGAAGTTGGGTGTGTATGGGATTGTTTTAGATCTTCTCAGTTCGATGCAACTGACAGAGAAGTATGTGTGGAACGATTCTCCAGTTCTCAAATTTATATTAAGTAGGAGAATGAGCCAGGACCATTCAGAACCCTTCTTTTCTTGCATACGAAGATGTGGGAGAAATATGAAAGAAGAATTTGCTATTAAAATTGTTTGTGGAGGTATTCCGGATGTTGGGACATAAACAAATTTTATTTTGTGAATTCGACTATTTAATAGTTTTGGCCGAATTTAGTGAGGAAACTCGCTACTCAATTTTAATAAAGGTTTTATTAAAACATTACTTCAATTGCAGAATTCGTTATATGTGTAAAGAAAAAGCAATGGATGAAAGAGGACGCAACATAAGGCAATTGTATACAAAACTGATATTATTTAAAGGCCAATAAATTTTTCTATGCCTTAAATGTGTTATATTTTCTTAAACCTTAAAATATATTGTCCTTAGAGATTTAGTTTTAGGTCATTTGTGCGACAGAGTTCAAGGCAAGCAGACGATGGGGAACGCCCACCTGACAGTTTAAAACATGGCGGCTGAGTTTTCAATTTGCTTCAAACATGGCGGCGACTTGTCCAGTCTATGTTGTTTATATATGTCTTTGGTGATAACTATCGATTTCCAACGCTACCCTTTCACTAGAGATCTTCATGAAGAGGTCTTGCCAACCCCTTTGTTAGGATGTCAACTTACATTTCTTCAGTTTTTTTGTGCATAACTTCTACGTCACCGGATTTCACCTTTTCACAAATGAAACGTTCTTTTATAGAGATGAGTTTAGATTTCTGTCTAATCAAAAAGTTCTTTGACACTTCTAGGGCAGCCACATTGTCTGTCATTGAACAATGTTATTTTTTGAGTCGGTACTCTAATACCAATAGGAAGTTGCTTCCTGTGCTGCCTCTTCGATTGTTTTTATTTTAAAATCTTTTGGTTTAGGAAGTGTGTCATTCAATAGCGACCCTAAGAGGATCGAGATACTATAGAGAATGATAACGCTCAACAAATGGGAATTAATACCAATATCTGCTAATTTGTCTACTATATCCACAAAGCTGTTTAGATGCTCTCTTACGTCATTTTGTTCCTTTTGTGGAACTCTAAACGTTTTAGAAGTGTAGCTTTTGTGGCAGGCCCATCACTTTTGGGAAATAACTTTCAAAGTTGCTCAAAGGTCTTTAGAAGTTTTGCATTGGTTTACCTGTTTTAATTTACTAGGTGCTATATAATAAGTAAAAGGTCTGCCCCAAAGACATATAAAAACAACATAGATTGGACAAGTCGCCGCCATATTTGAAGCGAATTGAAAACTCAGCCGCCATGTCTTATACTGTCTGGTGGGCGTTCCCCATCGTCTGCTAGCATTGCTTTGAACTCTGTCGCACAAATGACCTACGGACAATATATTTTAAGGTTTCAGAAAATATAACACATTTAAGGCATAGAATAATTTATTGGCCTTTAAATAATATCAGTTTTGTATACAATTGCCTAATATTGCGTCCTCTTTCATCCATTGCTTTTTCTTTACACATATAACGAATTCTATAATTGAAGTAATGTTTTAATAAAACCTTTATTAAAATTGAGTAGTGAGTTTCTTCACCAAATTCGGCCGAATCTATTAAATGGTCGAATTCACAAAATAAAATTTGTTTATGTCCCAACATCCGGAATACCTCCACACACAATTTTAATAGTAAATTCTTCTTTCCTATTTGTGTTTCGTTATTCCTCAATACTTTTTTAGCAAGTGTAAATAATTTCACAACGTCTTTAGACGGGTTGATTAACTTGTCTTTAAAGTCCTTTATTTTAATCAATCCCGTTTTTCTTTGAGAGCGAGGAGCAAGGAGAACCTCTAAACAACCTAAACACTTTAGTTTTTTTTTACCACCATCCTTACAACACTTCCTGAAATATATTCTACCACTTTTTCTGAATATAATGTTAATCTCTCATATTCAGGGATGTAATAATGATCAAAATTGTGATCTGTACAAGATTTAAAATTATTTTTTTCAATTGGTACAACCAGTGTCTCCAAAATTCCTCCCTTACTATTGACACTTTTGGATGGTTCTATCTGCGTAATCAATGATTTCCTACATGCTGCTCTGAACTGTATTTTCCCCACATCTTCGTATGCAAGAAAATAAGGTTCTAAATTGTCCTGGTTCATTCTCCTACTTAATATAAATTTGAGAACTGGAGAATCGTTCCACACATACTTCTCTGCCAGTTGCCTCAAACTGAGAAGATATAAAACAATCCCACACACATCCATCTTCCTCCCTGATTGTATTGCATATTGTCACTCTATTACCTCTAAACACAGGAGTTTTTGTACCCTTGTTCATAACATTACACTAATTCAAATCAAATGCTTTATCTACCATTTTTATGAACTTTACCGTGTCCTCACAATTTACAAATTCAGACAAACCCAAGTCTCTACAAAAAATCATGACATCTGCTGCAGAATTGCTTAATGTCTGGGCAGCCAATGCTACCTTCATTTTCTGTGCCTCATACTGAATGTGTAGCCTCGTCATTCAATTTGCAATTTGCAACATGTAACTGTTCCTAGTCTAGAGCGAAACAACAGCACCTCCAAAGCTTTTGTTTTTTGTCAAATGACGAGTGCAGTTGTGTCACTCTAGGCTCTTCTTAGCACCTGAAGGAAGGACAATGATCCCAGAAACGTTGTGCAGTATTTATATTATCACTTATTTTGTCTGTATTTGGCTATCTTTCTTCTTATTATTATTATGCTGATAGTTACTTAATATACAATACTTCAGGTGTTTTCGAACTGCGATTATTACAATTGTGGGTTGAACACACGCTTGGCAAGATTTATAATAACAAACAATTTATTTTAACAAAAAAAAACTTCAAAACTTTCACCATCAGTAGCATAACACAAATCGGGTTTTAGGTGAAGTGGACCGACTAAAAAATGGCGGTCAGTTCTTGTTTGTTGCTGCCACCCAGAGCGCTGTAACGCTGATATAGCCACTCTATTATGTTTATATATCTCTTTGGTCTGCCCCAAGCCTTCTTAGTTGTTTCATCATCTGTGGATGTTGTGTGACAGTCACGTAACCCCCAGAGAGAGCACCTTGAATCAGCAGTGCTTGGGCTTATTTGCCCCAAGTGTCCATTTTTTTAAGAGGCTGAATTCGATAGTTATTATTATTTCACTAGCCATTTTAATTATTTTGTTTTTATATTTTGAACTTCTTTGGAAAGTTAAAATGTAGAGCCCAAAAGCGTTTTCACTGCACCTTAGACAAACGAACACAACTTTTCACAGTTTAAAATGTTTTTGTTTCCTTATGTTTTAAGCTAATCTGGTCACATAGCCATTGTTAAATTTAATATGATGTATTTTAAATCATACATAAACACACACTTTAGAAACTATATTCAACAAACAACGCTAAGATAATACAGCATAAGGCTGTAGATAACGGTAATATAATTAGTTGAAATTGGTCAAGTCAGAATATTTATTTATAAACATTACAACTTACATATAGTAACTAAAATAGTATAACATATTAACTATAATTTTAGTTACTATGTGTGACTTTTAATGTTTATAAATAAAAAATTCTGACTGTTCGCCAATTTCCACTAATTATACTTATTATATAAATATGGTTTCAAATTTTAATGATATTCAAATAATCGATCGTTCTTTTAGATAGTTCTCGAGTGATAACTATCGATTTCCTTAAATGTTTACTCTAATATTTATTGGCCAATCAGGTTATATATGCCCTATAAATTGTTTTCTGTGTTTAGTAACATTGTTATTGAGGGGGGAGAATTTAGCTGCGTAAATTTCTGTTGTTTTATTATCAATTTTTTTTGGGTAAATCCAAGTTGGAGGCGTAGAGAGAGATATTGTAAGAGTCGGACATAAATCAAGAGATGTAATGATGGAAAAAGAAAAACAGAGAAGAATAAATAATGGATTCAGGATTCTCGGGATTCTGGCGAAGATGATGACGTGGCCAGTCGTCGGAACGTCGCTTTCTATCGACGAGTTTACCCGAAATACCTTTATGTAGTTTCTAAACCGGGAAAACCTTCGTTCTACAATAGTACATAATAGTACAGAATGTATGTTTTAGTAAGTTGAATGAATTTATATGAAGTTTTATATACTGATAAGTGTGCATAATTTTTTACGCATGTAATAATTGCCAGGATGAATATATCAACTTCTATTCAGAAAAATTCTGAATGAAACAAGAACTACACCTTCGTTAATGAATAAATATCTATTTTCTGAAACATATAGTAATTTGGGAATAAGAAATTTAAACACAAAATTATTTCTATTTATGTGTCCATTACATGTAATAAATTTCCCAATTATAAACTCGCAAATGGATCTTTTATTTTAAGCTGCATCATTTGGATGTTAAATTTAGCACATACCGGATATTTACGATGCATATCTTTAAAATAAGAACACGAAATAGATGTGAATATTATATATTTGTGAAACGTTTCAAAACGTGCATTACTCCTTAGCCACATTGTAATGGGAGCAGATGTCATATTAAGGTCTAATTTAATATCACTAGTGTTGATGGGAATTGTTAATGTAGGATTTTATGTTATACACAAGCAATCCTTCGGCTGGTACAGCATAGTTTCAGATTGCCAACATTCGGTTTCGAGTTCACGCCTTTGCATGTTAGACCTCCTCCCCCGCACACTCACCCAGCAACTTTGTACTGCGAACTTGCCACTCTAACACAACAACTTTCGTACAATGGGAAGCAATGGCACATGTATCAAGATTCGCAATGGGTTGGCCCCGTCGGGAAAATAGATACAATATTCGGCATTTAACTATTGCAGGTGACTACCGTAAATAAAAATACGAGTGATTCGAGAACTGCTGCTGAAGAAAACGTTCTCAAGCCCGAGAACGTTTTCTTCAGGAAGTCTTCGATCAGGACTTTTTTTTATTATATATAAGCGCAATATGCTTCTAAAATTTTACATTAAGCCAATGCCAAGTAAGACATGGAATCTTCCAACATCCCAGAAGCTTCGCATAGGAATCTTTGGAAAACGATTCTATCCTATTCAACGGGAAGGTGGGCAAAACGAGAGAAAATAAGAAAGTAGATAAACAGGCGTCGAGAACGAAATGAGAGCAGTGAAATAATGGAACGATTTGCAGCGTGGCTTCGATGATGAACTCGTCCTCCAAGCAGAAAAGACTGAATGACAGGAATGAATCAGACATGCACTGACGGATGTCGAAGTGGTAAAATAAGTTCAACAAGGATAGCAGTTTATTCGATCCGTTTACGAGGATGGTAATGGAGTAATGCCTCCTATTTTTTTTTCTCCTTAAATAAGTTACTTATGTGAAAATTTTGAAATTCGCGCGATTCCTCAAACATTCTTCTCCAATTCAATGCAGTAACAACATCCTAAGTCAACAGGTGGCAGCACTGCACCCTCTCGCAGAATGGCTGACATTGACGTACTTATTAGACAGCTTCTTGTGATTGAATTCTTAAATGCGGAAGCATTGATGAACGGCTGAAAAACGGGTATGGTGATGAAACAGTAGGTGTCAGCACTGTTCGGAGATGGATTCGTAGCTTTAGCGAGCTAAAAAAAAACAACAACCGTCAAAACGTCCATGCGTCGATGGCTTAAAAGCAAGAGCACGCTTTTTACCGTAGTGGAAAACATGCCATCGTTAAAAGGCGGACAAAACCTGTGGAAACGGGCGACGACTATATTGAAAAGTGAAAATTTGATGTGTAAATTGCATTTAATTGTCTTGAGAAATAAAAGAGAAAAAAATAGGAGGCATTACTTATCGGCTCACCCTCATATCTCACATATGCGCGTATATCTATGCAAGTAGCACGGCGTAAGGTGGTTTTAGATTATGTTGCCTCATGCATTACTACTCTACTCCTCGGTGTTACAGTCCATGTAGGACCTTGGCGTCTCTAACGACCATAGCCTAATCTTGCCGGTCCTTTGCTCATTTCCTCCATCTTCTAACACCCATCTTTCGTAAGTCGTCCTCCACATCGTCCAACCATCGTTTTCGTGGTTTCCCTTGGCCCCTTCTGCCACCTGGATTTTCTTTGTAGAGCTTTTTGACAACCCTGTCTTCTGACATTCGCTCTACATGGCCCAACCATGTCAGTCTGTTCCCCTTTATTTCCAATACAATGTCTGCGTACCCATACTGTTCCTCCAGTTCCCAATTTCTTCGTATTCTCCATTTCCCTGCTTCGTTTACCGCTCCAAAAATCCTTCTTAATATTTTCCTTTCCCATCTTCTCAAACACTCTTCTTCTGCCGCGGTCATTGTCGATGTTTCCGAGCCATATACGACCACCGGTCTTATCATTGTTCCATAAACAGTCACTTTCAGTTTCCTGTTCACACTGCGTGACTTGAGAGTCTTAATTAGGGCCCAGTAAGCTCTATTTCGTGCTGCAATCCTTGCTTTTATTTCTTCATTTATACTGGTATCCTTCGTTACCAGTACTCTCAAGTACTTAAAATTCTCGCAGCTCTCATAGTTAACTCCATTTAGCTTGATGACTTTGTTTTCCGTAGCACTGTTTCTCCTTCAAGAAAAGAGATATTTTGTTTTGGTATTAATTCTTCTGCCTCCTTTTCCAGCCTGTCCAGCCCTTCCTCTAGCTCTTTCAGTTTTCTGGACAGCGTGCATACATCATCCGCATATGCCAGATTCTGATTCATACGGGTGAGCAGTGTGCCTCCTGGATTATTGATTTCCACTTTTCTCATCACTCTTTCCAGTGCTATGTTGAAAAGTAGTGTGGACAATACATCTCCCTGTACGCCACGCTGATTTTGTTCGCTTTGCACAAGAAAATGCTAGGACCGATTTCGAAATATCAAACTGCCATCTGAAATCTTGAAGAATAATCACGGTCCTTGATTTTCCGGGTTGGATTCTTGAACTATAACCAGGCGCCCGAGTTAACTCTTGGATATTTTGCTTTCCCTTTCGTATCCCCCCTTTATATCCCTTCCTATGATATTAAAGGCGAGTTGTCACCACGTGGATTACCCTTATATAGCCTGTCACTCTAAAAAAAGTCAGCTCACTGACTCATAGAATATTGAAAATTCTGTTCGTCAATTAACAAAGAGCAAAAACAAATAATTGATAAAGGCGACAATACTATTATACAAGGGTAAAAATCTGCAATGAACGAATTTTTAATTCGGCGTCTATTAATATCATATTGCAGGACTTAGGCACGAGACGGGTGCCGTGAAAATGTGTAGGCTTTGTGGCTCGTGTTCCGGTTAGGATGGCTCCAATATCAGTAACAAGGCGCGCAGGAGGATCGGTGGCATTACGGACCCAGCATTGTTGCAGGAATTTTACTAGCCGCGAAATATGCTCCGGAGATATAAAGCCGGATAAAGCAGATACGCATCGTGATGCACGGCCCCATTTCTGCGCTGCAGCGAATATCATCAGTTTAAATATGGCGGAATTACCGGGATTAGGGAACTAAGTGCGCCCCCACCAGTTTCAAAGTGGTTTGTTCGCTAATGGGAAAAATAAATAAAATACAGTCCAAAATGACGACGCGACTATTTAACGCCCAGTTCATGTACGTTGGAATAAAACGGAATGTAATATACTGTGCCAGCCTCGCCGTTTAATTATCGTATGAATAACCTAACGCAATTTAAGTTGCTTTAAGTCTCCCTATATTACGAATTGAAACTTGAGCTCGTATACGGATTTCGTGTGTTACGTTAGTATTAGATGAAAATTTTATGATGAAATTTTGTTAAATTGAACAAAACTGTCTTTTACAAATTTTATTTTATTATTTTTATTTTGTAACACATTCATTATGATTGTAGTTCTAAATTTTGTTAGGTTAACTGAAGTCTCGCGGGCTGGTAGGCCGTCAGAATATGCTATTGTCCGAGCTGATGACACCAAATTTATGACCGTAGAGAATTCGAACAAGCTACTTGACACAGCTGCCTGTCAAGCCCAACTTCTCGAACTGGTTCAAAATGTAACAATGCTTTTGCCTAGACTTGGATTTTTTTTACCACGGTGGGTGGCATGATTCCTCC
Organism: Zhengitettix transpicula; assembly: GCA_037074705.1. Lineage (NCBI taxonomy): Eukaryota > Metazoa > Arthropoda > Insecta > Orthoptera > Tetrigidae > Zhengitettix > Zhengitettix transpicula. The sequence goes on along the minus strand of CM073592.1, from coordinate 40,671,946 downwards.
GCGTTTGAAATACATTCCATGGTTGCGTAGAAGGGGAGGGATTATTATCGCAGTCTTGAGAGAGAGAGAGAGGAGAGAGAATGTTGTCTCGATATAAAGAGATACCCAGTTTGTAGTCTGGGGAACTAGGAGCAGTGAAGATCGGCGGGTCATCGCGATGGGTCCAGGGTCGATTGCAATCACATTAACCTCGCATAACCAAGGTAGATCCAAGTCATTAGATTATTTGTTTTGTTTTATTTTATTAAGAGTTCTATGTCTGGTCTCAAAATGCCCCTGAGAGTACAATTTTCGTCCTCATTTCTGTTTGATAATTGAATAATTCATCTTTTTTATGTACCAAAACTAATTTAAATAGTAATTTTATTATATATATTGTAATGATTATATTTAAACGTCAAATAATTAATAAACAGTGCCTCACGTTGAGGTCGCCAAACTGTAATAATCAGGTGACAAACAATTAATTAAACAAAACCAAAATGGCAACGCGTTGATGTGCCCAAAATGTAGTACTTATTAAAAAAACAATAATTAATATGATTTAGCCATCCGTTGGTGAAGCCAAAATGTAGAAAAATAGAATGAAAAGAATTTAAAGTTAGCCCGCGTTGAAATACTTTAATTTTACATGAAAGGATAATAATAAAATTTTATTCAATTACACAAACTCATTAATTTATTGTATTAAAATAATTCAAATTACAAAATAATTACTCGCCGACCTTTTACATTTATTTCATACAAACAAACAAATTTTCTCTTGATCTCAGGGTCCTTTCTGGGCCTTTAATGGTGAATATTTTGAATATATGTGGTAAAATATATTTTTTAACAAATTTGATTGTTCTATAAGTGTAATTAAACATTTCTGTGAGTTGCAAATCGTTAGGGTTATTTCTGTTTCAACTTATAAATAAACAATAGTCAATTTGAATTTAAATATATTTTTCCTGACTTCAAAGTGACTGATGTTTATTTATAATATGTCTTAAATACTCAGAATATATATATATATATATATATATATAGAGAGAGAGAGAGAGAGAGGGCAGTTGGCGGCGAAACATTGCAGAGGACGGAAAAAATAAAAAACTTGAGCAGACACTAGACGTCGTTAATGTATTACCAAATAAAGTTGTGAATTATTACAAAGTAAAACATTCACGGAAGTATTGCATCGTAAATATTGGAAAGTAACAGCAGTTTCGTCAGAATAGAACTTTACAAAATCTTCGTGAAGGAATTGTTCCAGGATAACATTGTTAAATTATTGTGGAGTGGAGCAGTCATCAAAATACAGCCAATCTTGCAAAATCTTAAAGTGAAGTGTAGAATCAGTGAAAACTAGGCTCTGATATTAAAAGTAAAGTGTGTGAAAGTGTCTGAACGAGGTAAAAATTGACTGTCCTGGTACCAGAGAGAGAGAGTGTGTGTGAGAGAGAACAGTAAGTCATACATCAATTAAATTAAGAGCGTATTTTTTCCCGACGTATATTCTGTTATAAAGAGTTCTCGGGTTTCCGGTCGGGTAACGTGATTTGAGCACAACGTTTCCATGGCTGACACCGCCATATTCGTCAGTTAACCTGTTCTTTATACATCAATTAAATTATTAATCGTAAACCTTTAGTTAAAGATAAAATCGTCAGATTTCGGATTTTTGAATATTGTAAATATTTGTGTATTGGCATAACTTTACAGTGATTTGATTGTTTAAAGCCCCAGATAAAGACCCTGAGAGAAAGAGTAAAAAGTTTCGATTGTACGTAATAAATATTGTTAAATTCAATAAATATCTATTTTGTATCTTGAATTCTTTTTTATGTAATAAATTAATGTGTTTAATTAACTAAAAATCTTAATTATTGACATCCTATTCATTTAAAAGTTAAAATAATTTAAATTGACGCATCAGGGTTGGGCATTGTTTTTATAAAAACTTTAATTTTATGTATATACTACAATTTTGGCTTCACCAACGTGGGACACTGTTTCATTTTAAATTGTTAAAATATAAAATATTTGTATATTACAATATATATATATATTAAACACTTCTGTGAATTGCAAATCGTAATAAGTTGAATCAGAAATAACCCTAGTTAAAACGCAAACACTCGTTACAAAAGTAATCGTATAAATGTTTATTGCGAGACATATTTAAATGCGTATGGGTAAAAATTTAATGAATTACTGCAAATTTGAATAGTAGCTTTTAGCTTAAACATTTAATGTACCAAAAACACTGATGTAGCATAAATTTATTTATTCGTAATTACCGGTGATACTAATTACATAATAAGCACATTCTGTACCTCTGACAGATGGAATTATGCACTGCAGACCGAGATGAATATTTAATTGCACGTAGCAGTCAGTAACCTCTGAATTAATCGGACAAAATGTCAAACGCAAACTCTATACGAAGCTTGCGTGTGTGATATGTCGCGTGTCATGTGTATGCCATTGCCATACGCAACGTTTCCAATAAATAATTCCCTTATTACAGCACAATTCTTACTGCCGCGGTACGTGCCGATTCGATTTGCGAATACTTTCACCTCTTTATAGCTTCCTTATAAATTTAATTTATACATAATATAACATAACAATCTGGCGATTTAGGCCCCCCTGTTGTTTTGTATTTGCCTTGATCGGCGGCTCAACTGTTTTGTATTGCAGACCGTCTGCCGTCATCGTTGGCTTGCAAACACGAGCTAATTTGGCAGTTTCCGGTAGCAGGTCTCGGCGAGAAAACAGTTCTCAGCTAGGAGCGAGTAAAATAACATTAACAATCTTCATAGACGTGCCACATCGGTTAACAAACCTCGCCTGAGACAATTTGTATATCTCATGTCTTGAATTAATAAAGTTATTTAATTCTATCGAAGTTTTGATAAAGCTAAATCTAATAAGTGTGGGAAAGTGAGTCACTCAAATTTGGTACAATAAATTTAATTGCAGACTGTTTATTGGTGAATAAGAAAGATAGCCAATACAGACAAAAAAAAGGTAATATAAATATCACACAACGTTTCTGGGATCCTTGTCCATTTCGTAAGGTGCTAAGAAGAGCCTAGAGAAACACAACTACACTGGTCAGTTGGCAACACTCAAAAACGACGAAATCGCAACAACAATGGGAGAGCGGAACGGTTGGCGTAACAGTAAGGGAGCAACGACAATGGGAAAATAGAAGGTTTAGCGTAATAATAAGGGATCATAGCAATTATTGATTTTAATAGTGTCTGTTAGTACATTAATAGCTGTGATGTTGGATTTAATGTGAAGCATCTCTGAAATGAGTCTGGAATTGTACCTGGTGTCAATGTCTTAAATCTTAGCATTTTACCAATCAAATCAACCTAATAGTCAATACTTTCAATAATTATTATCCAAACCTACAATTCACCCATGAACTTGAATCTAACTATTCTCTTAATTTCCTTGAAATCACCGTATCCATTCACAATACTTCAATTGTCACCAATTGGTTCAGAAAACCTACATTCTCTGGACGTGTTCTCAATTACCTTTCTGATCATCCTCCAAACCAAAAGAGAGCTATGATATACAATCTTGTAGACAGAGCTATATTACTTCCTAACTCCAAGTTCCATCAACACAATTTAAATATTGTCCGAAACATTTTAATCTCCAATGAGTACCCTTTAAATTTTATTATTTAACACATAAACAGCAGACTGAACAAAATCCAACATCCTACTGTCAATCGTCCCAAACATCTCAAGCCAAATGTTTTCTCGTTCTCCCTTATTACAAATTTCTACATCACAAATTTGTCCAAATATTCAAAGAATATCAAACATCCATCATTTACAGATCCACAAATACCCTTTCATACTTGTTAAAAACCAAAAGGACCCACTTGACACCCACAGAAAACATTGTGTTGTTAACAAAATCACTTGCTCTAATTGTAATTCCTGCTACATAGGGCAAACCAATCGTTCCCTTAATACACGTATCAAAGAACATATATCTAATATCAAACTTCCCATTGATAAACAATCTGTATTATCCAAACATATAAACAGTTCTAAACATACATTTGATTGGAAAAATGCTAAGACTTTGGACATTGACACCAGGAACAATTCCAGACTCATTTCATAGATACTTCACATTAAATCCAACATCACAGCTATTGATGTACAAACAGACACTATTAAACTAAATAATTGCTATGATCCCTTTTTATTACGCTAAACCTTCTATTTTCTCATTGTCGTTGCTCCCTTATTGTTACGCCAACCCTTCCGCTCTCCCATTGTCGTTGCGTTTTTGTCGCTTTTGAGTGTTGCCAACTGACCAGTGCAGTTGTGTTTCTCTAGGCTCTTCTTATCACCTGACGAAAGGGACAAGGATCCCAGAAACGTTGTGTGGTATTTATATTACCCTTTTTTTTGTCTGTATTGGCTATCCTTTTTATTCATTATTTTCTATCAGAAATAATTTTTTTCATTTTAACTGTTTATTGGTGTTTCAAGTTTATTATTTAACATTATACTTATCAGTCTATAACCAAAGGTGCGTTAAATACTTTTATAAAAGGAATAAAGAAATATTAAAGTCGTCAGAATTTTATCTCGAGGAATTATGCATTAGATCGGAACTGAAATGCAAGAGTCACATACAAAGTTACATCTGTCGTCGTGGGCAACTGTTCTGAATCAGATGTAACCAAAATAGTAAGGACATTCACATATCTATTAGTTATCTAGCGCAGAACGATCAACTGGAAAGTTTTTCAACAGTAGACAGTTGTTACTTGCGGTTCAACTTGTTCTTACAGCAAACGAGTAGCAGAAGCACGGCTCCGAGAGCACATCGTTGCCCAGAGTAATTACTCTATTAGTGTTTCAATTAGAGCTCTGACACTGCGCGCTAGGAGTCTGATTACAGAGGGATAAGCCTCGCTGATTAGCGCGGCACAGACGTAACCAGGCGATGTCATATGTGACACACAATGTCTCTTAATTAAATTTTAAGTCCTGTTATGTTTTGCAGACACCACCTCAAAATAATTCAGACTAAAATAAACATGAAACCCGCTACTGTGTTCACATTGAACACTACTTACGATAACTGTTGTTTTTTTAAAAAATATCCGTTACTCTACGTCGTTTCAGAAACGGTTCACCACAATTTTTGTTGATATTTCTGAGTTAAAATTATTGGTTACAGATTAGGATAGAAAAAAATCTAGCAGAAGCGGGAATCGTTCATTACGCGGTCGGTCTAACCAACCAACTTTCTTTCGAGCTTTTCTATACGTTGTGTAGACCTGAGCACAGACTCACCTACAATGTAATGAATCACGTTATTCACGGCTTAATTTTAGGACTTCAATAAAGAAAGAATATTGTGTGTAAATTGAATTAATTCGAGACGAAAAGAAATGTTGCCAATAAAGCTCAGCTCAAAGGCTATGAAATATGAAAGTCCCATCGAGATTTTTCTATCCTAATTGGTTAATTCACTTTTATTGCTTTAGCCCTAATCTTGATTGTGAATAATAAAGATAGCCAATACAGATGAAAAAGTAATATAAATACCACAATAATTAATATTTGATATTTATATGATATGATATATATATATATATATATATGATATTTATATTTTTTGTCTGTATTGACTATCTTTATTATAAATTATTTTCAATCAGACGTAAATTTTTTCATTTTAATCTTAATCGTAATAATTTCTTTTGCTCCTGAATTCCTATCTACTTTACGTTGTGCGCAATGGTTAACGGGTTAGCGCGTTTTTTTCTATTACATGTAAATAAGATAATAGTTTTGTCCGTTCAAGGCTTAGAATCAAGTAAGTTTTAATTTATCTATAACTTCCGTGAATAAAGGATCCGAACCGATGTAATCTATATTTTTGTCTTCCACCATTAAACGAACTAGCTCTCAATTAAACATATATTTACTTATTATATAGAGACGAAAGAATGTTTTAGTCACATCAACCGAAGTTTTTCTTAACACAAAATAGGATGAAGAGGTTTTTCTCTAAAGTGGTAAATATTTTAAATTTCCATTTGAAAAAGTTAAACTTGTGTTTTTTCTGCACCTGAAGAAAGGAACAAGGCTTCCAGAAACGTTGTGCGGTTTTGATGTCATCACTTCTTTTTTTCTGAATTTGGCTACCTTTTTTTTGTATTGATTTATTTACAGTCCCACCAACAGCTAAGGCTAATTAAGGGAACTCATTTTGATTTGTCGGGGTCCTGATTTGACGAGAGTTTCTCTCACGCCCTCGCCGAGATTCGAACACGGGTCCTCTGTGATGCGAGGCAGCCACGCTGACAGGAGGTAGGCTATCTTTCTTATTATTTTAAAAAAGTTGAAGTTTGAAACTCTGGGAATACAAATACATGCACTTATGAAATCGTGTTTGCATGTATGTAGGCCTAATGAAATTTTGTCTCAATATGGCGAGAGGTAGATTGATATTTTAGTGACCATCTCACGACACAACATAACAAATAAAACATAAATTAAAATGTAATACGTCTGTGTTAAATATATTCTATTTAGATAAAATAATAGTTCACTTATTTCACAATTACCACGACATTTTGTCTGTTATTAGGCTATTTGATCTAATTAGTATAAAGAAAAAAATTCGGTACTACCGTTGTCGTGAAAAGCAAACGAAATCAGGATGACAGACAGGGAAGACTTTAGTGGACATTATTTTTACTTACAGTATAGTAGACATAACTATTTTACATTTGGAGTTGACACTGATAATTTACACTTTTATTAAGATATTATTATGGTTGAATAACTAATAGCTCATAATATGTAAAATATAGCATTATGATGAATCACATTAGTAACGAAACCTTTGAGATATTTATAATAAATAAGAATTACAATGGTGCGAGGGATTGAGCTTTAAGGTATGTTGTTTCTTAGTGAAGGATTGTCTTATATATAGTTACAATCAATATAATTTTTCAACAATTCAGTATTTTTTATATTCGGATATTTTAAGGTTGAGTACAAGTCAGTTCTTTACGAAACGCTGGTTGCAAACGCTGCTAAATTTCTTCCACTCTCGAGGCTAACAGTCTCGCTCCTTATCACGCTGTTATTCTGCAACGAAGTTTTTAAATAAGTAGTACATTTCTTTGCTGCTTTACATATAAACAGGCTTGCTTGCACAGTGGCATAGGCGTTAGTCTGAGAGAGGTATGCACCTGTGGGGAAATACGCTGCCTCCAGTTTTTACTATAGCCTGCATTAATAATGAGCGCTCCTTACGCCTCTGGTTCGTAGATGAGAATCAGGATAGTTGGAGCGTCTATTCTATAAAATTATACGAGAAAAAAAAGGGGATTCGCTGTAGCAATTAGGTAATTTTCCGAGAATCCGTGCACAGTTAAATTAAGTCAGCATTTGTGGACCTTGAATTATTAACTTCATCACATGTGACTAAGATTTAAATTGAAAATTTATATATATTCCTCCTTGACGCTAGAGCCTCGGTCTACGAGGACGACTGCCAAACTGATCTTCCATGACACATTACGGATTTATTTTGGAGTGGCCACGGGGTCAAATTAACGTGTTCAGTCTTAACCCCCGTTATCTTGGCCATGACGAACACCAACATCCATGCCTATGGTAGGATTCGATCTCGGCATCTATGAGATGCGAGGCGCTGGCGTTGACCGTTATACCATAACAGGCAAAATATAAGAAGTATGAGAAAATTATGAAAACACCGGATCCTATACATATTGGGATTTGTAAAAATTGCACGTGCAGTACCGTAATGTGCTAAAATATTAACCAGGGAAACTACACCCAAAATAAGAGTATGACATTGTAGTATTCAGAGTTAGGAATTCTTTGACATTTCCAGGTATCACAGAATCTGTAAATAAAATTTACGAGACCTATTCAGAAAGAAGCGCTAGTTGAATGTTACGATAGATGAAGAAAACAGAACAAATGATTTACTCTGTGTTGATAGATTTTAGGTCATGCGTAACACCAACATCATTTGGTTTTGGTTGATAAATATCCTGAGGACAACGGGTAAAGATTTCATCACCAATTATGAGAGTGGGAAGGACATCGATTCAGAACGAACATTCTTCACAAAACTGTGAAATATCATTCATGTAGATGAAGAGACTGATACAGGCTGAGGCAGGAAATATCTTAATATATAGCGAAGTTTTTCAGATTAGAAAGTTGTTTCAGTGTCACCACGACAGTGCCTTGATGATGAACTCGGGTGCCCCATAGAGCTTACTCTTATAACCTGGTGAATTAATCAGTCGTTTTTTATTTTGTCGTCTCCTGTTTATGACGAAGGTTATCATAATACCCTGGTACATCAGACAGACTTCAGTCGAGGCCTGACCCAATGAAGCGATCGGTGAAATCGGCAAGAGACGCCAATTTAGTCAGGAATTGAATACTTTCTCGGAGAAGGTATTGATTAAATAGTTCTAGCTTTATAAGTGTACAACGTTACCAGCAGCACGTTAGTAAGCTACGTGAAGACGTGTTTTTTCAAGTCATATTCATTCATTATTAAGTTCATTAATATTTGATTGAGGTATTTGGATACGCCATTACAGGCTAAAATATATATAACGTTATATACTAGCATAAAAGTGACAATACTAAATAACCATATGAAGGGACACAAAACTCTCATTGGGAAGAAATACAGCATAATATTACACATTATGTATAGAATTCCATGGTTAAATTGCAGTAAAGTATCAGACAGCAAACCCGCGACATCCCGCTTACCGGGCGAACGCTCTAACTACTGACCTATCCCTGTCGACTCCAGATTTGGAGCGGAATTCCTCCATAGATTAAACCAGATACAGGCTAACGTACAATTTTTTTTACAATCATAATTCTTCAAGCCCTAAATTTTAGGACCTCAAATGAAGAACAGTCTTTGTGTAAATAGATCAACGGTTTTTAGAATTTCAATTCAAGTATATATTGTAATAATTTATAACTATAGCTTTTGTTATCTGTTGACAATAATTCATGATATGAATTATGTGGCGTTTTTAAATGAAAAGAACTATTATGTGAAAACTATTAAACAAGATTTATTAACAATTTTAAAACAAGTATTCAAATTACAAAATAATTTGGGATCTCTGGGTCTTGAACTGGGTTTGATAATGGCAGAATTTATATAAACAAAATCACAAAAATTACATTTACTTTATTTGTGAATCAATGCGTCTGAACATAGACGAAATTTGTTGCTGAAGAAATAATACTAAGGATTGAATTTAAACAATTTCAATTTTTTTATCAAGAAATAAAGAATGGTCTGAATAATTAAAGAACTAATTTTATCGATAATTAAACGATCTGATCTGACGTTTATCTTTACAATGATTTTAAAGTTTTCTTTCTACTTACGCCAGCCGAGGTCTCATTTTAACTTTTCGTACACAATTTTGGGGATATCACTGATTCTAAGTACTCACAGACTCTAATTAGCGTAGTTTGTTAGTTGGTTTAAAATAACTTTGTCGATTCTCGATGATTTACTGCAACCTGGATTTGTAGGTCTCGTGGATTTTTGTTGAAAATGCACCTCATTGGTTTTGTCTGTTGACTGAAGACTAGTTCAAATTCTGCATTTTTGATATAACAGCGTACTGGTTACTGGAACACTTTCTCGTTCTTTAAATTAGACCCTTTTCATTCTCGCTGCTGACTGACTAAATTGTTCAACTTTTCGTGTATTAGAATTTTGTGGTATTTACACCTCGCCGTTCATTGCCTGACTGTTCGTTCTTTTCGTCTGTTCTATTTGCTGTCTGTTGCCCGACTATTCGTTCGTCTCGTAAATTTTGAGCGCGTAAAACCTTCTCGATCGATCAACAATACTTTCTTTGCAGTGCCGGTTTGTTGCGGCGTCCGCTATATCCACCAATAATGAGTCCTCTACAATTCAACTTCTCAATTAGAACAATGCCTTAATTACCAATTACTACAATATAGATAGAAAGATTTAATATAATATGAAGAATTGTGATTATAAATTGTAGTGTAGCCTTCATCAGGTCTAATGGATGGAGGAATTCCGTACCTGATCGGGAGTCGACAGGGACAGTTCAGTGGTTAGAGCGACGCCCGCTAAGCTGGAGGTCCCTGGTCCGGTCGATATTTTTCTAACTTGATACTTGACTTCAATTATGAAATATATTATTTCAATATCTGCACGACAAAAAAAAATCAGGGAAGCTGTAAATGACGAATGTTTGCTTCATTTACAAATAAATGCGACGAAGTCACAAAAGCTGTAATTATTATTTATTATTCAAATCTTTTGTCTATGTTAAGTTTAGTTCACATAATTCTCTAAATCTTCAGGTGCTACTATTGTATCAGATTTGGATGAATTTAGTTGTAAGAAATATTGCTTCCACCGATATTCCCACTCGATATGAATACCTTATTGAAATTGAAATTTATGTGCTTGGGGTTCCGGGGGAAATACACAGGCTTGCAAGAAGTTACGCGCATTTGTATTGTTCGCAGATAATAGTTTCAGCACGACGATAAGGACTTCCAGTTTTAATTAGCTGCATAATTCAGGTGGTCCAATTCCTTCTCCATATCGCCCGGATTCACAACCACTGTAAATTAGCTCAGTAAATCTGAACATAATGGGTAGGGAACCAATAATAATTTTCACTGATAAAAATATTATCAATCGTCAGATAAAAACATAAATTTGAAAAAAATTAATATAAATCATCTTCTTTTGCCCGATCAGAAAGAAACGAGCTTACTAATAAGTCTCTCAGGGTTTATCGATAACTCAATATTGAATGTGGCTAGGAAAAACAACTCTACGGTACTATGTTAAATTAATTATCACGTGAAAAAAAATACTGTTTTGCTTTCTACGTTAACAAATAGAGCATATAGATTTAATACTCGTGTAACAGTTTGAGTAAAAAAAAATTCCTTAACGGCAGACGCATTTATAGGATAGTAAATGTTATTCCTAAAAAATCTGTAAGTTTTAAAAGATTATATTTGAAAGTGGGACGCGAGAAAAATACTCGATTTATATCTTACATTACAATCGGATATTATTGACATGTAATAAATAAGTCAATACTGAAATTAGAAACAGCAAAATGCAAACTAGTACAAGAAATGTTAGAGAAATTTGGACATCAGAATAGAAAATATGGTCTTGTAAACATGAGTTCAATAGGTATATTCGTATTATTATTCCATATGATGGGTTGACCACTATTTTTACAGTGGAAAGTGTTGAATTAATGTTTTCTTCAATTTACAACAAATGGATCCGAACGTTTAACAAAGTATCAGATAAAACACAATATATACGATTAAAATGAATATGAAAATTCACACATTAAATGGATACAAAAGAGATACATCTTACTGCATACTTTTAGTTAGTTGATTGTAAGTGTAATAACCAAGGTAAAAGGAAGGGAATTAAGTTTCTCGACTGTCCTTCTGGGAAGAATGTTATGTTTTAATGCATTTAATGTTCTATTATTGCAAATAAAAGGCGACAAGTGATATATAACTTTGTTCAGTCTTTCTATATTCGAATATACCATGTTATATAATTAAATGTGTCAAGATTTAACGTCAGTCAAATATAGGTGCACGTTAAAATAAGAGAATTTCCTCACCTTTATAGATCAGACAATACACAGAAGATAATTTTATTGACTAGACTAGATAGCCGAATAACACACAAAAATAATAAAAAATAAATACCACACAACGTTTCTGCAATCCTTGTTGCTATGGTCAGGTGATTCACAAAACGGAAGAGCCGTAAGATTGATACTCCGCAAAAACCGATAATTAGCTTTTATTTTGAGCTCGTCACCTGGTTTGTGCGGCGTGTCGTTCTTAGAACTATTGCGTTTTTTTAATCACCTGATGAAAGTAACAAGAATTACAGAAATGTTCTGTGGTATTTATTTAGTACTTATTTTAGTCTAATTATTTTTATAATTAGTATATATTTTATAAATTGTTAATGAGAATATCCTCTCTTAGCTTTTTATTATTTTGATGAATAATTAATATTTATACAAAATTTTAATGCTTAATTTCTGGAAAGGATTTGAGATAGAATACTCACTGACCTACTTAATTACGTATTCATAGTGTTTTTTCTCTAATTATTCCACTAGGTGCTCAAATAGGTACGCAGAGGAATAACAATTCACAACTCGTTCAAATATTACCATGCTTTCCATTTTTCCTGATCTGAATATAAATTACACTTTACCGATGTAAGCGAAAAATGAATATGAAAATGACGAATATTTTCTATTTTTCCTTTAAATAAATAGTGCCGAGCAGGAGTAACCAACAGAGGACAGACGGCTGCTTCTGCTTTGTATAACTGGCGGCTTTCTTAAAGAATGCAAGGAAACGGAGGGCTTTCTCTAAGCCCCAAAAAGGCCCTTGAAATCATCTTCATGCAAAAATATGTAAATGCAGAAGTTTATTACAGGAAGGAATTCCTTGTACATATTGCATAAATTTACATTAAGTCTTGTAGAAAGTCACATGTTTTAATGCTTAGCAGAAATTACAGAAAAGCGCTTTTACCTTTTAATCCTGGATCGGGAGAAAACAACTTAATAGAGAATTAACCATTTGAAACAATATAATAAAAGGTGATTAAACGTAACGCTTACTTGGTTGGACGGCTGTACTTATGTTTTAGGTGTATGAACTTCAAATTATAAACGATTCTACTTATAAGTTTAGTCTAAATAAAGACAGTTAATGATTATGACTATAATAAGGATGTTTAATGGAAAAAACATAATTTCTTGTCGAGTCTACTAGGCCCGCAACTTGACCATCACTAATTTTTCAAAATACACAGGATTTGTTAAATCCATTTGATCGCCAGTAACTGTTATCATTTGTAGTACCAATTAAGAGAAACATTGTTTTGTACTTTCTAAACAACAATAAAAATCGAAGTGTGAAACATTTATTATAATCATTTATATATATAAACTAGCTGGGTGCCCGGCGTTGCCCGATATGTCATTTTTCCATAACCCCCGATTTTTTTCGTTATTTTTATGTAACGCAGCTCGACTTATTCCACGGAAATATTTTTTTTGTTAACATGTTTAAAAAATTCCATCCCCGTACACCCCCGCCCCTGGGGGTTAAATGGCCAATTGAATGTCATAATTAAACTCACCGACATCCGTTACCCTGGATTTGACTCCAATCTCGGTTGTATTCGCGTTATATTCTTGTAATGTCCGTCCACCCCCACCCCTAACGGCGCTCCTTTCCCATGCTGTAAGGGGTTGAAATTATACTCATATCACATCGGTAGAAACACTGTCAATCTCTGTGACCCCTAAAAATATTTATCAGACTCAAATATCGACTGTTTTAACATGTTTGAATATTTAAACCCCCGTCAACCCCCGCTCCTGGGGGTGGTAAACGTGACTCATCCCGACAGTGTTTGTTTTCTGGTCGCAAAGACACGTGTACGAAATTTGGTGAAATTTTCTCCACCGGTGTACATTTGTATAAGGAACATACACACAAACAAATATATATGTATATATGTATATATATATATACATATACATATATATATATATATATATATATATTGTAATGCCAATAAATTAGGACATTAATTGGGTGAACAATAAATTTTAAATTGTTTGAGAAATCCTTTGTAGCGGTGGAGTTTCCAGAACATAGCGACAATGTAGCCCAGCTCTGTTACTTTGTCGGAAGGTTAGAAAATGGCGTATGCGCGCTAAAATGCGAGACGATAGTTCAGTTCGCGGAAAGACGTCGTCGAGGTATAACTGTTAATTGGTGACGAGAATTCAACAGAGTTGGTTGGTGCCTGGACATTTCTGAGGGCAAAGTAAAACATTCAAGAAAGCATAACGTCGAAACTTGCTAAGTAAAAGCAGTTTTGTGTCCATAGCCGGCCAGAAATATTAAAATTTCAGTTTGAGTCCAATGCAGTAAAGACTGGCAAATCTACAAACCACGGAATTCACCTAAGGCAAGCAGAATTCACTTAAGGCAAGCAGTCAACAGATCGCTGACAACAAAATGAGAGGATCATCTGAGTTCCTGACATCCTATAAATTCAGTGTAAAATCTGTGAGTCTTAGAATCAGTGTAAAATCCCGCAATAGTTTATTTCGAAAACGAAAGGTATGCTGGAATGCTGGACAAATGTGAGTAACAAAATACAAAACAATTAATTATGTAAACGTAATTGAAAGATAGAAGTCAGATTTCGTTCTCCGTTTAAATTGTTAATTCGTTCTAATCTCGTTACTTCTTAATTTCGTTCTCATTTTAAATTTCGTTCCAGTTTAATTGTCAAGTAAATTTCTTTTCTTTTAAATGAGATTTGTTTGTTAATAAGATTTTTAAATATAATTGATGTGTCCATTATCAAACCCATTGAAGACCCTGAGATCTAATATTTAAATTCGAAATTGTTTTGAGTTATTACCACAAAATAAATATTTTGTTTTTGAATAATTATTTCATTAATTTAAATTAACGCCTCGTAGTTGATTATTACAAAATGGCTTCCACAACGTGGGGCTCGAATTCTTCAAATTTCATTTAATTAACGTAGTTGATTATTACAATATATACATACATAAAAACACTCTGCTTTATTTATTAGATAATAAAAAAGATTTTTTGCAGTATTGTATAACTTCACATTGAAATGCATAATTTGTTTACCACTATTCACAAATTATTTGAGAGAAACAACTGCATCTTTCTTTTATAGAAATTTTTAACAAATAAATTAGTGGTTTCTGAGAGTTGTTAATAATATTTTTATATTATTATTTATCGCTATTTCTACTTGTAGAATGAAACAATGAAACTTCCACGTATTAATTTCTATAACATTAAGGAAACAACTATTTTGGAAAAACCGATAGTGTCATGATATCTATCAAATTTATTTACCGTTTCTGTTGTTGTGGGTCTTTTTAATTGTTTTCGGGAAATTAAAGTGTGGTCCGAGTAAAGTCATCTATCAAGAATAGCTTTGGGCATTGAAGCTTTCTGTAGAAAAGTTGGAGAAGGGTGCTTAGTATAACGAATCAGGGTGGTCGGCCCTCCATAAAATTGTCTACAAGTTTATTGTGTAAGCTGGGTTGAATCCCCCCCCCCCCCCCGGTGGGACACGACAGAAAGACTTCTTGAGGGTCATCCATATAGTGGCATCTCCCCTTTATTGTGATGCAGGGAAACCCCTAGCGAAATCTAAATGTGGTAGGTAATCGATTTGTGATAAATTGCTTGCGAGAGATTTTAAAAAGTAATGTTTGTATAAATCTGCATATTCAGGTGACGACTTCTGATTGGCAGTCGGAAATTGACGTGGTAACCTGTGACGTCACTTTGGATATATAAAATCTTGCATTATTACCACTCATAAAAAGTTTAATTTAAAGACTTTTGTGGTTCATTCAATAGTAATCTACAATTATGTCTATTTTCATCTGTCTGTAGTTTATTATTATTTTTATTAGACACGTACATTTAATTCTCATTACTGCAGGTTTTAATGATTAAATTATAAATTAATTTATTGGGTTCGCGTTACGAAGTTGTTAAATATAGACTTGCTTTTTGGAGATTCTTTAGAGTTGGAGTGCACTCCTCCAAAGAATTTATCTTTACAACGTCGGGAAACTCTAAGAATCTCGGGTCGTTAAAACTGGACCGAATCAATTGAAGACGGTTTCAGAGGCGTTGACGTTACTGCTAATGAAGCTCTTGCAATTATATCAGCGACAGTTGCTACTCGTTCCCCGAGAGATTCCAATTAGAGGCGCCTGGGGGTGTAAATATCGCGGCTAGCAAATGAAATATTTATCATTTGAGTAAAACCTCTGCTGAACTTGCCATATTCCAGAACTTTGACTTCCATACTAAGTTCCATGAATTATTTTAAGCCATTATGAAAGAGAAACCGCTGTTATTTGTAATTCAGGATATTTATACCAGTTTTTACAAAGTAATTGTTGTAAAATTTCAAATTAAAATACATAAAGGCGAAGAGTGAAGAAACTCAATGGTCTGAATAATATATAATGTCAATATGAAATATGTGGAGTTGGTGTAATTTGTTAAATTGTCTTTCTTAACGTTTCATACAATAATTTATTTATTTTATCTACCATTAATTAATAAATATGTAAAAGTTTTAGTTATTTATAAGAACAAAATTGAACTCAGTTAATTTTAAAAGCAAACAAATAGGTGATTACGTAAAGAGAGAGTTTTTATGTACGATTATATGCTACAATCATTAATAAGTCTCAGTTCAAAGTTTAACACTAGGTGTCAATGTCTTACAATTAGCCCTTTTATATACTATTATGGCAACAATACAATTTTGTTTTATGTTCTCTTAATTTGCAACGATCAACCAAATGGCCCTGACCGACTTTGATCTCTCCGTGCTCCATTTCTCGTCCATTTGCTATGCACGGTTAGGACTGGGTTATTAAATTAATTTTGTTGAAATATCAATGATATAATGTATAGTTTACGTGAAATATTAAGTCGTTGTCAAGAAGAGCTGCACAGAAGCTAATTTAACACGAAAATTTGTTACGGCAACTTGGTTGTGTAAAAACTTTACTGAAATCATTGTGTTCAGTTCATGATATGTGGTAAACCAAAAAACTAATCTGTAAAAGTTAAGAGATGACAAGTACAGGGTGTCATAAAAATACATTGCTGCTCTCGAAATAATATAATTAATGTTTTTAAGGATGGTAGTGGTGTAGTTCCATCTTCAAGGGAGAGTTCCCAACTGACGGCAATGCTGCACTCCAACTTCTCCCTTCTTCTACTGCGCATGTGACATGCCTTGCTATATCTCTTGCTATATAGATATAGAACAATTTTTGCTTGAAGTTGACCACTGATTTATTCGTGAACGTCAATCACGTCGTAAGACATGAATTTTTATTCGCACATTAGCTGAAAGGTATAACTCGTTTATAAATTAACTATCCGACATTTTTACTGTCTTGAGAAAAATGTGTGTTGAGATGTTATTTTAAAAATCAAATTTCTCAACAGTTTAAAAAGTTCTCTCTGAATACAATATTACGCGCAGTTTCTGTTTGTACTGGTAAAACTGAAACCGGAATCCGTTCTTTTTATACTTTCCGATATGTATAGAAGGGTATTTATTTCTCAATAACATATCACAAGTTTTAAATACAGTTTGAGTCGCAGCCCGGGGGTTTAAAAGGTTTTTTTTATTTTTTTAATTTTTTTTTAGGGCAACAGGCTACATGAGGGTGATCCACATTGGGAAACTCCCCTTTAATAGCAAGGGATTTGAAAGGGGGGATGCGGAAGGGTAGAGGAAGGTAACCAATGGCTTACTAGGTCCCCCGGGCTATGGTTTAAGGATCCTCCCCGGCATTCGCCTAAAGAAATGCAGGGAAAGGGGTTTAAAAGTAGTTTCATACATATTTTATACAAGACGAAACACTGCATAACTGCAAATAGATAATAGACGTCATAGGCTTCAGTTTCACACTTTTATCTTGATTATCAGTTTTAATAGTTTGTAGCTGCATGTTCGTTAGCAAAATTTTTGTATATACCGTTAGGTACTTTATAAGTAGTGTTCTATTGTTGCGTGTAACGTGATCGAAAATGAAATACGGTGAGTCTCATCAATAAAAATGAGTCGAAAATAAATATTTGTGTTATTAACGTAGACGGGTGTTTTGAAGGAACAGTATTTTGAAGGTGTATCAAAGTAAAGGACACTATGGACCCGGTCCTGGTTTAGAGCGCCCTAAAAGTTGAGGTAACTTTTGCTAAGCTTGTCGGCTGGTGCTCGCCTAAATCACTTCGGCGGAGTTAGGAGTTGCCGGGCGGCAACGGTTTAAAACTTGCCGAAAGAATTGTGGGAATATTAAAGTACGTCCCAACTGTCGTTATCGCAGACCATCTAAATCGATTGGTCTTCGCTATGGCGAATTCAATTTATTACACATCCGGAGGTCTCCATCGGAAAAGAAGAGATCTGGATAATTAATTTAGATTACAGCTTCTTGCTAAATTTTGTCTTGTTAGAACGAAAACATGAAACCTTAATTGCGAATATATTTAGAGTTAAATTATAAATTGTGACATCTAACGTCGTGCTAACATTTCATTAAATTAAGGTTATCGAAAGTAATCTCTTATCGTAAAAAATTCTCACATTGGTTCAGTTACGATTATGAATTCAAAATTTAGTAAGATTATGTTTTGTAACGCATTAATTTTACGCGAAAAAATCATTAAATGCAATATTGTGAGAATATTCTGCTTGCGAAATATGTTGGAGACGCGTTTTCGGATGTGCAGGTACGAGTCCAAAACCAAGGAAGGAGTGAATGTTACACAAATTATTAATATATCCAGTGGAGTTCGATGACCATATTAAAGAAAAATATTATTTCTCTGCTGAACGGCCCAACTTTTCCATCTGAATTAAAAGGATCTCCTGAAACGTTTCTTGTTTGTAAATAGTGATTAAAAGTCGTGTTCAATTATTAAAAAAATCAAATTCTTATTTAATTTAGTTTGACGTCTAAGAGGGGCTGTTAAAATTAATATTTTTATTGTATTTAGATGTAGTCTTTCTTGGTTATATATTATTATTATTGTATTAACCGCTCTTGTGCTGAATAGAAATACATTTACAAAAATAATAAATGGATTTAAAAATGAATTAACAACTAGTGTTAAGTCCATGTTGTAATATTAATTGGGTACGGAAAAAATCCAAGGATATGTTGGTGAATTATATTTGTTTATTAATCATCGAAATAATTCAAATTAAATGGTTGAAAAAAATTTTGGATTTCGATTTTGATGCCTTAATGTTGTTAATTGTTTTTATAAATAATGAAGCTCCACTCAATTCATAATCTATAACAAGCCAATTATGTAATACAATGGATTAATTTGTTACTTTCTTCATATACGGAGGATATATTGTACGTAACTTTAGCCTCTTGTAAAAGGAAACTGTTGTGCCCCATGTTAAAAACTGTTATAAAACTAGCAACATGTCCGTCTACGTCTAGGAAGACCTTTGTTTGAAGTCCTCATCTCAGATTCTCTTTATTTTAACAAGAGATCTGCGCAGGGAGAATGAAAAGAGCGGCAACATAAACCAGTGAGAATAAAATAAACCGTAAAAAAGGAAGAACTAAATGGGGCTGGAGTCTAATGAAGAGGAAAGACCTCCCCTCCACAGTCAAGCAGTGCTTCCTCCTACGGCGTCATTTCGTTACATTTTACAGCTACAGAGAAGGCACAGAACTCTGAATTCTGCCATTATCGCGGATTTATAGTTTAGTGCTAGTCGGTGTTCCTGAAAGCCCTAGCATATCTATGACCTTTTTCACCCAGAACGTCTAGTTACAACGAAACCTATGTTCATTACCACAGAAAATGCATGAGAAAATACATCGGCGTGGGTTCCATATTTTTACAGTAAAAAAATTATATAACCTCGAAGGCAAAGTTATAACTAATTTAACTCAACCAAAGACTTGGTTTTGAGGTACGCTGCTGCCATGAAGATTGCATTTGGATTTATCACATTATCTTTTCTTGCAATATCGAGATTATATAACGATATTAATCTTTGGATAAGAGTAAAAGGTTTTTAGTTCAAAAAGTAACGATCTGAATTAATTCACATCTTGTTGTTTTAGACAGCACCAGGGAAAAATATATATAATGTTCACAAGTACAATATCGTCTGTTATTTTTTATTACACTAGCTGGGTGCCCGGCGTTGCCCGAGATGTCCCAATACACTCCAATTTCGGTTGCTTTTGCGCTATTTTTATGTAACGCTCCTCGAACCCTATCCCTAAATGTGCTCACCTCCCATGCTGAAGGTGTTTAAGTCACTGACTTAAAATTATATTTGTAGACATATAATTTTTCCATCTGAAATTAAACTATTTGGTGGTTTTAGCAATCTGCAGTTTGTAGCATTGTATAAAATTAATGCAAAACATTACGAAATACGCTGTCTTCAATAAAAAAATATCAATTTTGAACATTTAAGTATTGTTTTTATCATAATTCTATGTATCTTCCAGTGCGTATTGCAAGATATAATTGGGAAACATATTGGTCCCTGATCCCGTGAAATATTCCACGTCAAAAGTCAAGTAATTTAAAAGAAAAATAATGTAATGGATTGTATAACCTTTCATAATGAATTATATTTATCACTGGTAGTGGTAGATTTAATTATACTTATTATTCAATCAAAATATTTTTGCTCAGCTTTATTTCTCACAAATTGAGCATCTATAACGTCGTTCCAAAAAATGGAAAACAAATACTGCTATCCTAACCTCAAATTTTTGTTTCACGACACAAATTGCACGCTATAATTTGTTTACATTTATAAAAATTTATAGAAATACGTTGCGTAAATTATAATTAATTGTACTTTTAATTCAATTTAAATGTTCCTATTTCTGTACATACCTTTGACTGATAGTGCATTAATTGAATAACGACCATAAAAACTTTCGGAGTTCCGTACGTCATTTTGAATACATTTATAGTTACAAACATATAATTCAGCGGTCGTACCTTAGACAAATCTTATTATCTTCTGATATACTATACAGGATACAATAATACGTTATATTTAAAATTTTATAAATCTCGACCGACCCACATTTGAATGTATTATAAGGAGCCATATTGGCTTCATCAAAGATAGCGGGATAATTAACTATTCCAAATTAACTTTGCGCAAGGATGGTAAAGTGTTTCGTATTGTTTTTTATTACTATTCGATGGAGTAATACTTGAAAAACTTTTACTTTTTATTCAATAAAAATATTTCTGCTTTATTTCATTACGAAATACAGAACTATATTTAGGATGCGTCAATGTCTTGAAAACTTATGACGTCATCGTCTCGCGCAGTAATTTAACACTAATTCGTAACTTATTGCAATTATAATTATTTCCACGTTTATTCTAGGGGTTTCTCACCCCCAGTACAGTACCGGTTCTCGATTTTGGCAGAATACGTATATCATTTTTTGTTGCATTCTGTCCACGCGATAAAATTTGTATAAAGAACAACGTAAATACATACATACATACAAATATATAGCCATTTTTATTATATAGAAGATAAGTATGTCCATAAACATTATATTGTTACAAATATAAAAGTGGTTTTCAGCTATTTTAATAAAATTATTGTAATGACTAAAATAATTTGTGACATTGTTCACTAAATATAAAAATATACAATAAAGCACGAAACTAAAATAATACATATTCATTGGTACATAACAGAGGACTTTATTTAAATTATATTGATTCGAAAGCACATTCGTTGTAGCTACCTCAAATATACACCTGTATTGTGGTCTTGCGACGGCACACAGGACGAGACACCCGTAGTTAGATGGCCGGGTGTTGTTCAAGACCAGGACGTGTATCGCATAGGTGAACTTCTTAATATAGCCCACACGTCCCGACTCGTCTGTTCCGCAAAATTGACGCCTACATACCTGGGAAATTCCTTTCGTCGACACTCAGTCACATGCCGAATGCAAATATTGCAGTTGTCATGCCATGCCAAAAGATGAAACTGATTTATTTCTGATGGGGAACAATACATATAATAAATTTTTTAATAATAGATAACTGGGATTATCCACATACTACACTTATTGTTAAATTATTTCTTACATATATGGTTGATAAGGGATATTACTCATAAAGCTGGAACCTATGAATGAATCAAGTAAAATTAGAGACAACTATATAAGTTTTTGAAAAAACATAAGTTTGTAAGTCAAAGCTTATTAAAAACAATATATTTGTTACTAATATTATCGAATTTATTATAGTACATTTAGAAATTTTATTATTAATAATAGTCTGTTCAGTTTTAAGGTATGATTGTATACTCGTGTTTTTACATTAGTGTACTTGTGTGGTCAGTACAAATCGTATATGGACAACTATTTTTGCAAATTACATCTTTTAATTTAATTATCAGAATTCGATCCATTTATTTCACTTTAATGCACATTTAAATTATTGTTGTCCATTAAAATTAAATATTTTGGTAATAAAAGTATCTTATTTTGTTATGTAGAAATTTTTAAATATCAGAAGTAATTATTTAGTATATTTTACAATTATGAGTCTATGTCTTTAATTATATTTTATTTGGTTTATTTTTAATGTCATGTATATATTTTCTCTAATATAATATTTTTATGTGCAGAAAATCATATTTATATTAATTGAATAAAATAATACTTCAAGTATATTTGCAATATTAGACTAGTTTTCATGTAAATTTTTTCTGTCTCTTAATCTTTCGGATCTTTTCATTAAATATTTTACTACTTATATTTTTATATGATAAGTCTGAAGTAATTTCCCTCTTTCATTTTTTCTCACTTAACAACCGGCTGCCTTATTCATAGATAGTTTGATTGTTTTTCAGTAATTTTTCCATATGAAAATAAAATTTCTTATAAATATAGTCAGATATTTGTTAATTTTAACAATTCTCTTCACCATCGGTTTTATTTTTGTAAAACCAAATCTGTTATATAATTTAACAGTATTTCTGAAAGATTAACTGAAATATTTACCTGTAGTCAATCTGTTTACCTTTCTGTAAAATGTTTTTTTTAAATAACGTATGCTTGTTATTTCAGTATTTATGAGCAAAGGTATTACATTATAACTGTCGTGTTTTTAATATTTGTTGTTATTCTATAGAAGGCTTATTTTTTTTTAAAATTGTACGTTCCATCAACAGCGTATATTAAAGGAAAATTCTTTGATTTTGTATTTGAATAATTCTCCTATACAGGGATCATAATAATAGTCACTTAAGAGATTTAATTTTTTTCGTTTATCTATAAATTAATTTAAGATTAAATATCAATCATTTTAGTTTTAGTTTGCTTTTAAATAAATGAGAGCAAAATTAATTTAATCAGTATCTGTATAAACGTTAACTGTTTCAAAATAATAACAAATAATAAATCAGTGTTTAAGTGCGACGAAATGTCTACAATGGAATAACAATCATGGTAAATCCAGAAACCAAATATATTTCTCATCTTTGTTGTCGTTTCATATAAACGCAGGAGATATATTAGATTAAATTCATAAATGTTGAAACCCTTGATTTTGTCAATGCCTAGTATGAACGATTTCCAAGAATTTGCCTGAGAAAACCCGTTCTTAAGAAGAGACAGACGGTTTCTCTGGGAAATTCACATGAGAAGTGAACGGAATATTTTCATCTCTGGAAGCTTCTCCAGGCTGCGGCCGCTCTTCACCCAGAGGTAATCTGCGCTCGAATGGGCACAGCTTTTTACTCGATTACACCCCAACAATTAGCCTTCAACTCACTAGATCGACAGCCTGGAAGAGACCTGTGTCTGCCAACCATTACAAAAACAAGAGTCACTTCACATAGCAGTAGAGAAGTAAGAGAAGCCGGAATTCAAAGGTAGGACAGGAATTAAAACGGAATGACTTTCGTTGAAAATTTATTGACGAATGGACACTAAGAGGAGTATATAAAAGTAATAATAAAAAGTAAATACAATTTAATTACAACTGAAAGGAAACGTGGAGACAAACCAGGCATATTACATAGATTTTATTCGGAAATGAATTGTAAATGAGGGTGACATACAAAATTAAGAATCTTTTAGACAAGTGGCCGCTTAATCGTCCTTCATACCAGGTTGAAAACATTGTGATGGTTTCTTAACGCTATGGTTAGATTTTGGCACAAAATTTTGCCGTTTAACGAATTACTTAAAACTAATTGTTCTAGTCTCAGAATTATTTTCATTAAAATCTTTTTGTTACTTCTTTGCTCGATCTGTAAAATTATTTTCTCGCCTATTCTTGACAACAACGATTTTACTTAACTGCTAATAACGTGTCCCTTGAAAAGTGAGCATAATGAATTTTAAGCTTCAAACGATCATTGATAATATCGTTTTTATGTGAATGGAACAAAGTTATTGTAGAACAAGTCAAGGTCTGCCATTTTCCACGAATATTAGTTTGATATTATCATTAAAACTTTATATAGCGATAAAAAATATCAACGAAATTGTCCTTACCGTTTTCTTATGGCAAATTATTGACAATTTTGAAGTATCCACCATTTTGTCTTCAGGCGACAACAGTAAGATGCCGCTCAGAATATTCGCATTAATCGTAAAATCGAAATCGATTAGACTGTTTTCTTGAGGAAGGTACCAAAGCCAGCGTGACAGAAATTTTTATGATTGAGGTTTCGAACCCGCTGTTGCATGTACAAGTAAACTAAAATTATTCGATCCCAATCAATGTACAGACAAATTTTTTTTCCAATCAACCTGTGAGGGATTTTCTCTCACAGGCAGAACCTTTTAGGAGAGATACGAAGGGGCTGCCTTTGGGTATGTCTTTTCCTCTACGTTTTTGAACTAAGGTTCCCACAAGCCGAGGCACCTTGCCCTGTTCTGAGAGGTGTATGTTCCGGGGTCACAGACCTTGGGCATACGGTAAGAGTTGTTCGCTATTGGAATAGCCATTCCATTGGAATAGTCGGCCAGCTGCTTCCTAAACTGGTCGAGGCACGGAGAAGGGAATGCTGCGTCCCCACAGCAAACTCCTCTCCCGCTAACGCGAGGGCGTGGGACAAGTACCCAATGACCGACCTACCCGATGCAGGTTTTTCCCTGCATTTCTATAGGCGAATGCCGGGTAGGATCCTTAATCCATAGCCCAGGGGCCCTAGTTAACCCTTGGCTACCTTCCTCTACCCTTCCGCATCCCCCCTTTCAAATCCCTTCCTATGCTATTAAAGGGGAGTTGCCCAATGTGGATTACCCTCATGTAGCCTGTTGCCCTAAAAATAATAATAATAAAAAAAATGTACAGACAAAAGTTCTATTTTATTCATGGAGATCTGTCTCAAATATACATTAATAGGATCGAATACTGAGCGTAGATTTGTACATATGCATACGAACTGATGTTGAGCAGTAATTTAAATAACAGAAAAGTAAGAAAATTTATATTCAGTTATTGTTTTCTAAACTCTCATGAATAATGGCTTACATGATCAGTTTTATCTATAAATATTAAACACCATGCTTGTATTCAAAAGAAACGATTCAGTAGAATGGAATAAATATTCCACACGAAGCTTTTGAGTCAGTAATTAATATGATATTTTTTTTTAAATACGGGTATTATTTCTTTTCTGAAATTCTTTAAATATAACGCAGTATCACAGGTCTTTAGCGCTTATGAAGTGAAAGGAATCTGCAAACGGAATGGAGAAGAGATGTAGGTCTTTATGAGGATTCCAGCTCGGAATGCGGCTAAAATATTTGTGGATCCCGGAGGGGAAAATTCTAATCAGTTTTCTCGCAGAAGGAGACGAAACCTGCCATATGACCTGAGGAAGGCACAGAAACAACCTGCCACGAATATGTTTGGAAAGAATTCATTTAAATTTAATATATGGAAATTAGAATAAATATATATATTTGAACAAGATTAGATCAGTGATCCATAGTTTTATAAAACCAAAGGAAGGCGACATAATTATAAATCCAATGTGTGCGAATTTATAAATTGAAAATTGTACTAAAATCTGAGTATTAGTTTTTATGGGTTCGGGAATACTATTTGGATATTTATTTTTAAGTCTCCTTTGTATATCATGAAAAATATTCCAATTTTAAATCTTTGTTATGACAAACGAGTCTCATATGGGTTTAATTTAAAAATTTAAAGCAGTCGATATTTAACTTAATTATTTTAAAATATCTGTTAATGAAAAAAATAGTCCATATATGTTTATATCGTCGGTATCGGTCATAATTGATCTTTTCTTAAGACAATCATTTTTGTTTTAACATTTATTGTTTACGTATAATAACATATTTACGTTACAATAGATCCTAAAATTCACGTAATATATATATATTTGATTTTTATGCTATATTTATATTCAACAGACCTTACGTAATCTGTTTATTTTAAATTTCGTGGAGAAATTTTTGGGGTGTATATTTTATTTTCAAGAAATTTCCTAAAAATCGAGGAAATGTCTGTTATTTACTTCAGAAAGGTGGAGTAGTAATCTAAAGATATTCGTTTTTGATTTATTGATGTTTTGACTCCGAAACGTAGGAAATAGGACGAGTCAAAGTTCCAATAAATTCAAACATAATATAATACAATAATAAAGTATACATACCTATAAGAATACATCAATGAGAAAGGAAAACAACACACAAACAAAAAATAATCAGTTTATTTGATTAATGGAGAGTGAATATAATTAAAAATAATAAAAAAACAAATGAAGGAATTTATAATTTATCAATAACAAAAATTGGAAAATACATTCGCGAACAGGGTAAACTAGAAGAAAGAAATATTAAAAATATTAATAAAAGTAATATCCTTGGAATACAAAAAATTTACGTAATGATGAATATAATATTTATATTTATCGGACAATAAATAAATTAACGTATTAATCTCATCGTTTATATGTATTAAATGACTATGGAAATAATGTTGAAAGCTCATCCAGACTAATAATTTTGATTTAAACGAACCTGTATTTGCTATTCTATACTATGAAATAAAATTAAATGGGTCATAATTGTGTTCAACATTATGCAACATACTTCGTTTATTTTAGTACGAATGAAAAGTCCTGTGAAACTAAAACCCTGTTCCTCCCTTTTCCTACTTAGACATAACCTTGTAAATGATCAAACTCAAACGGAAGATGTTTTGCGCAAAATAGTAGATGTTATCCACAGACTGGTACTCGGAAAACTTGATCTGAACGGCTAAATTACTGGAATTAATATTCGCGTGAACAAGAATAATCAGCAGCAACAGAACTACGCCGGAGTTGCTGCGGGCTGTTCACAAGTTAGTTTCTGCAGAACTCGTATAATGGTTTGGCAGCAACAATAATTAAAATGAAACGGGGCGTTTTACGATGTACATTACACAAACAGGATTAAAGACGAAAATATAACTGAGTAAGACTTCAATACAAACAAGCAGACGGATGTCATTACGGCTTGGAAAAATAATATTCTAATCTATATTTGACCATTCACTTGCGATGAATATTGGCATTTATTGCCTTCAATATTATGGGAACTTTAATATTGAAAGTTTATTGTAGTATTTTATTTACATTTCAGCTATCTTGGATTAAAAATAAATTTTCAGCATTGTTATAGTAACACCTAAGGCGTCGATTAACTAAACCCATAGTTGAAAACATACTTGAGAACTATAAAGTAAAATAAATCGTTTGGCGGAGGCTACCTTTGGGGATGCCTTCACATCTCTCTGGTTTTTTTTTGAACTAAGGTTCCCTTATGCC
Organism: Zhengitettix transpicula; assembly: GCA_037074705.1. Classification (NCBI taxonomy): domain Eukaryota; kingdom Metazoa; phylum Arthropoda; class Insecta; order Orthoptera; family Tetrigidae; genus Zhengitettix; species Zhengitettix transpicula. Next base: position 40,644,373 of record CM073592.1, on the reverse strand, counting down.
GAGGCACCTCGGCCTGTTCTGAGAGGTGTATGTTCCGGGGTCGCAGACCTCGGGCATACGGTAAGAGTTGTCCGCTATTCCCATTGGAACAGTCGGCCAGCTGCCTCCTAAACTGGTCGAGGCAAGGAGAAGGGAATGCTGCGTCCCCACAGAAAACTCCTCTCCTGCTATCGGAAGGGCGTGGGACAAGTACCCAATGCCCGACCTACCTGATGCAGGTTTTTCTAGGGTTTTCTCTGAATTTCTATAGGCGAATGCCGGGTAGGATCCTTAAACCATAGCCCTGGGGCCCTAGTAACCCTTGGATACCTTCCTCTACCCTTCCGCATCCCCCCTTTCCTATGCTATAAGAGGGGAGTTGCCCAAAGTGGATCACCCTCATGTAGCCTGTTGCCCTAAAAAAAAATTGTGTTAACGTGTACTAAATAGTTAAATAAATAGACAAACTTTTGAGTTCGTCTCCTGGTTTGTGCGGTGTGGCGTTCTCACTGTTCTTGCGTTTTTTGACGCATCTGATGAAAGCAACAAGGATCGCAGAAATTGTTTGTGACATTTAATTTATCACATATTTTTGTATGCTATTTGTCTATTTAGTTACCTATTTAGCATAATGAAAACATTGAAAATGTCAAACTAGGCCTTATAACCAGTAAAAGAAACATGTTTATTGTACTACAAACACAAAATATTTTTTTTTGAACAACAGGAGATAGAAATTTATGCTGAACTAATATTAATAATTTATGAAATTGAGGACGTAATAAAAATAATTGTACCTTTGTGATTACGTACGTTGAAGCCAAACTATAACTGTGAAATCCAAAATAAAAGCATTTAATCCTTAAAGAGATAACTAATATTAATTCAATGTACTCTATCTACCTCCCTCATAAATAAAACGCTAACGTGACTGTTAGTCCAACCGTTTGAAGGAGGTAAATATAGAAACATCCAAACAGATTTTAATGATTTTTTTGTATTTGATTTTTCATAAGTTACATGACAGTTTGCCGTATTTCAAGTAATGTCAGTGTTTAGAGAAACACATGGATAACTACATTGTCTTTGGAATTATAACTCATTCTTTAAGAATCTCATTCTTATTTATTTATAAACGATAAAAGTGCTTCGGATTTGGTTTAATAACACTTTAATATAGATCTTAGATGTGCTGCACGTATGAATTGTAATTGAAAAAAAGAGGAGGCCAATAAAACTGTATTAACTGGAGAAAACTTCATGGGATATTCAGTGCTGTATTCAATATTAAAATAATCCTGAAATTGCTAAGTATTAATAAGTTGATAATTTAAAAATTCAGGATGGCATGGTGGTTGACAGTTGGTCCTTAGCAAGTCCTTTGTATTTGGTCTACCTCACGTCTTACGATTTAAATGATCATTTTAATAAAGGGCTACGGTTAACTGCACACATATATTTATAACCATTGTTTGAGAAATATCATTGGTACTTTTGCCCGTCAACTGCATAAAATTGATAATATTGCAATATAACGCATTTCTTAAAGCTGATAACGACGTGAAACAGTGATTCACGAAGAAGGTGAGACGGATCTGTAACGAGAAATTACAATATTGTACAACTTAGTGCGAAAACTAAAATTTTCAGAATGTTGCTTTAAGTAACGAGCATGCTTTGAATTCGCGTGACAGCCGGTTACGTGCAAAGCAAATCTCGTTCCTCCACTGCTCAATCAGAATTGGATGTGCCCCAGCTGTAATGAAGAGGACTTGCTTTTCGTGTTCATGCTAGATACGATCTCAGTCATTTCAGTACATTTTACAACCGCAGCTAGCCTGAATTTTCCTTCAATTTATGGCTTCCTTTCATGAAGATTACAAGTAACATGTACTGATATCAGGGTACGACTACGGCTTCTACGCAGGAGAGAAATTTGGTGTGTCAATCAGAATAACAACGATGCATAAAATTACAATTCATGTCAAACTGCCTAAATTGAAATAGCCGCTTGCATTATTGCAGATGGAAAACAAGGATTAATGCTTGGGTGGTGTGATAGACATGAAATTGTTAACTTTTGAAAAAATTTTCTAACTGTTTGGTAAGATTAAATTAAAGACTAAGTGATTTTTATGTTGAAAAAATTTATTTATCATATTTTATTGTTAACAGCTTGAAGAGGATGCAAATATGTACATAAAACTTTGTGCTATTAAATATAAATTTTTATGATTCATATTTTTAATATAAATATGTTTGTTTATGATCGTAATTAATTAATTATAAGATAAAATATTTAAGAATTAATTCTAACAACCCATTTGCTAAAAATATTCTCCAGAAGCAAAGTACACACACACACACACACACACACACACACACACACACGCACGCACACACACACACACACACACACACATATATATATATATATTTATACATACGTTGTCCCATTCTCTGAAAGATGGCAGGGCTGTTTATTACTGATATATAAAATAAAATAATATTTCATACTAGTTATACATATTTATTCTTTTTATTATCTTTAACTATACGCTAGTACCACTGTGAAATTATATCTAACATTTTTATTCTCTTTAAAGTTAACCTTATACGGGTCGACATTTGGACAGAAACATGTTGGTAAATTAATTTAAATTATGGTATTTTATATGGTCTATTTTAGCTTTACTTATAATTAAAAATTATTGTGAATGAGTAACCTAAAATATTGGCTGATTATATCAACACGATATTTGTTGATTGAAACGAATTGTGTCGTCATTTTATTCTTTCAAGAGTAAACGTAAGTCTATGCTGACAAAAAGGGGAATCGATTTGAGCGGATTCCATTTGCGCTTTGGTCTCTCATCTTATTCTAGCCTTAACCTAAAGTGGAAATTGAAATGCATTCCCTCTTTAGATGCAGTGTAGTAGAAATCTTACGATGAATTGGACCCCATGCTAATTCTTCACATTCTAATAAAAATGGAGACTGGAAATCATTCAGAAAGTTATGTTCTCGTTTACTTTATACGATTAATCACTTAAATTAAAAACAAACTTAATACATAATTACGAGTGAGTAAGTTGTATTCAAGAAGTAATTTCCGAACAAATCGATGGGAATCTAAGTAATTATACTCTTCTAAATTTCGATAATATAAAAAAGGAAACCATCAAATCACCAATATTACAAAAAGAATACACAATAAGATAATTTATATTTTAATATGAAAGCACTCAACATAAATTGAAGCTTTAATAATGGATTTTCACTTAAGTCTTTAGTTGATAGTTTTAAATAAAAAATAGTTAAAACTGGCGTAATGAATATTTATATCTTTGAATTATTTTTATTATATGTTGCACCATATTTCATTGATTACTTAAAATACGAATTGAAATTTCCCTCAAAATTTATAAATCTGTAAATTGTTAGTAGTAATCTTCTTTATATTAGTTGTAAACGAAATTTATATATGTTTGAATCAGATTTAATATAGCTTTCAGTTCAATTTAATTTTAATTCAATTTCTACATAGACATTTACGTGTCTGATGTCTGAATTCTAATTGACTGTCGTTGTGCTGTGGAATCATAAGTAAATAAAATTTTAGTCCAAGTTTATCTTCGTAAATCTATCGCAAACAGTTTACCCGAAATTAAGTCTTCTAGTCTTATTCCTAGAGATCTTATTATTATTTTGAATGTTATCATATTTATTTACTTCTGTAAGGTTCACATTAGAACGGGATTGGCTCAGAATCGTTCGTACGTGCTTGACAAACTAGTCTTCTGAATCACAATTACGAAATACAATATATTCCCACATTTTCTTATTACGTAATTTACATTATTATTCAGGTTTAGAATTTTATAAGTTCCACACACACACACACACACACATATATATTTATATATATACATATGATACAGTCATCTAGAATTGTCCCTTAACTCGGGTAACTTTAATTGTGTTGAGCATATTTCTCACTGTTTGTTAAAGTTCAATTACGAACTTTATATGAATTGACTAAAAGAATCATTTTATATTAATTACATTCATTTACTTACATAAAAAAGAATAATCAGACAACAGTTAAGCGAGAATTCCATTTATAAATAGAATACAAAAAATGTTTACTAAATAGAATTTTATTTTTTATTACTGACAACTGCTCCGGTGTTATTTTTAGACTGTTTTATTTCTGTGTCAGGATCTAAATGTCTTATTTAATTTTCGTCATCTTCCCGGTGGAAAAATATTCTGAAATTTTGCACACTCTAGTATTTGGAATGAATCAACAATATTACATGTTTTGAATTATTTTAATTAAATCTAAAATTATCACATTAAAACATTGGAATAAAGTATCTCTATAAGTATAACAGATGGAATGGCACATGAAACACACGACCAGTATCAAGTTTAATCGTTTTTGAAATAATATATTGGCATAAAACTTTCACTAAATATATTTATTAAGTCCCTGTTTCATAAATTGCTGAAAACTTCAACTCACCCAGATATAATTAAGTTAATATAAGTGCAGTGTAATTACTTTTTAAATATTTGTTTTACTCACAAACACAAATAAAACTTTAAAAACATTTATTTTCGTATTTTTTTAAGCATCTGAACTTCACACTCGCTGCTATATTCCCAAAACGTTTCTCACCAACCATTTCTCTGGGTTCAAAAATTTACCAAACGCATTTTTACAACAAACGTTTTTATAATACATTCATATTATATTAGTGTACATTATAAATTTGCAGATTACCAGAATTAAATTTGTGTTAATTTCAATATATTATATTGTTTTGAAGAACATTGTGAATGAGTTTCTGCAAGCTAAGAAAACTCGTAGTAGAGACTTTTTTTTGATAGTTTTTGGGAAATTTACACTAAAATTAAAGAAAAAAATGTCGTCGCTGCTGCAGTTGGAGAATGTGTAGTAGTATAACAGAACCGATAATTATTTCCAGTGTCATATTTCTATTAGCAATAGTGACTATAGTTACATTAATTGAATAAGATTGTTGGAATTCAAATACGCTTGGAACTTCTTTTGATAGTTCAAATATTTGTATAAGCGGAATGGTCGCATTTTATCGGTTAACTCATTGGCAGCTATAAATTACTCGCTCTGAAGAGAGAAATATTTGATTACTTTTAGTTCTGATATTGTTATTTTAAAATTTCTAGTTTATTTGAATTTAAAATGTTTTAATACACTGTTACTTTATTTCGTGTTTCCCTAAAAATACTGACGACAAAAGCACAGAATCTATTGGCCTATTTATTAGAAGAATATTCCGATAAGGATGTGTGAAAAATAAGAAAACCTATTTGAGTTAGATCGGGCCGTTTTGAGGTTTTCACTCACGACTTTAGCCATTGATTGAATATTTAACAGATTTTCTGTAAGTTTTCCTGATGTTATAGACTTGAAATATTTTCGTAGACGATTTCGTTGGAGAGACTTTGGAAAAGGGTTAGTTGGTTTCTGCGTGCGCAGGGCGGATTGCGCTGCGCGCGCACCTAGTACTGGTCCGCGTCCGAGGTGGCGCTCAGTTGCGCTCTGACTTGGCCGAGTTCTGGACGCGTCGGCGTCGCCTCCGAACCGGCGCATGGCACGCGCATCTGTCTGACTCGACGTTCCTCTCTATGTCCCAACTATCTACCCCTTCCTAAGTGCGTCTGGGAGTGTTCTCCGTCCTTGTGAAGCGTTGCTATTACCCAGATAACTTTTTTTCCAGTTTCGAAGTGATGTGCACGCTTGGCGGCAGATTTCTTGAAGACTTTGTCGCAATGCACATGGATTATGAGTCTCGCATATATGGCAAGTCGCGTTCCGACCGGATGAAGTGATCGTCCAGCGGCATTGGAGTGATCTTGGCTTCGTCGCTGTCGCTGTCGCAGCTGATGGCCGCCCTGTGAACTGTCCCGATGCGCTGTGCAGTGTCGCCGCTGATCGCCGCGGCGACGCTCCTGGGCTGCGCCACGGCGCTGAGCTGCGTGTGCTCGCCGTCGGAGTGCGAGGACCTGACCGAGGAGGACTGTCCTGCGGGCGCCGGCACCGTGTGGGACCCTTGCGGCTGCTGCCGCGTGTGCGCCAGGGCCGAGGCGCAGCCCTGCGGAGGGCCCTACGGCTTCTACGGCTCCTGTGCTCCGGGCCTCGAGTGCGTACTCCAGCCCGGCGCTCGCTACGCAGAGGGCATCTGTTCCAGTGCGTACATAGCCTTTACCTAGGATTTAATTTCTTTCCGGTCCTCGAGTGCGTCCATATTAATGGAAAACAGACGAGTAATATTAAATTTTTAATGTAATACCGAACATCAGGTCAACCACCTGTCTGTGTGACTGGTGAAAACTATTTGAGTAAAGGCGCAACCTCACTCAGCTTCGATCCATTGCCTTGAATTTTACTTCTTTCTAGATTCACCCATCAATAATAAAGCGCAGAAAATATTGGAAAATACAAGGAAACATAGAACGAATTCAATTAATTACCTGTCCATGTCAATACCCTTTCCTCGCTTCACTCCACGAAACCTAACGAATTTATAAAGCAATCCGTATATAGTTAATTTATAAAAACGCCACTTTTTAAATTAGTAATATTAAACATTGAATTATGCCTTGGACGTTTCACTAGTCAAATCCTTAACTTCATTCACTGCTGGTCACCATCTAGTGTTCGATTAGAATATTCCAAGTCATTGTGTTTCTGTTTGAAACTCATCACTTTCACATTTTTCTGTTGTCTCCCCTTTTAAATTCTATAAGAAAAACCGTTTTCTAAATATAACTCTGACGTACTCAGCAACTTCCAGTCATAAATATAACTTCTAAACTTTTTTCCCAATTAAGTTCCCTATATTTTAAAAAAACAACCATATAACGAAACTAAAGTATTGGCCGAAACAGTGATCAATATTCCACTAAATTGGTGCTTTTATTTACAAGTCTGCTTTCAAAGCGTAACTCCTTTCCACTCTTTACAAGTTACTATGGTTACTACTCCCGGGATAGATCTTTATTAAGAATTTCACTAAATATTAGTATCTTTATTAATTAATATCGTAAATTTTAATCTCCCTGATTTATAAACACAATTGTATTCTTTCTAGATCATTTTAAATTATTTATTTCTGTAACGATTCCTTTCATATTTGTCTAGATTCTCTTGAAGAGAATCAACGTCATTGAGTTATTGAATTTTTCAATTAATAATATTTGCAGAGCCTTTTACCAGTATTTGATTAGTTTCTCACGGACAATTTTTTTTATATTTACTAAATCCATTAAGGGCCCAACGTATCTACGCTGAAGAGCGTTAGATGTTATTTAAGTAGGTCCGAACATTTTAGAATATGAGTGAAATTTGAGCTTACATTATTTTATAAACGTTGTATTTCCTTGATGACAAAATGATTAACTAATATTAAAGATACATTAGCGGTGATACTGATGTGTATAATCTTCTAGGGCTTGTATCGGAATATAGTGGTCGAACTCGCACGACGTTTCGATGGTTATGAACGCCAATGAGACGTGCGAGTTCGACCAGTTTATCCGAGAAATCTATATAATTAAGTTACCATCTCTGTTAATTTGATATGTAAAGTTTTACTTAATGTTATGATACCGCATAGATTCTTACATCATTGACAAAGTAATGTAAATTTTTTTGATAAAACGTCACTGAAATTATTTTGAAGGAACATCAGGGACGGGAACTATTTTGACCATTAAATATCAATACTGTACTAGACCCAAGCAATCCCATATTGAAATATGTTTTCTAGGAGTCAATGGTTCCTCGTTTCTGGTATCGCTTAGTGAATTGAGAAAATGGTCATATTTTTCTAAACTCAACATAATAATGAAGTTTCATTACGAATGACAGTAATAACCCACCCTATTTTACCTACCTTAGCTGGAATTATACTTTTTTGGATGATTTGAAGTATTTTAAAATTTTAACGCATTTCCAAAATTCTATTGCTTTTATCTCAAATTGAGCAGAGTTATCAATGGCTTACATTGTTATATATGTTTTTTATCCTAATTTAATTAAATACATTGTTTTGCTTTTTGATTAATTTCAAACTTGATTAGACGAAAAATAAAATTGTTGCTATTGGTTTTAATTGAGGACACGTTTGTGATTGAAATGGATCCGGTATTTTAATTGACAACAGGTCTTCTAATAAAATATTGATGAGTATAATCGACGTTTTTTTGTAACACTGTACTTCCTTTAAATTTCTGTTCATTTTCAAATGAAGAAGTTGTGTTTCGCAAGCGGTGTCAGACACTCTTCGGAAATAAATATTAGCATATTTTTCAGGTTCAAGAACAAGAAAAAATAAAAGCCAATTTGCTATCGCCTAGGTTTCACGATCCATAATTTGACGGCCTCAGTTAACACGTGAGTCGGATGCTTTACCCTTCATTTCAACCCAAGCCATAGTCTGGCACCACTTTTATCATATCTTTTAGTTCTAGCAGCCGTAGAGTCCAATTACATTGTTACAATAGTAAGATATCTTCGTACACAATACGACTGATTTCGTGCACAGCTTCTAATGTGTAGCTTCATCTTAAAAGGATGACGAAAAAATATAAATTATATTCTTCTCTTTTGCTTCTTCAACTCTATAACAACTGTAAAAAACTTTTTATTGCACTTAACTGCGGTCGTGAAACAGGTTTCTTGGTCCGTAAATAATTTAGACAGATATTTCAGCTCAGGAAACAAGATAAACATGATCTACCTGGACGGCTACTATCTAGTTACCTTCCTCTCCTCTTTTATATGGAAATGTAATGAGATATTAATGCTAGAGATTTAGTGAACTTATATATCTTGAAAGAACAACAGCACTGAGCACTTGAGGTCACTTCCTTTTCAAGTACAAGAGATTGATATCTAGGCAAACCCGCGAGTCACTATTTCTAATCATCGCGATTACAGGGTTTTTGCCTTTATTTTTATATGGGAATCTATAACAAAATATTTAAATATCTCAGATTTCATTACAGTACATGAGTTTTATAGTATTTTTGGCTCTGTGAATATTGCTAATATTTAAATTCTTAAGCACAACAATGAAAAAATCGCTCTTTGACTGTATATTGAATTTGGAGTACGGAAAGAATAGAGGAACTCAAAAATAGCAATTTATTTATTACTTAATTTCGTTTGCTGCTTACCGTCTATTAATACATACTACCGAATGTGTTAAAATTCGTGACATAATTCTCGTATTTAAATCGGACACTTCTGTATTAAAATGATAAGCTGTTGAAATTGAGTACATCAAGAGATGTGCACACTTAAATTTTGTTTATTCACGTAAAAAAAGTTTTGCTACCAAGGGACTTCCGAGGAACTACAGCAATTAAATATGCACAAAAATTATCTCGCTTGCGGAGCTTTAACGATGTAAAACAACAGTTGTTTACAGGAACCAACGTAATTTTTCTCGAGAAATATTGTATACCTAGTAACTGTAGCAACTTATCTCTGCCTTTCACTCTGCACCAACACACAAATATATATGTATATATAATGGGACGGAATTAATTAATTATTTGACTATCGTATTGCGTATGTTATGGTTATAAATATATTGTAATATATTTTTGACACAAATATAACTACTTTTGTTATTTTTATAATATATATATGATAGCAAGTGATAGAATTCCACTCATTAATTTCTTTGATCACAAACATAAATACTAGTATTTCGTGTTAAGTTTTTCTTTTATAAATTTCTTACAGTTACAGAATATGCTCTAAAACACCCGTTGATATAATGTATAATATTCAAAAACGTGCTGTATTTACTGAAAATATTGTAAATAGTTACGGTATTTTTTATTTCATCTAAAGTAACGCGTCATGCTTACATTATTGATAGTTAGTGCATAAATATTTCATTAAGTTTTCCATCCGAAACAATTTCCGCAAAAGATACTGAGAAACCTTGTTATAATTAATTACATGAAATGAAATATTATGTAGATAATTTATTATTATGAATAAAGGAGTGGAAATTGGGGTGACCATTAAAATATTATAATAGGGAGGAAAAATTTGTAATTAGGTAATCCTCGTACATTGAGGATAGAGCAGGTGCTTTTTTTTGTTTATTTATGTTTAGTTATTTTAACAAAATTCCATTAATTTTATAAAACGTACATATTATATTTTAAACGATTCCAAACATAATTTTGCATAAATTTTTAATTTTAATACTTTATTTTTGTAGTTTATGAAAACGTATATTACTGAATATACAGATATCTCTAATCCACGAACCTGTAATTAAACGTCTCAGTCAATCATTCAGAATATCTGTTATCATATATCAGAATTAATTAATAAATTGCGAATGTGAATTCAGAATATCCTATCGATTGATAGTTAATATTACGAACATTTGTTGATGGATTGCAATGTTTAATAATTTACTGTTTATGTAAAGTCAATAACTACTGTATAATTAAATAAACGTTTCACTTACAAATATAAAATAATACCTTCAATTATTGTTAAATTAACAAAATATATTAATCGTATTCTCTATAAGATCATATATAGTTCTTGTGTATATCTGTCTAGCTACAGATACTTATTGAAATATGTTCTCTTAATGATATATACATATATATATATATATATATATATTATGGGACTGCTTTTAAAATAATTCTGATGACCTCTATCCATTACAATGGATGATTTTAGCAAGTTTGCTCAATTCAAAATTTGGTATCTTCAAAATTTATATCAATTCAATGCGCATGAAATGTGTTTTTCTTTCTCTTTTAAACAGATTGATGAAAAAAACACCACTATTCTGAATATTCAGTCTATACTTGAAACACGATGCAGGATCCTTGTAACTTCATATCGCAAATTAGTGTTAGTATTATTTTGTTCTTACCAATTAATTTAAAGTGATGCCTTTAATTATTAGAAATTTTGTTCGTATTGACGGAGGATTATATTTTTAAGGCACTTGAATTGGTACACATGTATATAATATTCTGTTATATATAATATACAGCCCGACCGATGTAGGTTTCAGAGTAAGATTCATCAAAGAAACTATTATTATTTATTTTAGTGAATTTAAATCAACTAAAATCTCAATTTTCGTTAGATAAATGACAAAATGTTTGCTTGCAGAAAAAATGGAAATTTTCAACTACATTTCAGCAGATTAACGGAATATATATTTGTTTATGTTTGTTTTATCATCATACGTATTTATGATTGTTTAATTTCTCTCCATGAAATTGTGTGAATTAAATGAATTAACCAAATATTACAATTTCTCCCACCAAGGGTAATTACAGGGTACGATTCGGATGGAACTCGTTATTCAACTTGAATAACATATTAATTGTAATAAATTATGGACGAAACCTATTTAACCGCTATACAAATGTTAACGCCATGTTAAATTTGGAAATGTGAGAGACATTTTATTCGTACTGATTCTTCCGCCTTCCCGTTCGATTCAGTTTGATGAACTCCGGGACAGCCGAATAAGAATCGGGTCGGTTGTAGTTCTTGTAATAGCTGAAGCACGCGATAGAGTGCTCTGTGCAAGAGCTGCCAGATTTATGCATGCCATTATACTAGTCTGACCCCGTGCTTGGGAAAATTTGACCGTGGTATCTAACATTCATTATCCTCTGAATAAAACTGTCATGCGATATTGGCAAATAGAGCTCGTGGGACTTTGTAATCGATAATAGTAAATCGCTTACGAAGTATGCTCCAGCGTGAACGAGCTGCACATCCTTGGAAATGCTTGAAGTGGGAAATTTTATCACTGTGATACATCGGTTGATTAACACATATTTGAACGATATAACTTTTCTGCTTGCAATGGAAAACTCATATATCTGTTAGACGCGATTACCTATTCTAATTGTCATTTTAAACGTTAATTTTTTTTATGGTATTGGGTACTAAACAATCACTACTACTGAATGGAGCTTATTATTAAAATTAGACGGCGTAAATTTTAAAATTGAAAACTATATAGTTTTAATTATTATTTTAGAGAGGGGGTATGAAAGAATATATTTATATTTGAAGAGAAAGATAACAAGAAGTAAATAACACACACGGATTACGTAGCACGAGATAAGAAAGCTATCAGGAATAAACTTATTATCATAACGAAAACTATCGTTCTAATAACAAGTGAAACTGGAATGGCAGGAATAAGAGAAGAGTCACAGCGTCAATGTGTCAATTGGAAGTTATGGATGCATATGATTGGTGCCGAAATATAAAAGGACTGCATCAACCCAATTACACGGGTCATTCTTGTGAAGTCTTCACGCCATGTCGTCACATTAAAATTAATTCCAAAACAAAAATTTAATTAGTACTGTTATAAAAATAATTACAATAATGTTGAATAACATGTTATAATAGCAGTAGCTGGTTACCCGTCCTTCGTACATTATTGAAAACATCATACCCCTTAAACACACCTCGAATGGATCAGACGTGATATTTATATCCGGTGACTTCCTGTATGACTTATTTTTTTTTGTTGGCATTACCCTCTTATTTTCCACATAAACCAACAGACAATCTCATAAACAAAAAAATACGTCCATTTTTTTGTTTAATTCGAGACCAATATTTCAAAATGGATACCAGAAATCCACAAAAGCAGCCCAATTTGGTTTTTAAAATGTTAAAGTGAGGACAATACATTAAATTTTATATACCGAATTATGTGTTTGCTGATTGTAGTTGATTTATGGCAGCTAAAATCAGATACGTTGACGTGGTTGGTCGTGACTTCATTTCCTGTGATATATTTTCTTTATACTAATTCTGTAACTCTCTTATTTTCCAAAACGGAAACGAATCATACCGTGATATAAAAAGTTTCAATTAAAAAACTATTCAAAAGATTTTGACGTTGAAAATGAGAAATATTATTCTCATAGACTTGAAGATGCTCGCGGGCGGACTTCGGTAATTCCGAAGAGAAAATTGCAGTAGTTCATGAGGTTTATTACTAGTTGTAATAGTTATAAAAATATATTATGATTCTACTTAACAAGGAAAAAAGCTTTAATCGAAATCAGGTATAAAATCAGTCTGACAGACTGTGCTAGATTACATTGGTTTACGATTCCATGTTGCCATGAACAGACGAATCTAATATTTTATTTATATAGATTAAAGATAGATTAAATTAATATAATTTTAAATAATTATTCAATATTAGTGAAAAAAAGTAATATATTTTGGAATAAAATGTTAACATGCTTACAACGCGTTTAATACAGTTAACATGTGTAGTATTATGTACATGTCCTCAGAACAACGTATATTTAAAATAAAACAACTTTGGATTCGATGTTTACCGTAAGGCTCACGAGAAAACGTAATATACATATATAAATGAGAGTTAAAATAATGTACTTTATAGATAATAATCGAAAAACTGTCCACGTGTTCCTTCATATCGAGAATGTGTCACGTCTGATGGCATTCTGGAAGTCTAGGTAGCTAATAATACTCCACGGATTATACAAAACGGGATACAGAGATACAATTGCATTAAATATCTCAATAAATAAATTTCTAACGGATTAATATAAATCATGGGATTAAGAATTAATATACTTTACATAATAAAGAACCAGGTAAAACACATCACAACACTGATGTTACTAAAGGAAGATATCCGTGAAGTATCATCTATCAACCGGTGTCGATCCTTTCGTAAAATAAAGTGCATAAAAAATAAAAAAACAGGTACAAAATTATTCAAGTACGAATAATATCTATATTGTTAAATAAACTAATTTATCAGTTTTGTTGTTTACTGGTTTGTTTCACTACGAGAATAATTAGAAATTTTTTTTCCAAAAATATTTGATTAACAAACATGAATGTACGTAACGTTGGTATATAGACAGGCGTTGTTTGCAATGTTGGACTTTAAATATAGCGTATAATATATTAAATATATGCCTTCAACTGGTAGACGGTGGAATATATATCAAATATCGGACGTAACAAAATGGTTTCGGGCCATAGTTTTTGACATATACAATTCGTACTGTGTATTAGTATTATTTTTAACAAACGTTAACGATTTCAATTTAATACTTTGGTGTCTGTAAATTATCTCCTCCAAATTTACAATAGAATTAAAACTTGAAGGTACATTAAATGCGTTAAGAATAATCATAATTTATTAAGAAACTAAACGATACAAATAATATAGAATCTAATATACTCATATATATAAATAGGATTATTAAATAGTGCTGTTATATATATTTTTGAGGATATAATATCACAGGAACAAGCAAAAATGTTTTATTCGCTATATTGAGTCTTTTTTATTTTATATCCAAAAATATTGCATCCTCATGTTTAATAACAGGCATGGAATTTAATATCATAAAACGGTTCATAATATTTGCCATTGGAGAGAATGTGAAGGGAAGCCGCTTTTTGACGTTTTAATACTAAGATCTGGCCGCAGCTGGCATTACATTCCCTTTTAATAAAAACAAGCCGGGAAGCTACGTGCTTGAAGGTCTGCATATGCAGACAGCCCATGAATTTCGCAGGTCTCTTATTGCTCTTTCTCTGAAGTAACGCTCGCTTGAAAAAAATAGCATGATAGTATGAAGTACACTTACTGACAATAGGGTAAAAAGTACAGCTGAAAGAAGGAAAAGCGGATTTTTATCGTCATTTTAGTTGAATATTCCTCCCATTTAGATCTATATCGTCACTAATGCGAGTGGATTTGCAGTAATAAGATTGAATAAATTGCTTTACACTATAACTCATAAGGTACATAACGAAAATATTAGTTATTACTTTTGTAATATAAAATTACGCATCGTTTTAGGTTAACTAAAATTGTGAACAATATTTACACGGAATTTATTGCATAGAATTCTTTCCCCTTAAATAAGATCAATGTTGTCAATGAATCCGTTTATTGTCGACATATATTTTAAATAATAGTGTTTCAAGATTATCTTGAAATCTGAATAATCATATTGTAAGGCACATAGTCCCTCAGTTAACGTAAATTACTGCTGCGAACTCCTTGAATTATCTATGCGAAATTGTGGGTCTCTCTTCATTGAGCCAATAACGAAGCAGTCATGTAATAGCAGTGTAAAAAAATGTAAAAAAAAGTAAACTAATGATATTTTATTTTATTTTAAACAGTGTATCAGTTTATTGGTCCCAATAAAGCCTATTTTCATAAATTAATGCACGAAAGAATTTTAAAATACTTAATAAAATTTTCAAAATTAGATTACTACAAAAATAGTTTACTCCGTTATGCCAGTTTTTTTTTATGGATACTGAATTGGAACATTAATAGTATCTAATAGTTTGTTGAAATACAAAGATTTATAACATTTTGATTTACTGGAAAAATATTACATTTTTTATATGCCATCTTGCGATATTATATTATATATTTCACGAACCCTCATGGCTGGGTTTTTGAGATGCGACGAAGAATGAAAGCAGCCACGCGTCTTCCCGGTTGCCTAAGCTTCAAGTTTGGCTTCTTATTAGACTTCGGTTGGTTGACTTATCAACATATGCTACTAAAGTAAATTTTACTAAAATATTGCTTACCAGAAGTTTTATTATTATTACTAGAAGTTTTATAATTATATCTCTTAGCGACTTCGTCTCTCATTTAGTACTTTCTTATATCTCCCACTACAGTAACATTTTTCATTGGGAATAAACACACCATCTACATTCTTCCCCAATTATTTGGAAGGTACACTGTTATTACTTGTGAGAAAAAGTGTATTCCTGTTTATTTAGTTTCTTCATTTTACTTCCTTAAGGAAGATACAACAGGAGGTGAACTCAACAAAATGATGTGACCTTGTAATCACTTGTTTGAGAACCAGTTACATCTTACATGGCCTGTAAGAGTAGAAATATCACTTGAGAACGTTTTGTTTCTAAATATTGAAGTTGTAACTGTTCGAAAGTTTTGTGACACCCTATTGTTACGGTAAAAGGAAATAACGGCCTGTCTTGTGCCTTGAGAGGTTCTGAGATATTATCTTATTCAGGGTTCGACCATGTTTTCCGTTCAAACATGTTCGTTCCATACACAATTTTAAAGGCGTGTTTTGCGAACAACTGTTTCAGCCAAGTCCCCGAGAAAATAAATGGGATTTTGAATATATTTAAGAAAATGAAACTACATATTTATTTCATATTCAATCAAATGCTGCTTGCCTCTTTCCTTTCGAATAAAACAACTACTTTATATAGTGAGTTTAACATGAAAACGTGGCAATATAACTATTTCTCCGTTGTTTGATTTATTACTTCTCAAACTAGGTAAATAATTTTGTAAAATTAATTAATCGTGTATGAACAAACAATGTAATTAATGAATTAATAATACATATTGGCCAATAAGACACTTAATAATTAAATATAAACAAAAATATATTGCAACTGAAAATATTAACAAAAATTTGTTATACACTACGTTTCTTAAACAATTCGTGTACCTCTTCGGTGTGAACTACAAATAAACTGAAGCAACAATATAACAACGATAAACGTAATGGAATAATGAACAACATTAGATTTTGAAATCAAATATTATGCGAGCTTAATGTCTGTACTGTTAATCATTACATATTAAAACCGATACAAATAATCTCAGTAACATTTATGACTGAATTCTCAAATAACCTCTTTGGTCTACTCATATATATATATATATATATATATATATATATATATATATATTTGTTATATCACTGTTTCAGTTTATTTGTAGTGCACTAATAATGGGTTTTAGAAGAAACGAAGTGTAATACAATTTTTTTAAATATAATAATGTGCAATTAATTTTTGTTTACCTGTTTTTTTTCGTAATTATGTATTTTTAATTTTCAATGGAATTTACAACAGGTAAAATGTATTAGGGACGACATAATAAGTGATAGATTGATACACCACATATTTTTCCAGAGTTTTATTTTACATTAATTATGTTCGATAGCTGAGTATAACAGTTATTATTTTAATGTTTCAATTTAATGTTCATAGCTAGCGATAAAGTTCCAATCCTAAAAGTTTGTCCGACCTACGACTCGGAATCTCTAAACGAAGAATCACAACCGCTTTTAGCACAGGAAATTACAAATTTGAATTACGAGCACTACCACAATTTTCTGCAAAGAAGTAATAATTATGCTATGATTTCGGAGAGAGAAACACTGGAAATAATATCACTATAAATTTCTAGTTATATTTTTTAATGAATGACGCAAAATAATGAATTAAACTACGTGATAATTTATTTTTCTACGAAAGCAACTGCCCCATGTAATTTGAAATTCCTGTGCTGACAATTTAAATAAAGTTGAAGTATGAAACTCAAACATTTTTCTACGCCAATTTGTTGATTTAACTTATGAATCTCGTTGCTTTAACTAAGATACGAAATTTAAACAATTACGACCTCATTTATCGGAATGTAATTTTTGTCTGTTTTACCAAATATTGTATTATTATGTTCTTTAAGGACATATTTAAAATCAGATTCTAAATTCACACTATATAATATTTCCCAATTTACATGTGGCACCCTTACGTTTATAAGGCTATTTATAACAATTTTAAATGGTAATCGGTTAAAGTACCCCCAGTATATTTTCACAAACTTCTTCCTTAACTATCTTAAATTCAGAACAAACCACCAGGCTACTAATTTTCTAATCTTAAAATGATCGAAACAATTCAGAAGTTAGAAGATACATACGTTTAGTGCTTATATATTTTACAATTGAGTTAGTGTGGAGTGGGAAGAAGAATCAATCTTGCTTGCTACTTGGCAGCGAGCGGTGTATATTAATTCGTCTCGAATCCCTCACTGCTAATAGTGACGGCAGCAAGAAAACGAAATTAATTATGAAATGAAAAAGTTACTATTTGATCACAACTACTCGGAGAATACATATATCATAGTTCTATAAATAAATTGTATATAAATAATTATTTTGGTAATTATATATATTATTGTTTCTGTCAAATTGTAGTAATGCTTACATCGGCTTGACAGTACGAAACGTTTTGTCAGATATTTCACAGGTGTAAATGGTTGTTTCAAAGTCATTTAATTTATCGACAGGAGTATTGACGCCATATGCGAGACAGTAACCTTTACGTTTCCTGAAAATTGTGGGTTTTTACCTCTGACTTTTTTCTCTGTTTGCTTAACAGTTCCCCTTTGTGTCCTCTGAGCTAGCTTTGTCTTTTCCAAGTTCTCGGCGGGCATGAGGTGTATTAAAGAGGCCTTACATTTCTGTTATGCAGGAGAAAATCTTTGAACGTAAAATAACGAGACATGTGTAACGTCACGAAAGAATTACATAAAATTTAACTCATAAAACATGTGTAACATGTCATAATAATGTTTTCAAGTTAAATACTTAACATAGTCTCCGAGTATAATAATTCCATACATGAACCGACGTGGGAATAAGTATTTTCAATTATTATTATTGACAAATACTTTGTGTATTTATCGATCACATTGTTGGTTTACTATTAGGATGTGCAAAATCAGAGCACAGTGCGTGAGTGAAGTGTACGCAGAACCAGTAAAATATAGAAGACAGCATTAGATAGTTTAAGATTTTTAGATGTAAATTAATGGTTAGTCTTAAGAGACTATTATTAATGGCAGGCACACAGTAGTTGATATTAAAAAAAGTTGGGCTTTGTAATGACATGATCTTATTACTTCGCCGAAAATTGAAGGATATAATTGGTGATCTGAACCCCACTCATATTTTCCAGCTAATAATAATGTTGCTAAATTTTAGCTTTTACTTTTTTTACAGTATTAAATATTGGTTCAAGTAGCTGATAATTATTTTATATATGGGCGTGGAAAATAAAACTTGAACAATCAATTCTGGCCTTTGTTATCTACCATATTCTCAATGAAAGATTCGATTGCTCTTTGAATAACATTTGGTTTTACAGTGACAGAAAATACGATAGAAATACGGCTCTGGCATGTCAGTTTCTGGTTTTATCGTATGTTAGGGGGTTCGTGGCGTGAATTTCACTTACCGCAGAACCTGCTAACAAAGCCCGGCACACTGAAATATGCGTAACTAAGTAGCTAAGGAGCGCAGAGTTTCTTGTATCTCGGTGCGATACAGCCCTCGTAAAACAGCGGGCCCAGCTGTGTCTCTGCAAGGCAAAGTACAGATTTCAGGGATTTTCCCGTTCGAGAATAATAACGTTGCATCAAACAAAAGGTAAGTTATATGCTTGAGTGTGCTGTTTCAAAGCATTATTAACTCTAGTATATTAATCTAGATGACTTGTTATGTTCATTAATTTAACATTATCTACTGAATTTTATTCAGTGTTTTTAATGAAAACTTAACTCGAGACACGTTGGAGTCAAGCAAACGAATCACGAGACAATCAATTGGTTTGTTCCTTTCAAACTGAAGATGAGTTACGCACACTAAAGGAAAGAAAAAAACTCTATGCCCGGCAGTCCTTAGTTTATAATTATTAAAGAAAGAACAGTAGGTCTTCCTGGCTCTGTCTACTTGCATTTAATTCATGACACAATTAGAGAACTACTACAGTATGTGCCATTGCAAATAGGAATTAGCATGTGGTTTTATGCAAGACGGGGCTCCAACAGATTTTAGCTTCATTGTTAGAGTAGCACTGGCAGATATCTACCACCACGGAAGGATTAGTAGATGAGTTTCTGTGATTTAAATATTGTAATTTTTTTTATCTGTGTGGCTTATGCCGCAGGACCTTGATCTGACGAGTGGATGCATGTGAACATGAGTTATGAGTTACTGAACTGATTACAATTTCAACAGCATCTAATAAACTCATAATGTATCAGTATATTTTTTCAATAACAACTCAGAAACAATGAACTGTCGCTCTAACTTTTTTCTTGAGAAATCATTCATAAGTATCTTCTGATTTCAATTTCTTGAGCGCCTTACATAACATCTCTTGCCCGTGGCTTGAAGTCTGAGAAAAAGAATAGAAAACGGCGGCCTTCCTGTTGAATTGAAAAATATAAACCGATTTCACGAACACAAATAATGCACAACTAAACAATAAGAATAAGAATTCTTCAAATATGCACATAACGTAAAATATAATAAAATTTTACTCCAGGCTCGGAATCTATACACGGACAATGCGTGTTTCAACCTCATAGTTGCAGCACTAGTCGAAATAAATAGCACATTTTCACAATATAATCACTCGAACACCCAAGTTACCTACAATTGCAGATTGTGGAAGACGTTGGAACAGTTTAATTTTTTTTACCGCGCTACTTTTATAACTAATTAAATTGTTTTTGACTTGGAACTGAGTTTTATGTTCGTATTAAGGCAGACAGACACACTCATAACCAGAAAAAGATTTGAAAGAGAAACCAGGGCTAGGTTTTATTAATTACATCCTCTCCTCTTTGTTTTTGTTACAATAGAAGTATCAACTGTTTTTACATAGAAATTAGTAGTACGAATAATTTTGTATTTTAATGTGTTTCTTTATTTAGGAAAATAAAAAAAATATTTTCAAACTACTAATTCAGCCCTTGAACACCTACTAGATTCCTTAAATCACTGCATATTTTTAAAATAAGAAAGAACAAGGTAATTTACTCGTTAGACATATTGTTAATGGATTTATGTTTGTTTTCTTCATAGTCAATAAGTGTCGTGCATGCTTTCGATATGAAAAGTGTATTGCGTGTTGCATACTGGAACGGTGAAAATTATTTTTGACATTGAGTGTTCTTTTTGTGAAACTTTAACACATTATTAATATTTGTTGAAGATTGTTTAAAATGATGAACTGTATAAAACCTTGCTACCAACAGTCCTGAGTATCCGACTTCCTGTGGTGTAGTGGCCAGCGTCACTGCCTCGCATCACAGAGGACACGGGTCTGAATCCTATGTACGTGTGCATACCCAGAAACTTCTACTCGTTAGTTCCCTGAAAAAAATAATGCAACATAGCATAAAGTCGCTTATGGCCTTAGCAGTAGATGCGACTATAAATAAATAAATAGTCACGAGAATTTATTTTGTCAAATGGTCAATTATTGTACACCACTATTTGCTTAGAACAGATAAAAATTACCAGGAGTATATGTCTCAGTAAATGTGACCTAAATTGACGTAAGGAAGTTATAATTTAAATGATTGAAATGTTATTTGATTAACAGGAGTATATGGCAAACATTGCCGAAAGCTGTGCTGTGAAAAATATTACTATATGATACAATAAAATTGTCGTGACTGTTGTTAACAGACTTATTTACTTATATAAACCTTATTAATTCATTTTAATTCCGATTTTGTTAAATGATCGACACGAAGAAAGATATATTCATTTCTCAGAAATAAAGTTAAACGTCTAGTAAGCCTATTTCAATTTTATTAAGTATACAGAGCGAAATTAATTACATTAATAGATATACTCAGACCAGTTTCAAGTATAGTTCCTCAGAATTGTCAAATTAATTGAGGAATAAGAGAAATGAGCTTTCATATTGGGATTACAAATTCAGTGTATTCACTTGACGAGTGTTTTTTTCAAGAGCTTCAAATCGCAAGGCATGTAGTCTTAAACGACCTGTAACTGAATTATAAAACCGTGTATGTTATTAAATTATTCAAATAAAAGCAAAAATCATTAAAAAATTATAGTTTCTACAAGATTCAGGAAAATGTTCTTGTTTATTTTTTACAATTCATGCGTGCCGTCCTGTGTGAAATTAAATTCTATTCATGTTCACAATAAACTGTATTTGGTAATTTAGATTAATTTCAGATTAATATTATTGATATGATTAAAAATTTCTTTTATACACAAATTACATTATAACATTAATTACTTTACTATTAAACCACTAGGTGTGATTCTAATTCCGATATTCCCTCAAAAAAGTCGTGTTTAAGACTCAGTGCATTTGTTCCTGTCTCTGTAGGCGGAATGTTTCTCAATAAGTAACGAATTCTACGAACAATTGTAAGTAATTTAATTATAACAATTTATGGGTGTCTTTTTTTCGCAATGCATCGGTTGTAAGAATTTAATTAGGGATCTGTTCTGATCCTCGACCACGACGCCAGAGCGCAGCAGCTGTGGTCGATACGAACCCCGCAGTGACGTAGACAACCTCGGCCCTCGTGAAATATTCCTGCACCAGCACCTTCCCCTTCTCAAAACACTGTGATTCGCCCCACGACGCCGCGAAATATTCCATTCAAACCACCCCGATGAGTGAGGCAACATATAAGTTGATTCCATACTGCATAGATGTTGATTTATTGCATTCCAAGTCGTACTTTGAAGAGATGGCTCACTACACTCATCCACACACACACATCTATATATGTAATCATAATGTGTTTACACACCATACGAGGTTTCTATTAGATACGTTTTTCTGTTGTCTGGTGCATCCAGCCACCCACCAAGTGCACAGAAGAAAATTATTCTCTAAATATCCAGTCGTAATGATAATTTTTCCTGTTCATATAAAACAATTATAAGACATGTACAGTAGTGCTGTTCTCACATGTACACATTAAATTTATGATTTACGTTTCCAATTATAACTGTGGTAGAAAATGAAACTGGAATAATACTTCGAATTAACCTTTATTTTTGCTGTGCCTCTCATAAGTGTTTAAAAACAATTTTGGTTGTGACAATTAGGGAGTACACAGTCATACAATCGTCTTATAGACGCAACAACTGACAAAAGATTAAAACCAAAGAACTTAATACTATAGAATTTAGTCAGAAATAACGTATTAATTAAAAAAAAAAGATTCATGCACAATCACGTCAGTAGTGGACACCGTTGACAAGACGTTGTACCTAAAGCTAACCTAACGTTAATAACAGTGTAAATTTTCCTCTCAGCATGAAGCGGAGCTATCAGCTAATACATTGTAAAAAAAAAGATGATTTATAATTCCGGGGAATTTTTATGTGGAAATATTAAGGAAATTTAAAACTTAATTTGACTGTGTCAGGCCTACAAAACATTTACTGCCCTTCCTGCTTCAAGAGAACAAAACGGGTATTACTGGCGACCAATTTACAAATTATTCCAGCACTGTAAATTATCCGTACATATTTAACCAAACACTGGTTCGCGAGTTCACATGCTTGGGATAGGATGAAAACGCTGTCTCCTTCCATTCGACCCAGATTTTCATGGATCGCTGATGTTTATTTAGCATCCCTTTCCATTTAAACCTGTAAATATTTGATGTTGTAAGAAGATCATATAGAAAGAGGGAGAGTGAGAGAAAGAGAGACAGTGAGAGTGAGAGGGGTGGGGGTGGGGAGAGGAGAGTGTGTGTGTGTGTGTGTGTGTGTGTGTGTGAGAGAGAGAGAGAGAGAGAGAGAGAAATTGCTAGTTAGATAATTGAGACCTGAGCCACCATCGCTGATATCTCAGGATGCGTTTCCATGAAATCAAAAGTAACGACAATTATTTGATATGCTGATTAAATATTTGTTGAGTATCACATGATAACACACGTTCTGTGCAGAACATAATAGAATTGTTTTCCACTATTATCTCTTATTCTAGGGTGTAATACAGAAGTCATTTGTGAGATATTGGTTTTTATTTAATTATTTAACAGGAAACAAAGTAAATGAAGATTACTCTCAAACAAGGCTTACAACATCAGTTATCAAAATATTTTAACATAGAATGACGATATTATTTTTGAGAACGAAATTAAGAAGAGTCGCAGTATTGTCGACAGGACAGCTCAGATGGTTGGAATAGTTAGTTCAATAGTCAGCAGTCGTCCCGGTTCCGTAGAATATTTTCTATCTAATTTAATTAATTAGATATTATATATATATATACATACATTTGAGCTGAGCTTTGATCAAGAATGGTTACATATTTCTTATTTCTTTGAAATATTTGAAAAGGGAAAATAGGAATTTTTTTTACATTAATTACAGGGAAATTAGAATTAAATTAAATTAAGAAAACAATTTTTTATGGTTCTGATAGAAAGGGGCTGAAACTTTCAGTTATCGCTGTAGGGAAATTGTTTAAAACCAAATCCTAGGCCTTGAATATTTCTAATGTCAAAACCTGAATCGCCCGTCGTAAAACATTGATGGTGGAGTCAGGATGGACAGAGAAAGATGGAGTGGAATTATGGACAGAGTTCCTCATCGTCTTATTCTTAGTAGACTCTTTGACTCTGTTGCTCATTACCATAAATAATGCAATTTTAATTACATTTAAAAAATAAACGCCCTTAATATTTTCGATGTATTTACTTCCTTTTCCCAGTAATCCACTATGACGACTGTTAGTTAATTCACGTACTGAAATTATTCGAGTTTAAACAGCCTGAACGATTATTTTCATCTATATAAATATATAATAAGAAAGACCTATTGTGTTTTGTCAACTTACTAGTTCAGTTGTGTCTCTCTAGGCTATTGCGTTTTTCCTACACCTGAGGAAAGGAACAAGGCTTCCCAGAAACGTTGTGGGGTATTTACAATATCATAATTTTTTTTGTCTGTATTTGTCTATCTTTTATTAATTTTGAATCGGACGTATATTTTTAATTTTTCCTTATATATATAAATATTTATATTTATTTACTCCGAGGTTAATAAAGAATCTACTTTAATGAAATTTAAAAAAATCTTTCCACTGTGTCCAAATACTTGTTGCTTAATGACAGTTTAACCAGTAGAGTTATGAACGTGAAACTGTGAAATGGAAATTGATTATGAGATTAAAATTCCATTAATTTTGCGTAACAGTAACGTAAAGGTCAAACGTTTACCTGTAATAAAACAGCTTCAAATCTATTGTATGACAGAAATCTCCTGGCATGTTTGTCATTTGTATGTATTTTTGGTATATACCAGTAGTATAGTCATATATAATGCCATTAAATATTTTCTGGAGGAAAATATAAATTATTTTTGTTTGTTTTATAAGTTAAAAATATTTTAACCATTAATTCTGACTATATTATAAATATATACTTTAACACTTTTAAATACTTTAAGAGAAAGCAACGAAAATTGTTTAAATTAATCTCTTACCATCACTATTGATATTTTCCCCGGCTATAGTATTAATAGCTGTTGTCCGTGACTTCTTCGTCTTCGTGAATATTGGTTAATTTTCTTCCCGAAGTTGTCTGGGAAAAACATTTTATTACGTCGTCTACTCTGACCTTGATCGCAGCTTCGTGTTTTCCATCAGTCGTTGCACTACGTCGTTTGTCTGAATTTCAGCATCTTTTGTTTTATCTTCTGACTAACTTACAATTATATGTTTTTATATATATTATTATTAAATTACCAGTTTGTAACAGATACAACTGTATAATTAATGTTAAGAATATTACAAACGAATAAGTACGTATTAAAAGTAAAAACACTGACGAATTATTGTTACTTATCAGAAAAACACTTATCACTCGACGCAATCCAATTCGGTAAAGGAACTTGTAATTAGTTTTCAGAAACAACAATGAAATGAATCAGAGAATAACTGTCCAGTACAAAAGCACAATGAAATTAACTCACGATCGACTTTGGCTTCGAAGATTACTTTTCCGGCTTACTCGTATTGCACTTTTTTTAATCTCGGTCAACTTCGGTTTCACCTGTCACGATACCTTCATTAATTAACTTTATTACGTTTTTGAGAGGAATATATATGTATACACTTGATAACAATTTTATTATTGAAATTATAGCTCATTAAGTTGAATAGAGTAGCAAAAATATCTGTTTATTCCAAAATTAATATAATTGTTCAGCATTTCGATACTTTAATTTAATGTGGTTCACACATAAACAAAAACATTATTTTGAAAAGAACCTGATTTATTCGGTTCTTAAGTAGCCTCATTCATTATAATCTTATATGGCTTATGTACGTAGTTTAGCTAAATATTAACCTGAATCTTTAAGTAGTTATTGTTTATCGTTATGAAACTATAATATACAAATTGCTGAAGATCGTAAATTTATACAAAGGTCCACTCTTACTTAGCTATAATGTGCGAGATTAATGACATTTTCATCAAGGTCGATTGGAATATAAAAATAAATAATTCCGCCTAAAAACGACAACTTAGCTTTTAAACTGATCACGTGGAAAGGAAAATGGATAAAATGTTTTTAGATAATCCATGTAACAAGCATATAGATGAAATTATTATAAGTAAACCGTGAATAAAATAATATTAAAATTGCCCATCTAGTTTTGAATAGTTACGAAATATCATGTGATCATATTAAATCGTTTAGAAACATATTTTATTATGCGATCATGACGAAATATTTTGCCATTGTCTGAGGAAGCCCTTCGTTGATATTTTAATAGATTGAAACGTGTTCTTAAAAATCATAGCAGACCTATCAATGAGGGAAAAACTAATAGAATATTACGAGAATATTTAAATCTTCATACTTCAGCAGTGGGTGAAAAGTAAGAGGTTGGATTCGCAGTTTTCACAATGGAAACGATATTAAAAGCTGGAAGAAAATGACAGAGAAAGTCATCGAATGATTATACATAATGAAATTATCGTATTGGAAACCTGTCAAGTTTTTCTTAATTACGAAAAACGTTTAGAAATGTTGGACTGATTCTTATCTTTTTCCCTTTTAATTATTTCTTATAGCTAACATATGTTAAATACTTGTTTATAACTGATTTGAAACTACCATATAATACAGGAACACTATGATTTGTTTTATGTGTTGCCTATTTCTGATTGAACTTGCATCAGACCTACTTTCTAACTTGCTCGAATGTGCTCTATATTCGTTTATAAAAGTTTGTGTTCTGCTGTTAGAAACTTGTATCAGAGTAGCTTCATTTCTCACGAGTAAGGAAGAAGGAGCTCAGCACGTTCTAAACTTTGAGGAGAACTTTTTGCACCACTCGAAGAGTTTACGTCTTTGTCAATATTAGAGCAGCGCCAGATATAACATTTAAATCACAGCCAAAAGTCACTTACATGTTACACTCTCTTTCCCTTCCTCCTTACTAATTATTAAATTTCAATTATGAGGATTGCAAATTTAATATTTATCAGTATTGTGGAATGAGTGCACTGAATGAATGTATCCAGTATCCGCTTGTTTACAGGATTATCCTTATTTACACTTCCCTAACAATATACGCCAAATCTAAATTTGAATTTAATTTCGTCATAATATGGACGGAGAGTAGTAATTTAAGTTTAAATGTCGACTGTATAGGAGCAGAAATTATGTGATCGAATTTAGTTTTCAGGAAACTACGTATTACAAGCTTTGACATTGTAAGAGTTATAAGTATTCTACCTTCCACACACTTAATTAATTTGAATACTTCCTGTACATATTTTACAGATATTCATCATTAGTTCGCGCATAAACTTATCCAGTCTATGATGACGTCTACAAAAGTAGTGCTGAATGAAAAAAAAATTGCTCTTTTCAGGATCACAAATCATAAACAATTATTTAATAACAAAATTAATTTTTTTTCCACACGATATCCGCACAATTATCTTAAAATATTTTTTTACATTGACTGGTATCGGTCCATGAACCTTCCGTATTTTGTCTGTCTACTACAGTGGCATAGATACCAGGATAACTGCATTAAATACCACACTTTACAGTTTACTTTCATAATTTGATCACTCGAGCTTCGAAGTAAAATTGTACGTTATGTAAGTCGTTTTAAAACGAATTTTTAGGTCTTCTGACTTGGTGATTACATATTATTAAAAGTTTTTTTTTGTATTGAAACTGAATTCGATGTCTGTTTCGAACTTTCAAAGTAAGGTAAAAATCATTGTAAGGGGTGAAGGAAGTATTATAATCAAACACTATCTATTTGTTTCAAATGATTCAAATACTGACATATTGTGAGAGGTGAAAAAATATTTCACTTAATTAAAAAGTTGTTACAATTTTCACTTATAATCTATATTTGATTCGGTTACAATAGAAAAATTTTGTCGTTATAAAAAAAACAGTATTCATAATATTCATCTTTAATATTGTCCGTTATTGTTATAATATATTTTTTAAAGACAACATAGAATTTGTTAAAAAATATATTCACTTAGAAATAATTTATTTCCCTGTTAGACTGAAACATAGGAACATGTAGCTGCCTAAAACCATTGAGCTACAGTAATTGTAGCTTAATTTGAAGTTTTTACACTAACCGTTATTTTAATAACTATTGAACCACTGATATTTCTCGGGTTTCTACATTGCTAAAGTGAATGTTTGTATTTAGTTTGATCACAAATATAAGGTCATTTTTATGTTTTGCTTTTAATACACAAGAAGTCATTTTGCCACCAACTAACAGGAAACTAAAAGTATCATTGAAGCATTTACAAGGAAAACGTTTCACTCTCTTTGAAGGAATATGAATATAACCATGTATAAATCACTTAAATTATTAATTTATACTTTGATCTATAAGGTAGGCAGTTGATTCTAAAATTTTAATAAAAGGTTAACAAATTGCCAAGCAGTCAGTTGTGCGTACAGTTACTTGATTCTTCGTCCTTCAGTTATTAATTTATCATTTAATTATGAGAAACACATTTCTCTAAAATTCCGAACAAATAATTCCGTAAGATAAAGAACAAATTATAAATTTGGACAAGTGAAATGTATGGAATTTTTAGGATTTTTTTATGGGCAATATATTAAAAGAAAGATTTACATTAATGTTCTCAAAAAGAAATTAAACTCAGCCGGTAGCCATTTATAAAGTTAGATAGCAGTGGTATAATTGTAAGGAGATTATATTACTGTGCATATTTTATTTTAATCATATAAAATTACTGGCCTGAGCCTTTTCCAGGAAGCTTATATTCTGGGAAAAGAGTCAGTCTCTGTTCTTCGGAAAAGAGGTTGTTAGATTAATGTGGAATGTTTCACAATAAGCATCTAGCAGCATTTGGATTTTTAATATTAATTAGAATCACATACGTTTACTCGACAGCATAATAATCATGATAATTAACATCCAAAAATTTCTAAATAATTATTAATTGTGAGGAAAAAGCTCTGATAGTAACTTACTTTATAGTGACCCTTGAACCCTGAAAACTAAATAAAATCTACATGATACGGTTAAATTTTTATTGTGAACTGCAAAGTATATAATTTTATGCTTAGCAGTCCATTTTCACCCTACTTTCACCAAGGGTCAGTGTAACGACTGCGTGCTGGTTAAATCTATTATATGCAAAACAAAGGAGTATCAAACTGAAATAAATATTAAAATTTAATATTTTCTCTTCTCTAATTTTCATAAAGGAGGTAAATGTCTGTAAACGCCGATTACATCTGAATAAGTTTTTCATTAAAGTTAGCAACGTAGTCTGTATCGATATTGGTTTTCCTCGAATGTTTACTGTTTCTTCTAGATGAAAACTTGTAATTTTTTTATGTATTGTTCTATGTTATCTGTGTTATTGGATGACCATGTTGAACATACAAACATATAAAACTTATAACGAATGTACAGAAACCGCAACTCATATTGTCGCTTTTTATCAGGGCCGCCGAGTCTGGTGGTTCCGACGAGTTGTCCAGACGCCGAGAACGGCGTCGACTCGGTTCTGGTGTCTGGTTGCAACGTGGTGGACCGCCGCTGTAAATGCTCCGAGGCCGTGGCCTGCCCGGGAGAGAAGCCCTTTTCCTACAACTCCCACGCCGACTGTCAGCTAAACCTGGACTACCTCCTCTCCCACGACCTGGCCGACGACTCGTGGAGTGCGACCACCACAGGTACTATTAACATATTTATTTATTTATTTGGAGGTTTCTTTAGACCCACATACTTGAGTGGTTCAGACAAATTGTAAGCTATTTTCCTAATTTAAGATCTTTCCGTACCACTAGTTGTTTACAATTGACGAACTACAGTCACTGGAACTTATTTTGGTTAATTCAGTTTAATTTCTAAGCCCATGGCTTCTCGACGATTGAAGCCGTCTACCAACGTAGATACTCACTATTTTTTTCAGCTCTTTTTTTTTAACCCAGATGTCACTTTCAGAAATATTTTAAAGACAATATATCATTAAAGACAAAATACCATTTTACTTGAGTTACTCCGTGGAACTCAGAAACAGATTTTTATCAAAGTTATTCATCTGTTTATAATTGGTTAATAGTGAAATGTTCTGCAGGACAGCCTAGAGAATGTAAACTTGCTGGCCATCCTTCTTGAGGTCCTCGAAAAGAGAATTTAGTTCATCGCTTTCACTATAATTCCTGACAAGGAATGAATACTATACTCTTACAACCAAATAATTTTAAGTGCTCGATACAATTAGCTTTAGATTTGTTCAGTTTATTTCAAGGCTACAAATCGCGAACTCAGTTCTTGTCTTACTCTACCGTGTTTAACTATGGAAATATATCGAATGGACTTCTTTTAATCGATAATAGCACTCTATATCAATTAGGAAATCTGTGAGTGACGTATATTTAATTCCTAGTGTCTCAGAAACGGTTTTGGGTAATATTCCAGAATTTTTTTATCTGATCCTCATTCTCATGTTAGTTTGTTCCATTACATTTGCACTCTATATACATAGTGGAAAAATAGTCTGCTAATCTTTTGTCACAGAAGGTTCTATTCTCCACGAGCTTCACACTTAATTGGGTGTCACGAAATTTTCCTATACAATTTCTAAAATAATGATTTTTTTTGATAACGCTAGAGCTGTACGCTGTGCAAAACTGCTCCAGTAGAATTTGTAGAGCTTCCTGCGCGCATTGTTACAGAAACGCCGCCGATACAATGAAAGATGACTAGTATTCGACATAGCGCGAATATCATGTTACACACACTCATACACACATATATATATAAGGTTTAAATGTGATATGAAATAAATTACTACAACTTGTAATTATGTACTTACTATTTAACATATTTTATAATTAAATCACATTTATTTGCTTGTAATGTATATTCTTCAATAATAAAATTCATAACTTTTGTAGCTATAGTGAATACATACGCTTACTCACGAAAACATGTGAAAATACTCGTGCAATACAGTATTTTCGGAGGATTAAAATTAGTCCACTTTCATTTCATAAATAATTCTAGAACACTAGATAAAATCTTTTGAATACTTTTATGCACTACCTTTGTTGATAAATGTAATGTGAAAAAATTATCTGGGATTTTTTCTGATGTAGATACTGATATATATATATATATATATATATATATATATATATATATATAACTATTGACAATAAACTTTTATTTATTTTTGTCTTGAAGCAATTCAATTTTACGTTTAGAACAATTAGTGATCTATCGAAAATTCATTTGAGTAAAATGCTGTATATAAAATCGATCTTATTGTTTCAGATATGCCAGACGGTCATCTAACCCCAATGCCAAGGTAACAATTAAGGAAATACCTAATATAAATTGGGTACTCACGGATTTTCCAAGTGTAAACTAGCCCTGTAAAATACATAGTATTGTCATTTTGTATATAAATTGTTAAGAGAATAAAGTATTTGTAATATTTGTTTGATATCATTAAAATAATTCCCTAATGATTCCTGTTTCGAAAGACTTACAAAATATATAGCACAACATATTTTAGTTGAGATATTTGTCTATATAACAATTAATATTGGTCGGTGAATTTGTTGAGAACATATTTTATTTTTTGTATTGCTTG
This sequence comes from Zhengitettix transpicula, assembly GCA_037074705.1. Taxonomy (NCBI): domain Eukaryota; kingdom Metazoa; phylum Arthropoda; class Insecta; order Orthoptera; family Tetrigidae; genus Zhengitettix; species Zhengitettix transpicula. The sequence continues at coordinate 40,612,513 of CM073592.1, read as the reverse complement.
TAAAATGTTTAAACTGAGAATAATTGTGAATAAAGATTAAATCATACTTTTAGTGTTATATTATTCCAATCCTATTCAAGTGTTATACCTGCCCAAGTCTTTTCAATGCAACAGTTTAGGAGTCCATTACAAGAATTTGGAGAACTATTGACTGGTACTGATAGGCGATTTTTTGTATCTATTTTTAAATTGACTGTATATTATGAAGAATCTAAAAATTAGGATTTCTGTGAAAAAGTGGAAGACGTTTTATGATGTGTTTCTTTGAATTTTTATGTGAAGTTTGAGTGATATGCTTCCTGAAATTATTGTGTTGTTTTGTTTGGCTTTTAAATTCAAAGTATGCTGAAGTAAGATAGTGCTGAAGAACACTGATATATGTATTATATTCATCAGATTTAGACAGGATAAATAAATTGAAGATATCAATGGTAGTTTAGTGTAAATATTGTTGAATACGATAACATAATACCACAACAAATATACATCGCTAAGAAGAATTAAGAAAAGTTGGTTGAATAAAGTGTATACAGTAGAAATTTCATTACATGTAGTCCAATAGTGGGTAAGAGGGAAAATGTGTGGTAGATTGCTCATATATGCACGCGTGTGTGTGAGGGTGGTTTGGGGTAGAGAAATGATGGCCTCATGACCTTTCCACTTGTTGACAACAGGAAGTTTGCAGCGACGTTATGAGACCATAATTGCTATAAATTATGCTTGAATGTTTGACATTAGGTGATGAGGGGTACAGTCACATCGTCGTCACAACTTCAGGTAACATCAGGTAAGCTAATAGTTGAAAGCAAGGAGTAAATGGACCCCTTTTATTAAGATTTCTTTCTCAGTGGAATAGTAAAAAGTGGCACAAAAATTAATGTCTAACAAATTCCTTTACATTTTCATTTATCCAGAAAGTTTTCTAACTTCAGTTGTTTAACAGTTCATTCTGTTCAGTGATATGTTTTGGTCAAAGATTGCTTTTTAATATGTTGTAGATGTTTCAATGACATTTGATATTAATGTTGAAAAATATAGTTTTATAAAACAATAAAAGTTTTATTAAACAAAAAGTGGAGAATATTTGATAACTCAGATTGTATTTAAAATCGTTGAGAATGGATCAATTTTCCCAGTGCTTAATATTAGGGGGAAAAGGAGAAATTTTTGTTATTCAATATTCCAGTCGAATCACTGGCCTGTTCGTGGAGATTTTTTCAGTAACTCAAGGACATCTTCATCGTCACGCAGTAAAATAGATGACCGTCTCTCACGTGAGATTGAAATATTGGTTTAATTCCCTGTTTGCAATATATTCTAAACATCGAGGCACACCGAGGATACTTCACGCATGGTCCGGCGATAAGGACTGTACTCGCTCCAACTTACGAACGCAAAACTCCCTTCTGAAACTTGGTGTGTAGGCACACGCAGACCCGGGGCCGATAACTGGCTTATCATTGCGCATGCTTCAAAGGAAGTTTAGGGGTAATAACGCCTGCTAATGCACCAAGTTACAATCCAGCAGCTCAGCACTTTCCCCTTTAGTTGCGGCACATTTGATTTCATGCAAGTAAAGCGTGAGATCCGTATTTAATTCAATACAATGTTCGGTCGAATGCTATTCTGAAAACCATACAATTCTCTCGGACTGAATGAACTCCATAATTTGATTCCACTATTAATATTTCGTAAGCAGAGTATGTGTATTTTCATTGGTCTGTAAAATATTATTCTCAGAATAATAGTTAGGCTGTTTTTTTTATTTCAACGGCGTAGAGAAACAGCACACCAAAAATCATGATTTGACCTAAAAGGTCATAAAAATATGAACATAAATTGTCATATAGATTATGTATGCAGAAATAATAAATAGAATGATAGGGAATTTATACAGGGTGGGCAAAATTTTAGCAAAAAAATTAAAGCGATGATATATAATTGGGTTGTTCTGCCACATTTTAGCTACTCTTCTTATGTATTGTTTGGCGTTACAGAGACTCGTATATATAAGATTATTAACTTGGAAAATTGAGCGTTATGAATTATCTTATGTAAAAATAAAAGCTATGGTGTAAAACTTATGTTATACGTATTTGTTGCGCGATCGAGATTTTTTAAGTTCCGTCTCTAATATTGATATATGAGTGCATAAAAAAGCTGTTGCCATCATATTTGATTAAATATGGTAGTTATAATTATGATAGGAAACACACTCAATGTTAGAAGTGAACTAGATATGGACACAACTGTTGCTAGGTTAATTTTTTTTTTAAAAAATAAACAGTTTCAAGAATTTAACCAGATCCCGAAAGATATGAGAAACTTCAACGCAATTGGGAAATTTAAGTATATATTTTTAGAAGCTTAATTTCATGTGATAAAATACTTTGATAAATTGTGAATAAGTACCTTTCTGATAAATTAAATTATTATTATTATTTATAGATTAATTTATATGATACATTAACCACGGGTAGAAGTGGCATGTCAAGTTTGCCCACGTGTTCCTGAGGATTATTTATATTCCAAGAATCCCGTATGCCCATTGGTCGATTATTTATGTTCTCCGATGTGGTGCTGTACTGATCTGGTGCTGTCGTCATTCATAAACTGAATTTCCTGCATCAAATATTCATAATTATCTAAACATGTCCTGCAATCCCTTACAATTATTTTCCTCCAGGTTCTCTTCCATCACCGAGTTGAATAAACCTGGATGTCATAGTATATGCATTCAAACACGATTCTTTCTTAACCTTTGTTGTTCCGTAACCATATATGTCTATTTTTGTTTTAACAATCTTCCGTATCACCACCTATAGTAAACATATAACCTAATGTTTTCAGGTTTTCCGATTGTACATTAAATTCTATTCTCCGGCCTAATGCATTTCATAAAATTTAGTGACGTTTTCTACGATTCTATATAAAATTATTAAATCACTTAATAATTTGACTGTTTTTTATAGAGTAACAGGCTACGTGAGAGTAATCCACGTGGTGGCAACTCCCCTTCAATAACATAGGAATGAATTTGAAGCGGTGCGTGTGTGTGTGGAAGGGTAGAGGAAGGTAGGCAAGGGTTATGGTTTAATGATCCTATCTAGCCTTCGAAGTGATGCAGGATAATCCCTATAAAAACTTGCATCAGGTAGGTCGGGTTTTTCGTAGTCGTCCCACGCCTTCCGATGGCGGGAAAGGAGTTTTATGTGGGAATTCAGCATTCCCTTCTCCGTGTCTCGACCAGTTTAGGAGACAGTTCTAATAGGAATCAGCGAACAACTCTTTCCGTATACCCAAAGTCTTCGACCTCGAAACACATACACCTCAAAACAGGCCGATATCTCCTAACGTATTTGTGAAATCAGTTGACCAATCTGACTCCGAGGCGAAACGTCCTCAGATTAATCACCAAACAACCAAATATGTAGTCTTCAAAAAATAAAGCGGTGCAGTCTGCCTGAAAGATCCGGTTTTAAATGTAAATGAAACCTAATAACTGCGTTATAGAAATTGCATGTCTGACAGAAAAGAACGCGTTTAAATGGCGATTACGGAACCAGTAAAGGACCTTTAAGGAAAATGCCAGACACCTTGTCTTGCTGAACGACAAACATCTGCTCTTCGTTAATATCGAGAGGGTTCATCAAAAACTCATTACCTGCTAGTCTTCTTGAGCGCAGACACTCAAGTAATTTACGGTTGTGCCTAATGAGGAAGAGGTGAAATTTAATCAAATTATCTTATCTAACGAATATCTTATTTGCTGAGTACTCTGTAACAATGTTTTCTTGATCAAGCAACTTTCCTCAATTTAGTAAGAACAAATTAATTTATTAACTAAATACATTATTCCGATAAGGTAGAATCAAATTGTGTCACTACAGAATCTTAAAATAATAAAGACGTGTATGTTGTACACTGTGTACTTACGTACTGGTTCGTAACTGTACAAAACACCAACTTAATAATCAGGAGATAAAACGGAGACAGACTTTGATGAGCTTCACTTCTTAAAAGGATGAACGAAAACAAATTATTCAACAATTGTATTATTCTAAATAGTTATACAAATACTTGTGTTTTAGAGAAAGTAGAAGATACAAAGAACGACATAAAGAAAAAGTTGAAAAGCAAATCAAGTATGAGAATAATAAGAAAAAAATTGAAAACATCAGAAGTAAAGGGGCAACTGATAGTGAATTGGCTGAACGCCGTGACGTTTAAAATATAATTGACCACGAGAAGAGGATCAGGATAAATGGAGTAATCGGCTGTTCTCAAAGAGAAGCTGTGGAGGTCGCTTTGAAAGATTAATCAAACTACCAATAACCAGAAGGAAGCAGGATATGTCACAAATGTAATAAATATATAACAGAAGTCAGTACTACATTTTATAACAGGTATATTCTCTTTCAATTCCGTCAAAAGTCTAGTACATACATTATATTTTGCAGGTGTGCATTTTACCCAATTTTGTTCCAATTTTATGTTACGCATAAAATTCCTAAGGATTCCTGGAGTCAAATAATGTACGGAATTTCAAGAGTTTTGAAAAATCAATCCTGGAACATTGTGATATTGTTGAGCAAATTATCGTAATAGTTGGAAATGTATGGAATATTTTATTTTTGTCTGAGGATACTTTTTGTATCCCTGGGGCCCACAGCCGCGGAGTCGCTAATTTATGCGCAATGCACAGTGGAGGAATACCAATGCTGGGGCTGCAGCTGACGTGCGTCTGCTTAGGAACGAATTAAGTTTCGGCACAATGAATCTCAGGCTTGCTGGATCTCTTATTCGTGGCGCAACTCCGCCCTGGAGCTCTTTCGCTTTTAATGCGTAAGAAATGAAATTCCGTAAAACACAATGTATCCTAATTACACCGTCTTTGAATGGAAATATCATAGCACTTGTTGCCATAAGATTTACTATATCCGTTATTGTAAGTTTTTGATTAAACTATTGATACGTATTTTTACTGATAGCTGTTAATTTTTATCTTAGAAAAATAATAAGATAGCTTATTCTATTACGAAACTTCTGTGACAGGAATATGCAACACCAAATACCAACTAAAGTGAAATGGTAAGAGCAGCACAGTCAGGACGTGTTTGAAAAAAATACTGTGGATTAATTACAAGGAAAACTCATATTGTTCCTGAATTGCAGTTGTCGGGGAATTCCCATCTCCTCTAAAATGTTGGGCTACACATTAATCTAATGGTGTAGGTTACGCATGTAATGAATATGTTATGTTAATTTGGACAATTATGTAATTATATTTGAATTATTTGCATATTGAAATGAATTTATGTAAAATATTATTAACTGTTTGAACATTATCGCTTAGGCATCATTTGGCGACAGTTATAACATGGTTGGTTGGCTTGGAGCCACAACTAAATTCTTACGCTGTGTGAAACCGCCAATTTTATTGGTTAATTTTTCGCACCATGATATGTTAGAAATAATTGATTGGAAAATATCTCAGAGCTTTACTGAGGCGACTTCACTTCTGGGATGTAATAGTGAGGGAGAATGTCGTGCTTGGTGGTGGTGGTGGTGTGTGTGTTTGGCGGGACGGGGGGTTGCCATGACCAGCGAATCGTCGAATTCTTGTACGAAAACTGGTGGTTCAGTTATTCGTGGAAAATATTGAAATTAAAATACCAAATTCCAATTTTTTCCTCAAGCAGTAGGTTGCATACTGAGGGAGATACAACGACGCGATACGAGTGTGTTGCAGTCAATTCACACGAGGTGAATTATTCCATCCTGTTCGCTGCCATGGAGTCCGAACTAGGAGCCGTGTAGAGAAATACTGTTCAACGTCGCTGTTCTTGAGGGCAGCAAATTCCAGCATTTTACGCGTTATACAGAGGAGCCACCCCAGGTTAACGTGTGCCAATATATCAATAACAATTCTGAGTTCTGACAATTCAACAAAAACTGTGACCTACAAAATTCAATAACACGTTTTTCTGTGAAATACTTTCATAAATATCCATTTTATGCAGTATTACTTCGAAAGCTCTGTTTTGAACTTAGAAACTCTTGACCCGAGAAAATATTGTTAAGAAATTTAATAATAAATTTAAAGTAAGAGAAACTGTAATTTTGTGTAAAAATATACAACTTTTCAAAAAAACAAATTCACCGGGAAAGCCTGCGATTGTGTTAATATTGGCAAATATTTTCGAATTTAAAATTTGAAATTTGTATCTGACCTTTAATGACGCACTTGGAAAACTTATAGAATTAGAATTTTTGTCACATTTTCCTGATTTTTTTTCGTTTTTAAACAGTTAAGATATATAAATAAAAATATACAATTGTAAATATAGCTATTTTATGAAACTGCGTTTAAATAAAACATCATTGCCATAGCTCAAGTCCGTCGGGTGTTCTAAGTTTCAATCCCAGCAACGTAATTTATAGTCAGTAATATTAATCTTGTCTCTTTATAGTATCCATATCCCCCCTCTTCAATATCGGCATTATTGAACTTCAGAAATATCAAGTCTATGATGCTGTCCAACTGTAAATTGTACAATTGTGCTATTAACCTTCGATTTGTTTGTCATACAAACGACATTCTTGTATTTAGGTGGACTCTGCGCTTTTCTCGTCTTGTTCTTTTATTCTTTCACCCATCGCTTACTTTGATTTATTCTGAAGCCATTAATATTTGTTCTAATTGTCATATGGAATTTCAGGTGGCAGCGTAATGCTTAACTTCGTGCTCTATTTGCGCAGCACTCTCCACCTTTCTCCGGTCAATGACAGCTGAAATGCGCCTCTCTCCGTACTGCTTATCTCCGTTTCTACCGTCATGGTCAACGAAAGGCTAGTTCTGCATTTCTACTTAACTTTATATTAATTATTTTTTAACAGACTTATTTTATACTGAAATTTCAAATTCGGCGTTTCACTTTAAACCATTTTGGCACCTGTATATGTCTACTGTTTTCCTGCTGCGGTGTAATTAACTACGACTCACGAAGAACGCCCTGACCGAGAGACATGTGCCAAATATTAAAAATTTCAGAATTAGCCCAGATTCTACATTTTAAGAAGGTGTTGAATTTTCCTCTCCCTATTAACATTTTGCCAGGTGCATCATTTTTCAAACATTATAAAATATTTTTATTTAATAATTCAATATTTATATACAATAAAAAGTGCAGCGGAAAAATCCAAGTCTTGTACTTTTACGCATTTTGTTTCGAATTCCGCTTTCTGCAACATCATTTGGGGTTTGAAAGTTCGAATTTATCTCTAACATTCTGTTAGTTTTGTTATTTTACAAAACTCATTTACCTTCTTTCTTCTAGGTTTCCATTGTTGTTGCAAACTCTTTAAAATATTTGTTTTTAATTTGTAACGACCTTTAGCGAAATTAAAGAGCTCTTAATTGATTTTGTGAGCCCCGAGACTGTTTCCGTATTATATTATGTTTAAGCCACATACAGTAGGCCTACTTGCTAAAAGTGTAGTAAATGGGAGTGTTATTTGTGCAGTGCAGTGTTATTTTTGGAAAACTTTTAGTGCTATTTGTGAAGTGAAGTTCAGCTTACAGTAACATTTTATTCCTTACTTTATATTGAAGATTTCTTACTTGTGTAATGTTCTGTAATCCTAAAATATTCTCTCTTACTTATGTATGTAATATTTCTTAAATTATCCCTGATCCTATTTCATGTAATTTCAAATATGTGCACTTTAAATTCTTTATATCACTATTTATATATAGTCTTAAACATCTAGTGTATTTATGTATATCTCATTCATACATTTGTAAGTAATGACTTGTCTTATTTTTTCAGCCGCGGACTACTGGAACTAATAAATCTAATCTACGCTGCACGTAAAAAATACTTTGCTGTTGGATAACAAGTATTCGTCCTTGGTCCATACAAATACTTGTCCGACAATATTTTAACTACTTTCCCTGATCCATTTGGTAACTATAAATATCGTAAATATCTCCAGTATGTTAATTTATTTCCAATTCTTTATTATTTAAATAATATTTGAAGACTGTTTTTGGTTTTATTTTATTTAAGTCCTACTGACTTATTTTTCAGTGTATATTCGTCAGTAATCTTATATAAGATGATTAATTGAAGAATAAAATATAAAATTGAAGTGTAAATATATATAGTTTACTCTTGTACTAAGCGCTGATTTAAAATCGACCCCTCACAATACCAATGAAGTTGTGCTCAAGATTTTAAAATTAATCCTTCCTCCTATAATCTAAACTTATTTCACATTTAGTCATTATCATTATTTATTAGTTATCAAAAACTATAAAAGTTATCAATAAATTATTAAATCGGATTAGGTAAACAAGAGGATAAAGTCAATGATTAAATAAAAAAGAACGAGAATAAATAAATATGCAACGAGTAATAATTTAAAAAATATATTGAAACAAACAAACCGCATTTAAATTAATTATGTGGCTAAAATTATTTTAGGATCACAGGAAGGAATAACTACAGAATGCAAAGAAAACATTTTGGCAATATACGATTTCCATTAAGAAAGTATTTTTAATTCGTGAAATGAAAGGAAGAGGAATAGTTTTAATATTTATAGCTCTGGAAGAATGTAATGTATTAAGTTTCTAAACGCAATGGAGTGAGGTACGCATAAGAAAAAGCTACGTGGTAAATGGAGTTATATCTCTAATATAACAAAGACAGTGCAATTAAAAATATATGATTAGGCCACTACTTTACGTTTGTGGTACTTAACTTTCAGGTCGTAAGATGCATAAATATAGCGTTTGAAGAACAAAGTATTTTTATAAGTAATTAATTTTTAATACTTTTTTAAGGTAATTGTGGATAATAAATTGAGAAATCACGTAATTTGATCTCGAAATATATACCTTAAATAAATTTTATTTGTATCTGCAGGAAATTATTTTGTAGTCAGCTTTTTTAATTTAATTAAATATCTACACCTGTTTTCTTTTAAATGCTGGAATGGAACTAATGTTATGTAATCTCAGTTATGAGTTGTAGAAACATAATCATTTGCCAATGAAAAAGCCGTTAAGTTGTATATAATGTGTAAGAGAACGTTTGAAAATTTGAATTTTTTTTAATCTTAATACGAAACCGCTATAAATTCGAACATCATTAATACTTAAAAATGTAAACCATTGAATACACACGAGAATCCGACTCACATTTTCAAGTTAATTGAGAATAACTCTGAATAGCGATTTTCTTATCCATGACTGAAATCCATTCCCACATTTTCTCTGATGTTTTCCGACCCATTTTCTCATGATAAAAGGGAAAGTTTTTTTCCTGCCTTAGAATTATTCAACACACTTCAGAAACGTCGTACTGTTGACGTTTCATACAATTTTATTGTGCCAAGCCTTTATCCATACTCTCTCATGTTCTATTGATCGTAAAACATCTTTTGTGTCTCAAAGGAGAATCATAACAATAGAATTCGATTTATGTCATGGCCTGATTTATTTCATATCTGTTAAGCTTTTCCGCTCGTTAAGAATTCTAGATACAACATGACTTCAGAATAAAGTCAATTTACCTGTTTCAAAATTTGTAAAGCGATACAAATTACAAAATCCGATGATTTCAGAACTCAAACGGTCCTGATACTGAGTTATTAACGTACACGGTGCGAAGAGGTAATACACTGAATGAATGTTCAAAAAAGCACTCCAAGTTAATATTTTAGAGGAGGAAACTATTTCCGTGCTCGTCACACACCGGTGAACTGTTGCTTTCAATTATTTGACGTTACAAAAGACACGCCGTGGGATCGATGAAACGCTTCTAATAAATGATTTACAGTTTTATGTAGGCCGTAAAAAGAGTCCTCTGAAATTGGAGAATGGAAATTGCAGGTTTTGGAACACAGAAATGTACCTAACGCTTACAATGAAAATTTCTAAATTATAATAGCAACCAATGTCGACGGTGAATTATTAATCATGATTATGAAAAATATTTAAAAATAATAATGTAAAAGAAGTTACGTAATATTAAAAATATTATTATCGGGTACAGTGTAATATATAATGATATTTTCTCACAAATGCTCAAGAACGTTTTTTAAAAACCTGTAAACGAAACTTTCCTTTTCTATAAGATACCTCGAAAGCAGACATTGCATCCTATATATTTCCTATTAGATGATTTATATTAAACAACTCAACTCAAATCAGTGTTTTTGTTAAAATAAATTGATAATTTAACTGAACGATAGTTAAAGTCTTCTTAGGATTCCGGCTGAGTGATACATATGTCCTTCTGAATAATAGCCAACGAATTATAAAACTTAACGACATCATGCTACTGCGAAGAAGTATCATAGGTTTACAATTACGCTCAACTACGAGTAATTGGCTTCATCACATTTTACTTTAAACTGAGGCAGGGCTGCCAATGCTCTACATCTAACGATTTTTTTCTCGTTTGTAATAATAAAAATGTGGAGAAGAACTACTGAAAACAAATAAGGTTTGGAAAAAGTTTGTTCAACTGAAATTTCGAAATCCAAATTATATTCAAAATCCTTTTATTCTATTTTGAACTAGCAAAAGCATTGATAATTTATATTAAACGTGAACAGTTCGCATCGCACAAGAAACTGCGATATATGAAATAAAGTCTGTGGATTAACCTAATTTTTAAAACAAAATATTTGATGTGTGATATAATTTTCAGATTTTGTTTGGCAAATAAGATTGAATTTAATTAAAATCTAAAAATTGTATCTGTCAATTCGTAATCCTATTTATTTATCTTAAACTTTTTAGTATCGCGTTCCTTTCCTTGCTGATCACGTGCTATTCTGGTAGCCCTTCATTATAATTTTTCTGTTGAATTCAACACAAGGCAGAGAAAAATTAATTTAGTTATAATAAATAAATAAAAGTGAGTTATAATTACAAAAATGACTTAAAGAATATTAATGTTTAATCCTGGCGTCACGATACTTCATGAAGGAGAATAATTCTTTTGATAACTCAGAAAAGGATAATTTTTTATTATTTGATTTAGATATAAGTGCGGAGTGGAATCTTCCCTGATGGCAAATTCCACGAAACAGAGTTGTTTCTTTCGATCGTACGAGCTACGGATTCTTCCCTTGTTCATTAATACTAATTCACTGGGTTTAATGATAGTACATGTAAAATATTAATTTTTTTAACTTGTTATATTTCAAACCACATATAAGTTCTCTTCATATTTTTATTTTCTTAGGTATTTAAACCACAGGAACTTTCGCCTTCTTGCCATAATCATCTGTTTTTTTTAAAAAAAACCATCAATCATACATACATAATGTTACATACAACATATAATTATTATTTTTTACATTACATCACAATAAATTTTCATACCTTTCATCTACCGTAAAATATCTTCAATGGCTTTTATCAAGTGTATTACGTCAATTTCTTCCTCGTTCATAACATAGTATATGTTTACGTCTATCCCTGTATCTGGTTAATCAGTTTGTCATACTTATCATTCTCTTTCATTTACGATAATCGATTTAATATTTTCTAGAACATACATTTTATAAACATTATTCTAAAAGTTTTTTTACTAAGTATATATAAACAAAAAAGTTTTTATTACATGACAGTGTTTTTTAAAAAAATTTTGTAAGTGTCCATTGTCATTTATTATTCTATAATATGATAATAAAAAATAATTAATTACACCAAAATTATCATTTCACTGTTGCGTAGAAATTCTTTTATATACAAGAATGTATAAAATTGTTCCCATTTGTTCGTTTCCAACTTTTAAGTAAGCACAATATGGCGTACTTGCGAAATTTTGTCGGAGACACCAGAAACTAATTGAAGTCTATGATACAGTTTCATCGAATACATTCTTTCGCGAATTTCACTGTTGAAGGAACTCTAACCCAACATATTAGTTTGCCTGAGATTCTTAGGGTCATTATTTTTATTTCACTGGTAAACTGTTTTTCTGATATGTAGTTCTTGTTTTTTTTAATAGTTGAGTTATAATGTGAGACGATAGAATTCTCTGCCTGGGAATTTTTCTACGCGTCAATACTAAACTGTTCATCCGGCTCAACTCTTCTACATATTTTCACATGCCCATCGGATTTAATATACGGGTTCTTGAGCTATGCTAGGCTCCTGACAACGAAGCTTCACAATTCATTTAAGCGAAATAAGGAACTTTGTATTATAAAGTCATTCGAATTTTTTTTCTCAGTAACGTTCAGTGACAGCGTGGGGATAAATATATTATTCAGTCATGATTCACTTTATGAATTAATCATTGTTATAAAAGAACTACAGTTCAATTTTAAATTAATTCGCTCTGAGCACAAAAATAATAATATTCTGTTTACTGTAAAGTAATGCATCGAAGGCCACGGGAAGATGGTACAGTGGAAATGAAAGTGAACGCGAATAACTGTAGTAGGAAGTATTTAAGAAGAGTAATTGGTGTATCAGGCGTGCGCAAAAGAAAGCTGAAGAGTGTCTGGGAGAGGACAATGACGGTGAAGGTTCGCGAGAAAGTATTTCTTCGAGGCATATAAAACGCTCGCTCCTCTCGGTGAGAACAGTAAACCCAGCCACCTTTACAGCAGCACCATGCTCTCCACAGTAAGTGACTACAGAATTGCATCATAACTCGCTTCTGAGTGACATATGCGACTTACGAAGGCTCGGTGAAAGCGAATGTGTTCCATCTTTGGCGAATTACACCTAACTTTCTAGCAGGCGATATCGGCGGATTGATACATTATCAGTACTGCCATTCTGAAAGCGTTGTTGATTCAGTTAGTTCTACAGTTAATTTTGGAAACATTAAGTTTTATTCTGTATTTAGATTTAATAAGGCATTCAGATAGCTGATTATAATTTCACAAATTTCATCCTTTACTAAATTACCACAAAATAGCCCGGGAGTATAGTTTATTCGGTGTTAAAAAGAAGCGATTTATCTTGATCATGATTTTTATTATATTAATGGAACTAAAAGAATCTACTACAATTTGAAGTATAAAAACGTTTATGTTTCATTATTATGGTTTGGGCGTTGTATTGTCTGATTTGGTAAGTACCATGTGGTTACTTAAATCATCATTGGAACACCAGAAAAATATATTTCTATGCATATTAATATTTAGTTAAAATTAAACAAAAGATTAGAAATGACACGCAAATTAGCTTTGATAAATGACCTTTATTTATATAAACACAAATTGTTAGAGATGTATTTGGCTTCAAAAATCAAACTAGGAAAAGCAAATTACTCCGTGAATAATTACGTTCATCAACAATTCATGTGATTAAATATGAATATTTTAATTTATATACACTTATGAAACATAATTTATTTTCTTCTCCCGAGTGTCTCCCATTTAATATTTTAATTTATTTATCTTGATAGCATGTTTTTTAATTCCATCCGACGACTAAATGTCGACCATTGCAAACAGGTGTGAAGTTCACAGTATATATTTTATTTATATACGTGCACACCAAATACCGAGTGTGGAATACATTTGTGCTTCAGATATTATACAGAGAATTACGAAAATGTTATGTTGCGTTGTCCACACTCATTGAAAAAATCGCGCGTCTCGAGAAAAATTCTGCGATTACAGTTGGTAACAAACTGGCTTTTCTGCAATTTCCCTGGGTAGAAAACGTCATGACTATTTAGGTCTCTCATCTGAAAATATTGCGATTTATTGCGTGACATTTTGTAGTGTTTTTTTTTTTTTTTAGGGCAACAGGCTACATGAGGGTGATCCACATTGGACAGTCTCAGTTCTCGGGGATCCTTTGTTTTACGGTTGACTTGTTTTAAAAATAAAACCAACTGGGAATATTTGAATTTCTATTGAAATTTCCGATTCACATTAGATTATCAAAAATAAATTATCGTGTCCAACCAATTCTACTTTGAAATGAGTTACAAAAATAATAACTCAATTTCCTGTTAAGCCTCAGATGGAAACATATTTGTTTTCCATATTGCCTGGAGAAATATCTTCAGAAGTGGACGCTTGATAATGTCTACCAACTGTTTAGCGCAAAGGTGTGCTATTTTGTCTGTTGTGTGGCCAAACTTGACTGTTGTACCAAGTTAGTCAATGACGAGCTACGAATATTTTGGAACTAGAGGATAAAACTTTGGATCTGAGAAAAGGTTGTTGTACCCATTATCCTTGTCTAGGATGAGTTGAAAAGAAGTGGGAGAATTAACCTACTCAATGGAGTCTCGTTAATAGTTGTGATTGCTTAATTAATATTTTCTTCCATTTGTCAGCAGGCTTCGGTGTTCATCGCAATGTGGTTTGTGGTATTAGTATCCGCAGCCCCAGGCGTCGACGTGCAGCACGAAGACGACGGTTTCGACGAGAGCGGTGGTGGCCACGACGGCGGTCATTTCAAGATCGTTCGTATTTCGGTTCCACAGCCGGTACCGATACAGATACCCCACCCTGTACCAGTCCCAATACCGCAGCCGTATCCCGTTCACGTCAACGTTCCCGAACACATTCAGGTTCCCGTGGTACGCACCATCCAGATCCCAGTTGACAAGCCCGTGCCCGTACAGGTGGAGAAACTTATTCCATATCCTGTGGAAAGACCTACCCCTGTGTTCGTGGAGAAGCAGGTGCCGATACCAGTGCCCAGGCCTTATCCTGTCAAGGTCCCCATCGTCAAAACCATCCACCACTACGTCAAGGGAGGCGGCGGCGGCGGCGGAAAGTGGTGATCACTGACCAGCTTGGATTGTTATCTAATATTATACTACAATTGTTATCTAGTTGTAACTTTTTCAAGCCTGCACAACCCATTGTAATAAATCCATTTCATTGAACAATATTATTTCTAACATTTATTTTCTTTTAATAAAAGTTTAGTTTCCACTAAAACCTGCCCAACTGATATTCAGGAAATAGGAGTTGACATTCATAGATGACACATAATAACCGTTATTGGAATAAGGTGACACTCAAGCTAAATCTATAAATGAAACACTACAGATAAAAAAACAAAAAGGTTGACTTCATTCCTAAACTAATGCACACTGTCTCAAAATATCGAAAGTCTTTGTTGGAAGACTTAAAAACTGAAACTATTATAAATAAAGGCAGGAACAATATAGTTGAATTTACACGAGTCACATTAACCACATGTAACTTTTTTCCGCGCGTGGGAAACACGGAGACTATTATGGTGAGTACGTTTCGAAATTTGTTAAGACGCTGGGATACTGCGGATGGCGAGTGTGCGCACTAATTTTATAATCCGTCTTAGAGCTCATATTTTGTGAACTGTTCCGAGAATAATAATATCATTCTAGGGAGTAATACATACTCTGAATTTGAGTATAGAGCTGCTCTACCTTTATCCAAAATTAATTACTTTTAGAAATATACGTGCTACAGCATGTTAAGTGGCAAGGTAAAGAGTCGAGAGAAAAGCACTATTTAATAGCGCTTGTGGAGCTAATTGAAGAGGAACGAGTTTGAGGAATTTCATGAGGAGAAAGTAATTATACAGTTAAATGATTAATGAAACATTTCCGCTTCTCTTGGGCTTTCATAATTTACCTCTTACATTCACTACGCATCTATAAAATAGGAAACTTCGCATATAATAAATATTTTCTTGAAATGTGTTTCAATCACATTTTTGAGAACAATTGATCAGCAGTTTTCCGACAAGTGCGGCAAGCAATATAGAAAACGGGAAATGAGAAGATTAATATGTAATGGGTCGTGTGCAACCATGAAAGCAAAAAAGGTATTAATCTTTGATTCAAAGTAAACATATCTTGTATTTTGCTTCTTCGTGGTTAAGTTTCTTCTGTTAAGTTTCATTCAAGTTGGTTGAAATTTGTTTCATAGAGGTTAATGTCGCATGACTGATTAACCAGCATCTTCAAGGATCGAGCAGAAGCACCTGCCAGGGACGTTGATGAAGACAAATTGTAGTACCGAGCTCTAGCAAGGCATGTAACATTTACTTATTAATAAACTTTTGTTTGCTTCCACTCGTGCACCATTATAAAATTGAAACTTGCGTAAACTCATGATGGTAATTGCTTGTGACATTCGGCATGCGTGGAAAAAAGTTTCATCCTCAACTGCCTAAAAGTATATGTTTATTATTTATAGGTTACAATAGTATGTGCTCTGTTAAGTCCTAAACATGTATTGTTTAGTGTTAAATGGAGCAATTTATTGCACAATTTATTTCTTATGTATAAATTGGAACTAGATTTGGACAAATATCTGGGTGTAATAATTTTATACTGAAAACCTGGTTACCTAGTTATTCGTCAATTTTAAAATAAAAGGCTTTTAATAGTTTCCCAAAATTATTTATTTTTTATATTATTTTATCACGAATTATATTAATTTACTTTTATAGACATACAACACAGGAATAATAATCTTTAACAATCACAAAGTAGTTTTCTAATGATTTATTAATATTTCGGCTACATTTGCTACGGTGATTCTCAAATATATTTTATGTATAAAATACATTTTAAATTAAAGGATAATGATCTACATGTCTGAGATTCTATTGAAAGCTTCTCTTTGAAATACATTGTAATTATTCAAATATTTTTTGCACACATTTAAACATTTATTGTTCAAATTTTAATGTATTTATTATATACAGCAAAAATAATATTTTATTTGTAAAGTAACAATGATACTATTAATTTATATATTCTCGGTGATGTATTATTTAAAATTGTAATTGATTAAGAATATTAGGCAATATCCCCACTTCCGTTACGAGCATTTGTAATATTTTTTTCCTTTTTTGGGAATATGAATAGTTTTCAAGATTTTACGTCCTGTATTTTCATAATTGGCGACTGATGCAAACAATAGCGTGAAAAATGTATTAATAAATACAAAAATTGGAAAAATAAAATTTAATATATTTTCAGAAAATCATTGTGTCCGTTTATTACCGTTAAGAGTAGATTTTTTCAGAAAGAATTATTACGAGAAGATTCTTCAATATCGACCGATTTTGGCAGAAGTATTCGTCGAAAATTAATGTCTCACAGTTAATTATTTAGTTTGTCGATTTGCTCATAATTCCTGGAAGTCCTTATCACTTTCAGGTACCAGCACAATGTTATTCGTGGGCCATAATTAAAAGCTGTATTGTTTGTGAATGTACGATGGATGTTCAACACTTGCGCCTCTAAGTGTGACAATTACTGCCGATATTGTAAATTTGCTGAATATTGTACTTGCTACAAAACGTTTTCAGATACATGATAAATCACAATACATTTCGTAAAATGTGTTAATATACTCATAAATACTCCTTATACGATAGAAGCATACGAATTATTCGTCAGTTTTCATTCATTTATTTACTCCATTTCGTCTAATATTACTTACAATACTTCACCTAGCGACACAAAAATAAAATATGATATATATGTTTCAAGAATGGGTAGTATTATAGCGGGTGTAGGAAAGGAAAATACATCGCTGATATTCCGGTATGGCATTGCAGCATTTTCAGTTACATCCACTGAAATAATGCGAATCATTTCCATAAAGAGTGGTCTCTTTATTTAATGATGCAAAGTTTGCGCCGCGCCCTCCAAGACCGCATTCTTGAATGCCAGATGTTAACGTTCTAACAATTTTGGGGGCTTTGCTGGTTGACTGAGCGCAGCAGCATTTGCATTCTTCCGACGGAATGTTAACGAGACCAGGACGCGTTCAGCTACCCATACAAATCTAACAATCGAAGGACATTGGGAAATACCGAATGCTGTGATTCGCAAACTGCTTCATTTCTCAAAATATAACGCTTGAAAATCTCGTACATTAAGAAATTTATCCGTAGAATACATTATTCCTAACTCCTCGTTGTATGAACCGTAGTTGAGTTTTATTTGATGTTCAGGCAGTAAATAAAATCGACCAAATGATGATTAAATTAAATAATTATTAATAATATGACATTTATGGTTAGGGGACTAGAAACTAGAGTCTAGTTTCCTAAGGATTAGGATTCTTTATATACGTACTTAAGAGAAGTCCGGGTTAAATTGTTTCTTAAATAAAACCAAGGCTTCAGATCATGTAACAGAGATAGTTGATCAACGGAATCAATCAACCTTAAAAACAAACATATAGATAATACTATAGCTGAATTATAAATATCAAGTAAAAATGTTACGTTGAATTATTATGCTTATGAAACCCTTACATGGAATGTTTTAATGAAATATATATAATAATATAAGATTTTTTAAAGAAATTATTGCATAGAGTGAGAAAAAAATTGGAAAACATTTAATATTTTAAATCTTAAAATAATGTTACAGTGATTCCATTAAAATTTATTTAAAAGCTCCGGAAGATATTATTTGTAGGTCACCTCCATAGCTACGAAAGTTTAATGACTTTAATATATTTATTTTTTCGATCAAATTATTTTCTCCGGATTGAACAAAGTTGAAGTGAAAGGTATGATTATAAAGTGGGATATCTGGTACATCTAGTTACCTTTCACGGGATATGCACTTGAGTCAACCGGATAAAATGAAAGTCCATTTCAGTGAAGGTTTCAAACAACCAATGAGGCATATCACAAAAATGGCTTTAAGTAATTTATGACCATATCCATATATGTATGGATTTTTTGTTCAAAATTAGTCATAATTCATGATCAGGGCCAATAAATTTCAAATAATGAAATCGTATAACTCCGTAACTTATGTTAAAAATTATTTGTGCGTGATGGGACGTGTTGGACACAAGTTATGGGACAGTTTAAAAACACAAGTTAAATAATTTTATTTTTTCACAAATTTTTTTTCTGCCTATCAGGACAGCACAATTATGATTAAGAGAACCACTGACAATTATGAAGAATAATAAAAATCGCGTGAACGTGAATTCGTTACATTTATAGCTGTTTACTATTTACTCCATTTTGTCAACGTCCCATTACCTTATCATAAGCAGCTTTTTAACATGGGGTTGGGGTTACATATACGTACTAAAAAGTATCGGCAATCTGTTTTTATACCAGGAAGTCTAGCTTCATTTCTATACTTCTGGTACTTAATAATGAAAAACGTAACTTGTATTCCTATAAAATGTAAACATCGACAAAGGTCTTTAGTAACTTTAGTAACCTTTACATTTTACGGAAATATTTACATCTGCACTTACTATACAGTTGCGTTGTTTTCATATTTCACATTTAAACTGAAAAATAAATATAATTAATTATCGTTAATAGGAAAAATGGTACGAAGTAAATATGAAGATTTTTTTGAAAGAAAAGTTATGATCGAGAGCTTTTCCTCTTGTATTCAGGAGATGTTTAAATTATCTAAATACATTCCAATCCCTAGTTTAGTGCAACAAGGTCTTCTGGAGGGTTCTGAGACGTGTCCATC
Source organism: Zhengitettix transpicula (assembly GCA_037074705.1). Taxonomy (NCBI): domain Eukaryota; kingdom Metazoa; phylum Arthropoda; class Insecta; order Orthoptera; family Tetrigidae; genus Zhengitettix; species Zhengitettix transpicula. The sequence goes on along the minus strand of CM073592.1, from coordinate 40,593,038 downwards.
TATCGCACCTGCAACTATCGCTACGTGTCTGCAAGACTATGGCGACAGCTTGCCTGGGCCTCCCATTAGGCGACTACGTGTTCACTGAAGGTCATATTGCGGGTCTGGTTCCTTATAGGCGAGGAGAAAATAAAAGTGTATCAGCATTTAATATATAGGCTGTACATCTCAAAAAGTAACACTCATAATTAAAATTATTAATAGGAATATATCACACGTCCTCAAAAGCTTAACATTTAGTCGTAGTTGTAAATATCTCGCAAAGTCCCGTTTCTATCAACAAAGAATAACATCAAAATACGTGAAATTATCGCAACCAACAATATTATAATTTAATTATGTAAATATAAAATGAGAATATTGGAGAAACACGTACATTAGAACAGTTGACATAAAATTTGGTGTTGACAATATTTTGGGGAAAGTTCGAAAATGTTACTGTGTTCATTATATTAATTTCCTGTATTTCAATCACTCACTTTCGTTCATCCAGATTTTTCATATTTCGCCCGTTACCTATTTCCAAATTACGCTTGATCCAGGACAACTTTACTCTTCTCAAATACACAGAAAATGAATAGTCGACAAACATCTCTGCAACTTAAAATTAAAAAAATTCGTTATAATTACTAATCTTTAAAATGTAAGTTGCTTATTTCCATTATAGTAGATGTTAACGAATAAATTATATTGGAAATTATTGTTATATCCTTGAAATATTTTTATTAATAAAATGTGTTATAAATTAATTTTGTGGGTTGTGGGTGTAAGTAGCAAAAAATAATTTATTTAAATAAAATTTCACGCAATTCAGGTGAGGTAAAAACCTGTTAATATTAATTTAATATAATTAACTTGAACACGATTTATATTTTATTCGACGAATTTAATACCAAGATATAAAATTCTTTTGATGACATCAAAGGCGTTTGGTATAAATTTATTTAAAGTTCGCATTAAATTATTATGCGTCACGACAATTGTGGTTTGAGTGTGTTCTGTGAATTACGTTCCTTGCCTACTACGTCACGATTCCAGACGGAAAGTGGTCGTTATTTCACACCAGATGGGATGCTCCTTTTCACAAAGACTGAACAGTAAGTATTAGTAAACTTCCAACTGTTAGGTTTTCTCGACCATTATTCTCCTCTAACTGATTTCAGATCTCAATCAGCGTTAAGAAAAATATGCAATTCGCCTAACTTCACACTAATCTATCTCAGTTTTTATTTTTCTACTATTTTCATAGTCTCCGTGGGGTCTAACAACTTTATCGTCTATCCGCGTTATTTAACAACTGCTTCATTCTCAATGATGAGCCTTCAACTTCTCCTTCCAGACATAACTAACTCCCTCATCTCCGCCATTACTAACAACTGACGCCTCTCGGCGGTACAAAACAACTACATAATGTAAAAAATCTCAACTTTTCAACATCTCCCCCGCCGCAATAGCTAACTTCTCCCTTTCGGCGATCCCCAACTACTAACTTTTCTCCAACTCAAGGTCCAGTAATTGTTTCAAGGACTGCCTATAACATGTTGCAATGTTTTAAGAACCGTTATTTAGTTTAACCAGCTGAGAAGAAACGTTGTTGTCCTTCTCTGGACCGTTGCCTACATAAACACTTTTCATTGTCCTCTGTTGAGCAATCAATAGTAGACGTGTTTTAACATTGTACGTTTCAACTAGCAACGATGCTAGTTCATTATCCTCCGAAGAATAATAAATCCCTATGGTGGAGAAAAAAACTGATTTCTTTATATTTGTGCGTGTTTATTTTTAGTATCAAAATAATAAAATATTATTCAAATAAAGCACGAAAAAATCTCAAAAACGGAAAACATAATTTATGTATGTAATGTAATGAATACCTTCATTTATGTAATAGAAGCGCATATTAATGTCTATATAATCTGATTTTAAATTAAAATAAATTATGAATAGATTCAAATTTCTCTCCTAATTGTTATTTTTGATTTCTGCCTGTTTTCAAAATCCCTTTCCTTCCATTTATTATTAGAAAATTAAATCTGTTCCTTTCCAACTCCCCAAGGATATTATTTTAATATATTTGATATATGAATAAAACTTTTGTAATAACTTATATGATATGTATAAATTTATTTTGAATTTAGAAAAAAATAAGTATACATCATCCAATTTTAAGTCAGTAAAAAGTACTTATTAAATTAACAAAGTTTCATCGCTTAAATGGCGACCTGATCAGGTTGAAGCTATTGCTTTATTTTGTCATATTAGTCAGTACGTTCGCATTATTGCACTATAAAAAATTTATGGACAGGTCATTCTATGCTGATTTATGCACTTAGATAAAGAAGTCATAGAGGCAGCATTCAGTTTATCTTTTTCACCGTGGAGATTTATTTTTCTTCGGAGGATAAGGAACTAGAATTGTTGCTAGTTGAATTTCGACCACGGCTGAGAGAATAGATTGACCTGTCCATTAAATTTTTTTTTTTACTTGAACCTGATGAGGTCGCAAATTAAGTGATGAAACGTTGTTAATTTAATTAATTACTTTTTCTGTCTTAAAATTGGTTGATGTTTTTAATATATTATATGAACATCCTTTCACCAAGATTTTTGTGATAATAAAACTTAAGTAAACTAAATTTCATTCTGACTTTATGACTTTTTGGTACCGTTATATTAAATAGAATATAGTTTCGAAAGGTTAAAGTTATTTAGATATTGCTTTATTTTGAGATACTTGTCAGTACGTTTACATTATTGCATTATGGAATAAAAAAATAGTTTGAAATTCTTGTTTAATAATGAATCAATTCTACTGAAATCCATTACATAAATTATTTTTCTCTAAAAGAAGGCCTCTATTTTTTTACTCCTTTAATGAATTCGTTAGTCCGTGAATACACGAAATACTGTGGTGCTGTGAATACATGAAGTAAAATGTCGAGGTATTGGAATATGAATATTTAGCTACAGATTTATCCCACACGTGTATCCAACGTACTAATTAATAGGACCTTTGAAGTTGACTCCGAGCTGGCGTTGTGTGATCCTCTATTCAGACTTCCGCTTACGGCATACATCATGGCGCATTTTAGGTAGATGATATTTTTTTTTACCTCCGACGCCTTAGTGAATGGACGCCAGTGACACGGGACACCATTATGCTAAACGACGACCATTTGGAGCAGTCTGGCTCGTCGTTATTCACGAATCCGTAGACGCCGTCAGCCTGGAATGGCTGCCTTGCGCGTTATTGTTTCTCCAAATTATACCAAGAAGAATTACTCCAAGAAGCCTGGGCACATCTCTTTCTTTGCGCAATCTGTAACAGCATCATATTTGCTTCCTGTGGTCTGGGACCTCAGAGTTTAACAAAATTATTTTCATATTTCAAATAAGTTGTCAGAAAAGTATCACTGTATTTTTTTAAACAAGTAGGGCAGATGCTTCTTCTAAGAAAACTTTTAGGTTACGAAATTATACAAACGTTCAACAAGTTCACCCCCCCCCCCACCCCATCTCTCTCTCTAAAATAAACAAGAAAGAAAACTTTGTAACTAATATGTTTACAAAAATGTTTCAGCCATTTTATGATTTCTCTAAAACTGTACGAATACGTTTTTGATCAGCAGGGGAAAAATACAGGAATGGCCGTTATGGTATTTTCATAAATAATGTTGCGTCATGCTGAAAACATCACCAAGAAACGATAAAGAAAACAAAAATAACATAAGTAAAGTTATTCGTAAATAAAGCATTTGAGCGGTGTTTTTTTTATATAGATTATATTTACAGTCGTATAAACAGGTCAGGTTATTAGCGACTTATTATGGGAACTCAATTTAGCTCGCCGGCGGACTGATGTGACGAGAGTTTCTCTGACGTACACTAAAATCCAAACCCTCGCCGTGATTCGAACGCGCGATCTCTGTGAAGCGAGGCAGTCACGCTGAGCCCTACACTACAGAACGAGCGCTTGTTTGTTTGTGAGTACCGTTGATTCACACTATTTATTGAGGAAATTTGCCTGTTAATTGAGTTGAAGATTCTGTAGTGAAACGTCCCGCGACGCCCGATGACGTCACGGGGCAACGCTTCTGTCTCTCATGAAATAAATCTACTGTAGGAATAATTCTTACTAGGGTTTATAGCGAAGCAGAAAAATGGAAATATTAAATTTTGAATTCTTAAGTTATATTTCAGAAGACACTCCTTGTTTCGTACGGTTTGTTCTCAAGGAACCAACTCGTACAGTTACCTCATTGTATTAATATTCTTGCATTCCGTCGCTATGTTTCGGATACAAAGAATAAAACAGACCAATTTGGAGTAAAATGTTCCAGTCTACACGTTCGCGAGTTTGTCAGTATGCTGCAACAGTATTTTGAGTATCACTTACAAGTAGCAATTGGTTCATTAGCAATTGGTTAGTTTTTCAAAACTACTACAATATCTTTCTTTATACTATAAAAAATATTCATGTAGTTCTTTTCCAAAGTTACTTGTAACTGTTGAATTGTTTTTAGATTTAGTGGTCAATTTAAAACGCGCTTTTCTTTCTCCTTAGGCATTTCTATTGTTGTTTAACACCCAAAGAATCTATTGGTGTAAGATCAGCAAATTTGACCGCTACATCATTCATTTTTGAAGTAATAAATGAGTTTTTGTTGTTTTGAGGCTCATCGTCAATAAATGGACGTGTGATTCTTGTCATTATTCATATAAATTTGACCACTACAACACTCTGTTTTGAATTAATAAATGAATTTTTGTTGCGTTGAGTTGTGAATATTTAAATCCATACATTAAAAATTTAATGTGTGTCTCAGAAATATCCGTACTACTTTGTCACATTTTAATTGTTCTTCACATATATTGAGGCAGAAACACACATTTTCTCTCAAAATTAAATATATAAAAAATATTGCCTATTTGTTCTATATAACTGAAAGTTGGTAGTTTGCTAATACGCTGAGAATAAATTATCATTCGTCAGTAATTTACATCAGGTGTTACTAACGTGTAACTTGTCCCGCGATGAGGTCGTTAACACGTTTCTGGAATTGTAACTGTTCCCTCAGAAACCTGTATTTTAACCAGAGAGATTAAATTTTATTCACGGTAAGCCCATTTAGGATTATCGGAAGGAATTAACTAATTCAATTGCAGATTTGTGATTTACAGATGTCATTAATCGCTCCCTGTTTTGAGTTGTTTACATGAAAACGACTCCAAAACTTATTTTGACCCCCTGGTTACACTTATGAAATATTGTCCTTCTATGAACTTTTTAAAATCAGTGTATGTGAAATTTGTACTAGTTTTGGATGAACAACTACAGAAATATATTATTATTCAGAAAGGCAAATCAGTCGTCATGAGAAATGGAGTCTTTTTATTCCATCTAAGATAGTTATGGAATCTCTTAACCATGGCGATTGCTCCCACTATTCTTGCTATATCCTTCTAATCATAATTTATTTTATATCATTATCGCTCTATTCATTACTCTTACTATTTTCAACTACATTGTTCTTAATATTTGTTTAATGTTTTTTCTCATTCAGTCTTCAGTGACTATGTAAAAAAATTATAGACAGTAAATGGCTAATAATAGATATAACTGCGGTATAACAGAATAGTTATTCATAGCGAAATGAAAATTTTTCTTCCCTGCTATAATGACATAATTAAAAATTCTTTTGGAGTCATTCGAGCATAATTAATATTTTGGCATAAGATATTCGAATATGTCCCTTGAGTGAAATGAAATATAATACCGACCATCGATTGATTGTATGTTATAAACTTCTTAATTTGAGACTGCCTTATTTTTAAAAATTTAGTATTTGTTTATCTATGAATTTTTGGATTTAAATATTTGAATTAAAATTTATGAAGAGTTACTTTGCGTAATCCTGGTTTGTAATTAATAAATGTGCACAATTTTTAATTTCGAAAGTTTGCTGTTTGCTGAGTCAACAGATTTTTTAGACCGTCACGTATTTTCATCTTAACGTAAAAAATATATATCGTTTATCTGTGTCTGACGTTTAAATTATGCACGTGCTTCTGCTTATCTTCTGTATCCTGCTCTCGCCTGTTTCTGCTAGCTGAATTAAAAAAAAATCCTTCTCGTTTAATACGGGCGCAATGATAATATTAGGATGAGTTTCGTTCTCGATATATTAGCGCCATACTTAAACTAGATTTACAAAAACAGAAATGAATTTATTTATATTAATTCGTAATTCTCTAAACGCGAAGGTAAGCAGTAAATATTAACGTCACAAATCCAATTAAAAATATGAATATTCTACTACTTGATACACTATATTTAGCTGTTATGTTAAAAGTTTATGAAACCATTAAGTTTATGTTCAACTAACATATTTTTATTGAAATATACCTGATTTTGGACACCTATTTAATTCTAAGGTGTACAAACCGTGTCAACGACCATTTATATAAATGATACAGGTGCGTTAAATTTAATTGTTGTCAATAAAATTGACAGTCCTGAATTAATCGAATAAGTTCTATTATTTCTTGCCAAAAAAGGGACTGCTTTTAAAAATTTCAAATTCGAGTCGTGTTTGTTATATCCAAAATACCAAGATATCTTGTGGAAGCAAACCGTCTATGCTAATAAAATATTGAAGTTTACGTTTATGTGGCAGCAGTTCTAGGGCGTGTTCTTTTTTTTCGGGAAACGTTAGCCACGTAACATTTCACTTGATGTCATGGCGGCGCCGGGAGTCCGGAGCCCCCTCCAATTCTGAGTAGGCAACTTTATTTGTTTCTACACTGTTATTTTGATTGGAGACACCGCGGCGCTCTCACTGTCATATGAAATGGTCATAAACATTCTCATTCCACGTAGGTATAAAGACGGACAGGAAAATATTATACCATTACCGTAAATTCGGGCTTTATTTAAGCGTTGAAAGGATAAAAGAGATTCGCATATAGTGTAAAACTTTAGAAATAGTAACAAATGATCCTCTAATTTTATTTTATATAAAATAAAGGAAAGGAAGTTTGTTGTGACGAGATTTACTGAGTATTCAAACATTTCCTACGGAAATATGATCTGTATAGCTCAATTAAATAGCCTCAATCCTTATTATCAGAACTGACTTCCCAAAACTGATAATTAATATAAAAGTAAACTTTTATTGAAATATGACCAGATATTATAATATTATTTTTAAAACAACGGATCGAAATTTAAGGGTATTGTTTTACCGTTCTGCGTTGTGCTGGAAACTTATTAATTCAAAATCTCTTGGTGTTAATTATATTGCCAGATTTTGTATATCAGTAAATCATTATGTAATAAGTACTTTTACTTTTTGCAGTAGAATTAGGGATATATGATATAAATTGTATGAATTAAAAATATGTTATTACCCATAATATATTTTTAAAAACGCTGAATTAATTACGAACTGAACAAGAAAATTCAACTTATTAATCAATATTAGGATAAATATAAAACGTTAAAAAATGTTTGACGTATCATTTACTAGTGAGTTCATAATCGGAACACGATAGTAAACCACATTTGGAACACTCTATACGGGCAAAATTAACCAAGGCTATTCGGGGAGAGATTTAAATATATTTCTCTAACAGAATTGTTTCATACGTTCATAACAAACACTGAAGAACATAATATGAAAATAAATTAATTAGGGACAAATAAATCACATACAAAAGTAAGAAGAAAAGATAAAAACACATATAAAAGAATATACTGAATAAAAAACATGCGAATGAAAAAATTAAAACATACGATTTAAAAATATGTAAATTATAATTGTATTATATTACAAGTTAAAGGCTGGTATTAAGGCTAAGGAGTCTTGGCCGTTATCGGGACTGAATCCTGAGTAAAAGCCATCCATCAAGGATAGCTCTGCCAGCAAATCCTATCTCCACACCTACCGGTGGCTTTGGACAATGTAGCATGCTGTAGCAATGTGGAGGAGGATGCCTAGTATAACGGTTGAGGGTGATCGGTCCTTCATAAACTTGGCAGCAAGTTTATTGTATAAGCTGGGTGGATCTCCTCGGACCTGCACTAGAACCGTGTACCCCCCGTGAGACGCGACATTTATTGGCGATGACGACGGCATCATCCACGCCGTTTATTGGATGTATCGTAATAAATAATTTACATCAGGTGATGAAGCGAATATGTCTAAGTAAAAGAAGAGAAGCAATTTAAAGGTTCACGTGCGGTAGTGGCATGGAATGTATTTTATTGGTTTAAAAAGTGCTTTAAAATAAATTCATGCGAAGCCATCGGCAAAATATATAAATGTGTGATGTATTATTATGTTAAATAAGTCCAATAGAATTATGTGCCAAAATACGCGGCAAAGCTACATTCGTTTATCACATTAAATTTCCGCAGAATAAGCGTCATTGAGCACACTGCAATAAAGGACGACCAGTTAATTGAAATTATTGAGTATTTATGATTAATTTCTCAAAAGTAATACCATACTCTATACAATTAAAATAGATACATCAGTCAATTACATATTTACAAGTAAATTTTCTCTTGAATTAATGAATTGAAATATGATAAAATGAGTATTTTAATTTTATTTTAGTGGTTGTATCGCTGTTTCTCCATTTATCTACAATTTATGTGATAGGATTTATCAATGATAACTAACTTTTTAGAGACGTTTAAAGTTAAATGTTTACCTTTTCATTTCAATGTTCTTGGAATAAAATATTTCCATCGATCCTTAAGCTTCTAAAATGCGGATTTATGTCGATAAAATTTGAATAAATAAAGATGATATTTTTCGCCAGAATCGGAGGTTTCGACAAAGGGTTGTTTCAATTCCGACGTGATAGCCTCCTCTCCCGCTGGCTCAGCAGTATTCTTAACTGTTACTTTTATCCTTCGGGAACTCAGCTCCATCTACACGTGAAATTTCAGAACGTATAAGTAAACAGTTTCGTCCCTGAGGATTCGGGTTGTTGTAGGCGCTGAATAAACACTCTGCACAATTTTCGTTGTCCCAGAAATGCGCCATTTTTCTGGGTGTAGCTGGTTAACGCTGAAAAGAAAAATTATCGTAGATTATTATCGTGAAACTCAGAAATTTCTGATTTTTATCACTCGGTTTCTTGATATAAATGTTTCACATCAAGGGATTAACTGCAATTACTATTTAGTCTCGATAATTCTATTAATGGTATATCTTTTAATGTAATCATCGTTGATGAAACAGTTTAGAAATTAACATACAATTAAAATTTGTGTAATAATTTTTAAAAAATTAATTTTTTTTAAATGTATTACCCGAAAAGATTAAGCAATATTAGAAATTATAATATCCGATAAACTTAAATTTCAGAGATCAAGTATCTAGATGAGTTATATTAAATATTAAAATAAAATGAAAATAATAATATAAAATATAAAATTCTTAAACGAGACATAATTACGATGCTCCAGTTTATCCACAATGCTTGATAATACGTCATGTATAGTAGTTTGTAAAGGAGAAATAGAGATCTGATACACTGTAAATCTTACCTTACTTAGTGAATGATGGGATTAAGGTTCACATCGACGTTCTCTACGATTGACTCCAAAAAAAAATTAATATAACATAAGGCTGCATTAATGTTCATTACTAGAGCATTTTAGTAGATATTAATATTTTTTTCTATCAAAATATTGATCATCAGATAGAATAGTCGCCGATCGCGAGTAACTGCTTCGAAATTAGGCCACAAATTTCGGACAATTAACCTCGTGGGTGTCGTAGTTGACACAATGTACCAACTTTTATTAATGTCTAATATGCACACCGCAGCCAATATAACGCTTCGTCCCGAACGTAATAATACATAAAAAAAAAGCAAACCATATTGCACCTGAAATGTAATTTGGCTTAAATAAACACAGGGTCAGATTGAATATTGCCCTACTATATCGACAATATTTTTCATATATAGAATAATAATTTGACATAAATGCGACAAAATGAAATGTGCTCCTTTTTCCTGCGCTCTCAATTAAAATCATATAATTCCGCTGAACCGTACACATTAAGTAAATAAAGAAAAATAATTTATATTCAGCTATTGTTGTTACATAAGTTAATTATCAGCTACAGCTGAAACAGGAACTACGCGCCCATACAAGATTTTGGGTCCACAATTACGTTAATTCTGCGTTTCATTACGGGATTTTTTTTATAAACGAACGTAAAAAGAGGTTCCATTATTCCTCAAACAAATAAATATGAGTATTTGAAATATTAATTAATTTATTCTCTGGATGAATTTGGAACATCTGGGAAAAAGGAAGCCTGCGAGAGGATTTCTCGCAGGTGAACCTTCCCAGAGAGCTCTGGCGGGGGCTACCTTTGGGGATGCTCTCACATCTCTCTGGTTTTTTTTGAACTAAGGTTCCCACATGCCGAGGCACCTCGGTCTGTTTTGAGAGGTGTATGTTCCGGGGTCGCAGACCTTGTTCATACGGCAAGAGTTGTCCGCTATTCCTATTGGAATAGTCGGCCAGCTGCCTCCTAAACTGGTCGAGACACGGAGAAGGGAATGCTGCGTCCCCACAGCAAACTCCTCTCCCGCTATCGGAAGGGCGTGGGACAAGTACCCAATGCCCGACCTACCCGATGCAGGTTTTTCTAGGGTTTTCCCTGCATTTCTTTAGGCGAATGCCGGGTAGGATCCTTAAACCATAGCCCGGGGGCCCTAGTAACCCTTGGCTACCTTCCTCTACCCTTCCGCATCCCCCCTTTCAAATCCCTTCCTATGCTATTAAAGAGGAGTTGCCCAATGTGGATCACCCTCATGTAGCCTGTTGCCCTAAAAAAAAAAATGGAACATCTGGTTTATAACAGTTTATATCCTGAATTACATTTTGTAAATGTGCATCCATTTTCTGGGGTGTGGTCGTAGTTTAAAGAAGAAATATTGGAAGCCCGACCCGACAGATGAAAGGGTGAAAGCGGTTAATTAGAAATGGGATAAGCCGAGCACAAGGTCTGTGTAGATTCATCGTCCGAGATAAGAAAGCCGCCTATTAGTCGACAATTAGCTGAAAGCTTTTTTGTGGGTGGTAAAAATCCAAAACAAGAATAATGTCTAAGAGTATCAATCAAGAGTCTTTTGACCTCAGGACACAGTCAGCTATAGGAAGTAACCCTGGAATCGAATGATTGGACCACCAGGCTGACGGGGTGTTGAACCCAAATTGTAGACTAGAAAATATTTTGTGGGTGATAATATAAAAGGACAAGGAAGCAGAAAATTTACATAAAATAAGGTAAGGAATAAATAAGGTTAGATAATTTTCATTTCGTATATCTAAAGTCTCTGCCCGTACAGGAATGTAGTTGCATATCTAACTCAAAAATATGAATGTGTTTCCTCATAAACATGAATTTAAGATTCCGACATAATATTAATTTCGTTTCTATAAATATTATTTGTTTGTAAAATCTCGTTTCCTTAATATAAATTTATTTCAATGATAATATTTGAAAAGAATGAGATATTCTTATACAAATGAAAAACAATGCCTAACACATTGCTACATGACAGTGCCATCACGTGTTCTGAAATTGCGCTTATTAAAAGACTGAACGAATAGTGTAGTATTGGACGGAGATTTCTCTTTGGCGACCAATTCAAGCGTATTCAATTAGATTTGCTGCTCGGAAGCCGGGATATTGCTCTCGCTTGGCGCAAATATACGATTTCAATTGGTCTCGGACCGGCTCTGTTTACTGCTGCAGTCTGTCCGCAAATGAAGAGAGATGAAGGACTGGTATTGGTAGTTGGGGGGGAGTATTTCCTATTGGTTCAGCGAGACTCATTTTTGGTCACCGTTCATCAAGTCTTTCGGACACTCAAATTTCAATACATCGGCGTTGATCGATTCCGAATACGTCTCAAGTTAAATTCTAATGGAAACAGACAAAAAATATATTTACTTTGCTCGAACTTGAGTAACGAAAACAAATAACCATTTCGTGTATTACTTTAAGGAAAAGTCATCATAATTGGTAGTTTTCAGAAAAACACGTTAAACTTTAAAAAATGTTAAATTTTTCGAGCAACACAATTTTCTATTATAATATTTTTTCGATCCCTTTCTCCAAATATGTTGACATAATTTAGATCAATTTTTTTCTTATTTTAATATTAAATGTATATCCATATTTTGAATTCTAATTCAATATAAATTTTCACTCACACTGTGAAAATACTGACTTCTCGAAAGAAAAGCATCACTTAATATACAAGATTCTGCTAGGGGGGGGGGGGGCAATTATCGTACATTCCCGTGTGTACCACACATGTCGCACTTCCAGCTGTCATATTATGGGAGCAGGAACATCTCTTGAGATCACTAAAAATATTTATTTCCATGAATACGGGTAAATATACTGTAATAATCAAACGGCTACCATAATTTGCCCCACGTTGTGGCAGCCAAAAATGTAATAATTAAATAAGGCGCTCAATAAATGAAAGATTATTAACTTTAAAACAAACAAAATTTATTTAACAAAACTTGAAATTATACAAGTCAATAAAAAAACATATCTCTCTAAGGTCTTTACTGGGTTTGATAACGGACAGAACATTTAACTTAATCAAAGAACCCAACATTTATCTTTAAATTAAAAAGAAATATTTATTCGTATAGACGAAATTAATTACTGACAAACTTATTCTATAAGGTTGATTTTAAATTTAAAAGAGTTTATCTTATTAACACAAAAGAAAGGAACGATATCTGACTGTATCTTTTAATTCCGTTTACACATATTAATACCATGAAATTTCAACTTACGATTACTCAGGAAAATTTGGCTCGTTCATACAAACACACTTTATAGACTGGACGTTTAAACACTGACTCTAACACACACTGTTGGTTCGACGATAGCTGGTTCTCCGTTCGTGAAGGACATCTCATTTGCTCGTGGTGAAAACTACTCGACGCTGGATGCAGTGTCTTGGTCTCCTATCATCGAAGACAGTGGTCAAATTTTGATTTTACAACAGATTAGACTTCTGCATACAAAAATGTTTATCGTTGAATAATTTTGCTAGTTCTCTCGCAGGCTGCAAAATTTCTCCATTCTCGGTGCTCGCCGTACGCCTCCACAACTCTCACTCCAACTCCTAGCTCCAAAGCTCTACTAACTTTTTCAAAAGCCGCTCTTGCTTATATATCACAGTCCCTTCCATTTTCCTTTGTTCCAAAACTACGTCGCAACTGCTCGTTGACAGTTTCCTCCATTATCCCGAGATTTACATTCTGCAGCTGCAGTTCCTTATTTAGCAAGTAGCTCGCTACTCTGTCTTGTCCCAAAGCCGACCATCGAGACAGGTCTTATTTGTCTTTGCACCCTCAATTACTTTAGACTTGTCTTCTCAACCTCACTCACACGTGCGCTGTTCTAAATTCTTCAGACCGCCCAAACTGCCCCTCGATCCTAAGTAAACAACATTACAAACTGTCCCTTGAACTGTCCAGGCCATTAATCAGAAACAATGCCTGCCTTAACAGATTTACCTTGCGACAGGCCACCCGCACGTGCCTTGCTTTGAATTCTCAATACCAATCCTAAGTAAACATTACAAATTGTCCCTTCGCAGTCCAGACCATTTATCAGAAACAATGCCTTTCCTCCAAGGCATTACAATACTAATATACATAACATATAGCCATCATTGCCGAACCTCATAAACGTGTTGAAGCAAGTATTATGTTACAAAATTCGATGAAATAATCTCGTTGTTACATCTCAATGAATTTTTACATATTATTGGAAAGGTAAACGAGTAGTTGTAAACGGACGATTGGGGTACCAGCATAATGGAAACCATGAATTTATAAATTTCGATTTTGACACTTTAATATACGCGTTATATTATTTTGATTTATATATCGTGTACTTTTATCGAAGGTGAATATGGCCGGAAGCTCTTAATGACAATTTGAATTTTATTCAAATTTGAAAGTATGGATGTTTTAGTTGTTTCCGTAATTATACCTCAGATACTAGATCAATTTAATGGTTTATACTATTTTTCAAATGAAATAAATTATAATTGTTATAACGTTTGGCGTACTCCTACTATTTTGATTATTAAGAAAACATACTATATATATATATATATATATATATATATATTTAAATGATTAAGAACATGAAACAGTCCAACATCTGGCGAGTCTTTGATTTATACTTTATTTAAGTTCATAGTATTTTCCACAACTTTAATGTGATTTTTGAAGATAATCGTAGAATAAGTAAAAAATCGGAATTTATTTGTTTATGTCTCAGATTTTCAATGTTCTTTTGAATATAGGTTTTTGTAGTCGTATCAGTTATATTTGATTAATATTGCACGAAACCTGAATAGTCAGTTTCAGTAAGACAATAACGGTTCTCGATCTAATACGTTTCAACACCTTCCAGGTAGATTCTCCAATGAGCCAGATAGAACTCGGAAGTTTCCTTTATCAGATTCGGAGTAGTTGTATATATAAGTTTAAACTCATGAATGGTCGGCTCCTACATTACTCAGATTAAACTCCCATTACCGCTGATGACGTAGTTCGCAAGCTGTTTAACATAGGCCTGTTTCCAGCACGAGAATAGAGATGGCGTAATTTGGAGACGTTTAGATAAGAACACAGCAATCTGAATTACAGAGTTGCAAAGAATCCGAACGGTGTTGCGTTAAGACTGCAATCGACGACTACGCAACTACGACTAGAATCGTCTCTGTGGATATTTGTGTAACAACTTACTTCCAGATTTGTTTCCTAATTCTCTTAAAATATTCACTTTCCATTCTCATCGCATGATGGAATAATTATAATATAATCGTCATTAAAATTATATCTACCCACAATTCTTAGCTCCAACATTTTCCATAAACTTCATTATTAAAAATTATTACGAGACTTCAAAGCTTAGGCTTTGGACTAAAGCTTCCTAATGTTAAGACACAGTTTTAAATAAATGTACTCGCAATTGTGAAATAATTACCATTCTCTTTGACAGAATTCAAAATGTCTTGTTAATAAAATGAAAACCGAAAGGAACGAAAAGCGTGAGTGCTTTGAAAACGCTTACGTCAACGCCAGATGTTTACAATTCACCCCGTATCCTGTTGTGTAATGTCGTTATTTCCAGTATAGTAAAGTGTCAATGGAACAAAGCTACCGCGTCTTTTCCCAGGACAGAAACAGAAGAGAAGAGACGCATTCAAAGGGGCGCCAAGTGTCTCGTATACTTTTTCAGCTCGCACCTCGGAGACGGCAATTTAATTTGTATTCTGCTCACTGATTTAATCTTCTCCGCCTTCCGAGACTAATTCACTTTATGGCGGCAGAAATATTAAGTGGTTTACCGCAATGTATTATGGCTTATTGCATTTCGTGAGCTGTGTTTTCCTGCAGATCCGCACAACACTGTGCGACGTAATATAATTGTTGTAGACAAGTTTGTGTCTGGGAAACACATAGGGAGACAGAATAATGGCGACTCAGTTTCCTTGGACTCAGTAGATCTGTTTATCGAATTTGAATTCTTCTTTAGAATATGTTACGTTACGTAACAGTTTTCGTGCACTATTTGGTTATATAAGCCATAAAGTGTTTCTCAAAATGTGTTGAAACATTCGATATAAGCGTTTGTAGATTATAATAAACAGAGACGAGATTTTTATGTGTGCACTTTTCACAGTTATTTTAAAAACATTTCTTAGTCTATGACAAAACAAAACGATTGAGAAGGATTAAGCACTTAATATTTTTCTATTTTTATTGATGTATAAACATTTTTTGATCTTGTATTTTGAGCTCTTAAAATTATTATAATACATTCATAATAGTAAATAATACCACCTAAAGAAGTGAGAAATAGTTCAACATTCTGAAGCGTCAGATTTCGGTTTCAGTATGTCATATAAATTTTATTATATTGATCGTATATTGCCAGGAGACATCATTGACTTGGAAATAGCAGTTATCAACGGCAGATCAAGAACTCTTTAAATTTTTGAGCTTTCACGACGTTCATTCACTTACATTACATATTTACCCTACTATAACAAACAATTGTCCGTTGAAGAGTGTAAATTAAGACAATCCAGAATAAGAAAACAGATTTAAGCAATGGGTAATTTGATATTCTTCCTATATTTTAATTTTCTTTATCTTATGTAAATAGCAATCATATAATGTACATTACTTAATGAGATGAGTGAAGTGTATAGAATTGTTTTTTAAATTGGACAATTTACGGAATCCCTGCTTTTTATATAAAAATTTCTATTAGTTTTTTATGTATTTTCTTGAGAAAATTTCTATCTTGATAAATTCAATCGCAGTAAAATTTATTGACGTACATTTCAAATCTCACCTTTTACGACGTTCATATCATTTAAACCCTCCTTAACTTTGTGAGCAACGACGCAGTTTGAAAAAGAGTGTCTGTCGTTAAAATAGTGTTTTGTGAGGTGAAGAGTTAATTGTAATGGGAAGCAAGAAAGTTACTTCAAAACTGTATATATTGTGACGTTTCAGTTTTATTAGGCACGAACATTTAATGTGGAGTTTCTGCAAATTTTAGAAACTAATTATTCTTAGATTATGAGTTTTTTCATTTCCATACTGAGTTCAGTGAATACGTAGTTGGTCCTCCTCACATAAATAAACCATTTCAATTTTCTTCAGCCACTGTGCGTTTTTATTGCTCGTCTACCATTATTAACTAACAGATATATTTTCTTGTATAATTAAATTAGAATATTTCAGTGTCTGGAGAGAAAATTTTTTTTTCGTGATTATAAAATGTCAAGTTAAAGTTTATTCAACGCTGTATTTATTATGTGAATAATAATCACCGCAAAATTATACAAATAGAATATAACGAATTATGGTTCTGAATTCATTGACTAATTTTGCCCATTAACTTGTCGTACCAATATATATGATTAAGTTTGATTTAGCAGTGTTTTTGCTAAAATTACTTTTAAATATTATTATTTGGAGCTAAAGTCTTACTTTTGATACTTTAAAATTTTCTTCTTTTATTTCATAATTTGAAAAAAAAAGCTACAGCGTGGGAAACAGACTTTATTGGATATTTTGGTGAAACGAGTATATAATTTTGGGAAACATGTCACCGGACCACGGACCACAGTTTTAAGAAATGGTTTTCAGGTAGTTCGGCAACCGTGTTTCATTGTGATTTGTTTCATTCTATGAACAATGTTCGTCCTACTGTGAAGTGAAAATAATGTATGGGGTTTAAAGGACGTCTTGTATCCCCAGACTCCCGTTCGGTTCCTTTGCCCTGCCGGAGACAGCCACTGACTTATTCAGGCGACGTTGTCGTTCCTGCAAAAGCCCTGGAACTCTCTAGCCAGCGGCTAATGAGACTCGTTGCCGTGAACAACTGGCGGGCGTTATTAAAGTGTGGGTCCATAATGGACTCGAGACCGTCTCCAGCTATCGCCCTCAGCATTCAGACCCGCCCTACGTCCTCACAACAACTTGATACCACTGAAAAGAAACAATACTACTACACGCATAAATTCGACTTGAGATAAGAATTTTTCGCATATACACGCCTCGTTATATGAAAAGAGGGTGAATCCAAAATTATAATTTTTCAGGAATATTGTAGCCTCATCGTCCTAGTTTTACGTACGACATCAATTTTCCAATTTTATAATTTCTCAAAAATGATGCCCATTTATCATCAAACAGGGTGGAGAAAGCGAGTCTCCAGCACAGTGCGAACGCTTTTCAGTGATTTACTGTGACGTCATCTTACACTAGACATGCCTTTAGTACTGACAAACGTTAGTATTTTTCAGGTCAATTTTAAACAACCTTATTGCAGAGTAGTTTCCACGTGGAAAATATATTGGCCATACGTAGAGGAGTCGTGACCAGTTAGTCGTTGCTGCAAAGGCTATATATAACACATTTTGGAACACAAAATTTAATATTTACAGAATAAACATTTCAATATAAATAAATAATGAAAAAATTTACGTCTGATTGAAAATAATGAAAAAGAAAGATAGCCAACACAGACAAAAAAAAAGGGTAATATTAATACCACACAACGTTTCTGGGATCCTTGTCCCTTTCGTCAGGTACTAAGAAGTTCCCAGAGAAACACAACTGCACTGGTCAGTTGACAACATTCAAAAGTGACGAAAACGCAACGACAATGAAAGAGCCGAAGGGTTAGCGTAACAATAAGGGAGCAATGACAATGGAAAACAAGGTTGAGCGTAATAATAAGTGATCATAGCAATTATTGACTTTAATAGTGTCTGTTTGTACATTAATGTTTGATTTAATATGAAGCATCTCGGAAATGAGCCTGGAATTGTACATGGTGTCAAAGTCTAAAATCTTAGCATTTTGCCAATCAAATCTATGTTAAGACTTTATATGTTTGGATACTACAGATTGTTTATCAATGGGAAGTTTGATATTAGATATGTGTTCTTTGATTCATGTATTAAGGGAACGTTTTGTTTGCCCTATGTAGCAGGAATTACAGGTAGAGCACGTGATTTTGTAAACAACACAATGTTTGCTGTAAATAAATAAATAATTTTCCGTTTAGAATAATCATTTTTATCAAGAGGCAACATAACATAATATGAATACACTTATTGTCATGATTATGATCTGTCACAGTTATTAACAATTAAAATAATAACATAGCCAAACAGAGGTAAATATTGTGTGTTGAAAAATAAATACAACTCGACGTTTCTGCAATCGCTGTTGCTTTTCTCAGGGTAGAAGAATAATTAGTGGGGATTTTTTTTTACAAAAACGCATAAGAATTCTAGCGACGTAAACAAGATAGCATAACAATGAGCAATCAAACTTATTTTTCATTGTATAAGTTTGTACAGTAATTGTAGTGAGATTAGATAAAATATAAAATCTATAATAATCACTGTGTTCTGTTTAAATCCGTGCTACATAGGGCAGACAAAGAGGTCCGTAAAACTCGGAATATTTTGAAAACTTTATTAATCAATTATTTTTAGAACAGAAATAATATTATAAAAATATAATTGTTAAAGTAATTAAGTATAGATTTTTTGTAAAATAAATGTCAAGAATCATTAAGGTATAAAATTAATACATTGTAAACATACGTTCTTGATTCAATCTTAACTCGATAAGATATGAATTATTCATCCATTGTCTGTACGTGTTGTTCTGATGTTAATATGACACAGTGTAATACCACCAATATTTTTAAGTTTTATAAATTGTAGAAATGTGTTATCGAACATTCAATGTACGACTGTACCCAATACGTGTATGAATATATACAATTTTGTATTACAAATGATAAAATTGTTAATGAATATAATATTAGGTTCAAGTATGGACGGCAATGTATTTTATCGTGAGTTTTATTGGTCTGTGCGATGAATATGATTTTACAATAGATTTTTTAGGGTAACAGGTTACATGTGGGTAATCCACATGTTGGCAACTCCCCTTTAATAGCATAGGAAGGGATGCGGAAGGGTAGCGGGAGGTAGCCAACTGGCTATAGGTTAAGGATCCTATCCGGCATTCGTCTAAAAGTAATGCAGGACAAACCCTATAAAACCTGCATTAGGTCGGTCGGGCATTGGGTACTCGTCCCACACCCTTCCGATAGCGGGAGAGGAGTTTGCTGTGGGGACGCATCATTCCCTTCTCCGTACCTCGACCAGTTTAGGAGACAGCTGGCCGACTGTTCCAATGGGAACAGAGAACTACTCTTACCGTAGGCCCAAGAACTGTGAATTCAGGATTTTTTTAGGGTAACAGGCTACATGAGGGTAATCCACATAGTGGCGACTCCCCTTTAATAGCATAGGAAGGGATTTGAAAGGGGGGTTTATCCGTTCTTGTTAATATTTTTCCTTTTGTTTACTTCGCCAAGATTGTGCAGTGTTTTGGTTTTATTTACATTAATAACTATATATTGTTTATCATATTGGTGTCCTAATTTTGCTCTCATTCACCCACACATTCTTCCTTCCAGTCATACATCAATGTGCTGCTACCACTTCTTCTATTGGCTTATCTGCATCGCTTACTGCTTTCTTCCGGCTAGTTTAAGGCAAATAAATAAATAAAATAAAATATATCACATACAAAATTGTAAATAAATTTGTATGGTAATATATATATAATATTGGTCCATTTATCTTGTTAGTAATTGTAGAAAGTTCATTTTTTCGTTAAAATTATAAAAGATATACGTAAAAAGACGTTTATTTGACTATTTATTTATCTAATTAGTTTAATTTCTTCACGATGGTATTTCCCCAAAATTTGTTTGCAAAGTTATCTGGCTTAGAAAAAGCAGATTCTGTTATATGGGTTCTTAAGTAAGTTTTATACCGATTCAGATTCCATCGAAAGGTATTTATTGCCCATATCAGCACTGCTAAGCGTCGGATCTCTTCCACACCCACACTCGCAACATCTGATTAATATTAGCTGCCACGTTTTTATTAAATGATAAATGTTTCTGTCTCACATTAGAGCACTTGATACCTCTAGTTCACCATTAATAGCGGTACAGAAACGGGAAAATGTCAAAAGTAATACTTTCCCGGGGATTACTGGAAGACATTACTCAGCATTATGAGATTAGTGTCATAAAATGTAGATTTATGGGTATTGGAGACGATGCCTGATACGCTTATTGCGTACCCGCGATGATCATATATGGAGTGTTAACACATCATATTATCATTATTTCACGTAGTCTTATTACTTTAATTTCTATAGAATCACATTTCTAGTTAAAGACATGGACTGGTAATGAAATGGGGAATTTTTATTCCGAAACAACGCTCTCTTCTGGTAATACTATCCTCGGAGGTTGCGGGATTTTAATGAGTGCACCTTCGGCTGTCCCTCTATATAAATATAGTCTGTGTCGGCGTGGATAATATGACGACGTAATTTTACAGTGTATTGTTGGTTTATATCAGATTCCGTACACAGTTCATAAATATTTATACAGGTATCGCTCAGTACTTATTTTCATTATTGTTCAGAGTATTTATGCTGGTTCGGTCATATGATTTTTTTAACTCAGTTAAATTGAGATAGATCTAGCTGTCGCGCTCAGTTGAACCTAGTTG
Organism: Zhengitettix transpicula; assembly: GCA_037074705.1. Taxonomy (NCBI): domain Eukaryota; kingdom Metazoa; phylum Arthropoda; class Insecta; order Orthoptera; family Tetrigidae; genus Zhengitettix; species Zhengitettix transpicula. Next base: position 40,571,813 of record CM073592.1, on the reverse strand, counting down.
CAGTCGCTGTCGTTTGTCCCATTGTTAATGACGCACTGTAACCTACAAAACGTGTCAGTTGTATAGCAACTCTTTTATTATCTTCATCGGTAAGTGAATGCATTCTTGCATGGATGTGGTGTTTCATAAAATGAAACCAACATTACTATCTATCTATCTATCTATCTATATAATAAAAAAGGATGTATATTTGTATGTATGTATGTATGTATTTACGTTGTTCTTTATACAAATTTTATCGCGTGGACAGAATGCAACAAAAATTGGTACACATATTCTTCAAAATACGAGAAACGGTACTGTGAGAGTGAGAAATGCCTAGCATACATGTGGAAAGAATTATAATTAAAAACCGTGATCATTAAATATTAAATTACTGCGCGCCAAGAGACAATGACGTCACGCGAGAGAGAGACGTTACTACGCAACGAACAAAGGAAATATTTCCTTTATTAGGAATGAAATAAAGCAGAAATATGTTCTTTAAATAAAAAGTATAATTTTATACAGCAATACTCCATCGAATGGTAATAAAGAAGAATACGAATTACTTTACCATCCTTGCGGAAAATGTAAGTTAATTTTCGCGCTATATTAGTTGTGAGTCTAGCTAACAATTTCATCAATGTAATATTTCGTAATGTATGAAGACTGAGTAACAATTGACAATTATATCCTGAAATAATCAAGGAATATATTTAAGTATTCAATTAAATACTTTTTCGAGTTTATATAAATAAGTACACGAGCAACGCCGGGCACCCAGCTAGTGGTATAATAAAGAAGATAGAGAAGTAAAACAATTGTACGGCACTCCAAAATTTTAAATTAACAACAAAATGATGAATTTAAGTATAATTATTACGATCTAGACCTTCTTACACAACGTGTTCCATTTTAATATAAATCTGGAAGTTGAAAATTAATAATATTGTAATGCCTGAAGAGATCCAAATTGTCGGGATGAAACATTTTTGTGTTTTATAAATCAAATATTTCACTAATTAAGATCACGTACACAACGCTGAAAACGAACCTTTACATTCATTTTTATTAACTACAATATAAGTGTTGACGGTTATACAGTGTGTTTATGATAGTTGAAATATGACACATTGACGTAGTACCATGTGACGTCACATCCATGACAGCAACGATATTCCGCGCCAGTTAGTAAGTTAAAGGGTGATTTGATTTTTAAAACAAAACAAGGCGCAATTTCAACCATAAAGCTTTCTTGCCCACGTCTTTATGGAATTTAAAAATTATATCTTTCTCTCGGCGTATAATAGCGCTTAAAATGTATTTTTTTGTTGTTGTTAAAATTGTTGGTTTAGACCTTTAACTCTTATTTTATTCGCTTCAGAAAATGAATTTTGAAAAATAACTTCTTAGACGTTATTCGTATCTTGTTATAATTGAATGAATTAAGTTTACTTGTACACGATGAGATTGCGTCTGAATTTTCTCCAGAAAAGCTAAATAGAAATGAAGTTTTCGGCATTGTCTTCCATAGAAACATCGGTAACGCAAAAATTTATTCCAGTTTGGTTCATAAGTAGTTGTGATATTCAGGTAATATTTATCCTCGTCTATTTTTTTAATCAGACGTTGAAGATTTTAGTCTTGCGGTTTGCTTTCTTTGTTTAAAATTGTTGAGGAAGAGAGACGATCTGCCATCCCACTAAAGAGCTTGTGGCTGTAATTCCCCGTACTGCCATAACCAACCACCCAACTTGATGTATTCATTACAAAGAAGCCCGTGCCTCGGAGGAGCGATCTGGAGCCGAGGCTATTGCCGCAGCGATCGCTAATGCCCACAATCAATTACGTGAGCAGATTTATCTGGACGCCGATCAGGTACGACCACCGCTGCTGTTATTAGTTTAACTGCACGCAACTAATGGCGCTGTCAGCCAATCGATATCGGGATTGTTTTGTACCTCGCATCAGGACGGTGGCATGTGTCATAATTTTAAGTAAATGTATTCAGTTATCATACCGCGTGGAAAAATATTCATTTGTTCGACTAGGACCTGACTAGCATTCGTTAACACCTTGTGTGATCGATGGCACAGATTTTCTATCTGCCAAACCGACAACCAAACGCATTTTATTCCATGGAAACATGCTGAGCAATCTAGTTTCATTACAGTATAGTTTCCATTTCAGTAAATCAAAATTAATGACAACTTTGAAGGATGCAATTTAAAATACATGTATTTTCATTTTTCCATGCCGTCGAGTTTTTTTTTGCAAATGTATTTAGAATTACATGACAATTAGACGTAAAGCAAAGACAATTGGTGACCGACTATGGCATAGGTAGACAAATTTAATTTCAGTACATATAGACATAATGACAATAAAAATATTTGTTTAGACAGCTCAGAAGCAGCTACGTTCAAGTCGAAACGTGATTTTTTATTTGTAAGTGAAATATACTAAAGAAAAATCATTATTATATTTAAAACGTAAGTGAATTCTAATGTTAAGGGCATAATTATAGTGATATATTTGATTTTATAATTTTTTATGTAAAACTCAAAAGGCTTCTACTGTAACTAAGACCGTCAGAAGCGGTTTTATTAACTTAGGGTTATGTAACTTATAACAAACAATTTGAATTATAAAGTGAAATATCGTCACTCATTATATACTAGCTAGGCGGTTTCCAATGGATGCAGCTATTTTTTATTGTGACAAAAAACAGTCGAATAAAGAAATGGGATAAAATGTGTTTAGCGTGTTGCATTCATTAAGGCGCACTTTTTTTTTGTGATATCGAGTGAATAAGTATTCAGAATGGTATATAACGGAGAACATTAAATTTCACGCCATGAAGGATCGTGTAGCTGCCCTTTATTACTGCATTATTCACCTCCTTTCCGTACTTCGGCCAACAAGAACCCCTCTGAAAGCCTTTCCTTGTGTTCGGGAAACCAAAACGCTGTTGCCTATTCCGAACAATAATTCCGTGGACGTGCCTCAGGTACTTGAATTCCGAACCGGCTTCCTTAATAATTCTCCGGACGACAGCTCAGCTGGCGTCGACGTATCATGGGAGAACCGTGGGATGAGGCGAAACTTGAGGAAATGTACTTTGAATACAGTGAGTTGGCAAGGCGCTGTCTTTATCTTTCTGACTCACTCAACTTAATAACGCAGCTCGTCTCTCTGTCGGAAGCCGGGAAAGTTAATGCGTCGCCTCGTATATCCGCTTATAGCACTGGAGACGGTAAGAGCACATGTTCATCTCCAAGTTCGGTTAAAGGCAAGCCAACAATAGAAAAGTTGTTATTCTCTTCAAGAAACTTGTATAATTTCTAAATAAGCCGAGTATAATTCAGAAATAATTTGGAGAGTCGTTCTTTGTTCTATAAGATTTGTTAATTAAGCACCATCTCAGGTAAGGCTCTGATAGTAATTCTATGTTGGTAAAATGGTAAAAATAACCAAGATACTGAAAGTAATACTTTCAAAATTTTTGAAAAAATAAGTCAGAATTTAATTTTAATATTTTTTCTCATTATTAATCAGTTACTATCTTAAGGTTAATATCTTGCTTTTTGTTTAAATTCAAAAGATATTTGAATCCAAATATAAAGATAATGTACAATATATATAGTATAATTTTTCAAAAATAGGGGAAAATAATCGTATAATATAGACCACAAGATTATGCTTATGAAATATCAAGTATAAAAAACAGGGGATTTTTATTTAATATAATGTAAAATTTAAAACCGTATTTCTAGGAGAAATTGATTCTTAGGGGATTGAACAACATTTATTAAGTATGAAAGTATTTCCTAAGGCATTGGGCATATTTCCTTTCATTCATTAATTTGCAGTTAGTGGCTAGAAGTGTGTATTTTTGTTTGTTTATATTTTAAATATATTTTATATTTGAATGAAGTAAAATTCTATTCCAACAAATAAACTAAAATTACGAATGTTCAAACTAATTTTATGTTTAGTATTTTAATAAGATCCACATAAATGTTATGACGGACATTTTTATGATAACGACAATTTTTTTCTTATTTCATGATTTCTCTCGTTCTCAATTTTACACGCTTGTATAAGCTTGTATTACCTACTAAATACGGAATAGGGAATTTTATAAATTCCTTTTGAATAATTTAACAGAAGTAAAAAGTAATATTCATAATATAATTAATTCAATCAACATATAGATGAGTTTTTGTGAATGATAAATAAATTAAAGTTTCATGATCGGAGTATAACCTCTGACACTTATTAATATGGTTTTAAACACTTAATTTTTTAAATTTTATATTTCATTTTACTAATTAGTATTGTGTCTCAGAAATTAATAGCGCGTCTAGCAGATGCGAAATTAATGGCAGGGTTCTCGAAAATGAGGACACTGATGAGTTATTAAAAACCTGAATATTTTTCTTGGAAATTTCACAACTAAATCAGGGCGTTCTGATTGAAAGTTCCTACATATAGTGTTGGTGTTTTTGAATTTGTAAAGGAGGAGGATGATTAGTTCCTGTAATTAGTAAATAATTTTTTTATTGGTAGCTATTAGATAAAATTTACTGGTAACGTTCAAAGTCCAAGCTTAATATAATTTTTGGTATCTTTATTGGAAAATTATTTTTCTCCTCACCTTTATTGCAAACTTTATTCTTACGAATGACTGAACAACATAATTTTTGTTTCATTTTATGTTCTCATCGAGTTAAAATAATACTCATATAAACATCCCAACAATTTATGGTTTTAAAACTAAATATGTGAAAAAACAAATATAACCGTATCTCAGGGATTTCTAGATGTGCTTGATACTAATATAATTTACTAACTCTGCATAATAATTTGAGATCAAATGGAATGGAATGGAAATGTATATTACATAATAATAAAAATCATAAGTCATACAACCATTATTTCAACGTCTTTCCCAACGAATAATTTTATTACAAATAGTAACAGTTTTACGGAAAAAATAATTTTTTCATATTTAATAAGTGACGCCAGAATTATATTAAAATATTTGAATAATTGATGAATATTTTCACCATCTTAGGTTTGATTTTTTCCGTAACTAGGTTTATGTCATGGAACTGACTAAATCTGAAAAATTACTAACTTATTACTCATTTTTACTGCTTACGATTGATCGCGTCCATTCCAATTTTCAAGGACAAACGCTACATAAAATAAAAATAAATCTATCCACAGAACCAAATACTGATTAGTGGCGACGTTCTTAATTTTTTTAAAAAAACATTAATTTCGGACTGTCCATTTCTTGGTGCACGATCCCAATAACATATTATAGGAATGAATTTTTTATCCGCTTTAAACATATTATTGAAAAACTTTATTCTGTTTTTTATTACTAATAATTCCATTAAAATATAAAAGTGGATAAATGCGTTTTATATGTGAAAAAAAATTAATATCTGTTTCTTCAAGTACTTTTTTTCTTCTTCGCAAAATAGGATATTTGCGATGTAGTTGATGAGGATGTGTTCGATTGAAATCGAGTCACCCGGGTTTTAAACTATTTGTACGGATGTGGGGAAGTGGCCGTGGTTGTTTTCAGATCGCGTGGTCAGGCATTGGCTAGTGACATTCAGGTCACGTATGCAACAGCTGCGGGGGTTCAGCAACTCATCAACAAGTAGCAGGGAGAGGCTTCAGGCAACAAGAACCGCAAAAATGTAGCCGCCGATATGGCGCCCCCATATCTATTCAATTTCCAGCTCCATTGGGGAACCAGCTGGTGGCTTTGTCGTCTCATATAACATGTAATTCAACCGGTAATTTGAATTGTTCCCTCATGTGAAGGAATTTTCTCCGAAATTTATGGATTTCCCCCTCAAAGGAAATTAACATAGAATGGTATTTGAAGCATTTACAGCTAATTCCATAGTTTCAAGGTATTAGCAGAAGTTTCTTTACTGACCAAAACAAACAGATGTTTTTATTCAGCTTATAATAACATACTAAAGTCTCAAACGTAGGAAACGTAATGCAGGCGGAACCTAATGATAAAACTGTAAAGAATACTTTTCTCTGTGAAATAAATGAAATTCAAATAAAAATCTTAAAAATTAAGAAAAATTAAAAAAATGCATTATTGATTTTAAAAACAGCAACATAATTTCTTGTGGTTCAAAGAATGATCAACAAGTGGTAGCGTGTTGCTGCATCGGAGAAAATGATACAGCGACAGTACAAAGATGGACAACCAAATGTCAACATGTATAGTGTTGTATGATACATATTTTGTAGTTTAGTCGTGTATCCAGTTGAAGTACTGCGATTCGTGTACGTAGTGACATCGACGAGCCGGGTGCGGTGCGTGGAGGACGCCCCGCGACTGAGAATGGCGAACAATAATTCGCATACTCTTATTTATTACTTAAATTATTATACTTAATTTCATCATGGTGAAACTTTTTTTTTGTTTATGCGTGCTGTTAGATTAATGTATGATATTTAGAATAATTTCTTGAATGAAGTCACCCAAGGAAGAAAAGTTTTTACAACAGTCAACGTAATGGTAGTAGTGAGTGTGACCATTTAGAACGACAGTTACCACCTATGACTTAGGCAAACGGCGACCAATAATTGATCATCTGGAAAACAAAGAGTTGAAGTAACCGTTAAAATAGAGGTGAGGTGAGGTGTAGACAGGCTATGTATAGGGTAATCCACATAGTGGAAACTCCCCTCTTATAGCAGAGGAAAGGGATTTGAAAGGTGGGATGTGGAAGGGTAGAGGAAGGTAACCAAGGTTTAACTAGGACCCCCGTGCTATGGTTTACGGATCCTACCCGGCAATTCGCCTAAAAGTGATGCAGGGATAACCCTAGAAAAACCTGCATCAGATAGGTCGGGCATTTGGTACTTGTCCCACGCCCTTCCGATGGCGTGAGAAGGGTTTGCTGTGGCGGTTTTTTTAGGGCAACAGGCTACATGAGGGTGATCCACATTGGGCAACTCCCATTTAATAGCATAGGAAGGGATTTGAAAGGGGGGATGCGGAAAGGTAGAGGAAGGTGGCCAAGGGTTACTAGGGCCCCCGGGCTATGGTTTAAGGATCCTACCCGGCATTCGCCTAAAGAAATGCAGGGAAAAACCTGCATCGGGTAGGTCGGTCATTGGGTACTTGTCCCACGCCCTTCCGATAGCGGGAGAGAAGTTTGCTGTGGGGACGCAGCATTCCCTTCTCCGTGCCTCGACCAGTTTAGGAGGCAGCTGGCCGACTATTCCAATGGAATGGCTATTCCAATAACGAACAACTCTTACCGTATGCCCACGGTACATACACCTCTCAAAACAGGCCGAGGTGCCTCGGCTTGTGGGAACCTTAGTTCAAAAACGGAGCGGAAAAGGCATACCCAAAGGTAGCCCCTTCGTATCTCTCCTAAAAGGTTCTGCCTGAGAGAGAACATCCCTCGCAGGTTACCTGCGAGCCCTTATTTTGCTGTGGGGTGTTTAAGAAACAAATATAAGGAAGCTACTGCAGTATGAAAACTGCAAGAAGGGATCCAGCAGTTCAAGGTCCCGTAGAGAGACCGAAAATGGTACCCCTGTATGATGGTGGAAGACTTCCCTCTGGAGGGTATTATAACCGTGTGGTGGTACAACGAAGCTCCGCTGGGCAGCGCGAGAAAGCGAATCCAGCGCTCACCAGTGATGTTGGAGTGAAGCTGCAATTTGCAAAAGGACGCCAAAGCACATCATTTGTTTTTCCGCTAACCATACTATCCCGTTGTGGCTTTATATTTCGATAATTTATTCGTGACCTATTCATTATAATTTATTATTATTTTCCGCTCTAACTTATCCGGACATGGCATAGAAATGTATTTGAAATAATAAATTCAATATGCCAACAAATTTCACCGAAAATATGCATAAATACTGTACACAATCCAATATATTTTGTTTATTAAGAGACAAATGGCCGTTGGAAATTAAAGGCTACGTATGTCTGTTGTCGATACTCGTTAAAACACCACTCGGTCTACATGCGTAATTTGTTGATACCGTTCTTAAATCGTTCTGCGGCAACCCATATTTACAGAAAAATAAGGTACTACTAGTTTCGTCCTAGTTGTAATTGGTGGGTAAAGGTTGACTGTGTAGTGTTTCAACTCCAAGCCTTTGAACGTTCATTCGCCTTGTCCACGAATATGCGTGTGTGTCGGATTGGCTGAAATGGCGTGGCAGCGCGTGTATATCAACTCTCATCTACTCAAATGCGACGCGAAGGTTGATTAAGGGTTCCCTTTGGAATAACCACAAGCTAACTCGGCTTTTGCTGTTCTGTGTTAAGCTGCTTCCGCGTCCTGCGTCCGTCCGATCACCGACAGATCATTCGGGTAAATTAACTGACAGCGAAGTTAATTTAATGTTGCTCGCAACCAGTAAAAAATTTTCTGCACTTTGGATTGAATTGAAATTGCAATGTTAAATAACTGATATTTACTTTATATAAATACGAAGATTAAGCTGCAATCTCCGTAATGTAAATGGGACTTATTTTAAATCCTATATTTGTGAGATTAGTTTCACATATTCATAAATTCATCGAAATTAAAAGTAACGCAGTAAGTTTCACCTTATTATTCTCCTTCATAAATAATGATTTAAATTAATGAGGGGTGTAGACAACGCCGCTATTTCGTCGCGGCCATCGTTTTGTTACAGCGTGTGACAAAATACACCACTCTAAGGAATGCTTTTAATATGACGGAATTATGACAATTATTATGATTTATTATGTTATTATTGTGACAGGGAGAAGAGAAGGACGTGCGTACTCCGAAGTGCCTCTGTAAAAGGACGGGTAGCCCCTCCCTGGTCTATATTCCAGCATTGATTTTTCCTTATTTTATTTAAATAATAATATAAATATTAATGTTGTGATTCACTTGTTCTCTTAAGGATCCATAAAATAAATTTCAGTCCTTCGTAAACCTCACTTTTAGTCTCGTGGATTTGAAGCAATCATTTTACTCAAATCTGAGTTGACTGACACTTATATTTCGGTAGTAGCAAAGTACCGCACTGTAACTTTTCTTATAGTTAATTAATTGGTGAATCTGTTACCGACATTATTACAATACGTATGACGTATAACTATATTATTCACTGTAATTAAAAAGATGAATGAATTTAAGTTAATTGGTTAAATGCTGTTCTAGAAAATACATGATATTATATGAATCTATTTTTGAAGTGAGATGTTTATAATGAACAGTAAAGCATTTCTTTTCACATTATTTACGTTAACATTTTAACATGACAATGCATTATAGCAGTGTAAAGTCGTATACATCGTGACCGTAACACTCGATACGTCACGATTATACATTTCCGTTGCACGAACTATCCTTGTTGTTACGGGTGGCTGCTCTGTGACTGTGTACAGTCATGAAACGAATCCCTCATATTAAACCATATATGTTGAAAAATTACGTTGTCATGTTTATGTCTTATCCGAAGATGAAATCAAACTTACTCTGACGTAGAAACTAGTTTTAATGTTTTGTGTTTATAAATTTCACATTTTATTAATATTTTAACTGATTTACAGCGAATTTAACTTTTAAGAATGATGTTACACGAAATTCATAAATATTTTTAAATTTCTTTATTATGTGAACTAGCTGAGTGCCCGGCGTTGCCCGTGTCTTATTTATATAAACCCGAAAAATAATTTAATTCTATATTAATCTTTAGTCAAGAAGACACAACCTAAATCTAACTATTCCTAGTTCCGTACACAATTTCGACCAATAGTGCTTTAATTGAACAGCTATAAAATACATTGAATTTTATTGCATCAATCTCAACAAACATACCTCCGAATTTCTTTACCAATACATAAATATACTGCATTAATTTAATAGCTATAAGATACATAGAATTTAATTGCATAATAGCAACAAACATACCATCGTTATTCTTTAGAAATATAATTCTCCGCGAACAAATAATTGTCAGTAAGTCTTCAGACAGTACTTCTTGAGTATTGCAGGATATAATTGTCCATCAGTATTCGCACATTACGAAGGATTGAAGTGATCAAATTGATAGCTACATTCCAAATGTAAAGAAATGGTGGCCATATTGCACTCACTAAATTAACTAACATTTTCCGCAACGATTGTAAAGTATTTTGTATTGTTTTTTATTATCACTCGATGGAGTATTACTGGATAGAATTATACTTTTATTCAATGAAAATATTTCTGCTTCATTTCATTACGGAAAAATCGAACTATTTCCTTTGTTCGTCGCGTAGTAACGTCTCTCTCTGTCGCGTGATGTCATGATATATTGGCGCGCAGTAATTTATCACTTAATGATCACTTTTTAAAATTATAATTCTTTTCACATTTATGCTAGTGGTTTGTCACCCTCACAGTACTGGTTCTCGATTTTGGCAGAATACGTATACCAATTTTTGTTGCATTCTGTCCACGCGATAAAATTTGTATAAAGAACAACGTAAATACATACATACATATAAATATACATCCTTTTTTATTATATAGATTATGTTTTTAATTTTGTTGAATGAATTCTTTACACTTATTGGAAATCTAATAATCCTACAGAGACACCAAGAATAAATTTTTATATTCCAGTGATTTTTATATTAAGCTCCTTTTTTACTCGGTTATGTATATTTATTGCATGATGATGTCCCAAGTTCGGAACGAAACGTTGTTTGTCTTTCCTTATAAATGTAATTATTTAACTTGACATTAAATTAAATTCTTAACTTATATATTTTTTTCCTAAATGCCAGATAAAATTACTTTTATAAATAATTCATTTTTTAAGTGCTACATTTTCACATAGAAATTTAGATAATTAATTATTAAAAAACTGAATATTTTGCGCTGTATACTAAAATGTGACTTGGAATTACAATTTTCCAAAATTATACAAATAAATTAATAATTAACAACTTTTAATTCCACTTGGTGGAATTCAATTACAGAACTAGATGTTAGTATAATAAAATTGTATATATGCTTGTTTCTTTTTTTAATATAGTTTTGTGGTACAGGTTGTACTTCAATGATCGACCATAATTAATCAACTAAAATGATACAATAACAATTATTTAAATCCTAAGGCGAAACATTAATTATTTTCGTAATTTATTTTCTTGCAGAAATACTATTCTATTGAAGTGACAAAGTTTTCATGTGATGTGAAATTAAACAGCGAATGGAAGAATTTTTCATCATCTCTACTACAAAATTAGAGGATATTTCCGCCATTAGGAAAGAAACATAAAATTCCCCTTTCTCCTCCTTTCCGTGAGGTAACATAGTTCAGTGAGCAGTTAGTCAACTCTGATACGTCACGCGTTAAGTCTCTCATAACTAAACTCAGGAATGCAATAAAGCTATCCCACATTGTTTACCCTTCAGACGTGAAGCTCGAGTTAATTTATGGTTTACCTTTTCATATAACTAGTGGGTAGGAATTTATCTGATTCTACCGGTCAAGGAATTTATCAAAATTTCGATTCGGACTTGGAAAACAGCGTTCATTTAATTTATTTGATTAAGAATTTTACGAATTATATTTAAAGATACTGAGTTGGAAAATATTTAAACTATTCTATAAAATATAACAGATTATTTAAAATATTTAATGGAAACAATATAAGCGGGATTCTGACATTCAAAACCTCGTTCAAAGAAGTTATTAGCTATTGACGTGGCAATTAATATAGAATTTGGTGATTCATAATGTAATATCATCAGCATGAAAGAATGGATTTGGAAGATTTAATGTGATTAATTACACCGTTTTTATATAGAATAAATAGTAACAGGCTGTGGTATTCCTTTTTCGATAAGAATTACCATATTTTTCACGACGGATCCTTTTTATGAACATAATACCTGAGAACAATAATGCGACTACTTTAATAAAGTCAAGGTTTTCTAAGGATAAGGAAAATTCCAGCTACCTTCATTTCATTAATAGCGTTAATAATAGATTTAATGAATTCGAAAGCAGTTTTTCTTGTGTACTTTTTTTTTAAAAAACCAGTATTCTGTGACTCGCTAAGTAATTTTAATTCTTATGGAATTTATTAAATACGTGAGGTAATTGCTTACTCCAACACTTGAAAGAAAACGCTTCATCATGTTTCGTGTATGCCCGTGCATTGTGAATTTTAAGATTATTTATAATATTGGGAACAGTGACCTTAGTTGCTAGTAGTATGAATACTGAATTGGTAACCAGTTGACTTCCTTCCAAAAGAAAATCATCAAAGTTCATATCACTGTATGAAGTATTTTACCGGATATTTAAATTGTAATATAATAGTCTACACGTGCCCTCTTATCATAACGTCTCTTCAGCATAGCGGACCTAAGAGGGCGCAGCTGCAAGAACGCTGATGCAGTTAAAGACATCACTTTAGATATAGTGAGTAACGATACGCACAACAACAACATAAATATTCACCCCTTCCGCCTAGGCAGCTGTGAAAACGCTGCGTCTAATGAAGTCAGCATTTTAAGTGCCTTATGCAGACATGCACACGGCAGCAGAAATCATTCTCTCTGTAAGAGTTCTCATTGGAGACTTAAAATCATCAGGGAGGGGGAAAGGAGTCTTCGAATTGTTCAGAGCTTCTAGGGAACGGCAGTCGTGATCCAACCTCCAGACGGGTCAGTGGCTCCTGGTGCTATCCACCAGTTTGTCTTACTTTATTTTATTTCTAACTATTAAATCTCTTTATTCTTCATCAACTCTTATTTGACTGAAGTGCAGCGAAATACCAACCACTACGCCTAGGTTCAATTAGTTGAACCCGAACCCTCACGTTACCGACTTTCCTATTTTCTGTTCTTAATTCTTCCTTTATCCTCTAGATCGGTAGCCAGGTGAGCTAACGGAGGTATAGCTCGGTTGGTGAACGATCTATCTGGACTTCCCATTTCCAACTGCTGGATTGTTACATGTTCACAGTGGTGGAGTGTTACATGATGGCAGTTTGGGATGTTACAAAATATATATTAACTAAGCTTGTTTTGAAATTTTTAACTAACTGTTAAGACAGATTTATTTAGAAGTCACTTTTCATTCCCAGAAATTTCCTTGATAACGTTATACATTACTTTAATTACATTATTTGAATTTCATATGCATTTCGATACATCTGGATTTTTCGAATCAGGTAAAACTTCGGTATTTGATTGACAAAATTTGGCGTCTGAACAAATTTGTTCAACATAAGGTTTCACTGAATTTTTTTTTGCGTTTTTCTATTCTTATAAAGTAAAAATTATATTTATAAATTTTCTTAACTAAGTGGCGTCAAGTATTTTCTTACTCGTGTATACTAAATTAAAACTATAGAAAGAAAAATGATTTTTTAAAAAAATAATCGTATTTATTTAAGGAAGTGTAATGTAAATTATTATAGTTCCACGGTCGCTTGTATAAAACAAGTGTCAATTAAATACTTTGAAAACCACGTTATTTTTCTGTGAGAGATTTCGCGATTGTGTTTGAACGTGGAGCGTGCTCGTAAATGTGTTCTGTGTTGTAATCGATTGTCTTGATGAAGCCTCAATTTGATGTGTTTGTCAAGCGTACTTAATTGGCTCACTGCAAACTGTCAACCGTTTGTCTAGCGTCCACGTGTACTCACGTTGTAGCTTAATGTAGTCACGCAAAGATCTAATATCGTACGAGATAGTTCGGGCCCGCGTATTCAACACATATTGACGTAACACGTTTTGAGTGAATTTTTCGAACCGGATAAAATATCACGAACTTTCAGGAAAAATACTTAACGCAGAAACCTCGACCTCAAATATTAACATGTGATTTTTGTGAAGTTTTTCATCCGATTTTTTTTGGTGAGAATAATTTTGAAAGCATATACGCGGCTATTTCGTTGTGTTACTCGGTCATCATCCTACATGCGAAATATAAAATTTCTTTAGGTAGAAAGAAATATGCTTTCCACTAAGGAAAATTTGATTAATCGGAACCTGGATATTGTAAGATAAAGTTTCTCTACAGGCATCCGTCAATAGAAGCGGGAATTTTACTTACCCATCCCAATCCGTCCACCATATTTGACAAATATAATAGTTGTAAAATATATTTTATATAAAATTTGTTAAAATTATGTTCATCGGTCTTAATATGAATCGTATTATGTTTCATTGCCATAGTTTGACGGTTTAAAATATTCATGGATCATGGCAAATGAAGTGGTCTGGGGTGGAGGTGATGGATCAGTAAGTGTTATAATTTTTTTAATGTGATGCACAATCTCCTCTAAGCACCTGAAAACAGCACCAAAAATTGGCTACACAAGGAAATAATCCTCAAAAATATGAAACGATCGGCAATTGTTCTTTGAATTATATCATAGAAAATCTCCAGCCTTCAAACAATCTCCAAGCAAAAATTTGCTTATTAAACTTGTTGCACTTTATTTATATATAGTATTATATTTTTCACTGGTTCAATATTTCTAATAAACCACAAGTCCACAAATAGGACTTAATTAATTCTTCAAAACATTCAGAACAGTAGCTTACGACAAAACACTGCCATGATCGTCGGAAATATAATAAAATTAAAAACAGAAATATACACGTCATACCATAATAACTATACAAATATTAATTTGTACAGTTACCTGATTCACAAAGTACTTTATAAATACTTGTGAATAGTGACGGATGGGGTGGAGTAAAAGTCGCGTTGTTCTTACGGACGCCCAACCAAATTTGTGTGATGGAGTAAGAGATAGAACCTCACAATATCCTTGTCCCAATTATAAAAAAAATACTTCTTAAAAGCGGGTCTCTGTTTGAATTAACAATGTTTTCTATATATTTTGGAGATTGATGACCATGTAATATCATATTATCTCCAAATATTTGATTGAAAACGTCACAAACCACATTTGGTGAATATATGATCTCGGATTTTAATACCTGCAGTTTTTATTTGAATTCTCGGTCATATTTTCGATACGGTAACTTGTACCGCGATCAATGACCGTCCAAAAATATTTCTACTCTTTTTCAAATGTCGTAGGATTATTCTCATAGCCTTTTACATTTCTATCGTATACCATATTAAACTACCTTCTCATGTTTCTCTCGTGAATTTTACAAATTTATTTTAAAATAAAATATGGCAAACTGGTTGATTGAAATTAACATTTAAATTTTGATTATTCAGTTTTAAAAAGAAAAGTGAAACTTTAAGAAAATTTTCCTGCTTAATAAATTTTATCATTCCAAAGACGCATGAAGAAATCATGAGAAATTTCAATTGAAATAAAATCCGTTTCAACACTACAGCCAGAATAAAATGTATTTGACTGTTCATGCGTTGTCTCAAATTGAATCTTGAAGTCTTGTTGGTATTTGCATTATATACTATCAGTATGTTTTTTGGGCATACGGTAAGAGTTGTACGCTATTCCCATTGGAATAGTCGACCAGTTGCCTCCTAAACTGGTCGAGGCACAGAGAAGGATAAATGCGTCACCACAGCCGCTATCGGAAGGGCGTGGGACAAGTACCCAATGCCCGACCTACCTGATGCAGGTTTTTCTAGGGTTTTCCCTGCATTTCTTTAGGCGAATGCCGGGTAGGATCCTTAAAATATAACCCGGGGGCCCTACTTAACCCTTGGCTACCTTCCTCTACCCACCCGCATCCCCTCTTTCAAATCCCTTCCTATGCTATTAAAGGGGAATTGCCCATCGTGGATTACCCTCATGTAGCCTGTTACCCTAAAATAAAAAAACCGTAGTTGTAATACTCAATTTTTATGAAAAATATTTTGATTATAAGTTACTTCAACAAATTCGATGTTTAAGTTCTCAATTTTATATTTCTTCCTAGCTACAATTTTTTTAAAAAAACTCTTTGAATTTATTTGTTTTGTTTGACTTATTTTCCAATTTTAGCTAAATGTTACTAATTTTTTCTTTCGTCTGGAACGCAAATTTTTCATGACAAAAAAAAGAATTTAATAAGCTACTATTATGTGATGTTTGTGTAGTTATTTTATCAAAATATTTTACTATTTACTAAGAGGTGGTAGAATATAATCAGGTATATTTCGTGGACAGAAACTGGCTGTTCTCTTTCCCGGCCTTTTATCAGCTTAATAAGAAAAGTTTTAATTGCACCTATAAATTACTGGCTCGTTCGTTTCACCAGGATTTAATTATATCTGGCGCGGAGGCTGGTTTCTCGTCTTGGCATGGTTTCACTTGTCGCACACTTGTACGCTACTTTCTGGGGGTTCCGGCGGAATAAGAGAGAAATCACACGTTGCGATGTCCTGTGTGGCTCATCCCACGGTTATGGCATTGTTAATTTTGAAAAATCCTGTGCAATAATGCAGCTTCAGAATAAGCATGTGTTGTCAGAATAAATCAAGGAAACGCGCATTATGCCCACATATTTAGCTAACTTACCGCACTTGATAAATTTATGATTGTCAGATGATAGGAAGGTTATTGGGTCTAGTTGTTAATGATCCTCTCACCAATTTATGATCTTGAGTGGCATACGTTACAATTTAATAGAATTATAGATAAATAAAATCTATTTTCTTGACATTTAATAAATTTGGCTGCAGGAGTCGTGTTTTCCATGACCTGCGTCCGGTGGAGAGCGTCTTTCTTAATCCCCTTATGAAATCCCCAACGTCTCCCTCGCTGTTTGTTGTTACTGGTCGTGGGGCTCAGCTGTGCGTGCTATCCTGCTGTAACAGTTTAATCCACTAGCTGGTCCGTCGAACCACAAACAACATGTGTTTTGTTCGCGGATTTGAGGCTGAACCACGATCCATGCTGGCGTTGGGATGTAAACATATGTTTTGTGTTAAACGTGTTAACGAATGTTTTCTCCGAGCACTATGATACAGTTATTCGTTTTCGTAATTACCCGTACTCCCAAATTTCGTGTAATTGTAATGGTTAATATAAATTTAATAAATTGATTTGGTATGCTTACTCTTGCATTTCGAAACTATTTACTAGCTAGTGAAATCTTCATCTAAATTTTTTTTATTAGACAAAACTTTTATCTTACGATTATTTGTTGTTACATAAAGTATTAGAGTATATACAATTATAATTATGTACATAATTAACCTGGGAACTTGTCACTTAAGTTAATCCAGCAATTAACATAATTTGGCAAATTTTTTCTTGTATTTTAATTGGGTGTCTGAGAGGAAAACATTGTTGAGTTATGAGGGATCGCTGGTGATGTTGAATTTGATGGGATGGTTGGAGTGGGTGGGTGGGGTCTGCGGGTATGAGGATGGGGAGTGTTAGGAGGTGCCAGAGTGTTCTGGGGTAAGGATGAAGTCGATAGGGCGTTTTCTCTTGAGGCGACGTGCGTGTGGGGGTGGGGGAGGATTGCAATGGAATTGCTGGATCGTGGTGTTAGGGTGGTTGAAGGTGCTTTTGATTAATGAGGTTACGGATTTGGTGATTATTCAGTTGACTTGGGGAAGTTTAATGTTGTGGTGGATGATGGAATTTCTGAGGTACCAGGGAGAGTTAGTGATGGTGCGAAGGATTATGTTTTGTTTGGTTTGGATTTTGGCTGAATGGGTTTTGGCTGTTGCTCCCCATATGGATGAGGCGTAGGACCAGGTGGGTTGAATTATGGAGAGATATACTAGGCGTTTTGTGCTGAGTGTGAGTGGGGATTTTCTGTTTAGGAGCGGATATGAAATTTTGAGTTTAAGGTTAATTTTAGAGAGGAGGTGTTTAATGTGGGGTTTCAAAGAGAGTTTTGAATCGAAGAGGAGTCCTAGGTAGGTGGTTTCTGCTTTTGTGGGTACTTCGGCGATGTATAGATAGAGGGGGATGTGCGGAGGAGGATTTTTGGATAGTGTGAATGGGACGGTTACTGATTTGGTGGGATTTATGCTGATTCGCCATTGTTTGGACCAGTGTTCTAGGTGCACGAGTGCTGACTGAAGTGGTTGGATATTGGAGGTGAGAGAGGAGGTTTGGTAGGAGATGGCAATGTCGTCTGCGAAAATGATTGTGCTTGTGGCGGGATGTTGTGGGATATCGTGGGAGAAGATGTTGTATAGGAAGGAGGCAATGACGCTTCCTTGGGGGACTCCTGCAGCGATGGGGTGGGGTTGAGAGATGTGGTTATTTATTTCGATGGAGAAGGTTCTGTTGGAGAGGTAGTTGAGGAGTATTCTATAATGGGTGTCATTTAAATAATCTTTGATTTTTGAGAGAAGGGAAGGGTGATGAATTTTGTCGAACGCTTTTTCTATGTCAATAAAAGTGGTGATACAGGATTTGCGTTGTTCGAAGTAGTTGTTTATGAGGTTGGGGAGGGAGTATAATTGATGGCAGCAGGAATGTTTGGGGCGAAAGCCGTATTGTGTGTCAGGAAGTAGGAAGGAGAGTTGGTTGATTAAATGAGGGAGAAGTAATTTTTCAAATAGTTTGGAGATTGTAGGAAGTATTTTATTGGGCGGTAATTTTCAGGGTGGGATTTTGGTTTGTTGGGTTTCGGTAACATGATTATGGTAGCATGTTTCCATTTGGTTGGGTAGTAGGTGGTTCTGAGGATGGCGTAGAATATATAGGTGATTAGGATTATTGTTTTTTTTGGGAGATGTTTTAGATGGCGGTTGGTGATGTGGTCATGTCCTGGGGAGGCTTTGTTTTTTAGTTTTTTTATTGCGGTTTTGATTTGGGAAGGGGTGAAGAGTTTAGGGAGGGGGGATTCATCTAAATTTGAAATTTATTTACTTCGAAGAACTTAATTGTGTAAGGGTGAGAGGTGAAAGTGATTTGGACATATTTCACATGAGTGTTTTCGCAGTCTGCATTTATCACGAATATAATAATGTCTCATGGGTGTTCGGCAGCGTCTATACCTCAGAGGGGCATCTCTGAGCATACAAACACCTCCGAAACCTCGGAGTTCAGGCATGGAATCTATACGGGCGTAAATTTACACTTAATGAAACGAAAACTTCGTATATAAGTCCTTCATCAACGATCTTCAGTAAAAAAATTTCGAGTACCATTATAATTCTTCCCAACAGTCTATAAACAATAAGGTCGTCAATTTGAACTTATTTTTATTTACAAAGCAGATATAATAGACGTATTTCTGCTGGACCTTCCGTATTTATTGACATTTAATAAGTAAAACTAATATGTAAGGTTCGTTTTTCGGCCACTCGGCCGGTTTTTTTGTACGCCACCCCTTCATTACGGAGCTACAGCATTAATACAAGTAAATTTACATTAAAATATGTTCACACATCTGCTAATTTTTCTGATATTTTTCGGAGTAGTATTCAGATGAAGAGTGAAAAATATGTTTCAGTGACGCAAAGTAATGATAGTACTTATGTCATAATAGTTAAAAACAAAGTTAACAGTGATAATTTAAAAAAATCATTATCTTTTGGCGAATTTTACTATTTAAAATAAACAAAAACTATTTTGTCAAGAATTAAAAGCATATAACGATTTAAGTGGAAATAAATATGAAATGACTCCACCCCACCTACTTAATATTCTGGATAAACTGAACCACAGTGCCGTTATTCAACTTTGATTAGTTGGTGTTTGACTGTTGTAACAGTAATATTACTCCTTATTAAAATATTTAAATATATATTCAATTTATAATTGAACGTAATTTTTATTTTCAAATTTTAATTAATTTATTAACGTTTGAAAATATTCAAAAGCATGGTATCTACATTACTGCAGTTATTGATAGAAACTGAGTACTAATAAGAATAAAAATATTTCATTTCCAGGTACAACGTGTTTTGAGCTTGGGATGAAAGCCACGATTGGCAATTAGGCTTCGAATCCGAATGATTTACAACTCATAGTACCAAAGCCACTCGAATCGACGAAGGTTGAGCGTACATTCCTCTCTACAGATTTATTACATTTCTGGACATACTGATTTGTTTTCTAAAGTTCTTTTTTAAATTAAAATTTATAGAAGAACCAATAAGCTGATTACATTCAATGTTCTCCGTTTTGAATTATTTATTTAATAACTGTATTTCCAATATATGATAGTTATATAATTTTAAATAAAAATAAAAATAATCAGAAGAGCAGGTAAGCGCACCGTGATAGTAAAGTTGGAAGACATTCTACAATATTACAATTAAGTAATATTTCAATGTGGATAACGGGATACATATCTATCGCGCACTATTGTGACGAGAAGATTGTTTAATTATGTCATTAACTTTTTCTACTTATTCATCAGATTAGTATTTGACTAAATAAAATTGAACCATTGTAAATTTGAATACTTTTTATATTATATATATATATATATAATTATGTATTTTCTGTTTATTCATCATATTTCGCCTACTATAGCATTATATTTATTAATTTTAATAGACATATAATATTTACACTAATATAAAATATTGAATACACTCAATATTATTTCACCATTAGTATTTATGTTATATTTTTAATAACTCAAAAGAATATAATTAATACAAATTTATTTAAACTGTAATAAAATGACAACTTTAAATTTCATATACCATCTAAAATGAAATAGTGATTATTAATAATAGATTGAAATGCTACTTAGTAGACTTAGTGGCACTTATATATATTGTAAAATATAGTATAATAATCATATTTATTAGTAATAATATTTTTAAATGCAATTTTAAGATTTGAATTTCTTTATCTTGTGTTTCGTTAGTATATTATTAAATGGAAATATTAAGTTCACAATTTTTTAAATATAATATAATCAGTTCTTTTATTAACTTCGTTAATATTATAGTTTTGTTCTTACAAAAATTTCTGGTCTAAGGGTTAAAACGTATCTAAGTAATGAATAAAAAATTATGTGGAACAAGTAAAGGTATTAACTTAGATATTTCTTTTAAAGCCTATTTGTTTACTAAAGAATTATCTAGTTTACAGCATTTTGTTAGCCTTTTTTGAGGCTTTTGTGGAGGTTTTAAAAGTGACTTTTAACAACACCGGGTTTTATACCCTTCTCACATACGTAAACGTGCTGCGGTTGAATGAAAGTTGGATGTCGTATTTGGAGATTGGCCGTGGGTAGAAATAGACAGGAGCCTGACCTCCATGAATATCAATTGCTGTCCAGCCGCGTGGGCGTAGCTGCAGGTGACAACACCAAACTGTCGTCGAATTAAGTTCGCCATGGGGCAGTAATTATGCCCGACAATGAACCCCCGCCCAGTACAAACACTTCTGGAATTGGCACGCTCAAGTTTCCTGCGTCAGCCTGTCTAATGAGGAGTTGGATCTCCACCTTTCCGAAAAACAGGTTGAGTTATTAAATAATTTTAAGATCACTTTAAGATATTTCTTTATAAATCACTAACTGAAATATGACTCGTAATGAAATTTTAAAAATTAAATTTTAAGTACTGTCCTATACTTTTTACTCTGAAAACTGTATTTTGGTAAACACAGTTACCATTATTGCTTACTGACTATGCAGACAGTTACACCTTACGTACGTACGTATTTGTTTGGAAGTACAACTCGAAAAATGCTTATCTATGTATTATTCTTACTTACAGCTCTATAATGTTGTAGGGTTGTCTTTTCAGTAGGAAATGAAACATATCGAGAGGGGGAAATGAAATCTGACCGTGATGAAAAGAATCTGAATGTAAGGGCAGTTATATTACGCACTGAAAAGGATTTAAGGGAATTATCGGAAAAAATGACAAGTCAGATGCTTTTCTAGACGCAAATATACCAAGAGCAATTAATTCAAGTATATGAGTCATGCCGTATGACTCCGACGAAGAATTTATGTAAAAGAAATGTCTCTTAAAATACAAAATTTAGTTACAAACATTAATTTATTTTTTTAGTGTTCTCAAAGATCCTTCAAGGTGTCCTTGAAGAATAAGGGAGGGAAGGACATTGTTTAAAAAAACACTGCCTACGAAATGGTGTGATTGTAGTGCTAGTGGTGTAGTTGATGTTTATAAAAAATGAATGTCTAATCAAGTGCAGAAAGCATGACCTAACTGATGCAGATTTATCCTAGGTTAACCTTGCGTCATATTTAGACGAATTGCCTTAACTATAGCTCTAAGGCTTAGTTAACCCATGCATCATAATCATTTGTTTCTTCTCAATGTCACTTAGTTTACCACAATTTGATATATATATATATATATAAAAGGAATATAATTTTCACATGAATATACTTTCAGTGAATCCGAATGACGCGACATCTGTGGGATAGCAAGGGTCCCTTTATAATGACTAACTTCACTGCAGCTATGAATATTTATGCTGGTGCTTACATACTCACGTCTATGTCAACAACATTCATCTACGTAAACCTAAATCAGTCTAAAATAATACTCATGATTCGAATAAATTGACAATGCAATTATCATTAATTTTTTATGGACATATTAAATACCAATATTATTCATTTTCCGCAATTCGTGTTCAAAAAGCCTGTTTTCTCTAAAAATTCGCTACGTGAAGCCACAAAATATTTGATTTTTTTACTTTGAAAGATAGCTGTTATACCAATTTTTAAGTATAAAATTGGTCATTTTTCTTTCCGAGGATTATTGTCTGCCTTTCGTTTGATATTTTACAATAGAAGTACTTCAATGTATTTTTTTCTGTGGAATTTACAGTATATTTAACAACCATAAATCTATCGCCATGATTTAAGTATGACACTTAATTGAATATGTGCAGATAAATCCTATGACGACATGCTAAATGTACAGCACTTGTACTTTAGATTAACTTTGTTGTGCTGAATAGAACTGGATTCGGAAAGTCACAACCGGCTGATTGCCGAAATAAAAATACTTGTCGTAAAATAAATTGAGGACAAGCCTGTAGGGCAGAACATCTGTGTTCTGGCGGAAACTATGAATAAATTAGTGAGCACCCAAAAGCGTTGTAGCTTGTGTCCTTTAATTTACTGCGCGTTGTTACTTGGGAACGAGCTGCGTAATTGCGTAGCATGGGTTTCAGAACATGACACTGCAGTTTCGTCATTCTCGATTTACGAGGCGCATTATTTTTCTGGAAATAAATATATTTCACTTATTTATAAAGTGAGCGTTTCAGTATGAATAATAACATGACAGTATAAGCTTTCTCAACTGAGCAAATATATTCCATAATTGTACCTTCGCTACTTTCTTTAAACTATTTATTAGGAGAACAATGCTATACAGATATATTAGTAATTTAACAATTTGTTACATTCAGTTATATTAAATATGTTTTAGAAACGATTATGCCATTGGATAAAAGTTTAAACATTTTAATTATCTGCTACTTTTATTTTTCAAATGAATTTAAGTTGACGTTGCTATAGTGTAACATATTAGAAATATTCAATTGTAGTGCCATGTTTGATAACGGAAGATAGTCGGTGTACGAATTGAGTCAAAACGGAAATCTAGTTTGCATTATATAGGCAGAATAGGGGAAATAAGTATACAGCAGGAACTAACTACATCTTCGCTCGCCGGTAATCCAATTACAAAATATGTTACAGTTTCATATGCTCCATCTGTTGAGCACCGAATATAATCGCCCTAAATCCGTGCTATCTTGTGTGAGACCAATGATGCAGATAACAGAGAGCATGGGTCTCGTCAAGTGCCAATAATTCCGCAGTTTATTCCACTCATAAAGGAGACGGCCCGCGTTTTGTTAATTCCTGGAACAAAGAATCCAACGGACACCCCATAAATTTTGCAACAAAAATTTATGACTTAGATATTTAACGGGCCAGAAATTTAGGCAATGAGGCAATGATATGCACATTTAAAAATAAATAAACGACCTTGAGTCAAAAAATTGTTTATTAACAAAAAATTAAATATCCGGACTTTTTGACATCTTTTTTAGGACCTATTAAGATTTATTCAACAATTTAAAAATTAATAACATAAGTCCGAATATATTATATAATGTTTTATGTTAATAAATAATTTTCTGGGTCAAGGTCGTTTATTTATTTATAATATTATAAATGTCAGATATTTTTCAATTGTCATTATGCATTTTTCGTTTGATTTTAAAAAAACTATTAGATCTTCTTTGGTATAGAGTGATCTTGACATTGTTTCTCTATTATCAGAAGACAATTTGACAGAGAATATTAGGGACAGACCGAAGCAGTCAATTCGCCAATTACGTATGCAAATAAAAATTAATTCTTCTTAATTTTCTGTAATATCGTTACATAAAATATAAAATTTTTATAACATGTATTATGAATTTATGTCCTATTCAGGCCTGTGAATTATGTACATATTTATTATACTCGACTTTATGATACGTTTTCGCATTACGTTTTCATGTCACGAGGGATTACTTTAAAGCTTATATTTATATGTCAGTTATCGCTCGTTTATGATTTATTGAACTTTAATACAATGCTTTATTTTTCGATATTTAATAAATAAATAGAAAAACAACCATTTTGTTTCAGTAACTGTGTATTAATCAAGAAAAACATAATTTTTTTACAATACGACGTTTCGTCAAACATTTTCGTATTTCATCAGGTAATGAACAATTTTGAATGTATGCATATATATGTTAAAATTGGAAGTCTAAATATGAATTTAGGGACATGGATTGCGTCATATAAGTGCTGTAGCCAAAATTTCTATTGTATATATTTGTAACTATCTATAA
This sequence comes from Zhengitettix transpicula, assembly GCA_037074705.1. NCBI lineage: Eukaryota > Metazoa > Arthropoda > Insecta > Orthoptera > Tetrigidae > Zhengitettix > Zhengitettix transpicula. The sequence continues at coordinate 40,547,056 of CM073592.1, read as the reverse complement.
CCTGATAATATCCCAAAATTGTGGACGCAACGTCTTATTATAATGATTTTTTTGTTTTGTTTCATTAATACACATTTTGACAAACAAATTGGCTGTTTTTCTGTTTCCTTGGTAAATTGACAATATTATATATATAATTTTATATATTATATTACATTCATTGGTATTTAAAATATTTCGAATAACTTTGAACATTTTATCTACTATATATATATTGGCTACAACACTTATATGACGCAATCCATGTCCCTAAATTCATATTAGGACTTCCAATTTTAACATATATATGCATACATTCAAAATTCTTCATTACGTGATGAAGTACGAAATATATATATATATATATATATATATATATATATATATAATAGGAAAGAAACGTTGTGTTTTACTTTTATTGTTATTGAAACTGAGATTTATTTACCTTTTATTGAATATTTTAATTAGTTCAGTGAATAAATATATTCTGACTGTTTCTGGCCATATTTAAATATATTATGAAGCATCAAATCATGTTCAGCTTTAATGTAGTAAATTTTAAAGAAAACATTTTAAGAATTAAAACATTAAGTATACTAAATTATTTAAAAATGAATTCTATGCTTTTTTATCTCAGTGATTCACGTCCTCAGATTGATTTTAAGTGGAAGATTAATGTGATGGAAATTTTATACATTAAACGAATATTGTTTCAATTTATTATCACTATCGTGAGTTTAAGAGCTCCAACAGATTTTTAGTCAGTTTTTCACTCTCACTGTTATGAAGTTAAGAAAGGCAAGGCAGTCTCCTAACTCAATACTGCAGACAAGGTAATCTTGTTCTGCTCTCCTCCAAGTTGACAGCTGCCAATACGTGTGGCCACGGTTAATTCATCCTGCCGCGGGGAACAAGAAGCGAAACTTTAAGAATTTGTCGAATCCCATGACACTTTTTGGTACGTGAGATAATTATTCGAATAATATCTGGATCGAGATGAATTGCATAACATGCAGTCCGTCGTAACGAGCAGCAGAATAATTAATCAGAGAAGTTTCAAATAAATTTTAATCGAATACATGAAGTGAAACATAAATATTTACAAAGTTTTTATATTAATTGAATTATTATATTAATAATTTTGAAAATGAATACTTGCGGTCTGTAGACCTATGTTAATAAAACAAGTACACTATCCCTATGATATAAGTGATCTTCGGTTTTGTTTGGCTGCTAAATTTTTAAAAGATAAAAGAATTAATTTTGTAATTAATTTATAAAGAAATAGAGAGACTCGTACTAGATTCCTAGATATCTGCGTCGCAAACATAAACTTTGAAGCAGCAAACAAGGAATAACAAACTTTCCCTTCATGCATAAACTGAAACCTCGCTCATCTGCTAATTACTTTTTAATGGTGCCAAAATTTTAAATTTGTTCATTAGGAAGACTACATTTAAGGAACAGCATAAGGGAATCTCTTGATTTTATCTGTCTGTGCATATTTTTTACCTTTATCATTTCTTATGTATATTTTTTTTATTACACGCTTATACCAGAGGCATTTCGTTACAGCTACTTCGCCGGGAAACATTATTTTCGGTGATGATCGCAACCAGGTGCTCACAACGGCATCTAGGGACGGTAATGACTGCAGTCGGATCCAACTTAAAGTAATATCCCCCACGAATGTTACGTCACATTTGGTTCACCGTGTCCGCCGTTCTTAATGCAGTTACTAAAGCATATCGCAAATAAGTTCCGCAATTAGAAGCCATTGTGGGGCCAAACTTCCCCGGAATCCTAATTACGCGGTACGGCCAGAAGCGGGGAACAGACTTAACTAGAGAACGTGAGGTGTAGGAGACATTCTAATTTGAAAATAATTTGAGAGCGAGAATGCCTGCCTCCCTATAATTTCCCTGGCTGCTTAAAGACAATTTAAGTTACAAAGTCTGTACAGATTTTTCTGAACAATAGATAGTATGAATTTGGCAAATTCAATCAATTATTAATTGCTTTAAGTAAAACTTTTCGTAAATCACTTCAACTAACCGATATCTGGAAATTTTAATTAAAACTAAACTAGACAAAAGTAAATATTGAGTTTATCAAAATGACTGTTCGAAATAGGTTATCTTTATATTATATAATAATTATTAACTCACGAATTTTATATAACGCAATATTAGTCACACGCTAGTTTCATTCTTGTGCCGCACCATCCTCATCTATAATTCAATACGCGGTACGTGTGCATTTGTGGATTCATTGGGTACTCGGGTTGGTGCTCGAGTAACCTCGGGTTAGTACGTTCTGTCTTGAATGTATGTTTATATTAAGTAGCTGATTTGTAGAGGCCTGTTAAATGGGCCAAGATTAATTTTCACGGAGGTAAGAAACCACGTGATACTCAAGCATTAACAGTACAATATATGCGAAAGAAAATGCGGTACTATAGCACGAATCAGAAAGGAAGACGGGTGGATCCGATTGAGGGAGGGGAGGCACGTCGGACGTTGCCACGATGCGCGCGGAACAAAAACACACACGATGACGATCTAACGTGGTAAAATTATAGGGCCTTATTGAAGCTGATTGGCTGCGTAAGGGGAGGGGGTAGCTCCTGCGAAGAACGACAGTAAACTAGGCCATCTTCGTACACGGCACTAACTAGAATTCCCCTAACTGACATAGACCACAACTTTTCCATCAACAAATTGCGGAGAATTTATTATATATGGCAAGAAAAATAGCAAAATAAATAAAAAATAAATGATATATATAAAATTATGCAAAAATATGTATTTTTCAAATTTTTAATTTTGGAGTAGGTCTCCATGCAAAAGTAGAAAGATTGTTAGTTAGGAACTGATCTAAGTTTAAAACTTTTCATATGATACTACAATTTATTGACGATTTATGGTCTAAAAAATCTTCAAATAGATCTCAATGATGGGTGACGGAATTTACTATTAGACCGTCGCTCACGTATAAAAGTTGTTTCATTTTATAGTTTATAATAGGCATTAAAGAGTTTCTGAGTGTGTCTTCAGCACTAGTTTCCTACAAAATCAGTACTGATTTTCTTACATACTTTAGCCCTGTGGTTTTAATACCACTGCGACTAATTTATTTTAAATTGTTGGTTTTCTCAGGTCAGCATTTTTATCATTCAAATGGAGGACCTATGTAAAATTCAGATGATCGCTCAATAGATTTTGCATTACAGTTGTCTTTGAAAATGTATTCATGACGCCTATTTTATAACACTTTATTTTCATGGAACAAATATTCCTGATGTGAATATTTAATGATATTAATTTATTCTGATTTATTCAATATATTTTCATTACAGATAATATTGTATGATTAAAATACTTATATCGAGAGGAATAATTGTCTTTTAATCTCATTGCTTCCGGGCCCTACTTCACTGCTATCACATTTATTATTTCAGTTCAAATTATTGATATTAATATTTTATACAACTTAAACAGGATAAAATGAATTATTAATCAACTCCATTAATTTTTGCACCAGAAATTTTCCTGTTAGAAAAGTACAGCCAGGGATTTTAACGTGCATGTTAAATTATATTTAATACGAAAACGAGGGAATGATTATAAATTGTTAATTATTTAACCTAGTTCTCTCGTGATTAAGTAAACTAGGTTATGAGAATGATGAAGCGCAATGTACATTACAAGCTTTATACGAGCATTCTCAATATATTGTAAATAAGTAATGAGAAATCTCGTAACGGTATCTGAATATCATATTATATTTTGAAGTTATACGAATATGTTGACAGACATGTTAAAGGAAGTAATATCTAAACTTTCTGATAAGTGGTAATGGGAAAAATATATTTTTCATATAAATTACAAATATTTAAGTATGATATTTCAATTTATATATAAATAGGAGAGTCTGGAAAGTTCTTTATGCATTTATTGTTCTGTGTTTGACCTGAAGCTGCTATTGGCTTTAGAAAGTTCCTCTGCTAATCCCTGGCCTTGACTGAATCAGCGGCCTTATCTACGTTTCAACTTTCTCTAAATATTCCGTGTAAATTGTATATTACGCCCCTGAATATTCTTTCATAGAATATGACCGTTCCTTAGGCAGCTATGAAAATAACTTGTGGATCAGGTCGCTCTGTTAAAATCAGTAACTACTGCAGAAGGTTAAAGTCTATACTTAAACTAACAAGGAACGTGCGCTCAAACATATTTACGAAGCAGTTCAATCAAAGCATTTGTTATTCACAACGTTATGTTCGATTGTAATTGAATTTGGGCATTCCTACTAATTACACACTGAAAATTTCAGGTGTTGCGTGCACCACTGCCATTTTTCACGTGATATATGGGGCTCATGCATCACCTTAACTGAACTACTTTCCCGAATATTGCCTGGTCGTTAGTGTAATGCATCACATAAATTCCGCATTCCTTGCAAAAATGAGCCTATGTCGTTGGCTCGGAGAAATATTCTCCGCAAACATTGCGGGCAATAACCAATTGTTATTTATCAATTCCATTATCTAGCACAAACATCTCAACAATGGACTGGTTTCCATTGTCAGGTGACACGCCAAAGAGGTATTACTTGGCTGAGTGCCCACCACAAATCCGATAAGCGGGGCTAACGTGAACGGCGGAAGAGTTGATGGAAAGATGCGGACATCGATAAGGGGCGGTCGGCGCTGCAATTTCCCTTGCGGCGGCCAACTCACGCTGCAAATGCAATCTATGAGCTGCAACTCCTGTCGGAAGGTCGCGGCTCCTAATCTGAGCGCAGGCTCTCCGTGGGAATAATTCTGCTCCGGTCTCTCTTCCCGCTGTCAACATTTTATACTTCCCCTGAATTGTAATTATTTAATTTTTATAAATTAGAACTCGACACCCTTCTGCATGCGCTATAGGAATACCCAGGCCAGAAACACACAGTAATAGTATAATAAAAGGAATATAAGACAAGCAAAAGACAAAAATAGTTCCGAAATGAAATTTGACTTTGTCAGCGCTCTACAACTCATGCAAAGAGAGATAAAATTTAAGGATACAGAAACAGTAATCTTCCTGGTTTAGAAACTCTGCACCTCATCCTTTACTAATTTCAGTGTCACTACAGACCATCGGTGAATTACTAAAAAATTTCTCTCTACATTCCAACCGGGTGAAAAAATTATTGTACCAGAACGTTTCGACGGCGTTCACTGCCCTCATTTTCAAGCTCACTTCACTGTTTTTTTATATCATGTATATAATTACTGATGTAAAAGGCAGTGACACTATTTCCTCACTAAAGGGAGAATAAATCTATCTAATCAGAATAATAATTGGGATTGGCGTAATTTTTATTTAGTTAACATAACGTTCCAAAATAAAGGTATTATTCCAATATTATACTAAAATTGTTGAATTGTAAATTATTAGACGAAGAATAAAATATTATTAATTATTTTGATAAATTTTGAAGATGAAGACATTTTTTCCACTGTATGATAAACGACAATATTAAAATCACAAAGTAAATATTTAAGATTCATATCTGTTTACAGCTAGTACATCCGTTTTACTGTAAGTAGAAAATCATTATTTAAACAAAGAACGATATAAAAGCGGATTTGCTAATCGGGTTGCATACATCGCAAGAGATGTCGCCCGAGAACCGCTGCATTTGAACTTAACGTTTGAGATTTGTATTCAATTCTCATGTATAATAGGCCCGTCTAGACTGATCGTTTAAGAGCTGCAAAAATTAATTTTAAGAATACGTCTTCTAATATAAATAATATAATAAAAAGGATATAAATGAATAACGGACAGTTTCACGCATGTTTCTGGCTTTCAATAAAAACTTTATAGCTGCAGTCTTTTATGAGTTACTTGAGAAAAGACTTCCTGGAAACTATAGACTATTAGAATAAATTTTAACTTATTTACAAATTCACAGATACAGATTTTTTCCTAAGGAAATTTGGTAATGTTCTCAGTTTCTTGAATTCTGTCCATTTTCATAAAAGAGTAAATAAATTAATGAAGAACCAAAATATTCTATTGATTTATTAGACGATATTATTTACAAAACTGGAAATAACAGTCGTTTTAAATGAGTTTAAAATTCCTGAAGTGCACTTATGATAATTAGATAACTAAGTAGATTTCATATGAAACATTTATGATATAATTATGGAGTATTATCTGATATCAACAACTAAAATATTCCGAATTTATGTTAAGTTTGGACACTACAAATTGTTTTTCAATGTGAAGTTTCGTCTTGGACAATTCATCCTTAATACGGATATTAAATGATCTTTCTGTTTGTACAATGTAGCAGGAATTACAACCAGAGCAAGAGTTTTTGTAAACTACACAATATTTGCTATTTTTACTTCTAACGCAGACGTTTTATATTATATTTTAATTGACGCGTAGCAGTATTATTAGCCTCTATATATTTCATAGGTTATATTAACTGGATAAATATTCCATTACCTGATAAGTAGGTTATATTAACTGGATAAATATTCCATTACCTGGTAAGTAGCTTGTTTCTAATGCATCTATTAATTCTCTTAGAACTTTACTAGAGTCAGTACACAGTTTATTCACAAATGCCAGTGATTCCTGTTTCAGAGAGAAACTGATAACCTCAATAAGTATTTACGTCTCGCAAGGCTAACTACTATATTACATATGATTATCTTGTTTGTAACGAATCAATTACAAATGTGTATAATTTGTCCATGTTAAATTATCAGTTTTAAAACGCGAAATAAAATAAGTTAAAAACCTCTATAGTTCTTGGGAACCGTTTCTGTTGCCATGAGGTATGAATTCCAGCGCATAATACTTTTATTTGACCAATTTGAATAGATAAGGACCAGTAAACCTTGTTAAAGGGAAATCGTCTTGAGAGCCTAGCGCCCCTGAGAAAATATTCCGTTTTATCCAGACAATGCGAATTTGAGTCAGCACAATTGGGGATTCAGAGAGGCGGCTGTGTCAGCTGCTGTCTAGATGTAAGGAGATGTAAACCTTTTTTTTTTATCATTGATAAATCGACGTTGAGAGAATGGAGGTATAGCTGATTTCGATAGCAATCTAATTATACGCCCGTCAAAAAATCATATATACTTATCTTCTTCCTACAGCGCTTCTCTTATTCAACAAGACAGGTAACAGTATAATCCACAATGATAATAAATACAACAATTTTGTGAAATAGCTTCTATGTAAATTGTTGGTTGTTAATAGAAATATTATTCTGATAGTATAATTAAAGCAAAAATAGCTTTAAGTTACCAACCCAAACGAGTCAAAAACATTATTATACAGAGGGGCCCAAAAAAATTATAAGACAATTAAACTCCTTTGCAATATATAATTTGAATAAAATTTGATAATTTACAACTGTAAATAAAATTTAAGTACTTTACATTATTTTGTTTTTTATTTTACATCATTTGAATGAAGCATTCTTCTTTGGTGGTAGACGATTATCAGCGAAAAATATTGTTTTATTAGTATATGAACAAGAATACTTAACGTTAAGCTTAGCTAACAAGATTATTGAAATTAAATTATTGATGTAGTATACAAAATATTTGATACAACCAGGAATCGGTCACGGCTATCTACGAAGCTGCTCTAACCATCTTAATTACCCTATAGATTAAAATTTTGTACGTGTCTTCTCTATCACTTTTGTGTAAACCTGAATTCCCGCCTTGTCAATCTTTCGAGCTTATTTCATTAATTTGATTTCACTAAGCTACTGAGAAACCTTGTTCATATGTTAAAATTATATCTATAATCAATTTACATATCAGTTGTTTTTTCACAAGTCTTAATTTAGCCATGAAAGAGTTTAAATTGTAAATATTAGGATAGCCGGAGATTTCGGACTTTGCATTGGCCCCATTTTCGATTCTCTCTTCTGTCTTACTTCATTATAGAATTCATTGAAGTATCGAAAACACGTTTCAACTGGAGTGGTTTGTTAGTAAATATTTATTTGTACTTATTTTCGGTGTTACATTATACGTATGCTCAAATGAAAATATTATTTCAACGTTATTAAGTTTACCTTTAAGATCAACTTAACGAAAATTTCAGTCACGAAGAATGTCCATTAATGCAGATCAATAAAGGTTTGTTGTCTGGAATAAACTAAAAATTCTCTCATTTTCAAGCAATACAGTGTTTGATGATCCACCACCGTACGCTTAAAAATCTTCAGTAATTATACACAAACACAAGTTCAAAGTCTTAACACCGCGATATACGAACACAAAAATCCGTGAAAGAGACTTCTTATCACTCGAGAAAATATTACGGAATTAAATATTTACTATCATGATTTCATCACAAAGTTGCCATCAGCCTCATGGGACTGATTCCAAAGTCATAAATTATATTCTGCAAGCGTCAAACTGGTTTTGGACTGTGATAAGCTACACGATGGTCATCCACGAGGCGGCGTATCCACTTTAATAGTATAGGAAGGCTTAGAAATGGGGTAGGGACAGAAATGTATTTTTTAGAGGGTAGTCTACGAGGTGGCAACTCTTCTTGAATAGCGTAGGAAGGGATTTGAAAGGGGGGATGCAGGTCTAGAAAACCTGAATCAGGTAGGTAAGGTGCTTGATATTTGTCTCACAATTTTCCGATGGCGGGAGAGGGAATGTCATTGTCCTTGTCCAATTTAGGCGGCAGCTGGCCGACTGTTCCAATTAAAACTTTATTTATGCATAAATTAGAGAGGTGTATCAAACTACCTGAGTATTAAAAAAATCTCTTGTTCAGTAATAAATGTGGCCTGGAATTCAATTCTGAGTAAAAGTGTATATAGATGTGGCGCGTCGGGATATTTCCTTCCAGAGGCAGAACGACTTAATGGTGGCGTCGTAGTGAAATGCAGGTGCGAGAGATGGGCGGGCGGAGGACACAGTCCAGTGCCTGTGAATGCGGGCTACAGAGGTCCTGAATCACGGCGCATTGACGCCCACCAGACCTTGTAATGCCACTGCTTGTTCTCCACCTAGCGCCGTTGTTGCCTCAATGAACACCAATCCTGTCATACCGCAAATGGCCCACACTTTACATGCACATAAATAACGCTTCCCGACGGCCTTATAAGACACCAAGAAAATTTCACGCGTTCCGGAGACAAATGCAAGCGCTTGTGTTTAATTAGCAGTGGGCTCCACTGACCCATTTACAGCGTATCGTTACTAAGAAGAAAAATAGCCCAAATATATAAACATGGTTTTGAATAATGTTTCATAACCAGTACTCGTATTTATGAATTAAGATATATTCTCCCAGAGCCAGTCTCTTTACCTGTAAGGAAAAATATTAAATTGCTTTGACCTAACAATGATAGAGATATTATACTGTAACGTGTGATTTTTTAAGAATTATAAGTAGTAGTTTTCGGTCAGTCAAGAAAGAAAAGAAGCCAGTTGCGGGAAAGTTGACTAAGTCTCAGTTAAATAGTAATAAAATTAAATATTTTACGTCCGTGACGGTTATGATTTTTGCATTACTTTACATTTCTGTAGTCTTATAAATTATTCTATTTACAATCAATAACACTAATAAATTTACATTTAATAAAATAAACAAACTAATGATTGTCCATGTAACGTTTTGTCAATCATTTTCTTTCATTTACTGTTATTTTTACTGTTGTAAATTCAGCCTTATATTGAGATATAATTATAATTAACGATAAAATTGTCTATTTTTATCCGGTATGTACAAAATAATTCAAAAACTAAAATTATGAATGATATAGTTGAATTATCGTTGTGTGGTCGTGCAGTAATTGAAACAGACTAAAACAAAATTTAATCTGTATTTAATAACATAAAAATTAACGTCTGTTAACAACAATAATACTAAAAACGACCTTAATACAGACGCATTTGTTGGCGGATAACTGGAAATTGAACGAAAATCAAACATAAATATATGAGGGCCATTATATATTTAGTTTTGATATTAGTACTTTGTTTAATTTCCAGTATTAAGTTATTCGACAGTAGAAAAAGACTAAGGTAGTTTTTTAGAATTTTTATTTTATCTTTATTGTTAAGAAATTTTGTTGGGTTTGAACTTGGATTATCCTAAGTTTGGGAGTGTCATTGATAATTTTACCGACCCTGAAAAAATGTAGTCTGTAATAATATCGGTATTTTTGGACACTACAAGTTCTACTTCGTCATTTAAGATATTTATTATTAATTTTTTTTAGGGTAACAGGCTACATGAGGGTAATCCACATGGTGGCAACTCCCCTTTAATAGAATAGGAAGGGATTTGAAAGGGGGAATGCGGAAGGGTAGAGGAAGGTAGCCAAGGTTTAACTAGGGTCCCCGGGCTATAGTTTAAGGATCCTACCCGGCATTCACCTAAAAGTAATGCAGGGAAAACCCTAGGAAAACCTGCATCGGGTAGGTCGGGCATTGGGTACTTGTCCCACGCCCTTCCGATAGCGCGAGAGGAGTTTACTGTGAGGTCGCAGCTTTCCCTTCTCCGTACCCCGACCCGTTTAGAAGGCAGCTGGCCGACTGTTCCAATGGGAACACCAAACAACTCTTACCGTTTGCCCAGGGTCTGTGACCCCGGAACATCCTGTTAACATCCTGTTACTAACCATTATCTCTTCTTCCGTCATTCTGATAATAAACCAGCATGGGGAGTGCCTCTGTTCATCTGAACGACCGCGAAAATTAATGGACTCGATAAATATTTTAGTACATTTTACTTTAAAATTTAATTGAACGAAAGTGAATATCTTATAAAAACTCGCATTTAGTGAACCTGAAGTTACAAAAATTCTTAGAAAACTTTACGAATCGCATTCCGGGATATGAATATTTTCCTGTCGTGTCAAAAAATTGGCATTTGTTTTCTGGACAGGACTCTGTGACGTCTTTATGATTCTATGATGGACGTAATTCAGCGAACGAGAACACTTTCAATGATAAGTTAATAAATTAACTTGAATCCTAGTCCGAAATACTTTTTGCAAACTACATTGGTACCGTTCAAAAATAATACCAATTTTAATGTAAGTGGAGTGGTTTTTTTTTTTTTTTTTTTGGTGTAGATAGGCTATGTATAGGGTAATCCACATAGTGGCAACTCCCCTCTTATAGCATAGGAAAGGGATTTGAAAGGGGGGATGCGCAAGGGTAGAGGAAGGTAGCCAAGGGTTAACTAGGGCCCCCGGGCTATGGTTTAAGGATCCTACCCGGCATTCGCCTAAAGAAATGCAGGGAAAACCCTAGTAGTTTTTTTTTTTTTAGGGCAACAGGCTACATGAGGGCAATCCACTTTGGGCAACTCCCCTTTAATAGCATAGGAAGGGACTTGAAAGGGGGGATGCGGAAGGGTAGAGGAAGGTAGCCAAGGGTTAACTAGGGCCCCCGGGCTATGGTTTAAGGATCCTACCCGGCATTCGCCTAAAGAAATGCAGGGAAAACCCTAGAAAAACCTGCATCAGGTAGGTCGGGCATTGGGTACTTGTCCCACGCCCTTCCGATAGCGGGAGAGGAGTTTGCTGTGGGGACGCAGCTTACCCCTCGCCATGCCTTGGCCTGTTTAGGAGGCAGCTGGCCGACTATTCCAATAGGAATAGCGGACAAATACAAATTATTTTTGAAGCAATAAATCTGTCAATAAAGCTGCGAGAAAATAGTTTTACTCTCATTTCCTTTTTTAAAAAAATGGATATTTACCACATTACAAAAACGCATTTTTTCCAAAGGTCGACAAAAATTGTCCATTTCTAATTAATATTATTTATAACTATGAGTTTAAAAATGTTAGGAAAATGAATCAACGTATATTTAAATGTAGAAATTGATCATTCAGAAAATAAATTTTTGTAGTTATGAATGTTGGTATATCAAAATGAAACGCCAAAGGAAATGGTATTTCATTTTTCAAAATTGTTCACATCATCATTCACCTCAGTAAATGTGTGAAAGCAAAAACCTTGAAGAGAACTTCTCAACCCCTTTACTTGAAGTAGAAGCTCATCTCTCGCGTTACGGTCCTTATAGATGAAGTGAGATGGCGTTCGCTGCCGAGAATATCCCAGGTGAGCCCATGAGCAGAAGAACCCTGGCAGGAGGAATTAGGGCCGAGCTCGTGCAGATTAACCACAGATCTGCGGCGAGGCGCTGCTGCCTCCCTGTTCGTTGAGCTTCCCTGTTTTTGCCCCGCGTCACGTTTTTGCGCACTCCTAAGCACTGAATCTCTCACACTCTTTCGGCGATAAACGCTCCCTCTGCACGCACGCCCTCAAATTCTTCAAACAGTCTGATTTCTTCTGAATGACATTATGGAAATCAAGGCTGTGTTTTATGGCTAGCGGACCTTATTTATATCCTATCAAATAACTGCATTCGTAATTATTCATTTTTCACTATTTACCTACATAAAAAACGACTCAATATTTTCATGTCATTATTTTCTTAATCACCTTCTAAACAATTTAAAAAGTTGACGAAGTAAAATATTCACTATTTTCCTACATAAAACACGACTCAATATTTTCATATCATTATCTTCTTAATCACATTCTAAACAAATTAAAAAGTTGACGAAGTAATATAAGGTATTTTTTTAGGAAATCTAGTAATTAATTTTCTTTTAATTTTTTTTATAGATATTCAAGTTTAATCTGTAATAAACTTTTAATATCACTTACGTTTGTAAATAAAATCAGATGAAATACAAATCTATTAAAATACTACAAGGAAAGGCTTTTTTTGATATGTTTGACGAACTTCTCCTTTGAGTCACTGTTAATCACACTAACATTTTTGTCCTCTATTTGTTTGAAATTCGCTTTCATTTCACTGTAACTAAAACGATGTTATTTCTTTTCATTGTGCGCAGATTTTCCCATCTCACCGAATTTTTCTTATTATTTATTTTCCTACCAAACAGAATTGACCTCTAATACAGAACAGAATGCTTAAGTAGACTAAATAGCGTTAAAGGGGAATTTCATTATTAACTTGTGTATTCTTTTTTGGGGATTGAAGTCACATAAATAGTTACCGGCGTTGCGTCACGATACTACATTTACATAAATTGCCGTGGTCCCATTCTATCCGACTGATACACAATTTGTTACAAATTTCTTATATTAAATTCATAAGTAATTTTCCAAAGTAAATAACTTATGTTTTAAATTCAGCATTTTTTCTTAAGTTTATTCTTTCTCGTTTCCAGTGATGTTTAACGTAAAAAAGTCTGAGTTTAAATAGATGTTTTAACATTACAGGTTAATTCAACATTGTACTGCTACAAAATATTCACAAGCACTCCAAGCATCTCATTTTTATTTCTCTAGTCATTTTAATTATTTTATTTCCAACATGTAACAGAAAAATGTTATTACTAACCTCAGTAAATAATAATTAAAATTTTTTATACATTTTAAGTACTTACGTTTTATTTGATTAAAATAAACGTGGTCAGGACAAGCACGACAACACAATTGTGTATAACTACAGACTGGGTTAAAATAATACTAAATTATGAGCAAAAATCCGTTTTCAAGTAAAACAGTTACGAGTAGTTTTTAAATAATTTAATATAATGCTAGACTGAACCTTAACTGTTGAAAATATATTTTAATACTTGAGCACATTATTCACAAATTTCTATTAATTGCGTTTTAATAGTATAAATAAAAATCTTTTTCTTATTCATACATATTTTCTTTACATAGGGCGAACCACCAATTTAAAACGCAAAATAATTTATTAAATTCTATCTCTTGGAAAATTTGCGATATTAGAAAAACTTAAAACAATGTAATTGATTCCAACTTAAAAGAAGACAAATTAAATAAATCTCGGAAATTGGGTGAATTTTTTCCGGTGCTTTTCTCGCTAAGTCAGTTTTTTTCTTCGTTGCTGTAACTGTTTTCTCCGAAAGACATAAACTTTTTCGTCAGTTTCTCCAGGTAAGGTGATTTCACGGTACTCTACGATGTTTTACAGTATTATACGCGTAAGGAAAAAATCCTATAAGTCTAACAAGAAGATACCTCACGAGAATTTTTATGTCGGTTTTACATCACGTTCTCCCATCTCGGAAGAACGTCATCCATGAATTCTACAACCACCTTAGCGAATTTTTTCCTGCCAACAGATTCTCTTCCTTTATCCACGTTGACTCGAATCGTAAGGTTGATTCGGTCCAGCTTGCCTTCAAGTCCCCCATCTCTGTCGCACTTACAACTGCATTTGTTACGTAAGCAAACAATATTTCTAAAAAGTCTGGTGTCCATTTGGTGCATCTGGTTTTAGTCTACTTTTAGTCGGCGAAACTACAAAGGAGACTAATAAAACCTTGCGAAAATGTAAATTTAAATACAAAATGTATGAGGAAAAAGAAAATTGCTTGACAGTGAATATTTTCAGACTGCTGGCACCGATTATCGTACATATCGCGAGCTCGTGCCCAAAACAAAACGATTGTATTTATTTGTTAGTAATAACCGTTTGTAGCCCTAGTAATTAATTTCTGAAATTCTCCGAAATTAATGAATTTTCATATACTGTGATTGTATTTCCTGGAGTAGCTTTAAATAGAACCTCAAAACCATCTTTGAATAATCAAGCACAAACTAATTTGCTGGGTTCCTTTGGACGACGTGATAAATCCGCCGCAGAAGCTCATATATTGCCGTCAGATCCCTAGTCGGAATGTTTAATTGTTGCTGGTAACTACAGTCCTTGCTTGGCATCTGAGTTATGAATTTCTGTGCCGACAGCCGTGGAACAATAAGCAATTAATCAACAATCCTTGTTCCTAATGAAGGCCTTCCCTAGAGTAGTCTAAATTACTAAATTACAGCTGACTCAAGAACAGTTGTTTCATATTTGGACCCTACGCTTTTCCACAAGGGGAACTTGTAATCATCTCGATGAACATTTGAACTAATTATTTTTACATTCTTTTCAGTTGTTTTTCTGTATATACTTTCAAATATGGTACCAAACCGTTTATTACCCACGAAGAGAATGTTGAATCACTATCTATTATGAGTACATTATCATTTGTCAATATTTTCACTGTGAATTTTTTTTTAATAAAGCTTAATTTCAAATAATGAAGAAAAGTGTGTATAAATTCTTATTTTTTATTTAATCTTATTTCATCTTCCATATTGACAATTTAAATATTTTTTTTTAAAATATAAAATATAAAGAAATTGTATATTTGTGTTTATAAAGTACTTACATTTTATCTTTTATGGAATAAGGTTTGACGTAACAGGAAACATGAGGGTAATCCACGTGGCAACTACCCTTTCATAGCATAGGAAGGGATTAGAAAGGGGGGATGAGGAAGGGTAGAGGAATGTAGCTAAGGGTTATCTATCGTACCCAGCTACGGTTTAAGGATCCTACCCGGCATTTGACTAAAAGTGATGCAGGACAAACCTTAGAAAACCTGCATAATGTAGGTCGGGCACTTGGTACTTGTCCCTCGCCTTCCGATGGCGGCAGAGTGGATTGCTGTAGGGACACAGCATTATGTTCTCCGTGCCTTGACCAGTTAAGGAGGCAGCTGGCCGACTGTTCCATTGGGATCAAAGAACAAATCTTAGCGTATGCCCAAGGTCTGCAACCCCGGAACATACACCTCTCAAAATAGGCCAGCCGTTTTTGGAAATTTATATATTATGAACACTGTTTCAGATGCATAAAATAAAATGTTTAGATATGTAGGCTTGCTTTAGAGATTTCAATGACATGTTTCAAGGGTAGTTAATATAGATTTAATTATATATATATATATATATATATATTGTAATAATTACATATATAATAATATATGAATGTGGCATAAATGAAATACAATAATGACTTTAAAGAACAAACAAAATTTATTGTGCCAAATTTAAAAACAATTATAAAACACACAAATTAATTTGGGATCTCAGGGTCTTGATCTTGGTTTGATAAATGGCAGAATTTAAATAATCAAAATTACATTTTCTTTTTTTGGAAATCAATGCGTCTGAACATAGACGCAATTTGTTGCGGAAGAAATAATACTAAAGATTGAATTTAACAATTTCAATTTTATCAAGAATTAACAATCTCATTCTATCGATAATTAAATAATTAAAGAACGATCTGACTTTTATCTTTTAAACACGGTTTACAAATAATTTTAAAGTTTTCCCTACTTACGGCCGCCCAGGTCTCATTTTTAGTTTTTCGTGCACAATTTTGGGGACGTCACTGATTCTAAATTCTCACAGACTCTAAATGTTCACAGGCTCTAATTGGTGTAGTTTGTTAGTTGGTTTAACACAAATTAGTTGGTTCTCGATGCTTTACTGCAACTAGTTGCTCTGTCTCCTTCCCGACTGAATATTGCTTTACTTTTTAATATTTGAAAGCATGTTTGTGACTGCACCACATTCTTTCGTTCTGACTGCCGACTGTAAAACTTTTCGTCTGGTCTATTCGCTGTCTGCTGCCCAACTGTACTGTTCAAATTTTTATGACTTGGAATTTTAGTCTTTTCTCCTCGCTGCCTACGGCCCGACTGTACTCTTCGTCTCGTAGATTTTGATCGCTCTCAACTGATCAACAATGTTTTATTTGCCTCGCCGGATTGTTGCGGCGTCCGCTCTATATCCACTAATAATGAGTCCTCTACATCCAACTTTCCAATTAGAACAATGTCTTAATTACCAATTACTACAATATATATATAATACCCGTTTGTGTAAAGTATCAGTTAGTGTTAATATCCCGATTCTGGATGCGTAAACATCTACTACTTCACATTTTATGAATATAAATATTAACAGTCAAACATTTATCATATTAACACTTAGTATTAAAATAAAACTATTTCTTTTAGTTACAGCCAAAATGAATGATCAAAGGCAATAAAATAGTTATAGGGTAACCAATGACAGTGTAATCGTAGTATAAGTGAATTATATTTGTCGATGTGACTGACATTAATTGTTGGTGCCGTTTTAATGTCATATAATGTCATATAAACGTAATCCGTTAGCGACATATAAATACAAATATGCATTTTATTGCTACCATTGCTATTATTTACCAGGTATCACATTTTGACAGAACATTGTATAATATTTATGAAGACTGTTAAAAGTATTTCTCAAATTAAAAGAAAGAAAATCATAGAACTATATTCATGATTTTGCGGAATACTGAAGACCCAAAATTATAAAAATAAATTATCGGGAGAAAGATTCCATAGAAACTCGTTTGGTACATATATTTATGATTTGTATTCATTATTTTTCTGTTACTATCTTACGAACCAGGTAATGAAAGTCTGTTTTGGTTTCATATGATCATTGTGGTAAATTATTTTATTTTAATCCCCTTAGAGCTTATTAAATTCGCTAATTCCATAAAAGAGCGGATTAAATGCCCTGGTAATCCCAAATGAATCTCGTTCGCTTCCATGACACCACCTCGGATGATGAAAACCGATCAATTGAATTTCAATACGTTATTATCAATTTTCATTTAATTTTACGTTTTGTTGATTATGAAATTGAGTTCTGGAATTCATAGCGTTACGTGTGCTGAATTATTCACAGCTTGCGACTCAGGTTCTAATTCGGTCGCTTTAAGAAAGCGACGGTTTGAGTGAACGAGGCACCTTCGTTACCATTTTAAGTCTCATTTCATACTATAACAGACGTTCACCTCAAAGTATCAATAAATTATTACATTGCAGTCTGGTATGAAAATGTTGGTTGACTTTCTCCCTATATCACTTTGAGTGAAGTTAAAATTTTAATATATTCGTTTTTTTATAAAAAAAATTATAATTTGGCCTTTTATATTAGTTTTTTGACATTAAATAAAATTGATAAAGCAAACCATTACTATAATTTATTTTTATGCCTAACAAAATGAAAATAATTAACCTATAGACTTCATAATGGAAGTTGCTGCATAGTGGCTTATGAAAATTAAATTAAAGATGTCAAATCAATGTTTTTATTTGTTTAATAAAAATTCATATATTGGTACATAATATAATTATTAAGTATCTAATATGTTTTACTACGTTTTGCCTGGCTTTTATTTTTTAAAACTGAGAAAAGTTTTCGAATTAACGTATAACTGAAATTGTCAGTTTTGTTTTACTACCTTCCTTACCATTATAATTCTTACATAGTTTTAATATTTGTAATAGAGATTGAAATTATTTTACTCCCAAAATATAAACTCAAAGCTTTTGTTTCACCTTAGTAGAACGGTAACTAAAATCTTAAAAAATTAAGTCTAATTGCTTACTAACAAATTTTATCTTTCATTTCTGTAAAGTACTTATTGCTTTCATATTTAAAATTACTTAATGTAATTTTTCGAAGCTTGTTACTTTTAATCCTAGTTGATATACAATTCGTTTTGAAAGTGAAGTTAAATTTTCTTCTTGCTTAACAAACTTGCAGTGTATTTGTCACGATGCCTTGAAACGGTTCTTGTGTTCTACTAATATCCTTAACTTTGTCTGTGTATCCTTCATCTTCTGCATATTCATGAGACTTAGCTGTATTAATACCCGTCGCACTTGTGGCGAAGTGCAAAATTGTGGCTTAGCAAGATATCAGAGTCAATAGGGCCACCTACGGATTGGAAAGCATTGCTTGTTTACTCGCTTAATTAATCCATTTAAACATATATGGCATTTCAGTTTCATTATTATAGATTTTTTTTCGCATTAACCATTTAAAACACTGCTAGTTCACTCTTCTTAATCCATAAAAAGATAAAAATTCATGATAAATGCTGGATTGATGAAAAACAGAAGGGTTGCGTATGACATGTGCTGTCGTTATTTTTGAAGAAATGAAAGAACGAAATTATTTAACCACATAATTTCCAACATTTGGCATTCTATAGATTAAAATGTTTCAATAATGTCTTGTTACAATTTTGATTTCTTTTCATATATTAGTTTGTGTTTGTCTACAGTTTGTACTATTGATAGGAAATAGTTTCGGACTAGTTTTCTCGTCAACGCTTTATTACTCATTGCTCTATTATCATTTTTTGGATTCAATTTTGTTTGTTAATTATTGGCTCTATATATAAGTTGATAAACTGCCAATTGTTGTTTAGCTTATAGATTTATCCGGTTATAATGGGTGGCATATAGCTGGGCACAAAGCGTGTAGAGATAGGGTGGGTGACAGAATGTGGACTAATGAGTTGTCTTCCTTATTATTATTACGGACAAAGTAATGAATACCATTAAGAAGAGTATTATTAAGAACATTTTTATGTGTATAAAGTAAGGCAAATAAGAACGGATTTCATGCCGCTTGATAAATGTTTGCTTTACTTAAAAGGTTTGACTGCATTTAATTTCCCATAATTTCTCCAATATGGGTAAAAAAATAAGTAATCAGAATTTCTTAGAGACACTCTTGAATTTTAAATTTTTCTAGTGGCGTATAAAATTTATACATCAACTGTGTTGCAGTAAAAATCAAGTTGTTCCTGATGGCAGTTTGGTATAAATATCTTTCTTGTCCCTATATCACGACGAATTAAAGTTTAGTTTTTTTTGGTTTACAGCGTTCATTTCATTTGAAGTAAGGCTACGTTGGAGAAAACAACTTTGACTTAGTTCGGATTCGGTGATTGATGGCAAGGTCGGAAAATAAGTTTTCAGAAGACGATCAGCGTTTAGAAACTCCTTAATGTTACTAATTCTTCTAGATTCTACAGAAGTTTATTATGTTTCAGATTGACATTACGATATAAAATAACATAATACGCTAAATACGTTTTTTTATAACGTAATATGTGAATAAGTTGGGAATAAAGTAAATATTATCGTTAAGTATTATCATAAACTTTTAAAAAACGTTAGACAATTTTATTTTGAATTTGTTATTATCAATGTTCTAACGAAAATGTTTATCCATTTGTAATCTTTACTTTGAGTAAATGTTTTAATTTTAAGAATTTTAAAAGTTACTTCTGCCGTTTAATGCCAATAAATAACGATCTCGGATTGTTTCCATTATTATGATTTATTGCTTGTGATTGACAAAGTGTTTGTCAATAAGCAATTAATTCGAGGATTTATCTACTTCACTTGGATCTAGTAATTTATCAATGAGTTAACTAACTGAAACAGAGGTAAAAAAACTCCCAGTTCTTTCATGACGCGAACCGATATCAATCGTAGGTTTTGTTGAATTAACTTACTCTGGTGACAACAACAAAAAATTATTGGACATATTTCTTTTGAAACAAACTAAGATATTGATATTAGTTAATATTATATTATTTGATTTTTTCCCACTGATATTGAAAGGGCGTGAGACGATTTAGCGTCTTAAAGAATGTCAATGCATGAGCCGAGACAGGCTCGTGTGTCCTTAGAGACCGCTTTGTCCTTTGTCTCTGCTGCGTGGGACAAGGCGCAGATGTGCACACTCTGTCCCTGTTATTCTAGCGTTTTGTTATCCCAGCAGGCAGATTGAATGTTTGTTCTGATAGCCCGATACGTCCTTGATATGTCTGCGCTCTGCAGAGCACAAATCGCTCGACTGGTTCCTTGAGTGACAGAGCGTCTGTCTTCGACTCGAGAGGAAATCCTTTTTATTTCCTATTAAACCCCTTTGAATATTTGAACAACATTTATCTCAACTTTCAGACAACTTATCATAGGATTTCTTGTAAGTTTTAATAACGTCTTAAAAATAGTTCTGACAGGATAAAATTACTAAAATGAAATTCAGGCCAGATTCCGGCTTAATATAAATTTTAAACCTAGTTACAAAGAGGATAATATCTACTAAATAAATATAATTTTTAACTTGAATTTTTCAATAGAATATCCATCATGTGCCACTACAATCATTACTTCTAGATATATTTCTCATAGGCCTACGGACGACTAGCTTGATTAATTCTGGACTAAGAGACATGAATAAAATATGCGAATAATTTACATTGAGATTGTATAACATATATCAGTAATAAATAGAAATGAATGCTGCAACATTTTATGCCACGCCATTTTGATTGTTTTTCAGAGTGTGAGAAATGGTGTGTTCCGTTCACCCAATAAGGACTTTCCTATGGAAATCTTTAACTTTAGATTGCATTGAGTACAGCATAAAATTGACTATTAAATGAAAAATTAAGAACGTTTTTACTAATGAAGGAACCTAATAACATTCTAAATAATTTCTACTGTA
Source organism: Zhengitettix transpicula (assembly GCA_037074705.1). Lineage (NCBI taxonomy): Eukaryota > Metazoa > Arthropoda > Insecta > Orthoptera > Tetrigidae > Zhengitettix > Zhengitettix transpicula. Next base: position 40,525,792 of record CM073592.1, on the reverse strand, counting down.
TGAAAAATTAATATTTTTTCTTTTAATAATAATAATTACAAGAACAGACAGTAAATAATTACAGATACGAAAAGCATTTTGTAATAACAATCTACCTATTTTACTGAGCTTGACAAATCAATTAGAATCGTAAAAAATATGTTTGCTTATTAAAAGTAAGAAGCTGAATTGTACATGTAAAATGAAATAATTTTTTGCAAAAAACCCATACTCAATTAAAGTAATTTGTATTTACTATTAAAATTACAAATTTAGCGTTCGTTAATTTTCTTAGTTTATAATTAGTTAATTTTTCTGGCGTGAAACATTTTTATAAAAAACATATTGATGTGTTAAAATATTGTTTTGCAAACAACTTTTATTCGTATACTATTATAACACCAGTTATCATATATTTAACTGGCTGTTACTAAATTTCCTTCTATAAAATGTGTCTCGAATTATGATTTGTATTTATTTCATTCGTATTTGGTGTAAAAAATTTTTATTTTTATCTTAGCTTGCCATCGTTAACAGTCAAAAAGTTTAAATGTTCGAATTTACTATTAATAGTATTTACTATTAATAATACAAAGTAATATTTTATATTTTACGTATATTTTATTTATTTACGGTATTAATTTTAAAATTTGTAGCTTTATTTACTAACTTGCACCGCTTGGATCAATGCAGAATAATGAAACAAATCAGATTTATATGACTTGCTTGTATTTAAATTAAGTTTTATTACATATAATTCGTATTGACACAGAAAAATAAATTAGTTTGTGTAACGTAATATTTATAAATTTTCGTTTGTAATAATTTTATAATGTATTGAACGTAGTGTTTTTAGTTTGCGTTTTTTATGTTAAATGCAAATAAATGATTTCTCATTTACAAACTTTTGATTTATGTATAAAATATTCCAATTGAAAATTAACCATTTATAAATATCATATTCGTAGCATTTTGGTGGTTCAAATTATTCATAAAATATCACTAGATAATTTATTTAAATAAATATCTGATATGCTTTGAATCATACAATACATTGACGACGGGAATAATTTTTAAACAGATTTGATCGTATCCTAATTGAGTCAGCATTTTAAGGCCCAAGCAGTGTGGTCTAGTCTTTAATTATTAACTCCCATCCAGAATGACATATCAGTCAGATTCCAGTGCTAAGTTACTTCATTTTCACAATTGTCCAACACTGGACTAGTGATTTCCGATCGACAATCTGTTTCGTCCTCTATTTTGTATGAGGTGAGAGATTTCGACGCTAACAATGGCGATAATCAAAAGCGAATTACGTAACAACATTATAGTCTTAGTTACTCGATATATTTTACGTATGCATTATATTTAAATACTAATGGTATAATTCTTGGATTTGGTTTTATGATAAATTAAAAATTGTATGTTTTATGGAGTTATGAATGCAGAATCCTACTTAAGAAAGCCATCAATTTCATTAAATTAGTTGATATACCAAACTGTTATTATTCAATACACACCCATAACTGTGAACGAAAATGAGTTTAATTTATTCTTAGTTAATTATATTATGTTTAGATTTATAATTATGTTATCAGTGGTAATAAAACTGTAATGCGTTAAAAGAAAATAGCATCTTTGTTATATATATATATATATATATATATACACATAGTAAACGTGTGTTTTAGCTTAGTTCTGATTAAAATAATCTAAAAGTAAAAATAAAAAGGTTTTACTTAATATAACTGAATATCTAATTGATTTATATGATGGTAGAAACAATTGTAATCCTGCTCCTTCAGTTGGTTTATTCTAGAGGATATTAAATCCAGCAGGATTATAAAACGTTGAGATGATTGTATATTGAGCAATCACCGATAGTCACCAGGCTGATATTGCTATAATTGAAGTGTGTATGTACGAAGCAATATCGTCCTCGGCGTTGGAGTATAATTCTAGGCCTCATCACAAATTCATTGTATGATAGAGCGAAAGCGTTGTCAATCGTTGGTTGTCGATTGAAAATCGACCGGCCGCAAATTGAACCTCTTCCCACTAGTCGGTCCAAAAGTTTAATGCTTCTTGTGGCAGAAATGGATGTACACAGCAATGAAACCTCGAGATGGAATTGTCGCGGTATCAAAATAACTTCTTTAACGACTGTTCCGTAAAGTGAGGACTCGTCAAATGAATATTTATCAGAAAAATTTGAATACACACGGTTCCGAGTATAATTTACATTCAACATGTGTAAAGGTAGGACAGGTAGTCCATCTTACTTTTTTTTTTATTAATTTTGAGAAACTATGCACACAATTCTTCAAATTTAACAGAGGTATATAAATAATTATTCGTATTTAATCGTTAATTTTATTTTTGAACTTTTTTTATACGATTTAATTTGTTTGTTACAAGATTGAGTTAATTATTGGCAACACACAGATAGTATTGGTTCTTAAAAGTTAAATTAATAACTTTCAACATTTTCGCCAAATGTCGCGGACCACATTAGGTGGGACAAAACATTAGGCTACGAATAAGTCGTCAACACCAATTAAAAATACAAAGACATTTAGAAGAAAGTAACGCGTCGTAGATATTAATAGTCCCTTTGGACAGTAATTGTATTATTATTATCATAATTATTCAAATTAATCTGAAAAATTTCAGAAATTATTCTTGCCTACTTTCAATACACAAAGTTTTAGGCTTATTCAACTCAAAAGTGTGATTATTTGACATTGTTTTATTATAACAGATTGTTTGTTAAACGGATTTTTATAATTCGATATGTGTTCTTTAATTTCAGTCTTGAAGGCACTTTGTGTTTGTCCAATTTAGAAAACAGGTGAATAATTGCAGCAATAACTTATTTGTGCTTGTCGTAATAATTAATATTTTCGTTACAATTTTTAATAATTAGAGATAGTTAATAAAAAGATTTGTAAATGATGTTGATGTTGAAAGAGTTAATAAACTCCTGAGACTATTAGTAGATATTTGAAACAGGAAAAACTATGGTTTTAACGTTTTTATTTAAATTAAGCAATTTTCCTCTACATTTAGACGATCGATTTGCGATCGAATGTCGAGATAAAAATGATTACATTTGTGTCCTATTCTTATACATACGTTTTTTTTATAAGTATTAAAATTACCGACGATGTCGACATGAAAAAAATTTCAGCTTTATATAAATAACTTTTGAGACTTTTCATTCGTATTGGTAAGTGCCCACGTCTCGAGTCAAAACTTCACCTTCGATAAACTTTCCCTTCTTTCTTTGACTCTACTTTAAATTCCAAAGGTCGTTACGAATGCCACCCCATTTCATAATCCTCCGTACCGCGGCTCAGTATAATTGTCGTCTCATTTACAAGTCTTCTTCGCAGACATTTTTATACTCTCAACAAACCAAATCTTAAGGATATTATTTCTAGTATGTGAAGATATTTTTATTAAATATGGAATTCGTTTAATGGGTTCCATTTTTAAATAGAATTATGAGTTCCCTGCAAGGGACGTACCTGCCAAACTGTTTTTACTGATCTTCCGAAAGTTTAATCTTTATTAATATATTATTAATAAATTATTCTAATGCCACTTTTAAGATTATAAAATTTTACATCCATATTATAATTTTCTTCTGCGATATCACGTCTTTTTCTACCCAGAATGCGAGTCAGCCTACGCTTTAGTATATTTTCCGCTTATTGTACTCGTACTGTTATTGTTTTAATTTTTTTGATGCAAACACACTCATATATGTATGTATTGAAACATGACTGTCCAGCCACATCACAAATCTGAATTACGTTTTTCATTAGTGACGAAATTGGAAGTATATCGTAATAGCATAAAACGGGATGCACATTGATGTATTAACTGGTAGTATCTTTTCGCCTTGAAGTCCAAGTATATGGTATTTCTAATATGTTAATGAAAATATCAATGTACCTTCTGTTTTTCTTATTCCCTTTCCTCTTGGGTATTCTCGTATGTTTCTGTCCCCACTGGTGTAGAAATACATTGATTAATCATTTTGATCACACTCATTGAAACATTAGTTTTATCTCACCATATAATTATTATTTACCAAATTCTTCAGCAAACACTTCACTAATAGTTACCATTGAATATAAAATTGCCATCGTAACTAATTCAGGGAAAAACTGTGAGTCCTAATTATTTATTTTATTGATATTTCAATCAACGTGTTCAAAATCAGCGATGAAACGACTTGAATTTCTTTTTCCATTTAATTTTAGGCATGACAAGTGAAGATAAAATATTTAATACATGTATGCTATTACAACAATTTATTATTTTAATAATGTTTCATATTCTATTGTAATTAAATTCATAATTTGACTTACAAAAAAATGAATAATGATAAGAAGTTATTACAAGAGGGATTGGTGACTATTCCCCTTCAGATATCTGGAAAAATCTGAGAATTTCTAAATTATATTGTCAAAATTTAAATTTTTATTGTAAATGTTATGCAAAGTTGTGAAAGGATATATGTGTTTTACGTTCCACGAAATAAAATCATATTTTTGAGCCACTTTTAATTTTTAGAAGTGTATACACTTCATTTCGAAAAAAAAACACAAAACGTTATTATGTTTTTAAACAATTATATGCTAAATACATGTTAATGACAAATAAATTACGTTTCTGCAGTTTTTTAATTGTTTGAATAGCTAGAAGCATTAGTTAAACACAAGTAAAAAATATAATTATTCTAATATTTTCAAAATTTTTACAATGTCGAAAATTAAATGGTTCATTAGTAAATGTGACATAGAAGTGGAGCTAAATTATAACTCATTTTATGTTATAAACTTTAATTCCGCTGTACCACAATGCTGCGTTAATATTTACAACAAATATAAAATGTTAGGGTCTATTCTGTAACCTTTGCTCATTCGACCGCCCAAAGCGAGGGAGAAAGTTCCATTATTCAGCAACATTGAGAGACGAACATGTCGGGAAAATGGGGGAGAACCAGTCTTTGGAATCGGGATCAATCACCAACACGCCAAGACCCGTATCTCGCTCCAGGTGGAAGCACAAAGAAACCGCCGCGAAACTTTTTACCTCTGCTCAGAGCAATACTTCAAACGCCGAGACTGCCTCTCCAACAATAAATGGCATTTCTGTTTCCTCCCCCATTCTTCGGGCCCTGAAATTGAGCAGAAACAGTAGCTCCTAAATCTCTTTCTGTTCCTTACAGTCTCTATCAGCTTGAAAACCATCTGAGTCACATACTCGTACTGTTCAAACGAACTGTCTACTGCTTCAAACTGAAAGTGAATATTTCATTTTTGTTATTTATTTAATTTGAAATTTCATTCCAGATTCTATTATATTCTGAACCTGCACTTAATCACGGAAAGGCCTATTTACAAAGAACGTGCATATTATACAAAACATAATTATAGTTTAAATAGATGACTTAAGATAATTTTTAATGTGTTTATTTCGTATTTGAGAGTACAGATGTTTCCTCTTTGCTCTAAAAAACCATCATGAACAGGAACTTTACCATAAGTAAACTTCGATGGTCAATGAACCAAATTATTCTCAGTGATAGGTAGGCCGCACGCTTTACATCTTCTTGAAATCCAACTTTAAATTTTTTTTGAATTGAAGTAAGGAGATTCTAGAGACGTTTATTTGGTATTATATTGTCTATATGGTTGATACGAGGAACCTAGAAAGGTGAGGTCGAAGTGTCTGAAGGATTAAATATAAGTAAAAATTATTAATTCTTACGGGAGAAACAATAGACACTGGTCTCGGTAGAAAAAGCAGCGCTAAGGATCAGAGAACACGATACCGAGTAATATTTAAAAAATAAAACTATTAATTAAAGTCTTTTTCAGAGAGCAACTGACTGCTGCTCACTTAAAAACTTTTACTCCATATTTCTAATTTATTCTTCTCCAATTTTCCAGATGCAAAGAATATTCATGACAGTCTAAATGTCATTTTTGTCCTACCTCGTTTAGACAAATATATATTTCTAGTGCCATTTATGACGTTGTCTGTCTGTCTGTTAATATTTAGTAAAATGTGATTGAAGTGAATATCTGAAGCATGAACCGTGTATTAAAATTAAAATATTCATTTTACTAAAGATACCTCTTATAATTCATTATGAGCTAAAAACTTGAAGCATACATAATTTATTAACTATTTAATTCTCCTTTTAATTAATGGTACTCATTTAATTACTCACAACTATTGTCTTGTACGATTAGAAGTGATAAAGTTATGGACTCAAAATTACCAATTTCTAAATTTGACTAATATTTCATTAATTCACCAATTTATAAATAAATTTTCGTAATTTAATTGAAAAGGAATCAGACATGACTGAAATATATTTCAGTAATAAGGCAGGAACCAGCCGTATCCTTCCTCTGTCAAGAAAAGGCAGCGATGAACGTCATCGGAAGTTAGTCTGGTCGGATCAGGAAAGTGATTATCGGCTTCCAATACAAGAACAGCCTCCTCCTGGGGTTTATGCTGGCGCCAGCTCACGCAACTTCGACTCACGTACTTCGATAACATTGCGGCGTAAGTGATAAATCAATATAACTTCGGCAGCACTGGCCTGAAATAAAACGCAAGAGTGCGAGGATCTCATCTTGAAACTTCAAATAATCTATATTAACTGTAGTCAGAGTTATGGTGTTCCGCAACGATTCCCTGACTTATGTAATATAGGGAAAATTTCGAAGTAAGACAGCTGGTATTCATACACAATAACTAAAAAAACTTTTTAAAATTCTAAAATTTTACAAAAATCATAAATAAATTACCTGAAAAACACATCAATAAAAAATTAATTTAGAAACATGCATATATATATATAACAAGAAAAATGGATAGAAAACATACTGTAGTTCAAGGTGAAAACTGTACAAACATAACCCTCAGGAAACTGTTCCGGAAACTAAACATAGTGAATACTATTCATTGTAAATTTATATGAAAATATTTACTTTTCTTTAATTTTAAAATAATGTTTTCTGGACGTTTAATGTTTACAAACAAAATAGTAAAAATTTCTAAAATGTGTTGATAATATATTTATAAAATGTGTTGTTACAGTGTGAAACATTGGACACAAAATTTAGTACGTTTTTGTCAATTCAGTAATAATAGCATCAGTTGCTACAGAGGCCAAGTCTGATATTTCGAAGACTGGTTGCCACTTTTTATAGGAGTAAAACTTGTTGAGACGATTTATGATATATATCTATATATGTTTAACAGTTTTAATCTGATATAGACTTGTCTTATAGCATTTATTATTTATGATATTTCATTAATATTTTATGAAAAAGGACACAGCACAATAATCGAAAAATTCACAGTTTTTATAATGATTTCCGTACACTCCAGTATTCATAAATTAAAAATGTAAACAATTAATTAATTAATATATTTGGAAACCGCGGTATTTACAAATTGTTTGGTAACCCATTGTTTTTATTCATTTCGTAAGTCAATTGTAATCTCACAATTACCAGGTTTATTTTAGATTTAATCTTCCGTTTAACCACATGAATAGTATATGGATAAGAAAACCCCTTATTTTAGTATTAAATTTTTCCACGTGTTGATGTTATATATCATATTAAGTTGTAAATTTTCGTTGCAAGCGAGCGAAGGGACAGTGGAAGGTTTTGTTCCTGCTTCGGGACGCGGAACGACGCTGTAAAGTATATATGATGAAGGGTTATGCTGGCGAGGGGCAGTTAGATAAGGAGACCAGATAGGCGAAGGATGCCACATAAAACTGTATGAACACACGGGCTGCAGACGCGCCGGAGAGATTGAATAGAGCACAGAAAGATCATTCGCTTCTTTCCAGAATTTATGTGTCAGAAGATCTGCAGTGCGCTCTGGAAAGGATTCCATTCCTTCCAGAACAGTAGCCACAAGTGTCCGGAAAACAACATAAACATTTCATTTTGTAGAAATATTTTCATAATATTTAATTTCTGCTTGAGAAATATTTAAATGATAAAATAACCTCTAAAAATTCAAGTTATTTAAACATGATAGAAACACAGAATGGTCGAAATTATTGGATTGAGAAAAATTAAGTGTTAGGTCATTTTTTTTATTTAATATTATCGGTTAACGAACAGTACCCTCCTGAAATTGTAATATATAACTTCACGGTATAAAATATCAATAATTATATTATTCTAACGTTTAATTATAAATGTTAAATAGCAGACAGAATAAGAAACAGGGAGAAATCTCTCAAGATAGCCAGCTGGAAAAAGCAATAAAATTAGTTGCACATCCTAAAAATCTGTAATAATTTAACTTGAAATACCGATCCAGTTTTGGTTATATAACATAAGCCTTATGATTTACAACGACAATCAATTGTCGAAGAAACTTTGACGTGTAATTTTGATAAGACACTCTACTGCAAGAAGGACTGATAGATGAGATTATTTATCCAGTGTTTCTCTCTTGGTTTCAAATTAGGTCCATTTATTTAAGTACATAAACGATTCCCTCAGTCAAATATTTTTCCTGTTTACTCTCCAAACGCCATTTTATTGATTTATTGGCACGTTGATGAAGCGGTAATCGAAGATAATAATAGTTCACAATTGAAATATTAGCTCTGTCAAAGACATGTAAATGGCCAAAACTGAATAAATATAATATTTAGCACTTCGTACGATTTCAATCATTACAATAACGGTGTTGTTCATTTGGAGTTCACTGCACGAACTTTTGTAGTAACTATATATTATTTTTAGTATTATTATTATTTACAGAAACTTTATAGAGTAGATATAAAGAAATAATACTGGGAATATAGAAGAAAAATTTTATTTTGTAAATTTAATTAAATATTTTTAATTATTAATTTGTGTAGTGTCTGTAATCAATGCATGTGTATAACTTCTCTAGGGCAGAAAAATGCTCGAGCTCCTCGCAGACATAGGACTGGGCAAAGAAATATAACCCTCCATAGTTCCATATTTAAATTGAAATTGATAATTAAATATCTACACTAAGATTATTTTGAATTATTATACTATGTTTTAACCACGTACAGTAGCCAAGGACAATTTTGTTGACGCGACTTTAAACCATCCAATAAAAAAATGCATAATACAATTTTTTTCAGTAGAATTTCGATTCTCTATCTAATATACTGCTGAAAATGTAAACAAATGCATTGATTTATCATATAAGTATATATATAATATAATATTGTGGATATTATGGAGAAAGTTAGACTTAAATAGCGTACAAACGTGACTCAGTGATGTAAAGTTTTTATGAGTCACTGTGGCAATGAATGTGTATTTAGTAAGAAATTTTGATTTTTTTTTAATTTCAAACTTTGTACACCTTAATTAAGGGAAATCGGAAAATGAGGAATCTTTGGGGAGGATTGTGATCGTCCATACAACTGAATAAATTTTATCATTTTAACATTTGGAATTAATGAATATTCTGATGAATATATAATGTAATTGAGAAGTAATGTGTCTGAAATGTGAAACTAGGAGAGACGGGTTTAGCTGCTATTCAAGGTAGCGATGCATGTAATTTTTTGTTTATAGAAATATTAAGTTCCACTACAGATATATAGTTATGCAGTGTAACCTTCATTTAATATGTGCTGTTCTTCCTTACTATTTGTGTTTGGCCTGTGAGCAAGAATGTGTGATGTAATTACGATGTTAATGAGAGTAGACGAAGCAAGTAATTGTGTTGCGGTAGACAGATGTAGATTAAGGACGACGTCTGCCATTGGCTGCACAAGACAAGCGACGTACAATATCAGGATCATGTAGTTATAAGGCAGCGGGATTAGGCGCTACATTATCGCGTTGGCACGGGCCTTTGCCTCTATGCGCAGAGCTGTGATGTCATCCTAACAAGATTACCACCCCCTTCCTGCATATTGATAGCACCGCACTATTCACACAGGGATCAGACCGCCCGCGGATTATTGCGGGCAAATATTTGCTGTCGAAGACACGGAACGCCGTTTGCCAACACGCTACAATAAATATTTAAGTGGCAAAGAAAACCTAAATTACTGACTACAAGATAAAGTACACGATGCTTCTCCAACTAACTCGCTGCTTGTGTAAGAGATGCTTCGTGTTAAGCAAGGGTAAGGTGCGGTAGTTAATCATGAACGAAATGAGTTGAAGATAAGTTTGAGCCCGCTGCTGCGTTGAACTAACACATTTTTTAGTCGGGAAACAAATGATTGTTGGGCCACATAAAAATAATTTGACATTATTGGTTACCATTTAAGGGCTAACAGTTTCAAACTTAAATTTTTCTTTTGATTAGTTTTATGTACAATTGAATGACCATGTTCGGAATTCAGTGATAATATTAATTGAAAGACACGTCGCATGGTACGAAATTATTTTTGGTAATGAGAAAACACATGAAATCATATTAAATATGAAAGGAATAAGTCCAGGTCTCTATGACAGAAGAAATCAACTGAGTTGTTCAATTTATTTAACCATTTGAAGACAGTCAATTTACAATTTATAGTTGCATTAACCTATTGGTCATTAGCGACTTACATCTGTTACATTTACAGCCACTTTTGTTTACTGTACAAATATTGGTATTTCGATTGTCTTTTTTTCCTTTCGTTTCTAACCTCACACTGATTATTTTGGCTTATATCCCTAGTAATATTTGTTTCTAAAACCAATTATACCTGTCAGAAATCTGAAACCAGATTAATAATATTTCTACTTTAATTATTTCCGCCAAACCGTGTTTTTATTTAATTGTATTAAAACATACATTGTTATCGATTCAAGTCACCTATTCTATATTTCTACTTAAGTGAACCTTTTTTGGATGTAACAAGGTTACGCTTATCGTTGAACCCATACGTTTTGCTGTTACGAAAGTTATCGTCGCTCAGAACTTAGTTTTAATAACGAAACAATTTGATTAGCCAAGTCAATTTTTTTTTCTAAGAGAACCTGTTATTAAAATTCGTACCGACTGAAATCATACATTCAACACTCGTAATCCTGGATTGAAAATGTTCACCTTGTGGACGTAATATTACATATTTAACGTGTGATTTAATTAATAAAACTTAATACGACCTTTGTATTCAGACAAATTCAGTACGACAACCAATTACACAGGGAAAATAATGAAAACATAGTTGGACGTTTAGACCCTACTTTGCGCCTTTCTCTAACAGAATTTGAACATAATAAGTAAAACAAAGTTTTAACACCTACGATATACACAAAAATACCAAAGAACATAACATAAGACTTCATACAATTTTTATTTTTATTTTTATTTTTTGTGTTAAGTTTAATATTGAAACTTAATAATTTTTATGAATGATATTTTTGAAATGATTATTTTACTATAATGAGTAATATATTATTACAAAGAAAGAATCTAGTACGAATAATATTAAATTAAATGATTATACCTTTGAACGTGTACAGGATTTCACATATTTAGGCTCAAAACTTAGCAGTGAAAATAATGTGGAAAGTGAAATAAAACAACGTATCATCAATGGTAACAGAACTTACTACATGTATGGAAAATTAATGAAATCCAATATGTTAAATAGGGAATTGAAGTTAAAAATTTACAAAACACTTATAAGACCTGTAGTGATATACGCTTGTGAAACTTGGACCCTTAATAATAATGATAAGCACTTACTCAGAATATTTGAACGCAAGAGACTGACAAGGATATACGGACCTGTATGTACGAATGGAGAATGGAGAATTAGAACAAACAAAGAACTAGAGCAGCTGATGAATAACGAGGACATTATTAGGTTTATCAAGAGCAGAAGGTTGGCCTGGAGGGGACACGTACTTAGGATGGATGAATGCAGAACACCTAGACGGATTATGGACTGGAAGCCAATTGGGAGGAGGAAAAGGGGGAGACCCCGGACAAGATGGGTAGATGACATCGAGAAGGATATACAAACGATGAAAGTAAGAGGATGGCGGAGACTGACACAGGAGAGGGCGGAATGGAAGAAAATTGTTAATCAGACCAAAACTCACATTGGGTTATAGTGCCAATAAAAGAAGAAGAAGAGTAATATATTGGCGTTTTTATTTTTAAATTTGTGATGATATATATTACAGTGTTTAGCAATCGGGTTATGTTTTCTGGTTCTAAGCTTTAAATTAAATTTACGTTCATTAATCCTCGTCGGTCTGGTCGATGTAATATGAATTACGATCAGTGCAATCAATTCTATAATCTACATTATTTGGGGTGAAAATATCGGTAGGATCTTTGTAACCGTTTATTAAAACCAAAAACGAAGGTTTATACTTTTAAATAAATTCTTTATAACTTTGTTGCTGTTGGCGCTGAAATTAATCTTATCTAATCGTATTTTAATATATTAATATATAAAGTCAATAGGGTGGTGGTTTTCTAATTTTTTAAACATCATTAAGATTTTCAATTTGATAATCAATTTTCTGATGCTAAAACAGCTTTGTCTACTAAATGTTTTACTATTTCTCGTTTCTAAGCAAAGGAATGATCAGTTGAAAAATTCAGAATACGGTCTTAAAAAGTTTATGGTTTCAATTAAAATATAGACATTCACTGTGGCGATAAATAGATAACTCTAGGAACTTAATTGAATAATTTTGTTCCACACTCAATGGTATTCAATAGTTGTGATCGGCATTTACAGTTTTCTTTTAATATTTCATTGAACAATGTTATAAAGGATAATATCACCAAAACGACGATTGTTAATTATTGGTTTGATTATGAGCTTTGATTTTAATCTATACAAATTCTGTACAATAAGAAACTCTTAAATTATTATTAAACTTTCCACATTCAGGGTCAGTTCAGTTGAATATACAGCAGGAAATCATTTAAAAACATAAACTCAGTCTGGTTTAAATAATTTATTATCACGCTTCGCCTTCTTAATAAAAACTAAACTAAGACAAAGACAAACAAAACACCGAAAGCAAAACCAAAGATATAACCAATACTGCTTTGTATTAATATTAACTTATAAATAAGTTTATTACAGTACACAAATATTTATTATAGTCTTACACTTTCAGAGTTCTTTTTAATATTATTTAGTGTGAATTAGAACGTGTGAAAAAGCTGAAAGTTGCGAAAGACAGTTGTATTTTTTTATATGAAGCCTCCTTTCTTACCACTTTTTAATATATTAATTTTTATTACATTTATTGATGATTTAATTTACGTCTCATAATGATTTTGTAATGGTAAACAAGTTCCGATTATATTATTATATTATTAATAATGTAATCTTGTTATTAATTGTACGCGTGTGAATACTACGCAAAATTCCATCACTCCAGGTTACTACCCCATTGAGCGTCGTAAAGCGCTCATCGATGGCGTGTGATTTAGAAGCTTCCATGTCAGGATCAACGCTTCATGTGGCTGCTAATCGGGAATCAAATGTAAATCACAAGCGGAGCGAACTATGATTTACAGTGTAGGCACTGGACCATGAACACGCGGCGTAATCAATGACGGGGAGGTACACCTCATTACTTGCCAGTGGCCTGTGTTTGGCTTCATATCCCATCCCCGACAAATTCTATCATCCGTACACACATATTTTGCAATCGGGAAATAGCTAAAAAATAAACTCAAATAAAAGTCAATAAAACACGCACTTAACACAAATGCTCCGCAAGATAATATCAACATAACTTATTTGGAATACGTGTGTACACTTCTCGTCACCAAAATTGAGCACCTCTATTGAATGCAACACGCAATACATATTATATTTTTGTGTTTATTACCTACAGTTTGCTGAGAAAGACAATAGCTCATCCCAGTGTTAGGTGTCTGACGTGTTTGCTACTACAATAAATAATCATATTTAAGATTAAACACAAAACTCAGATAATGTTAATTTAAAATTCCTAAACACTGCTCCTATATCGTTCAGTCACATAAAAATTAAAGACATGTCTTAAAGAATCCTTTAACATTTGTCAAATACCAAGATATGATTCTAATAGGTGATTTAAGTAAAAAAGATAATGTATTTTTTTATTCCTAAAGACTTTTGAAAACAACAGTTTCAGCGTAAAAAAAATTAACTGTTTCTACAATAAATATTATTTTTACTTTCGTGTACATTTTGTACGCGTATTTGTAATTTCGTTATAATGGTTGCGAGCTGAAAAGATACCTGCGTAGGTAGACAAAACCATCTCAGCACCCATTCGCTAAACGGAAATTGCCAGCAGCTCTCCGGTAATAGATGAGGCCCGAGCGTAATTACAGAAACTGTGACGCCATCTTGCTCTTTGCCGCACGAGCGTCACAAAATGTAAGCAGTTTCACCTGCAATCGTTGCATTGATAGCACTCCACGACGTCGTCAATTAAATTACTGCACTCCCCTCAGTAAAAATATTTCAGATAACAAAGAGTGCCGCATAATATAAATTAGATGTAATTATCGTCAATAACTGTAAAACTCCGTTATCATAATCATTTATATTTATTTGTTTATTTAGACTCAAAAGCGTGACGAGAAAAAACTATATATATTTTGAATATATTTTTATCCAAATGAATTATTTCACAAAATAATAAAATACAAGGCATTTTGTATAAATATGAAATCTAACCGTATTTTTCATCGGCATAAAGGTTTTAAGCTTTAATAGTACTAACTAGTATATTTTTGCATGTCAGCGTTTAACGACGTTTCAAATATTTCTGAAAGTAGAGAATTGTTTGTACGAATAGTATTTTGGCAATGATTCTCCCATTTAAATTAAATTTTACGAACAAAGCGAGGAGAGGGTGAATAGGATGGGATTTGAGAGACATTTAAACTACGATATCTGTGATATAGGTTGCTGATTATAAGTCCAGACTTGCAGGATTTGGATTTTTATTTGATCAGGGAGAAGATTTATTTCCTTATCTTCTGAAGGTTCAATGAGACCAATCCGGAAGTCGGTCACATATTGTATAACAGCCAAAAATTCCCTTCTCTTACGAATTAAATTACAGCAATAATTATTATAAGATACTTCCATAAATAAAACCTAAATTAATTCATTGTCTTAAAAAAATGATATTTTTCAGAACTTTTTATTTTTTGGTAGGTGATTCCCCGGCGCTTCCCGGGTAACTATATATTCAAATATTATGTAATAATTTGACACTAATATATTGTTATTTCGAATTATTTTATAATTGAGCCCTTTTCACCACCACATACGTTGGGTAAAATTGATCTTTCCAAGTATGGAGCGCGTCATTGTTCATGTCAACGACACACAAAACGTTGTAATCGACACTTAAGTTTGTGATTTTGAAAATTATTTTCTAAATGAGAGGTTTCACCCCCTATGTCACCAAAATGACGCTATTGACTAAACATCTATCTTAAGAGGCACAGTGATTGCCAGTATTCGTTTAAGGGACCCCTCCAAAACTATTCATTCGACGTTGAGGGCTTTTTTTTCAGTATTTTTGTCGCATCCTTCTAAAGCGACCCTTTCCTCATGCATTCAGTGGTTGAAAAACATCTTAAACTAAATGGCGTGTTGCAAATAAAATTTCAGAGACTCCGAAAATCATTTTTCCACACTATTATAGGTTGAGTTTTTATTATTTTCTCTGTATCTCTTTACCACGCCCGCCCCTAGGGATATATTACCCCAAGAGTGCCTTTTCCTTGATTTTTTGTCAAATGTCATGAATTTTTTAAATTTCCGCTTGCGTTTAACAGGTGATGTCCAATATACTTACATACATACTTGATTATATATAGACTGAATGTATGTATTTATATTTATTTATGAAAAACGTAATTGCTTTGTATTGAATTACGTCGTTTTCCTTAGAATAAAATGTGACATTTATTGAAGTGGCTCGATTGGATTAAATTTTTTTATTTATATTATCAATTGTCAATAAAAGGGAAAAAATCCGAAATATTCTGAAGGATATAAAACCATCATGTTGGATATAATACAAGATAGTTCAATAGATTTTTTTTTGTGATGTCATGAAAATATAAAATGTTTAAAGCAATATATTGTAATGAATGAAAACATTACATATTTGTTTTTTTATTCGTACTGGCGTCAGTGGGCTCTACGGCGGGAAAGCAATGATCAACACTGCTTTGGAACGCACAGTTGCATTCTCCAAAGCGTTCACCCGAGAACAGATGGACATTGGGAACGCGTTGGGGGTCTCACCTGTTGCTACAGAAGGCGCTCTACCCGTTGCTCACACAATGGCAGCGACGACGAGGATTAGCAGCCACTTTATCACTCAGCTGCTAATGCGGTTGTGAGTCGAGCGCTTGCCCCCGCCGGAGAAGATATGGCTCGGCAGTTCCTCATTCATATCGTACAGGTACGCGTCCGGAGGCAATTACGTGAACTGTTATTGCTACACGCCTCTTTATGCCTCTCACGTGAAGGAAAACAATTGTTTGGCTGTATTCAGCCCGTACCCATACAAAATAACCTCTCCTGTGTTACTAGAATTTACAATTGTAGACAAGAATAATTAAATCATTACTTACGTCTACTTGGTCAAATAAAAATTATTTTTCAACTTCCTTGTGGCACGATATATTAAATATTAAGGTATTGTCTTAAAGCAAAATTTTATAATTTTCTAGCAACACAAGAGAAGATATTCGATACCATTTCATAATAAATAATTACATTACGTGTAAGAACAATCATAAAAAAAATGTGAAAGAGGGTACAAATAACTTTTGAATATGAAGAAACGTTCTATTCATTTGGCAGCACATGATTTTCACATTTAAGAAAAATAAATTCATTAACTGTAACCGAAAATATTTATTTTTTGACTCTTTATAACAAAACTTAACGCCTTGAAATATTCGACGAATAGAAAATATGTTTCTGTACCATCAACGCGCCCTTATCTTTAAATAACAAACCGAAATGGAAACTCACTCCAACGTAGACTCTTAATAACCTTTCTATCTCTTTTCTCGTACCATCTCCAAATTCAGTTTATCGATAAGTCCATGGCTAGTAATGGCTAATGACTAAATTCTTCTTAAAATTTTCCATTAATATATTAAAAAATACTAATTTTTCCTTTCAGTAATGAATTTCTTACATTAAATTTTCTTATTGTGTTAGATTATGTAACTTATTTATAAAGGTCGCTTAATATTTTATTTTTAACATTCAGATATACGTTGTAATATATTTAATTTTAATCATTTATTTATTTTTTGCATTTATATGTAAATATTTTTAATTTGTCAATATTTCCCCACAAAAAAGTATACATTTTCTTAATTTTGTATGAGGTAATTTTCATAGTTTAATTTTCAAATTGTGTTATATTTTATTATTTACTACGTCAATGAATCCCATCAGAAACTCTCAATTTTCTTAGGCTGTAAATACCAACCTTATTAATAATTATAGAGAGAAAATAAATAAGGACGCTAATTCTCTGTGAATAAATTGACATGTAGGATAATATCCACTTCATATAAATAACGGTGTTTGTATTCTTCGGAACAATAAATAATATGTGTATAATATATTGTAGCAAATTCTAAGGAGTTTGTTGTATGCTAGATTTTTCTGTCTTCAGTTCGGCAGTACGGGCGATGTATTTCCGTAGTGCCCAATGTTTACGAACGTTTGACGATGGGTCAAACTACGTCTCGGGAGAATAATATAAAAGCCATAGGAAATAAACAAACGGGAGTCAGTAGTGGAGGAGGCTAGCCCGTGGGCATTCGCGTGGTTGTTGGTATTTGTGTCTGTAAAGCTTGGTCTAGTTGGACGGTCTGTCCAGGTGCGCCGTCGTTTGTGGTTGTTGGGTTTTTTTGTTCTGAAGTCATTCCGATCCTAAGCAGTTCTATGCTATAGTGGATCAAATTTGTATTTTTTGGTATAGCGAATCACACTCGAGAATCAGGCCAGTCCAAGGTTGGTAAAAGGCCCCGGGAGATGGTAATCTCGGGTAAAGCCGTCTATCTATGATAGCTCTGCCAACAAATCCTATCTCCACACCTCCTATGGTGACACTGGGCAATGCAGCTTTGCTGTAGCAAAGTGGAGAAGGGTGCTTAATGTGGGGTTGTGAGTTTGTTGTGATAATTGACGAACCATCCGTTGAAGGGTGTTGGACCGTTTGGGAACCAATTTTAACGGTCCAAGGTATTTGTTTGGTTTTTGTAAAGGATAGCAAATAATTTTTTGATTTCTATTATAAAAAGTTTTATAGTTTTGTGTTCATTTTGTAAACTCTTATGTTTCATTGGAGGCACGTGGGCGATCCCTGAGATATATTTCCCTTTAATATTTTGATGTACAACAATTTGGCATCATTATAGGGGTAAATATTAATTTAATTTTGGTTATTACAATATATATATATATATATATATTAAATTTAACATACATTTATTTGGGTAAATAATATTGCTTCTACTTGTCCTATTTCTTAATTATTGCTGTAATAAATTACTATTAATATAAATTCAACAGTGTAGTAATATTAAATTCCAAAAGAGTCTAAATATGCCTGTTATCTGAGCATACAGGTGTTACAGCTATAAAATAACACCTGCTGTGAGCAGGAAAATAATAATAATTTAAGACGTTTGGAAGAATGCAGAGAAAAGTATTATATTCAACGTATACGTCCTGATGGTATTACATGGTTTAGAACTATGAAGTTTGATGCTTTGTTTCTCATTAAGAAATATTTTCTTATAGCTATGTACTGTATTCTAGTTGTAAAAGTAAATCATTCATATTGTACCGGCACGTGGTGGTTGTTTTGCGGTAGAGAATCAGTAGTTCTTACGTTCGTCCCTCCTGCTCGTTGAGCGGATATTTCGATCCTGTGCAGCGTTACATATTGCATGGGAACTGTCGTCTTTGTGAGAGTCCCTTTCACTCGGCCGGCTACGATCTCTTTGTGTCAATTCGTGAGACTAGAATAGCCCAGACGCGTTCCTTTATGGTGCGTCGCTGGAGATCAATCAGGTCATTAGTTAATTCATGCCAGTTAAAGTCACTCCGCGACCTGATTAAAATAGCTTTAAAGAGGGCGTGTGAGGGAACGGAGCTACCTATACGATCAATTACGGCGACACGCCAATGCAGCGTTTCGGAATACGAATATGCTAATTAGTTTCTGTAAAACACCTGTCTCTAACAGATAATGAAATAGGAAATTTATTGACAGTGGTGTGTTGAAACATGTAGAGTCATAATTCGTGTATTGAGAACAGGAAAATTAGCAGACAACTTCGTGGAAGGGAGAACAGTAATGGGGAAAAAATAGACGGAAGCAACAAAACGAGATTAAAAAATATATTAAAGAACGACAAACCAAAGTTAAAAATTTGGTTGAAAGGATAGGCTGGAATAGAATTTTATTGCGATGGAACTAAAATTCTGTTTGGCGAATAGATTACTTTATAAAAATACAAAGTTAATATATTATTATTACAGAATTCATAGGTTAATTAATCACTTGGAAAAATTATTGAAAATATCGGACACATTAATCATTATTTTACTTTTGCGAATATAAACTTTCCACGATTTTAATATGAAAATTAATACTCTCTTTTTATTAATTTATAATCCAGGGATCGTTTTTCTTAAATGTTTATCCATGGCCGTCTGTTGCATCAATTTCAATTTACTGTGAAAAATGTTAATTTCCAGTCACTCTCGAAGATCGAACCAATATGATATTTCAATAAACACCTAGCTCAATCAGCAATTAATATGGAGTAGTAAAATACACATCCAACGTCACTGGGTTGCGTTCGCACTCTGATAAAGTTTAATCTTCTCCATAACTTTGGCTCCCTTAGCAATATTATATCACAGTCTCCGGATATTTGGATTTCAAAGAAGTCATTTACAAAATCTCCTTACTGACGATATATAGAATTACGTAACATGATTTGTTTATTTATATACAAAAAAATCCGGCTTTTGCAGAAACTGTTTAGAACTTAAACGTCTTCAAAAGATTAAGACTATTGACTCGTCTCGAGCCTTTATCACGAGCCTTTATCACGAGAACTATTGGCTACCTTGCTCTACCTTTCCGCATCCCCCCGGGCCTCCTCAGTCAGTTTCGTATTATATACTTCGTGGATTACCCTATATATAGTCCGTCTACACCTTCTTCTTCCTATGTAACAATTGAGATTACGCATTACAAAGGACTGTTTGCGTGTGTACAAACCTGTTATTCTTTAAATACAAATATTCGGGACATATTAACCCAAATACTCACTCACACGAATAGCGCATTGTTTTAGATTCTTACTAATTTGAAGTTTCTTAAATAGATATATTGACAGAACAATTTAAAAAAATATATTTCCGTGATACATAGTTTTAATAAAAGTCTATATTAATTTTCCGTTGCAATATTCTATTTATCCTGGACTATCTTATTAATATGTAGCATAACAACATTTTAGCAACCTTTTGTGATTAATTAAAGGATGAAAAATTAAAATTAGCCCACAAGCGTCATTTTAAAACAATACATTGTTTGGTTTGTCAATATTTGTAGTAAAACATTCATGCGACAATCAAACTACAAAATATGTAGAATTAGTGTTAAATGAATGCTTGCGAACAAATAAGGTCAATAATATCATTGAAGTATTTTTAAATTAATTTAAATATTAATGAATTAAGTTATTAATTTTTTACAGTTGATATCACACAAATGTTTTTAATTTGTGAACTGTAAAATATCTGTTCACTTTTTATAGATTACATAAAGCATTAATATAATAGAAATTATTATATTTGCACGCGTTACAATTTTGGAATTTCGAATAATATTTATTTTCAACCTATATGTTACGTACTTAATATTTACATACGTATTTTTTTTATATATGGCAGTCAAAATATAATACTGAATATTAAATATAGCTTCAAGAGCTTGGAATTTTGTTGGTATCAAGGGTAATCATTCCATGGATTTATTATATCCTTATTTAAGGTGAATAAGACGAGCAACACATGGAGAAAATTTGTAATCAGATACTTTTCCTTTTCTCAACGCATAAAACCACTGATTGTATCAGCTTACTGTGATTCTTGATGTAGTAAATGAATTTATTATCGCCAACAACGAAAATAAATGTTTATTTGTTATGCGTTACCTATAATAAATTGTATTAAACGTATATGAATGAAGAAAAAATCGTGTCAATGCATGGTTTAGTTGATAAACGTTAAATGAAATTAGTGTTACAATTTTTAATCTCCGAGTCGTCTGTTGGTAATGGCTGACAGCGCCATTCACTTTCCACTTTATTGGGATTCATTTCTCTGAGCTGTTGGCTCTCACGTCTGATATCTGGCGGCTGTCCCCTTCTGAAATAAAGCGAGACACGTTTTCGCAATTATCCTTCGGGCGCGGAGTTTATGCCTGCACTAAAGACATTGTATCGGGGAAATACTTTATTCGCATCTTTTACGGTCCATTACCTTGTAGTGGGTCATTTTCACGTCTGACGATAGTCGTAAAGATGATGCAGTCTCATCTGGACCAAGAGCTTTGAAACGAGATTTCGTAACGTTTTAATTTAAACTCATTTTATTTTTATTTTTTTTCTTTCTACTTAATGTTATGAGTTTGTTTTCTTATTAAAATATTAACGGCTGTTCATCACGATTTAGATATCACCTAAATGTGAAGAATTCTCTTTTCTGGGTAAAGATGCATGGTTAAATGTAAAATTTCGTTTGATATCAACTTTCATTAATTTAATATTAACGAAAAAGAAAACTTATTACTATGTTGTCTATATTAATATATCACCAAGGAAATTCTACTATAAGAAGGCGTTATATTCTATAACAATATATGCTCTACAATGAGTCAAAATATTCAGTTAAATAGAATATAAATTTCATCTGGCGGAATATAAAAATCAAATGAACTTGAATTCTGTTTCAATTTCACAAAAAGAACCGTCTTCGATTAAAGGATCTTTGTTATTAAATACCATTTCTTTGAAGTAGCACTGTGATAATTACTTGAAGATTGAAAATTCAATGAAGATTTAAATATTATGTCAAATAATTATTATAAACTTTCTATGGATCAGATGAAATTACTAACACGGTAATTTAAGGGATTACTAAGGTGATAAAACACGATGAAAATATAAACTTGTTGTTTCTGTAATTTATGAGTTTATCAGTCGCCATTTTATATCAAACCTGGGTAATTGTTTTCTAAAATATTTAATTTGAAAATTATAGACACATGGATAATTTTGTTATTAAAAATTAATACCAAATTTTTATATATGAAATTGAGACTGTTGAAAAATTATATTTGTTTTTGTTGTTCAGCTAAATTTTGCAAAATTTCAGAAACTTCCAAATTTGAAAATTGTTAGTTAGTTCAGTTATTAAAATGGCGAGTAATAAAAATTGCATTGGGAGTAGTATAAATAAAAGAACATTAAATAATAGATATTTGGCATATTAAATTTAAAGTTATTTATGAAGACTTGCTAATCATTTACAGTTGACCTAAAAATGTATTATATTTTTCGTGAACTTCATTTACAAAATTTTGAAAACCGTGTATCGATTGGTAGAAATTATACGGGGTAATCAATTTTGTATGAATGAAGAAAGTATGACATTAACATATAAGATAGTGTGAACTCGTGCATGTGACTGCGTGGTGATGAACCTACTAAATTCAGTCTACCCAAATTAGGCTTTATCAGCAGCCAGGTGATAGAAATATGACAGTCTGATAGACTAGATTTAGTAGGAGTGTTCAGGCTTCCATTTTGTCCGTGACAGATTTACATCTTGGCTAATAGTTACTTTAATCATAAAGTCATTACCATGATATGTAAATTGATTGTTATTAGTGACTTACGCCTCATAGTCTCTTCTCGTTGATATTATTTTCATCAAATAATCTTATGTAACTCAATCGCGGATTATTTAAGTTACTTTAACCTGTTCGATATAATCTAATATAGCCCTACTACTTTTCCTTATATAATCTTTACTAGCGTATTCTGTTAACCATATTGCACTCTAGGCGCCGCCAAACATTGGGAGTATTTTGTAAAGTGAATGTGGTCACTAATAACCAAATAAATGGTTGATGTGACACTAAACTATATATATATTGTAATAATTTTTTATTGCAAATGGGTGCTTTTAAATAAAAAGATTATTAAGGGAAAACAATTAAACAAATTTATTAACAATTTTAAATACACAATAATATTTGGGATCTCAGGGTCTTAAACTGGGTTTGATAAATGGGTAAATTTATACAATCAAAATTACATTTACCTTTTATGGAAGTTAATGCGTCTGAAACATAGACAAAACTTGTGGAACAAATAATACTACAGATTGAATTTAAACAGTTTTAAATTTCATCAGGAATTAACGATCTCATTTTATCGATAATTAAATAATTAAAATTAAAGAACGGTCTGACTTTTATCTTTTAAAAACGGTTTACAATATGATTTTAAAGTTTTTCTACTTACGGCCGCCCAGGTCTCATTTTAGGTTTTTCGTGCACAAAATTTGGGGATATCACTGATTCTAGTACTCACAGACTCTAAATGTCAACAAATTCTAATTGGCGTAGTTTGTTAGTTGGTCTAACACAAATTGGTAGGTTCTCGATGCTTTACTGCAACCTGGATTTGCAGATCTCGTGACTTTAGTTGGAAATGTACTTCCTTGGTTTTTCTATGGCCAGCAGGTTGAATTTATGCTCGGCCACCGAATACAACATTAGTTTCACTCTCTCCTTCCCGACTGAAGATTGCTTTACTTTTCAAATTTTGAAAGCCTGTTTGTAACTGGACCACATTCTTTCGTTCTGACTGGCCAACTGTAAAACTTTTTATAATATGAATTTTCTGGTCTTTACACCTCGCTGTTTTATGCCCGACTGACTTCCTCGTCTTGTAAATTTTAAGCGCGTAAAGTTCTCAGCCGATTGACAACAATACTTTCTTTGCATTGCCGCCTTGTTGCGGCGTCCACTCTATATCCACTAATAATGGGTCCTCTACAATCCAACTTTCCAATTAGCACAATGTCTTAATTACTAATTACAATATATATTAATAGGAAATCTCCTATATTGATACAACTGAAATGTTATTTTATCGAGTCCAACCACATATATTTAAAA
The DNA here is from genome assembly GCA_037074705.1 of Zhengitettix transpicula. Taxonomy (NCBI): domain Eukaryota; kingdom Metazoa; phylum Arthropoda; class Insecta; order Orthoptera; family Tetrigidae; genus Zhengitettix; species Zhengitettix transpicula. The sequence goes on along the minus strand of CM073592.1, from coordinate 40,501,520 downwards.
ATAACATCGTCCACAAAAAAGGAAAGTTACTTAGTACTATAATATAGTTTTCGGACTCGCAGTTAAGGACCAATGTTCCAGGAACAATTTAAACGCGCTTGAAACCTTTTTGGTTTCTCGGTTCACTTACACAGTTTGCTCAATTACTTTTTTTTTTAGTCGACAAGTTTAACGGGAACATCAGGGACATACTGAACTGAAATTACAAACCATAACCCTCCAACGTGACACAGTAAGTCTACTGGAATTACACACATTCGCTTTTAACCTAACATTCAAAAGAAATGGCTTTTTTTAGATTGTTAGGTAGTCATAAAGGAGACAGATGATATTACGAACTGACAAGAAATATTTTTTTAACTTGTTTTTGAAAACAATGTCTTTTAGTCAAGACGACAGATATTAAACAATTGCTCCCAGGTTTTTAAGGAGAAAACGTAAAATGATCCGTTTGAAGCAAATCACATCTTTGCAGTTTCAAAAAACGGCTCTTTGACTCATGATAACTTTTATCGTGCCCCGAACAATCTATCATTTTTTAAATTTTGGTTTTCGAGTAATTTCTGGCGTAGTTTGATTGAGCTAGTCTGGCCAATTGTGCTAAATACTCTTATTAGTATCTGTTGTAGCTAATAAAAAGTCGCGGTAAACAATTTCGCTTCACAAGTATTCGTCTGATCACAAAATTTGAATTGCGAGTTCTTGAATCCAACGTGCAAAACTTTTAATTTGTTACTAAATTAGAAATATGTGACATAAATAAACGGAACTTGCCAACGTAACTCCAAAGTTAATGTGGCCTGTATCAGAAATGTCATTTGTGAAGTTAAATTTTAATTGATGAAGTGATAGATAGCTATGTAACCAAGAGCCTGTTAGCAACTAAATATTTTCCGGTTCAACTTCTTACCCGTATATTTTTATTATATTTTCCAACCGAAACATACGGAAGCAAAAAATTCTGTTTGGAAAGACAAGTGTGTTTCAACATTAACGGACTATATTAAATGACAATATTTTGCGTACTCTTTGTTTATGTTTTATGACTGAATGGCATCAATCGTATTAAAATAGAAATGAAATTCGTGAAGTGTATTACGCGTAATGGGAGGAGCTACTTTCTTCCGTTGCCAATCAGTCGAATAAATACCCCTGACCGAAGTTGTATTGCGTGTTGCATTTGGAAAAGTACGCTTAATCTGTGTTGAGGTTCCTTACATGTGTCCGTGCATTAGAATCGATTGCGTGATCAAATGAATTAAACTGGATACGAAGATATTGTAATAAACACTATTGGTGGACACATCAATTAAATAAAAGATTAATAAAATTTACAAACAAAATATTTTTATTGTGGCAATAAATCAAACAATTTATAAAAATTTAAAATATTCAATCTCTCAGGGTCATATCTGGATTTGATAATGGACGAATCAACAATATTTAAAATCTTATTAACAATTTACAATTAAAGAAAAATAAAGTTACTTGTCAATGAAATTAGAACAAAATTTAATTGTGAACGATGTTAAACTAAAAATATTGACTCTGATTAACAATTTTAACCAATAAGAAGAGAACGAAATCTGACGGCTATCTTTCAATGAGGTTTACATAATTAATTGTTTTGTTTTAAATTGTTACTCACGTCTGCCCAGCATTCCAGGATACCTTTAATTTTCGAGAACACTTGTGGGGTTTTACACAGCTTCTACTCACAGATTCTGCACTGATTCTAAATCAATATTTTATACATCGTCAGGAACTAGGATGATCCACCTTCGTCCTCTCTTGTAGACCGCTCGCCTTGGGCGACTACTGCGATTCGTCGTTTGGGTAGTCTTTATTGTTCCGGACTTAAACCGAAACTTCTGCTAACTCTGGCCGGCAATGTGCACAAAAACTGCCGTTTTACTTAGCAGGTTTTGTCGTTAATGCTCTTGTGAATGTTTACTTTGTCCTGATAAAAATGTTCAGGGACCAATCAACTCTGTTGAATGCTAATTCTCAATATTTCCCTGCAAACTGTATTTCACCATGCCTTCCTGCGAGCTGCTCTATCGTCTCCAATTAACAGTTATTACTTCGACGACGTGTCCCCGCAGACTGAACTCTCGTTTTGCCTTTTAGCGCGTGCATACGCCATTTTGCGGGCCTTCCGACAAAGTAACAGTGCTTGGCTTTTCTATTGTTGTTATGTTCTGGATCGCCGCCACAAACAATTTTCTCTATCAATTTAGATTTTCAAATTCACAATTAATGTCTTAATTAATTGGCATTACAATATATTATAGGAATAAGATTAATTTACTTTTATATATAGATTTTCTTTATATATGAAGAGTTAATGCTATTAAATATAATTAGTTAAATCCTATAATGGGTGTACTTATAAAATATTTTTATTCTACAATAATTTCACTTGATTCTAAATAAATTGCCAGCTTTCTGAATTAGAGCAGATTTTATTATTATTAAATTTAAATTTATTTCTCAAACCAAAAAAAAATGTAGCTGGCAAACAAGCCTATCAGAATGTTGTTATTTGGTCGCACATTAATTATTTTCCTAAATAATTAGTCCGTGTTTGTTAACTATGAAACAAATACAAAGTGCACTTAACAGAAAATTTTAAATCCTTATATTTTCAATAAAACATTACTTTCAATTTGTGCAACGACTTTTAATTGAAGTTAAGACGCCGTTATTCTAAATTTCCTTTTGTTGATTGTGAAATTATAGCCGGGGATTCATGAACGTTCCAACACTCTGCTATCCCACGTTCTTTTTAACAAAATGAATAATTGCCCTTCTAGGCAATATATACCCAACTTTCCGTCCAACGTGGTACGGGTGCGGAAGGGAAAACTAAATCGATTCCAGGAAGTTGAGACTTTGGTTCCGGAATCAGGAACTGTGATTCATGACATCCGCGCTGTGGCTACTGGAAACAGGGACCTCCTGACAAATGAAACCGAATTAAGCGACGAGAACGGTCGCTATTTTATGGATCGTCATTACGATATCCTGAATGACTAATTAAGTGTGGCTCTATAATTTAAAATATTTGAAAGGAAAAAAATCATAAGGTCTAAAAACTTGAGATTGATGGGTTCATCGAAAAAAAACTGACAGATTTCAAACGGTAGATAAATCACGTAAAAGGTCAATTAAAACTTAAAATTAACGCGAATAAACTACCAATTCGAAACGATTTTTTTATAAACTTTTATTTGGTAACTTTCTTTTCATTCATAATTCTGTAACTGCATTAATTATTTCACTTATCTTCATAAAATTTCCCTCAATTACAATATATGAAAATGGGTACTTTTTGTAAAGTTTTCAGTAAACATATCATAAATATGATGAAACTTCAAATTTAAATTAATTACTAATAATTACTACGTCGTTCATTAGCATCCTTAAGAATATCAGTAATTGAATAATTTTGAGGATAATAATGCTAAGTTCTATTCAAATGTTTACGAAACTTTGGCTAAAAATTAAATTCTATGTAATTTAACGTTGGTTTAGTCAGTTGGCATTAATGACAATGATTTAAATACATGACAGTTACTCTATTTTGGTGCGTTGGGTTGGTCCTACTGATCTAGTTAAGGTGTTCGTGTGTCCTCTTCAACAACTTGAATCAATAATGCACTCTGCTTCAATTTGGAGACGGGCCCACATTAGATCAATTAACCGAACACAAACGTGCCGGTTGTCTTACACAGGAAAACGTACTTCGAATGAATAAATTTAATTTTCATGAAACTACATTTAAGGTTTTTTCACCATGAAAAATTTAACGTTCGAATAATTAATTGCTAATTAATATTTAGTTTTATTATTCCACAATATATTAAAGTGTAGCACATATCCTAAATAAAATTTACTAATAATCATGTTTAGCAAGTATGCAACAACTAAACGAATTTTTAAAGGCTAACGTAAGGGGATGATGCCACATATTCATCTTATTCAAACCACAAATTCTTTCTCATTACGGTTATTCTACTACGATTCCCTAATAGAGAGAGAAACTCCTTCCAGTACAATATGTCTAACGACTAATGCACTATATTTTAATTTTCATAATCCTGCAGATATGTAATTAAGATCCTAAAGCTGAAGCAATTGATTTATTTATACTCGTACATTAATCTTTACAAAATTTTCATTTGATAATACAAGTATTTAAGAAGTGTCGTCTAAACCCGTTTGGAGAAGAAGAGTAAATAATCTATTATATATTGACAGATACCTTTTACATATATTTTTCAGTATCGCAAATTTGTTCTTTAAATTATTTTAACAAATTAATTCAGGCGTTTATCAAAAATAAACAATAACCAAATAATAATGCCAAGAATTGATAAAAATAGGTATATAAATGGAGTAGTAAATCAGGCCTATAAATATATCTACATACAGTAACATTGTCATTGGTTATAATTTAAAGCAGGAACTTTGCTGTCTGAAGAGTCCAGACGCTGAGCTACTTAATTCTGTCTGGAGACAGAAAGACGTCTGTCTGAGTCTTTCGCATATGAATGCTTTTGTTATGCAATTTTACAGCTGGGTGTCAAATTACGGATAATAAAATGCTTTTCGTGTTAACAAAATTTTAACGAACTACATTATGTCAAAATATTACAGATTGTAACACACTTGTGAAGATAATATTTATTTATTACTACTAATTCTGTTTCGTAAGAATTATTGGACATTTATAATGGTTTCCAGTGTGTTGCTTTAACTAATGTTTCATTAAGTAAAATTACCATTGAATAGTTTCTGAACGAAACGGAGAGAATGAAAGACTATCAATTAATGCATCTATCAAATATAATTTATTTTTGATGGTGTAGATAGGCTATGTATAGGGTAATCCACATAATGGCAACTCCCCTCTTACAGCATAGGAAAATGAGTGAAATGGGGGATGCGGAAAGGTATAGCAAGGTAGCCAAGGGTTAACTAGGGGCCGCACCGTTCGCAGCTATCCCCTCGTCGTGCCTTGACCAGTTTAGGAGGCAGCTGGCCGACTATTACAATAGGAATAGCGGACAACTCTTACCGTATGCCCATGGTCTGCGACCCAGGAACATGAGAGATGTGAAGGCATCCCCAAATTTGTATAAATGGTTATTTAAAAGTATAGAATTAACTATATGGTTGCCAGAGAAACGCTCAATGACAGGATCAAATCAAATACCTTTATCCGCACCACTTTTCTCCACAATATTATTAAAATAGCCTTGATAATAAGAAATACTGAGAGTGCCTGTTTTATTCCTAATCAATAATTAATAATGGCGATTCTAATCTTTAAAGAACGTTTGGTTTCTCCAATATAATAATGTGAACAACCATTATATTTAACTTTATAATCTCGAACATGCGTGTGTCACTTATCCAATGTGTTTTTGAAACATTAATTCATTGAAGAAGTACGTTAGGACTTGAAAGCTGTTCTTCTTTCGTTTTTATGTACTTCTGGTACTTCCTTATTTTCCAACATGTCTACTCACCCTACAATGTCATTAGAAAGAAGTCCCTAATGAGAAAATGGACAAATTATTATCCACTTGAAAATTGGGAAATTTTTTCCTATAACCTAATAATCCAAGCCTGATTAATAGAAATTTAGATTACATCGGTTTCAGATGAAAGTGTAACCAGTTCGACTCCTGAAATGAAATCCAACTTATTATATAAATGAACAGTATGTATTTAACTCATGTTTATCAAACAAAGAACCATCAGTGATCGAGTAGTGTATATACGCTTTCAATTAGAGAAATAAGTTAAAATACCGTTTTGTACCAATCTCTATTTATTAAACAACCGTTGGCAAGGGTAGCCATTACGTTTTTATTTACCCTCGTCAGGCTTGATGTATTTAATAACTTCCGCTCTTCCGTATGAATAAATTCTTCTTGCTCGTGTACGAAATTCGCAGTAGCCACTTGAATCAAAACCGCTTTCAACCAACGAAGTAAGGCGATTACATAGGACTTGAAACTCATTGCGTTTGAAAATATCTGACGGACAATTCATGCACAACGGAAATCCATGTTCTCTCACAGGCCTGCACAGGTACTCTACCATTCTTTAGCATCATCAGGAAACCAAGGATTACGCATCACTGAAAGTTTGCATCAGCTAATTGTGTAATACGTTTGCACAAATTTGTTTTGTGTAAGTTCAAAATGGGTCTTTGTTGTACTTAACCCTTAGGTAGTCGCATCCCCAGCGGATTTATAAGCCGCAAAAAACTAAATATACTATTCTTTTTCACTTTGGAACCTTGTACCGTTCTTTTCTAGGAAAATAATATCTCTAATACCGTAAGGCGTTACTGAAATTTCAAGAACGCATTGTTTTCGTATGTTGACTTCAAACATTTTCACGTGACTATTACATAAATTTCCGCTTACCGTTATTCTTGCGGACGATCGCTATATCTATATGATATAAAATTGTTAATATATGTTAACAATTGTTCGCTGTTTTCATTGGAACAGTCGGCCGACTGCCTCCTTAACTGGTCGTGGCACGGAGAAGGGAATGCTGCGTCCGCACAGCAAACCACACTCCCGCAATCGGAAGAGCGTGGGACAAGTACCCAATGCCCGACCTACATGGTGGAGATTTTTCTAGGGTTTTACATGCATCACGTTTAGGCGAATTGCCGGGAAGGATCCTTAAACTATAGCCCGGGGGCCCTAGTTAACTCTTAGCTATCTTGCTCTACCTTTCCGCATCCCCCCTTTCAATCCATTTCCTGTGCTATGAGATTCCTATATAGCCTATCTACACCATCTTCTTAGTTATGAATCTGAAATTATTAAAATTCGTAAATTGGTGGAAGAAAAGTTTGATGACGGAAAAATTACTTATGAGTAATGATGAAGACAGTAATTGTGACCTAATATTTCACGGTAATTGGAGTGAATAAATGATAAATATTTTGAAACTTCTAACACGGTATATAATTTAACTGACATTTACATCTAAAAACAAATAAAAAACGCTGGAACAGTACTAACTTGGCCCACGGTATTTTGGACAAAAAAAGTGAATATTATCCGAAATAAACCTGGTTTAGGAAGTCCTGGAAAGACTAAAAATTATCAATTGAATGTTTCTTCTCCTCTATAGATGAAATTACGATAAAATATATTACATCATTCACAGCTATTTAAGTAGACACAATTGAAATAATTTATTGAAGGAAAAAATTCAATGTGTTTAATAATACGATAAGTAAACGAAATGTTTTTTAAATTAATATTAATACTTAATGTAATAAAGTACGTCAATTGAAGCTCGTGACTGCTGAATTGTTGAAAATCTAAGTGAACTGTATGAACAATCAGCACTGTGTAATTTTATTATTTATCTATCTTGAAAAATATTTGATTCTAAATTCTGTTTTTTAAAGGAAGTGGTTCAGAGTTCGTGTACAAACAAAATAATTAAACTAGTAAGGTGAAATATAATTGATGGAGGTATTGATGAAATACATGTGTCTTGAATATTTTTAAACGTTTTAACTGTAGGTAAAATTAACATAAATTGAATGTATACAAAATTGTTTGTAATATGCTACATGAGATTGTCCTTCAAAAATCTAAATTTTATTATTTAATACACAAAAACAGTGCATTTATGTGAAGTTTTTATATATTTTTAACACTTTTGGCACGCCAAGAGTAATACTAAAAAATGTTTTATATCACAATTAAATTTATAATATCAATTTTACACAAAATATTAGTATTTTTCAGGTTTTAAATTTACTAATGTAATTTATGAGTTGTTTTCACAAACTTCCTCGAAGAATTATTCACATTACTGAAACACAACCAATATTCCTTAAAGCAGTACAATATATATATATATGTGAATGTTCAACCATTGAACGGGCTGCCATTCCGAAAATATGAAATTTTTTATTTAAAGTTATCTGCTTAACGGTTTTTCTCTGAAGTGGTAATCAACTTTAAGGTTATCTGAAATTGTCAAGCTCAGATTAAAAAGCTGAAACTGCAAATTACATCTCCGAAACTTTGATATTCTGGTCGAATGTTTTTATAAGTAACTAAAAACATTAATGTCAACAGTAGTCCCGAAAGTAACCGTGAAAGAGAAAGCATTTTTGAAAAAAAAACACCTGCACAATAATGAATATTAAGTAACAATTTAACGAAAAGAAATGGACTCATTAACTGCACTATGACTAGTTGGATCTAAATTTATAAACTTGTTTTACGTTAACAGTACTACATATTTTAGCACACGCTAGTTAAAATATTTATTTAAATTAATTTTAAGTCCTATCAACTAAAATGGTCATTAGCAACTATGGCTTGATTTACAGTAGATTTCACAATAGTTTTGTATTTTTGGAAAAAAATTATAATAAATTTATAATAATTATTTATAATAAACATAATTTATAATTTTTTTTATATTCGGGTAAAGTAGTCTATCTCGTTCAGTTTTGCTAATACGAGGTTCTGTTCTTGAAGAAATGTGCTGCATTAATTAATTATATGGTTGATAGTAATAATGGTGTTGCATTGGGAGAAATAGTTGGGGGGGGTGGCAATGTGATCCTTTGTGATAATGTGGGTAACACTGCAGAATATAAATAATTTTTTATTATATTTTAAGTACTTTATGGACCAAATATTGTTCCGAACGTCACAAAACCACTACAACATAATATAATACTACTGATAATTATAGTTAAATTTTTAATCAATAAGATATATGAATCTGTTACATAGACTGTTACATAATACCAGACAGATTGCTCTAATGCAGGTTTCTATGACCTCCCACTAAAGTTTATCTTTATTCTCTGAAAATTTATAACTGCAATAGTTATGGTAGTATAATATTTTTATAATAGCAACGTAACCAAGTTATTGGGTCTGCCTCGTTCGCCGATATTACGCCATTGTTGCCGGTAGTATTTATTACATCAGCAATCAAATAGAATAGCGTCGTAAGGAAACAGTCATAAAACGAAGATTTAACTACCATTTAGGTCCACGTCTAGATTACTCTGGCACGGACGCCCCTTTGCGATGGACAATGGCTAATAAATTTCCAAAGTGAGAAACACCTGTGCAATTATATAGAACGTAAGGTAATAACAAAATTAATGGTAGTAATTATTCAGTAAAAAACTTATTTACGTGAAATATACTATATAAAATTTCATAATTGCGCAACAAGATCGTTCAATGGTTAGACATACAAATATACATTGTACAGCTCTAAGGAATATCGGTCATGTTTAAGTATTATGAAAAATGTTTTCCAGGACTTTGTCAAAACAACTCGTAAATTTAATAGTAAATTTAAAACCTAGGAATAGTAATATGTTGTGTAAAATTGATATAACTTTCATAGTGAAATTAAATATTTTACAGTCAAACTCATGGCGGCAAAAATGGTTAAAAATAGTATTTGAAATACTGAACTTCATTCTTAATGATATTATTTTGTTTTAGTTAATATTTGTTAGTGTGATTCTATAAAAGTTTGTGTGTTTGAAAACCTTTATTTTGTGGTTCTATCTTTCAAGTTAATAAATCAGCTGACTGTGTAGGCGCGTAATAAATTTCTTGTGGCTGAGTTGGTGTGACGTCAGAGAAACAGCAGTCGGCAAACTTTAACCTTAGCACATTTCTTTATTTTCATTTCAATTAATTTTAATCTTAACTTTAACTATAACTTTTATTTTATTAAATGAGTTTTGAGTTGAGGAATAACTCAATTACATCAAGACAGTATTCATTTTCTTTTTATATAACTACTATAATTATTTTGTAAATTAAAGCGTTAAATATTTTGCGTTTCGTTTTTAAATGGCTTATTGTAAATTAAACGACACAGCCTGGGTGATGTGTTAGGAAATTGTCTTTACAGTGAATAGAAACCTCAGCTCAGTGCCATGACACTTTCAGTTATCTACAAAATTACCAATATCAGAAATTAGTATAATACAGAATTATCAATAAATTTCCCGCAGAAATGAGACATTAAAAAAGTACTTTATAATCATAATGTTTTTGTTGTCATGAAAGTTAATTAAAATTATTATGGTATACGAATTCCCCAGTTTATTATCATCATTAGCGTTACATTTGGTTGCGGTTTTAACTGAAACAAACTCGCTGGCAGATTGTCAACGGATTTGACACTTTCATTATTGGGCAAAGTTTGGTCGAAGTGATGAAGCCATCCATGTATCCGCATTTCAGAGTGCTCTTCTTCAAGCTAATTAATTTATTTTAAACAATAATCCAAAAAAAGTATTTATGCCCTCTGAGAATTGTACTTAACTAAAACTAAGTCGAATGAGTAATTTGTGGGAAAAACATAGTCCACAATTTTCTAACTATATAGTGATCTATACGTACGTGATGTGGACTATAATAGGAAAATAATGTAACTACCACTGTAATCGAGTGGATTGTTGTATGTCTTTGAACTAACATGTTTCCATACCAAATATAAATTAAATTCTAATCGGAGAAAACAAAATTTATGGAACCTCACATGATTGATAAGCTTCATAATGACTCCAAAAGAAAGCTTTATAATATAGAAACATAAATTTTATATCACACAGGAAAACTATTCTCTCCGTAGGGACTAAGTTCATGTGAACTGAAACTGAGATAATGATTGAAACAGTTGGAAAGGCAAGAAATAATCTTCATCGTTAGTAGATGAGACAACAAATAGCTAAATGACGTAAAGCTATATTTCAGTCCTGGGTAAAAATTATATTGCTTTTCCCTTGTGAGTAAGTGTTTATAATACTCGTCCATGCTTCAGTATTAAGAAAAATCTAATAACGAACTAACTAAACCTCCATTTATAGTCACAAATTATTTTTTAAGATAAGTAAATCAGAGAGTGTTTCCAATGTCGTTAATGCTCCAATTTTGTAACCGATTTTAGGAACGTATGGCGACTGTTATGCTGTACAGTCTCTAAACAATAAATAAACTCTCAAATAAAAATAAGGTTGTTAAATATAAGATTCTGTGTAAAAAAATTATCTAAAAAATATTAAATACACTTCATGTCCATTAGATTCATAAAAATTCGATGGATTTAATTTTCAAAGATACCACAGACATAACTTGACGACAATAGTTTAATAAAATAAAAAATAAATTGCTTATTAAACAAATAATGACGTCAGTCGAAGTTTTTAACTTTTTATTAATCATATTCATATGTTTATTAATTATATAATGTGGTATAAAGATGATAACCGTTTACAGGAGATTAATTGGCTCATTTTTTAAAGAATGAAAAATAATTAAAATAAAAAGAGTAATAGAAAATAAAGTTTTCCAGACATTCTGGTGACAGAAACAGAAATAAAATGTTTCCTTTTATTTATTTATTTTATATTAGATTTATCATATTAACTCGGATACTAGCAATGAAATTTGGTTGTTCACTGCCTATTCTAAACATTAAATTTTCTTTGCATTTTGAGACACTTTAGTTTTTTACTCTTAAGAATAATACGACTAAATGTCATTAGAAAAATGGTGCTTAAACAACGACCACACATATAACAGTTAATAAGAAAGAAATATAGTTAAATTCATTTTAGGTAGTATATTGTGAGTTAATAGGTTTTTATCCTATATATTTGTCTGAAGTTAATTTTTAAATAATATTAACGTTATAGTGTAATTAGATAATAATTATATTTCTAACAGAATTTATGGGGAAAGTTTTCAGTCGAAATCCATAGACGTTAGTGACAAGAGAAGTGTAACTGCCGTCCCGCTTGAGCTTCGAGAATGTTAACCCTTAACAGCAACAGCGGAAGCGACTCCTTGGATTAAAACTAATCGCTGACTGTAGTTCCGAAGCTTCGCTGCAGTTGATTTTTTGCGCAATTAAACGGGAGCTTAGCTATCGGGGTTAAATAGCTTGTTTAGTCTGCAAACACTGCAGCTGTCGATGAACTCTGTGCGCTAACCTTTCCGCCTCTTCTGATATCGACTTTTCAAACTAACAGAGTATTTAATTTTTTTTTATATACTTCAAATAGAGAGTTGATTGTGTGAAGAGGTTAATAATTTTGTTTAGATTCAAATTATACTTAAACTATATATTTTCATATTATCCAACTCCAGAATTAATTTAGATATTATTTTAGTTTTCAATGAATTTTACATTTAGATGAAAATAATTTATATCTTTATTTATAAAATACGTAAAGTGCTGAAATATGCTGTGTTACAATAATGGAAGAAAAATAATGGAAAATGACTTTATATTCACCCTACATTTATGATTGACTCCAGAGTCACAATGCTCCAAATACTGTGCAGAATGAAAATTTTAAATAAACATTTATACGGTATTGTCGTTTTTTCATTGTTATGGAGCAAATAGAATAATTATTGAATATGGATAAAAAAAATTGTACTCGTAGGTTGAGAATTTATGAAGAAAAGATTTTCTGAATAGTTATTGTCATATCATGCTTGAAATTATGGAAACAAATTCGGTTAAGAATAAGAAGTGGCGAATTCATTTAAACATTTTTTTATTAGAATGTTCAATAATACTGAGCGCTCCTTTCCTGAATGAAACACGCAACACATTTCTTATACAAATATTACGATTCGCTATGATAAAAATATCCAGTCATCTTAAAGCTACTTTTCACATAATTTCTCAATTCTAATATACCCTTATTCTTTTTTTTTAGAGATATTCATCAAGCTGTGATACTCGGTAAATATTCGTGCCCACAACTGGACGTAATGCTATATTAACGTTTTTAATAAATTTATGACATTATAAAACCTTACTATATTTAACCTTTAAAACATTAATACCTGAAAAATTCCAACGGCTGCCAATTTAAGTGGATGAAGAGAGAATAGTGGGAAACTAATCTCTTAGCTTCTGGAGTAAAACCTTATTTAGCTCGTAAACACACATGTTTTTGATGTCACGTCAACAGGTTTATTGCTGACTTTGTGGTTATATATACAGCACATAAAAACAGCGCCTCGTTCGTCTCCACGAGTTCTCCAATTAAATCAAGAGTCTCGTTGCCACGCTAACAGGCACAGACATACGTGCAATAGTCCCCAAATTCATACGTCAAATAACGGCCATCACCACTGTGATAAAGATGTAGAGACCTAACCGAGTATATTCATAATAAGTCAATTTATAAACGAAAAGTATTAGGAAGTAGTTGTTCTTAATAAAATTAGGTTATTATTGTTTGACTGACAACTGTAATGACGAATTGGGAAATAATATTTTGTTATCGTTCCTTTTTCTTCTTTTCCACTTATTGTAGTTGATTTCCAAGACTGACATAAATTTCACTGATGAATTAGACCAGGTAATGAGAATATATCGAAGATATAATGGTAATAGTTGGAGGACTCACTCTCACAAAAATTGAGAGCTCTTTCCAGAATACGACACGCAACACACTTCCTATCCCGTTATTTTCTTTTACTACGACTTGCTATGATAAATAATATCAAGCCGTAAAACAACTAATCTTCATAAATTTTCTCAAATCTAATACACCCATATTCATATTTTAGAGATATACATAATAAATACCCGGAAGTTGTTAAATATAACTACTAAATAACGCAGGCTGTAACAAAACATTAATCTGGGAACCTCTAATTGGTCAATTTATGAATTTTTAGTAAAGTGTCTCCCCATCAACTCGTTGCAATGATTGTTATCTTTTATATATTTAGTTTCCAGAGAATCATGTGTTTGCAGGCTCAATTATATCAGCGGGATACAGTTTAATTTCTGATTTAAAGCAAAATAAAGAGCTAAGTGATGTGTAACATTTACGGCCAATATTGAAGGGAAATATTTTTAATACCATTTGTTGATGTAAAAACACATGGGACTTTTAATGTAATTAAAACCGATAGAAGAGGTTTTATTAATCATTTTAATGAAAAAGAAAACATGATATTTTGGAATTATAAATATAAATAATTAATTAAAACAAATAGCTTATTTGTGTTTTCTAATCAAACAGTTGTTACAGCAGCACTATTATGAGTATCAAACAATTTAATTAATGATGTATTCTCAAATTGACATACATCCTGAGTGTCTGACAATAATTTACTTCGTAATACAATTACTTAATGACGAACCAAACATCGTGTTTCAAGTTTAGTTCGAATAGAAACATTTTGCATACCTAATTAATAGTGAATTAATACACTATCGTACTATTTCAACTTGTTTGACACCTTGAAATTGTAGGAGCTCATTACCATAATAACCAATTGTAGTCGAATAAACAAGCAGGATCAAATGTACACTGGAAGCTGTGCTTCCAATTTTTGTGACAACGTGTGTCCATTAGAGACATTTAATTTCAAGTATTTAACGATGACTTGTGTAAAAATATTCAAATAAAGTAGTTTTAATTTTCTAATAGACATATTAACAGAAGATTTTGCACAGTAAACGGTTGAATGCTGTTTAAACATAGTTTTTCCATAGTAGCACTGGTATAAATATTTCCGTGCTGTATTTTAGTTCGTAAAGTGACAAAAGGCTGCCTTAAATAGAGTTTATCTCGGAAGGCTTCAATACAGTAAGCAAGGATCCGTGAAAGGGTTGAAAAGGAGTTGTTGGCCCCGAGTGACCGCTCCTGCGGAAAAAATATGAACGCGTGGATCTCAGGGTTCCCACAGAAACAACGAACTATATGATTATCTCCAAAAAGAAAGTGGAAAATAAATGCACCTGACGAAGTTCCCATATATACAAAATTAAACCATACAAATTTAGTCACATTTCAAAACTTCCACGGAAAGTTGTGTAAAAGGAAAATGAATGCAGATGGTGAAATAATATTTAGGAGCCCTACAACGCTCATTTTAATTAAAATATTATTTTCAACAAACGGAAAACATTCTAAAATATCATTTCACATATTCCCCAAATATTTTAAGCTTTGGTTTCATTGTATAACCTTTGTAAATTAATTATTTGTTGAAACGGTAACATTTTATCCAGGCTAGAAAATCTTATTTTTTTTTGTATTTTTGGATATCAGCTTTGTATATAATCAGATGAATCTCAGATTAAATCATATTTCATTAATTCAGATTCGTATATGTAGCTAGACTTAGCAATTTATCATTTCCATTAAATAGATGCAAACCTTTTGCATACCTAATTGATAGCAAAATAATGCAGGGTGACACAATACTACCCAACTATTTCAACTTGTCGTCTAGTATACATTTATACATAGAGTTTAATTAAACTTTTCAATTATGTTTTCAATAACGTATAAAATTTAATAATCTCTTTTCCTCTATTTAAAGTGTAAAAATTCAGACCTTTTTGACGATGTATTATATTCATAATTGTTTAATTTTAATTTATTTATTTTCTTTTAATTTTTGTTTTTCGTGGTAAATAAAATACTTTGACAATTCTAACAAAAAAACAATTACTATAATTTTTTCCTTTCTTAATTCCTAAAACAAGGATTCAATTCTGTGATAATATTTGAAACATGGAGGTCCATTTCCGGTTATCTTAAGTTGGGGTGTAAAAAAAGTGACTCAGTTGCATTATTCAATACAACGATCTATCATTTCGCTTTCACTTCCGTACCAATTTTTTAAAAAAATTATCATTATTTCTACCACCTTACAAATTCATAAACTTCTTCGCTAGCTCGGGAAACTAAAAACAAACAAAAAATTTTTTCTGATTTTTTTTATAAATTTTTATCTCAAAGCACATTATCTCGGTACTGATGTGCATAGGATCACAATGAAAATTATGATAAGATAAAATATTGAAATAAATACAAATCAATGTGTTACGGGATTCACTAATCCATTATTCACATTTTTCGGAACTGGAAAATTTCAAATGGTAACGGAATTGCCTCTAAATCGTATTCAGGTTTTATTTCTTAGTAGGTCATAAGAAAATTAATTATAGGCAAACTTATTGAAGTTATTTTATTTTATGAGTTGATGTATAACTAAACTATATATATAATGTATTTATTCTCATAACTAAATTACATTTACCTCACACGTGATATCTATATTACAATGTATCTTCTGGATCTAATTTGTGATATCAGCATGTAAATTAATGAGTAGGGTTCTACTAGGTCGCGACCTACATGTCATTCCCAGTTGTTTATCGATCCGACGAGTGTGAAGTCACACTAGAATAGGAGTGGTGTATAGTGATTAACATAAAATTAACAAAAGTAACGCTAAATTTAAGACAAAAATATTTTTTATTCACATTTTACCTCTACGAAATTTGTCATTTCTAAATAATGATTATGTTATCTAAAGAAAATTCTGTATTTTCCTTTTAGAATAAAATTTTCATGAAAAAAATATACATTAAGAGAATTTGTTTCAAAATAATAGATGACCAGAATAAAATTGTCAGTTATTCTTTCTGAGTAGTTTGTAAAAATTAGGTTTAGAACTACATGATGCGTCTTTTAAACATATCTCAAGTTGTTAACACTTCAATAAAAGATTATTACGAATTATACTAGATACTGTCATCATGTTACGGCTATTCTTGAAATAAAAGCCTAGTACTCTCCATTATTGTGCTTTATAATCACTTATATATAATATTTCCAAATATAATGAAATATTGAAAAACATATTAGTGAAATGCTCATTAATTTTTAGGAGATTTCAAATATTTAACAGAAAGTAACGGTGACATTAAAAATTAATGCAATAATTCAGTTTTCTATGATACACTATGCAATATTTTAATCAAATAGTCAATTATTTTCACATTTAGAAGTTACATTATGAAATTTAACCAAGTACATTGGAGTTATTCTCTAATTTTACCGTATTAAAGTCAATACCAGTTGGTGATACTTCTTAGAGTTACATATAAAAGTGTGGTTGAAACAGTGTGGAGAGAAGTCAAGCAGTGAAACCAGAGAGAGAAACACCGACCATTACTCGCTCATGTATAATAGACGCGGCGACACTTTGCCTGGGCTTCCAACTTAACGAGTCTTAGTTAAGTCTGGGAGCCGAGGCCTTATTAATTATCAAGTGGAGCCTCACAACGGCGCAACCCACGACACCACTTAAAGACGCCTTGCGTCAGATCAGACAGACCTGTAATTACACCTAACAACTCGGGTGGGATCACAAGAAACTCTGTGAAACTCTATTCGCCTCCATACACCAATTCATTATCAGCAATTACAATCCATTTCATGTTGTAACCTTTCCTACGGCTGCTTTTACGGCTGACGCCTAATTTTTCATTTTCCTCTACAATTGGTAGGTTTCATTCAACTGGTCCTTTTCTAATTTTTCACTAAATTATTAATTAAATGACTTTTTTAGTTGATGAATATTATGTCCTGGAACCGAAATATCTCTATGAGATATCTTACATCAAATTTGGAAGTGTCGTATAAAAATTGTTGAACGATGAAATAGACTCTTCCTATTCGTTACGAAAATTTTCTTATTTCCAAAGAAGAATTTTTTGATACTTGATTTCGTAACCTACATTCTGATCACAAATGTCGAGTTTATTTATGATCCATATTTTAATATTTTAAACACTCGTGTTATATTGGAATATTATAGTAGATAATCATTCAGTTTCATGATGTTACACCCAAACCGAAATTTATCCATCTACTGTATTAACACTAGCTACCACTTCGAACGTTTATTTCCATATTAATCCTCAATACTGACAACTTGCACAGGGCATTAATATTTTAAATAAATTGCTCTTCCTTCTTGGCAAAAATGGAAAAAATAAATGCCAGCTACAAATCATTGACTTATTTTACATAAATAATTAGCTCATATAATTTTATTTTCTCTCAATTTTAGATTATGCGACACTTTCGAACTTTGCATATGAACAATATAGACTGTCCCGCGTCACGTATTTGATCTGCTCGTCTTCCTGTAAGTTTAGTTCGTCCAGTAACTGTTTTATTGTTCCTTTATCTGCATTTTTAATAAATAAATAAAACTGTTTATCAACTGCCCAAATCCTCTAGTAATTAAATATTTGTTTGGTTTCTTTAAGGTTTATTGTGTAATTAACAAATTTATTAAAACTGTTTTGAGGTACAATCATACTAATTATTTAATGGCTTATAGTTAATTTTAAATATCAGGTATATACAAGCCGTACCTAGAAATATTCTCAAATTGTGTGAGGGGGATACAAGGGACACCTCAGAGCATTTAATTGTATAATTAAGAAGCCTTGAACAGCTAATGAAAATACATAAAAATAAAAAAGGAATTCTGAAGTAATAACAATTGAAACTAAACTGTCTTGACCTCGCTTATGAAGCGAATGAATCACAACTACGTCATTAATGTCGGACCTCTGCTAAGGATTTACTTAATTCATTCTAACGTTAATATTAATTTAATTTAAAATCATTTAAATAATGGATCGTACTAAAAAATTTCTATTAAGCCAATAATGAAAAAGTAGTTAATTCATACAATATAACATATATAAAAACTTGATTATAGGAATATATATATAATATGTATCACAACCATTAGCATCATTAAGTGCTCATAAATTTTACGAAAGACACTAAAACGACAATCCTTGACCCTCTTTGTTTGTTTTATTAGTACAAATATTTATAAATAATGAACTGTTATTATACCTACCAGATAACATTAATTTATATTTGTTTTAAAACCAACAACATAAATTTAAAAAGTACAGGACTAGTGTAAAGCATATATTTTAAATAATAGAGGACAACCCTTTTAGGAGAGGTCACATGTTTGTTATAGAATTAAATAGAACTCGTTTATGTTTATGAATTTCATTGATTGATATTATTAATATTAAATAATCATTTTGGTTGGGAATATTTCATGGATAGCTAAAATTTTCAACCTTAAGAATTCAAATTTGTAAACAATGAAAAATTACTAATAAAAATCAACTACATTAAAATCACTATTTAATATTGAAATTATTTCGTATATGAACGCTTATTAATGAGAATTTGTTAACATTTATAACAATTTATATTTTACTTTTGTAGTATTTATAATTGAATTAATTGAAATTTAATATCCTTTAAGTGTGACCCTGACACAAGGGGAATGGAGTGGTTGGTACTAAATATACTCAGGGATTATGGTTTCATTTTCAGAGTCTCAGCGCAAATAAAAATTTTTGTGTAAGAAGAGATGGGCTCTTGTTTATTTTCGAGCCAGAGGTAGGCTGCGCTTCCCGTGGGACAATGCCAGGGGATTTGCTAAGCCTCACAAACTGCCCCATACACTCCAGCAGAGAAACGCGTCTTACGGAAAGTGGGAAACGTCGCCATGACAACCAGGGCCCCACCGCACAAGCTTTTAAGTGGCTTGCAGAAATAATTAACGGATAATAGAGATGAATTGTTTGGAATTGAAAGCCAAGTTTTAGGTTCCGTGTTATATCATTTCAGATTTCTCTAAAGGACAAAGTACAATTCAGTTCCGAGTTCAGCAACAAAACGACAGTTACAGACATAATAAAACAATGAAGGGTTAACGAGTTTCATTCTTGATATTAGCATTAACCTAATAGGTATACTGTGATTTTGGAGCTGCATTTTGGTAATTGAAATGGTTTTCCAAACCCAAAGACGATGATTTTTTTATGTAATTATTTATCTCACATCATAGCATTTTGTTCTTAGAGTATGACTAATAATAATCTTATATAATATGTTTTTAAACTATAGATGAACGACCGTAACTAATTTTGAAAAAATAATGATTCTGAGAAATATAGTTACGTATTAGAAAATCATAAAATTTGATTTGATCGGACAATCTGGTCGGATGGGTTTCAGATTTAGTCAGGTTGGTTTTTTTCTGTTCGTATGCATAGAAACACTGGTGATGGCGATAATCATATCAGTAGAATTTTAATGTAGCACACCTATCTGTCTGGCACTTGTATTCTGCAACGAATTTATTAAATTCTGCATTTTAATATAATTATACCAATCAAATTATTATCAACGTTTCCTGCTTCTTCCATGAGCGTCCAATAAGTTAGGGTTAGTCATATCAGGACAATGAAGTGTATAAAGGTACTCGCAGAGATAATAATATTCTTCCAAATTTCAGTTCTATGTCTTCTTTTACATGGATATTTTCACGACATAATTTCTATTGAGGTATATCCTTATTTTCTAATTGTATTTAATAATTTGTGTTAGTATTTCTCAAACAGTGACTACGGATACAACTCGACATCAAGTATTAATATTGATAAAAAAAGGTGAAGTGGCCGGAATTCAGAGATAATACGAAATTGACTCTTATTTTGGACGTTTTAATATTTTCTGTGAATATTGTATATGAATGTAAGGTCGCGTTGAACCTTTCATGCCACGGTGGAGCGTAAAGCTGTAGGGAGGGATTAAGTGGTGCGTGCACTTTGTGGCTTTTTGTGATGCAAGTTCGTAGGTATTAAAAAGGAAAACAATATAAACTTGGTTTCCTTGTTACCAAACTCATATTACGTGCCCGGCGTGCATGGCGCACAAAAGTTTCATTTATGAGTAAGTGGAGTGTCGTCTCCCCTTGGCCCTGCTGCAAATATGAAATGACCGTGGGGGCCCATTAAACAATGGTAAAACCTGCGACTCAGCGGAAATTACGCGCTCAAACAGCGACTATTAATTAGCGGAATCGTGAATACTTTTCAGTTCACTGAAAATATGTAAAGCCCGATAAGAAATTAGCATTAATGAAGGTCTATCAAGGCCACAAATTTGAAATTTTTGAATAATGTCCCTGAAAATGCATATTTATACGCACTACTAAATCAGGAATTATTATCGAAACATTTAAATATATTCTAAATAAGGTTCTGGGTAGTAAAATTTTGAATAGAAAATGAAATTGCTTATCGTTGTAGGGGATCGTTGTTTCACATTACTCATCGCCTTGTTCCGCCATATAGCTTCCATATATTTTTCATGAAACGGTAAACACATTTACCTTCCACATCTATCTTTATGACATACTTATCGATTTGGTATTATACCTCGGTTAAAGACTTACTGTTTTCCGTTTCAGATTATTTTTAAGTAATGCATTAATTTGCTTTGATTAAGTTATGAATTTGAAAAAGTTGAGTTGTATTAAGAATTTATTTGCAGGAAGAACTTAAATCACTGCGGAATCGCATGGAGTATTATTTTCTGGTCTGTTTTCCAACACACCATGCTTAACTATTTTTAAAACGCATGAAATTTTGTATAAAATAAAACCAAGTCCCCGAGTTAAGGATTTTTCGTTTTCCGTTTCCAATTATTTTAATGATTTTTTTAGGGCAACACGCTACATGAGGGTAATCCACTTTGGACAATAGCATAGGAAGGGATTTGAAAGGCGGGATGCGGAAGGGTAGGGGAAGGTAGCCAAGGGTTAACTAGGGCCCCCGGGCTATATTTTAAGGATCCTACCCAGCATTTGCCTAAAGAAATGCAGGGAAAACCCTAGAAAAACCTGCAGCAGGTAGGTCGGGCATTGGGTACTTGTCCCACGCCCTTCCGATAGCGGGAGAGGATTTTGCTGTGGGGACGCAGCATTCCCTTCTCCGTGCCTCGACCAGTTTAGGAGGCAGCTGGCCGACTATTACAATGGGAATAGCCGACAGCTCTTACCGTATGCCCAAGGTCAGTGACCCCGGAACTTACACCTCTCAGAACTGGCCGAGGTGCCTCGGTTTGTGGGAACCTTAGTTCAAAAACGGAGAGGAAAAGGCATCCCGAAAGGTAGCCCCTCCGTATCTCTCCTACAAGGTTCTGCCTGCGAGAGAACATCCCTCGCAGGTATTGCCTGCGAGAGAATAGCCCTCGAAGACCCTTATTTTAATGATTAAATTTATTTACAATTTAGCTACAATTTGGACAATAGCAACAGAAGGTTAACGATAAATACAAATAATTAAAAATTTTAAAAAACTTAACGCAATAAAATTAAACTAAGAACTATTTTCTTTGCTCAAAGATTCGTAAGTTTCACAAAAAAATCATTACCGTTCTCCATAAAATTTTACCATTTGATCTGGTCGACGCCGAAAACATTAGTAATTAGATTAATTTAGTTACTGCATCTGAAATGTTAATAACATGGACTGAAAATTATTAGTTTATAATTTTAACTCATATTAATGTTGTCGAGAATATTAACTTTCCTGAAAATTTATATAATTAATAACAAAATATTTGAAATGTTTAAGCTATTTTTAAAAAAATGATACAACTATGAAATATTTAGCCCACTCAGACCAAACACACTTGGGAATTATTATAAACTGTAGAGCTCCACTTAAATTTTCTTATAATTTATTTTCAATGATTATAAAAATTCTTACTTGTACTAGTATTGTAGTAAAATGGAGAATTTCTTGAAAACTGAACAGAAAAAAGTGTACGTCTTCTTATATCTAGTTTAGGTTCTTATAATAATTATTTTTAAATAAAAAACGGGGCAACATTCCAATTTAATATTTTTGAATCGGTATTAAAATCTTATAATGAAGACTCAAATGTTTTATTATTTAATGTGTAACCGATCGTACCGATAAACTCTTAATCTTGACTAGTTTCACATGCCTTTTTATCTTAAACTTAGGAACAGAGATAAACGTCATTATCAGCAGTTTTTGGCTAATTCATTCTATGACCTGTTATTGGCTTATTTTCCCAAATTATGATACTATACAAACCACTAATTGTTTCTTTCCGTATACAGAGAAATAAAATTATTTAATAAACCTTGCGATCAATTTTAAAATCTATTTGTGCCAATGAACTCTTTGAGCAATTGGCAGTAGTCTTGAAGCGGTAACAATTTGCATAAATAATATTTTTTGTCACGCTACCAATTATAAGCATCGTAATACAGATAGTTTTGAAATTAATAGAAAAATAGCAACAGAGTAACGCGTCATACGCATCCTATACTAGATTGAAACAAAGCAAAATTTAATTACTTTATAAACTTATTAAATTCCAGCTGTCATATAACAAAAACCTATTAATCGAAACAAGTCGATGCGTTTTAATGGCCAAAGGCATATTGAAACACGCCAATGTAACATATTATGACAATTTGTTTTTGCTTTAAAACGCTTGGATTAATGGAATTATCTGTTATAACCTGATTCATAGCTGCGACATATTTATTCGGAATCCCTGACAAGAAGCAGTTATTGCATCGCAGGTATAAAGGAATGACAGATACATTGCAGGGCAGTTAAAACCAACGACAATAAGTCATATGGAAAAATATTCCGTTTTCATGCAACGCGCGCATGTCGATTCTGTGGGAGCACCGGAAACAAACATTTTATTTGCTTTAACAATGTCGTTGATACTCGTATCGTGATACGATAAATCTGTTATATGTATTTATATTGCGTAGATTATGTCTCACAGATAAAAAATTATTGAATAAAATGTACTCAGTTGTATTATGATAAATATCTATAGAGGGTAATTTTACGGTCATGGGACAAATTTCTAGGGGTGGTACAGCTCACTACTTATTTGGTATGGGAATGTATGGTCAAAAGTGACACTTTGAGGCGCGAACACAAAAATGAGACATGAAAAAAAGACCATTGTTGATTTACATAATCGCAAAGTGCTTATTTCCAGAAATGTTTACAATAAATGTTCGAAATAGCGAATGGCAGGCTAATATTTCCATTTTACCTGAACTGAAAAAGAAATTGTTTGGAAAAAACAGACTAGCTTGTTGCCTGGGCTGACATAATTATACTCAGGAAACTATAACCACGGATATTACTCCAATCTCAGTTGTTTTTATGTAACGCCTTTGTATACAGTCAATACAATCATACATACAAATATGTATCCTTTTTTATTATATATATATATATATATATATATAAAAATTCACATTTCTCATTAGGTGAAAATTTCATGCACGAAAAAAACACAAACGTAGTCTATTTTATTTATTAGAAGGGGAAGTTAGTTGATAAACATTTCCAAGTATATAAGCTTTTTTTTCTGAATTGACCAGTTACAGGTTTTTTAAAACAAAAGTACTTTTAGGGTTAGACAGACTCGTAATTTGCGTGTTATTAGCCATTTTTCAGAGATTATTTTATCCACTTTCGCTGCATTCCATATAAGGCGAATTAATAACCTTGCAGGAAATATTGGGATGAAATACTAATCCTACAACCGTGCAATTATAAAGAGCTCACGGCATTACCATTTAATTCGTGCTTCAGAATATACGATAAAAGCTATTTGAATACATAAATTTTTCAAGATTAATCAGGATGATTATTTAATATCCAATATTTCGCTTTTAAATACAGCAATGTTGGATACAACGGGTGGAAATGTAAGAATAGTGATATATTCAAACTGGAAAAATTATTATGATTTTCTATTTAAGTTCTTTGAAATTAATAATACACTGTGTATTTCTGTTTGTGAGAGTGATAAAATGGAGAGTAAGAACCTGTCATTGGAATTAATAATGAAACGATTCTGTAATATGATGTTTTTCCCCTACTCATTTAATATTTTTAGAAACGGCCGTGTAAAATTTAATCTCTTAACTATATTATAGTAATTACAATTTTACAGACATCTGAGTTAAATATCTTTCTGAAGGAAAATAAGAACAAAAATGTTATGTATAAAATTAAGACCAAGATACTGAAGATCTGATCCAGTTCAGACTCCATTTGAGGAAAGCAGCTGACGACAGTGAATATTGAGAACCATAAGAAATTTCTAATTGCACACAAATTTAGATTATTCAATTAAATGACTTTTTTTGTCATTATTAATAACCGTGCATCAACAAGTCTTTGATATATATGAGCGGAATGAAGGTTGTGTGACGTGTTTTCAGGACTGTGGTTCTGTGTCAGGAATCGTCAGTAATTGCAGGCCGTCAGATGCTAATGCTGTAGGGTTGCCATGGCAACGACACCGTTGCCCTAGGCGTTCCCTTGCATCAACAGCCTAACACAGTAAATATTGTCTCAAGACAAACTGTAGTCCCGGTTCGTGTTTCGTTACAAGTTGCTTCCTCCAAGGAAGCAACCGAAGAGATAATACAAAGAGCTGCGTTTACTTGACAATTCCAACAGCATGAGACAAGCTTGTTAAACGAATCTTTTGTATTTATATGTTTTAAAAATTTACTAACCCTTGCAAATTTTATATATTAATTTAGTTAGTCTATAATAACAGTCTTCATAATTTTAAGGACAATGAGTTCATTCAGGACTATAAACATTGTGGTGGAATCTGAAGTGTACTAAAAGTAAGTCAGTACGTAATCCTCATTAACCATTAACAATGATTGCGAGTGTTTTAAACTGTCATCCTCGCAGCATGTCGTACGGGTTCCCTACAAGGAACTCTTCCTAAGAGGTGCTCGGCTCAAAGGAAGGGTGCCGACGTAAATCAATGTGAGAGCAGAGCCTTTCAGGGGGAGCTTTTCCTGCGGAAGCCAGTCTCTCCTCCCGTCAGACCATTAACAGTATCTGCTTTCTCGTCACGCTGTTACTAGCTACCGAATCGGAAAATCAAACATTGCCTGTCAAAATTGATTCCCTGAAACTGTTAAATGGGCAAAAACATCCTTATGTACTTATTAACATAAGATAGGTTATTTTTTTGTATAAGTTAATGTTTTTATAAATTATTATAAATAATGATCTGAAATAAAAATGTTATATTTTTAAAAGAAACGTTTACATTTTGAAGTAATAATTCGGTGATAAGTCGTGATCAAATTTAGTAAAATTTACCGAAAATTGTATATTAAATTTAATTATCATTATATAAGTAACGTAGAAAAATTAACAACTGGCTATAATTTCCGTAACATAATCAATAATAAATAAATATTTCATATAAAATATGGTTTTGTTACGAAATCCAGACGTACTCATGCGAAACCCCAGATTTTTATATCCAAATTGATGTTTTCCCGGCATGGGCAGTGTCCCAATGGATTTTGGTTCCTCGTTTCTCCCGAAATGTGTTTTTTCTCTAAAGGGTCGCTTTACCCTCAGCGCTTTTTCTGGGGGTTTACACATATCCGACAGCGTCTTCTTGGCTAGTTTCCTCTATTCTTACGCATCCCCTCTTTCAAATTCCTTCCTATGCTATTAAAGGGGAGTTGTCACCACGTGGATTACCCTCATGTAGCCTGTTAATTTTTTAAAAAAGGAATTCGTTTTTTATGTCTTATTTTTAATAAGATTCGAAAAAATCTGTATTTAAAAGGAAATAAAAATGTTTAGTTATGGATTAATAAAAATGCAATTGTGTTTAGATTAACAGGTTAAATGTAATTCTGTATCATTAAAGTGCGTGGCTTTTCAGGCTCTCCGTTTTACACTTTTGTTAATTTAATTGCCCACTTTACAGGAGACCGTAATTATAAATATGGCAAGGAGTTATGCTGACTAACATCAGTAATTATAAAGTTTTTCCATTGAAAAGTACTGTTTATTGTTAATCTACTTTTTGTAGAATTCAATTACCGTTCTATGTCTATTTGTATGAACCCACTACATATTGAATATGAAATTATTCACCTTAAAGTGTTTTATTTTAAAAACCGAACTATTCGATTATGTTACGGAAGCTGTAATCAGATTCACTGATTCAATATCTCGGGGAAACAGGAGCAAACTTATACACCCGTCTCTTGCAGAAGGAAATGCTATTATGGAAGGCGGTAAACTGATTCATTGTCTCTGGAACAACGCCCACGCCTTGAAGTTGCCTCCCTGGCAAATGAATGAGCAATGATGAGGTGACAGAACTGATTTATTGTAGAAGGACTAACATCTGAATAGGTTCTCCCTAAGGGTGGAAAAGACAGATGGAGTTTAAAAACTTAATGCACATAAATTTATTAAAATTAAAATTATATTACAGTAAACAGTGAAGAAAATTGTGGAAGAAATATGTTATTCATAAATTTTAATGGAAACTAGTGTTAAGCACTCAGAATAATTATCGCGAAACGATAACAGTAAATATGATTATCTTTTAACAAATGATAATTTTATTATTTATGATACGATTTTGTGGCTTATCCGAAAATGGTATTGCCGAATAAAAAAGACCAGAAGAAAATCAAATATGAAATTACGCAGTCATTATTGTTAACTGGGATGCTAATACAGTTCATGCGTAAAGCTTTCCTTCCCTACATAAAAGGCTTGTTACGAACTAGTACTCTACAATTAACACGCCGTAGGTGCCCGGAAACGCTTTGAGCGTTACAACTCTTCCAATTAAAACGGTGCGGCAGCAGCGGAAACCATGTTGTCCCCTTTGCCAGCAGAGATACAACTCGTATCTACCCGACACACATGGCATAAAAGTCCCCGTTTTGTGCTTCACCAAACCTTCTTTGAGCAATTCAAATCAAAGCCCGTGTTATTACAGGCCACACTCCACAATAAAAGGGTTTCCGAGCTACAATAGATAGCCTTTGAACAGAGAACGTCTCAACCCTGCAGACCAGAGCAGGTCCTGTGGGATTTACATTGCCGACTGAGGGAAAGCCGTATTGCAATCACGTTGTCTTTGTTTCCAGCAATGATTAAAAACAGAAATCTTATATCCAGAACTTTTGTGGGATTAATTCATCTGGAACATCCAAATAAATGATTACTTATTGTTAAAAGTCTCAGATTAAACCTGCGCAAGTTACCTTATAGAAATTCAACGTACCGATATAAGAATTTTTTATAAAACTTTTAACTAACAATACAGATCTTATTATTATTTTTCAACTAGGAGTGTGCCCGGCGTTGTCCGTGTACTTATTTAAATAAACCCGAAAAGTTTTTAATTCTACATTAATCCTTAGTCAAGAAGTTATTTTACGTATCTATTCAGATAGAATGGTAATTAAATCAAAACTCCATCCACCCCACCCCCAATGCTATAAAATACATTGAATTTTATTGCATCACCGCCAACAAACATTCATTCTAATTTCTTCTTAAATATATTCCTTGAGTATTGCGGGATATAATTGTCCCTCAGTCTTCAGACATTACGAAGGATTAAATTAATTAAAATGTTAGCTACATTCACAATGTAAACAAATGGTAGCCATATTGGAGTCACTAATAAGACACGAAAATTAACTTACATTTTCCGAAAGAATTGTAAAGAATTTTGTATTGTTTTTTTATCAACATTCGATGGAGTTTTGCTGGATAAAATTATACTTTTTATTCAAAAAAAATATTTCTGCTTTATTTCATTACGACACATTCCGTATTTATTTCTGGAATGACAAGCAGTCAGCGTAGCGTAGTGTTAACCCCAATATTTCGCACCGTGACGGGCACAAACGTCCATTGCCGTTCCGTGATTCGAACCCGGGACTGTTGATGAGATTCTGTGACGCTGATCGCTACACCATAGCAGGCGGTAATTTACTTTGATTATTTCGACAAGCTGTTTGGGAGTTGAACGTGGAATTTAGTACGAGCAAAACTAACCCCATCTACGTCAATGTTGAAAATAATTGAAGTATCTTTTAATTTTAAAATTACGTTTCCAAATCTACAACAGTTACAGAAAATCACAGGATTGCATCATTTACGACTTCCACGAAAGTAATTAATTTTCCCTGTTTCATTAAATTCCACAAAAGTTTATTTATATATCTGTATGTTTTTAATCTCGAAATGGAAATATTCTTCTGGAGGTAGATGCATGAAAACAAATTAAAATATAATACTCTAAACAAACCAATAATGAATGCTAACATTACTTTACTGTATAAAATGAAAGTTCTAACAAAATACAAATATAATTTTCTAATTACACCGACGTAGTGTATTATAGCTGAAGACTAAAATTATATTGATAAATATTTACTAGTCTGGGCTATGCTTGAGTTTGTACTGCGCCTTAATAGATTGTTTTTTTTAAAAAAACATGGAAACTAAAGAGGGCTGAAACTAGAATATTAAACCACAGTTAAAATGAATATATATGACGTATATTGCACAAAATCAATACGTAAGCGAAATGTCTTCAAATTAAGTTTGGAGGCTTCAGACAAACACATAAAATGAGGAAATTAGGTCAAAGACAAAAATGTAAAAAAAGACGTTCCGAATAGTTAACAAGACAACGATATATTTAATATTAAGTTAATCTGACATTTACAATTTATTAAATACAGAACAAAGCGCCTAATTTGTCAAAAGAAATTTGTATTATGCAATTTAAATCAAAATGCCAAAATACGACGTTTCGTGTACTATTTTGTGAGCTTCACCAGTTAATAGACCCAAATAACATCGTTAAGAAATTTATTTAGGTCTTATTATCTGGTTAAGTCCCAAAAGACTGGACGCACAATCGTAATATTGTAATTTTTTGTTTAATTTGAATAATACCGGTTTTCGGACAAATTGTCCCTTTCTTAGTTTATTTACAATGATATAATCTTCTTGCCATATCTTTATGTTGTCCACTATTCGAAACGTTGGTTTCTTCTTGCTTCATTTTTTACTTTGACATATTTCTTTCATCGTATAATTTTCTCTATAGGAATATATATATTTTCCATCGCTAAAAATCCATTTTCCACTACTTTTATTCTTAAAACGATATAGGGAATAATATTGATATTAACAGTTTCCACAGAACTTCAGTTCAATAAATAAATATTTACCGAAGGAAATTAGAATAATCTCAAATATAATTTTATTCTTAAATAATTACAAACGCTTGAATTAGAAGAAAATTATTCTTATTACAAAGATAAAAAATATTTGTGAACCAAAGTAAATTCAATTACTATATAACCAGGAATAAATATTTGTTATACGGCATTAATATTCAACCAAACTATCTCAACTACATTTACTTTTTGGTCCTGAATCTATTTCCATATTGGAAAGTACGTTCTCCAGATCTCCACGTTACGTATCAGAGAGGAACGGTGCTTCGTAATTGAGCCTGCAGCTTTCTTCTGCTCTTTATGCAAATATCCAAGACCTTGCCCCGTTCGTGGCCGAGCTTGTAGGTGTATTTACGTTGCTCTTCGTTTTCACGCCTGGTGTACAACGGAACAACTCCAGCAGAACGAATTATGGGAAGCTCTAACAGGGAAGATGGGCGATTTCGCTATGTGCCAGAAAATTCGCTTACGTTACGCTCGTAGGCTTCCTTGGAAGGAACATCCCTTCCCTACTACCGGTGTTTATTATAATCGGGTTTAGTTTTAGTCATGCGGATATATAATAACTTTGTTATAAAATATAATACGTATAAAATATAATACGTAATATTAATTGAAGTAATAAAATTGATTCTTCCACCCTAAAAGACAACAAAAAAATGAATAACTCTTTTTTACATTTAGAGAAGAGAAACATTATAATTCTTTATTATAACCACCATAGCGTAAGACGTGTTACAGTAGATTAGATACGAAACAAAATGAATTTATTTATAACATTAATTAGTGTTCGGGAAAATATAAATTCATCTATTCATATTATTTTTTACCATAAAATTATTGGAAGTATAAAAAATTAAAACTATTAAAAAGTAATAAATTACATTCAGTACTTTGCACAATTTTTTTTGTATATATGAGCGCAATTTAATTTTTTACTCTAATTAAAAAAATCAGCAAATAAAATTAATTCTGTCATTCTAAATGTCAATTTTTTTTAAAAAAATACTTTGTTTCGCATATAGACAAGAGAGAGAAATAGTTATATTTATCTGAATTCTATATAATTATATGAACACGACCAAATTAGTGAGAAACAATTTATTAGCAAAGAAACATCAAAATTATCACAACGTTTCGTCCTCAATATATAATACAACGGACTAAAACTTAAAATAAAAATAAAAATTGTTTTTTCACAAGTGTGAATAAAATTAAAAATTCATGGAAACAATATTTACATTCTTTTACAATTATTATATCAATATTAGTCAAATAATGATGTTAAAAATTTAATTATTGAGTATATAATCAAGGAATGTTCTTGCAATGGCCTTTGTAACCGAAATAAGTATAATAGTGTGTTAAAAATACATAAGATTCGTTTTTAACAATAAAACGATATTAAATTAAATAATTAAAATAATTAAGAATTATAAATAATCATTTCATTATATTTAAATTATTAGTGCTGTTTCAGATTTATAGCCGAATGATTTGGTGTTTTTATACAACATTTCGGTCATAAATATTGAAAAATGTCTACATTTTTCGTAAAAAAGCTTTATATTTTTGCTACTTAAATTATGGTTATTTAAATACATGCGTTTGAACATGGAATAATTTCTATTGTTGAATTTAAAATAACAAATTAACTTCAATATTCAACAGCATACCACTTAGTTTAAACATGTGATGATAGCTGAACATTATCAGTAATTTAATAGATTAAGTATGTAGAATATAATTATGTTGAGTAAACCGAGATTATGGAGAAGGCGAGTCAATAAGAGAGTGAAAATATCTTACACTGAGTAACGTTCTCAGAATGATTAATTGTACATAAATGAATAGAATAATATTATGAATAGACTTGAGTTGTAAAAGTAATTATAAATTTTATTTAAAAAATATTGAAATAAAAAAATAATAATAAATTTAAAAATATTTAAATTAAAAATTTACTTCTGATTGAAAATAATGAATAAGAAAGTTATCCAATGGTATTTATATTATCACTTCTTTGTCTGAATTGGTTAACTTTCTTATTCATTAAAAAATATTGACCACATGGCGTAGCGTTATCTTCTAGTACCTCATCAGGTGTGCCATTTTTTAATCATTTTGTAAGACACAAGAGTAAAATTTACTCTGTTGTAAACGACTGACTAAAGGCTATTTATTTATTTAACAAAGTCAAAATTCAAAATTATTGTCTGTACAACGCTGACCACATCTGATTAATGCATTACCGAATCAACTGAACTGATGTTTTGATGTTCAAGAAAAACCACAGTGAAGGTAGAAATCTCGGAATTGTTGTCAACGATCAACTGATGACAGAAGCGTAGAGTGACTATTCCTGAAAAATTAATTTATCATTGTTCATGGTGTGAAGTTGAAGAGTGATAAATTCTCAAAAGTGATTAACCTTTGGCCTAATCACAGTAAAATATAATTTTGTGATGCATAATAGAATTAATATTTTCTCTGATATAACGAATTGAATTCATTCAACGTTTTCATTAATTATTCAGTAGCAACGATAATATCTTTAAGAATTTTAGTATCCATCGACTTGAAACTTTAGTTTGACACTTCAAAATAGAGATCTGTTTATGAATTATAAAATTTTAAAATAGTTTCATGTGCAAGCTATTATTAACTCCTTACTAGTACAATGAAATTATACAGTGAACATAATAAAGGTGTTCTTTTAATTAAATATGATGCGAAGTTTTCGTGGTAAAATTAATTCTTATTCTTTAATAAGAATGTATGATTAAAATCTTTCGAAAATCTCGTTTCTTTTATCATTAGAATATTTTATTCATTTTTACTGAATTTTCTGTGGAAGTAAAAGGCATAATCCCGTGTGTTCATAAGCAAAGCTAATACCACATTCCTACGTAAGCAGTATTCACAGCTGGAATCTCGGGACGATCGTCCGAGCGCCGATGCTATCTGCAAGCACGTTTATGCCAACAGAGGACGGCAATAGACTGGAGGACTCTCCTGGGCCATTTAGCTCGCGAAGCTTGTCTCTGCAAGTGGCCAGAACAAAGAGGATTGAGATAAAGGGAAACCATGCCAAACGTAAGACGATAAGCCAAATCTCAAGAGCATAGAAATTTGTGGTGAAACAAAAATGTAAAATAGATTATATCCTACCACTAGTTATTATTTGCCCAATATTTCATATCTTCCGTTGCATACATCGATACATAGTAATATTATCAAACAAAATCATGTATGATTAATCACGGGATTTTTCAGATTTTAAACTGAAATTCCTGTCTATTATAGGAAAAAAATTATATATCGTAATCAATATTTTAAAATAAGCACTATTAAAATTCTTATTTACTGTTTCTGACAAACCATCCAACACACAAAAATAAATAACTACGATGAGCATTATAATTAGGGTTAAGGTTGGTTATGACAAGTATATATAAAAACATTAATACATTATGTTTAATAATTTTCCAAAGAGATATAAACGCGTCTGAAAAAACTAGAATAATTATGCAAATATATTTTAATTGCAATATCTATGTTTTTCATTGGAAATTTAATATATTAAATTATTCCCGATTATTTTTTTGTTCTCAAAATTTTTGTTGTGTTGTGTACATCATTTAAAGACTATATGGCCTAATAAATATTGTTTTATGAGTGTTTATTTAATTTGACATTATTACTTTTGTAAGCCATACATCAAATATATGTTTAGTAGGGTTAAATTACGGAAATATTTAAGATTATGTTACATTTAAGTTGCTACAGTTAAAAGGAAACTTCTGGCTTATACGATACTGTTTGGATAATGAATATGTTTTCATTTCATCTCTTCCCAAGGTACTTGTGTTTGAGATTACGTTGCTTAGAAGGTAGAAGCGCCGTTCATAACTATTGACGCCAAGCAAAAATTCATAAAAATATTGAGTCATATGAACACAAGTATAGAAGTGTATATCTTCAAGAAATTGATTCAAAATCAACATCACGAATTTACACGATAAAAAAGGCATCATACCTACATTAAAATCACTTTAACGTGACAGATGCATTCACTTGTTTCCATGCTTTTAGAAATTTAGTTTTACAATTTTTAGTTGAATTTAGTTCTTAATGGTTCGTGCGTTTTACTGTCGAGAACAAAGACTTCATTTGAGGTAGTCATCTGTGCATTTCAGATATAAATGTTCAACGCTGCGTTTTAGCAAGTCAGTGCTTCTCTCAGACAACGCACCACAAAGAGTAGCACTTAAAATATATTGTCTTGAAAGTATCATGCCTTTGCCATTTTGCTGAATCGCATATCTTCTGAGCAATTTCATTGTTACGGCTTGGCTGTGTCGGACATTAAGCTTTGTTTTCTGGAGCTGCAACCATTAATTCAAGTCTGCGGAACTTCTTTGAATAATTCTTAGACGTAACACTATTCTCACTAAGTTAAAAAGATATGAAAATTAATGAACGGAAAATGAATGCCATATAAATAACATTTAATTGTAAATGATGCGCTAGAATACGTTTATACATTTAATTTTTATCTCTCTTACACACATGAATATACATTTAATTAATAATTTTCAAAATTTGAATATGAGTTGTGTGTCTGTTTATTCGAATAAATAAGATTAATTACACTTTCGAGAAGGACTCTTGCAGTTGAAAGTTTGTAGAAGAAGAATCCTTATCTTAGACATAAAAGTGTTTATTTGAAGTTTTTCGCAAGATTGCTTATTATACATTGCGATCGTGAGGCTACCGCCCTCTCTCGGTGTCAAACGTAACACGGGCCGTTTTTGCGAATAAGGTGGCCGAAAATAATGTTTCTTAATGTGCCTGAATGACAAAATTAAATTGGATCTGAGATTTGGTTGCGTGTTGAAGAAAAGCTCTGTTTTACGAGATATCATGTAAACCTCATCTTTATAACTCTGCACTACGAACTTCTCTACAAGGCTTGGGAGATGATCCACTTTAAGGTTAATTTATTTTGGCTAAATAAATTATTACTCGTGGTCACTGATATTTCGTGCAATATTTAAGACCGTTTTTATTGGTGTAGGAAACTTGCAACCAAAAATTAATTTGACATGGCGAATATTGTAGCGAGCGTTTTCTTCACGTATGAATATGCATACCAGAAATGTGAAAAAGAAGGCAAAAACATGATATCCTTGGAGAAACCATCTGCCAGATTTTTTTTTTGGGAGCGTTGGAAGACTGGCGCTTATCCAAAAGTTTTACGTGCTTTCAACATTCCAGTCCAGGATAAGTAATGAATGTTTTTGTAGCCCATTTAGAAATTTATTGCATCATATTCATCAGGTCAACTGTTATATTTCGGAAGTAGCGCGCTTGAGATCGGTTGCCAACGATTGCATTGAATCTTGACCATCACCTGCAAATGTTGAACTATTTTCCTCAATTGAATTACTTCATTCATGACTTCAAGACGATTTTAAATGACAATATTTCTAACGTATACTTCGCATTTTTTATTTAACCTGATTTTCAATATTATGTAAACACTTTCCAGAGATGATTTCCCCAAAATTATGTCACAACGAGATAACAGTAACTCCAATTGATATTTTAATGCTTCTGAAAGGGATTTAAAAGATTGAGAAAGATTGTATTCCCAAGTAATTGTCTGAAAATACAGATTTGGCGCCTGATGACAAAGCTTTGCTAGCAACCAAGATCTGATTGAGGAACTCAATATCGCAATTCCATTATTTTCTCATCGTGTGGCTAGGTCTGGAGGGAGAAGCTTCAATTTAATTTCTGCGTGATTGCGTGGGGGCACCAAGTCTGCGAAGGATAAACGATTTTACTGCAGGGAATGAGGGATTTTTTCCATAATCAAATTTTTCTAACACACAGCTATCTCCGGTTTTAGATTTTCCTCTTTGAAAGGAAACGAAAATTTCGAACGCGAGGAATTTATCCCGGAGTTGTCATGTGTTTGAAAATAAGGGATAAGAAAAGTCGCAATAATAGATATTTTGTTTTCTCAATTCCTCACACTATATTTAACTGATCAGACAATTTTTAAAAATAACGGTAAATGTGTTTCCCGATTGACTTATTAATAGACATCCATAAAAAATATTTTAAATTTTTGTATTATTAATATCGAAACTACTGGGAAATTTTTCAACTTTATTTTCCGTCACCCTTGTCAACTAACACTTTTAATTTCATAAATTAAATATGTATTCCACCTGCTCAATTATATAAATTTGTAATTAATTTTTTTTCAGAATAATAAAAATCTTATTTATATTCCGCCTATTTGCGTTTATACCTATAATACTCGAGGGTAATTTTTTTATTCTGTTTCATTTCGCCTCTAATTTTTTTACAAGGTTATTATTAGTCTATATTGTAGTAATTGGTAATTAAGACATTGTTCTAATTGAAAAGTTGAATTGTAGAGGACTCATTATTAGTGGATTTATTATTAGTGGATATAAAGCGGACGCCGCAACAAACCGGCAAGGCAAAGAAAACATTGTTGATGAGTCGAGAAGGTTCTACGCGCTCAAAAACTTGCGATACGAACGAACAGTCAGGAAATGTACAGTCGGGCAGTAAGCAGCAAGGAGAAAAGACCAAAATTTCCAAGTCATGAAAATTTGAACAGTACAGTCGGGCAGCAGACAGCGAATAGAACGGACGAAAAGAACTCATTGAAAGTTTTACAGTGGGGCAGTCAGAACGAAAGAATGTGGCCCAGTCACAAACATGCTTTCAAATATTAAAAAGTAAAGCAATATTCAGTCGGGAAGGAGACAGAGCAACTAGTTGCAGTAAAGCATCGAGAACCAACCAATTTGTGTTAAACCAACTAACAAACTACACCAATTAGAGCCTGTGAATATTTAGAGTCTGTGAGTACTTAGAATCAGTGATGTCCCCAAAATTGTGCACGAAAAACTAAAAATGAGACCTGGGCAGGCGTAAGTAGAGAAAAACTTTAAAATCATTTGTAAACCGTGTTTAAAAGATAAAAGTCAGATCGTTTTTTAATAATTTAATTATCGATAAAATGAGATCCTTAATTCTTGATAAAATTAAAATTGTTTAAATTCAATCTTTAGTTTTATTTCTTCCGCAACAAATTTCGTCTATGTTCAGACGCATTGATTTCCATAAAAGGTAAATGTAATTTTGATTATATAAATTCTGCCATTTATCAAACCCAGTTCAAGACCCTGAGATCCCAATTATTTTTGTGTATTTTATACTTGTTATAAAATTGATAATAAATCTTGTTTAATAGCTAAATTAAGCTCTTTCATTTAGAAACGACACATTCATAAAATTTAATTATTACAATATATTAACAAAAGGTACAGTTTATGGTTTAGATTCTTTTTATACTGCAGCACAAGTCTCGAACATTTGTTTGGTAGAAGTACGAAAAAGAAAAGTTAGCGTGCGCCCATATTACCTAATGTGTATAGTGCTTTTATGAGACAAGGCACTGGCCAAACTTCATCAAGCCGTATATAAAGATTTTGCTGGACGTTCACAGCCACTTTTTGCCGTGCGGTGCTCGATACTTCACACGAAATTGCATTACCCTCCTCCGTGACTTGGGTATGAAGTCTGAATTCCAAGGTTTCGGGCCGACATTCATAACAGAGTCAAAAATTAAGTTTAGCAGTTGTGGTAACCGAAATTAAAATGCATTAACGTGAGTAACGAAGTATGAAACTTTAAAATGCCTGTTGCCGTGCATAGTTAAGTTGGTTGTGTTTTAACAAAATAAATTTATAACTGTGCATTGACATTGACCATAATTTATAAATATATATATATATATATATATATATATATATATATATTAATTTGTTATTTAAATATTACTCATTATATTGCTTTTAGAGAATATACGCTTCATATAAAGTAAATAAGCCATGGTTATTGTGAAAATTATAATTTATTTTATGTTTCAAATTTCTCATTAGAACTTTCAAGAATCAGTCAATTTAAAACTAAATACGCTATTTCACTAAAAAAACTTAAACATTATTTAAGCAGCATATACCAAAACAGAATACCACAGTTACAAGAAACCTCTAATAGGAAACATAACGATATCATTTTTTGGATAGTATATATTTGGATTATATTATAGTCGACTTGTTAGATTTAAATTTGTAAAGAAACAACATAAATCGTTCCGTATCAGAAATTCTATCCAAGTTCTGACGAATCTGTTCTAAATTCTCCATAGCATTGTTTTTTTACAATTTGCGAGAATTTCGCTTTATAACGTTCCTGCTTAAGCAATATATATTTTTTAATTTAGTGATACTCGCTAGAGTACTTTACAGAGTGAATTGTCATGACCTTTGAAACGACCTTATCAAATTGTCGGTTTATTTCTAGCTTCATTTAAATATATTGCAAATTTGAAGCAACAAAATATTACATACTAAGGAAGCTAATTACTATCAATTTTGTTATAAATAAACTTTATTGAATTTTCTTTTATAATTTTGTTTCATAGCAGATAAAAAATACATAAACAGAAAAATATAACTAAGTCCGCCATTTTGTATTTTCATGTATATGTAACCTCCTAGCCGACAGTAGTATCACGCCTTTCTATTGGGAAACAGATTAAGATTCACCTTAAGAATCACGTGCCAACGCCAAAAGGCAACATCTATTACAGTTAGGACACAATTAATATAATTATTGGCCAGGTAAGTCATAAAATTATTTAATAATCTAAATTTGATTAAGAATGTTAAAGAGGAAATCCAAAAGTTTGAAAAGCATAATGTAACGTATAAAGTAGATTGAACAGACTGTAAATCTTGTTATATAGGACAGACAGAAAGAGCATTACAAACTGAAGTACAAGAAGATTCTTCCAATTTTCATGTTAAAAAACATTCCATTTTAACTAAGCATATTTATATTGATAATTGAAAGATTTATTGGGTCAATGGCAATGTATTGTATGAAGAGAGCCATTACTTTTCAAGATTAATGAGCGTAATGCTTCATCAGATCTAAAAATGAGGATGACACTCAAAATATAAATTAAATTAATGTTTCCATTTTGTTTTGACAAAATAATCTGACTACTTCTCATAAGTAGGTACAATTTTTTTCCATTAATGTTGATTTGAAATTCATTACAATAATAAAACGGCATTTAAATAAACGTGTATTCTATGTGGAAGAAACATTTGTTTTTTAAATATTTATGACCAGAGTGAATGTTGGAATATAGTACGAAATTTTACTATAAAGTCTCCCATGCACATGAAATCTGAAATTTGAGATAAATGTTCACCTCACACCAAACATTTCGTGGAACTCTCTGCATAACAAATTCATTCTAATTTTCTTTCCGGATAAAATCGACACAATGCGAATGTGGAACAATATACATACGATAAATAGGATGAATTGATTGCATCAGAGTTAACAAAATAAAATTTGAGAGAATGGCCACGTATTTATTTTTAATCGTTTTCCAGTGATTTTTCCCATACGAATGTTACAAAACGCGAATTCAAAGAATCAGAGTTTATTAAACTGAATAATTTCGTATCAAAATCGAATTGTAACATCCTCGACATCTGGCTGTCACTTGTTTTCAGACCAAAATCCGTGTCACGCATCCCGTAATTTTTGATGAACCAGAAAATAAATTTCCATCTCATTCTCTAACCAACTGACCACATCTAAAGCAATAACGTTCAACATGTTCACTCAGAACTTGATTTCCTGTGTTGGTGGCAACAGGTTTGCGGAAGTTGCGGACTTGTGAATCTATGCTCTGTTTTCATTTTTCTTTTTTTCCTATGACGAACGGAAGTTTATTAATTTTTTGCATCGTAGATCTGTCAACTCAGTTCTTTGAATTTCCGTTAATTCTAATGTCACTCTTTTCCACTCGTAGCTCACACATATCTTCTCCAAATCAGTAAACGGAACACCTGGATAATTTTATCTCTCATGGCGAATCTTGATTAGCACTGAAAATTAAATGTCCGTTGCAGAACAGGGAAGTTAAAAATATTAACTAAAAAATACTGGAAGTCCGTGTAAAGCACTGGGTTTCTTAATGACGGGGACTCGAAATGAAAACACCGTCCGATTAATCAGAAGACAGTTACAACTATTAATATTACAATTAATTGAATGCGGCGTGAAATATAAATAATAAGTATATTTTGTGATTTGCTTAATTTTTTACATTATTCATATGACATTTAGGAAAGCGAAGATGAAGATGCTGAACGAGAAGTCAAGTCCCTTTTTTATTACGACTGATTCCACACACAATCACTCCCTGTTCCTTCCATGCGACCAATAGAATTAATAAGATAACTAGCTGCCGGAATCTTGGCAAATTATTCAAATTGCCGTGTAACAGCGTGTTAACGATGGTCAGCATCATGACAGCTCACGGTCTTTCATGTTCGTTATATGGCCGCTCGTGTCGCTGAGGCATTCTTGGAGGAACATAAATGTGAAACGATGCTATCAACGTCTTTTCATATAACCTGACCCAGTTACCCTGCGCTGGGTTCTATGTAGTCCCTGGGATTTCTCAGAGCTGATGAGGTTATACGTAGATAGTGGAAAAGATACACAGGCTACATTTGCAGAGCGGTAATGACTTTACAAACTCGTTTAAAATTTAACAGATTAACGTATTTTGTTATACCTGTAAAACGTGTTAATTTATAATTGAGTTTATTTTATTTTTTCTTGTTCAAAAATAAATATATTAGACCTTTTATTTATCAAACAAATTATTAGCATCTGTTATATAACAAGAAGCTTGAAGATCATATACGGTAAACTTATTAAGGATAAATATATTTTTATTTGACAATTTACGGAAATGAGTATAATAACC
This sequence comes from Zhengitettix transpicula, assembly GCA_037074705.1. NCBI lineage: Eukaryota > Metazoa > Arthropoda > Insecta > Orthoptera > Tetrigidae > Zhengitettix > Zhengitettix transpicula. Next base: position 40,460,759 of record CM073592.1, on the reverse strand, counting down.
AATTATATAATAAATATAATAAAAAGTTTAAAATGTTTTTATGCGTGTATTTTTTCACTCAATATCAAAATTAAATAAATTCAAATCGTAATGAAAAAATAATTTGAAGTATCTTTGCTATATTATTTATCACTGTACAGTGTGTTTTTTAATAATTCGTAAATCAATTTTATTTTAATAAAAATTATGAATATATACATATTTTTACTATTTAATAACTTAAGATATGGGTAAGTTATAAATTTTTAGTTATCAATATAAACTCATAACTACTTTTATGCAGCATGTATTAATGCTATTTAAATTAGGTTGGGATACTGATTTAGATTATATCTTGTTAAACGTAAAGGACAAAGGGTACAAGTTTTTACGAACAAAATTATTATAATTTAAAAGTATATTAATAGGTGAATATTATGCTTTCCTTGAATAATCCGTGATATAAACCTTCATTATATTTGATACCAAGTTTTTTATTTTATTTTAACGATTTTAGCAAAGTATATGTAAGTATTACAAATTTAAATATGTCAAAATAGTTATCGTAATTAACTTTTATGTTACGAAACTTATTCAAAAAGCATATTTTTTATGTGTAAAGTAAATAAAGACTATAAGATTTTTCCATTTCTATGTTTTGTATTAATAATGTAGGGAATAATAATTATAAACTAAATTATTGTTAATCTAGTCTTGAAATATTTCATTTACGTAGAAATACATTTCTTTTCTATTCATGTGTCTGTAAGTCTCAGACCTATGAACGAATTTATCCTGGGGTTAATATTAAGACATAAAAAAATTAATAAATAGTTATTTTTGCACAGAAATTATTTGAGTTATATCTAACAACTATTATTTATAGTTTCACAAGTGAAACGTTTTGATTATTTTCTGACATTGTAATTATTAATACCATTAACATATTTTAAGCGCATGAAACATTTTCCTCAAAAGAACCAATTTGGATTAATTAAGTTTATTGGATTAATTAAGTTTATTGTGTAAGCATTAATACAATTATCAACATTTACAGAAACTATTTACAAAAAAAGTAATTTTCGTGATGATCCTTAATTTTTTTTAATTTAACTATAAATAATTTCTATTAAAGTGACCTTCGATTTGAAAAATTTCGTACTCACTAAAATATATTTACTTCACTTTATTATGTACGTTTAATTTTCTTTATGGCTATAAATTTTAACTTCAGTAACTATTTAATATTAACTAATTTAAATATTTAATATCTCTGTCCACACTGCATTATACTCACCCAGTTTCTAGGACTCTAATTTATTATTTCGAGTGTATTATAATTAACTGCGTGCAATTGCTTCTCCTAGCTCTGTAATTGTAACTAGCCGCTTAGATTGCATTATTCCCAGGAGGCATCTGCAGAAATGTATTTATTGCCTTGAGCTTTCCCAGCCGCAGGAAATATGCTAATGCTTCCCATGTCACATGCGGTCTGGTTCTCGCACCGGAAGATAATTGACTAATGCGTTGCAAGATATAAATATGCACGCCTTCTCGCTGTTCATTCAACTGAGATAAATTGTTTCTTCAAGAGCTCTCCTTAAAAGGATATGGAAAGCAGTAAGGACAAACGAATGGGTGTATGACCTTATAAATTATATGATGTGTCTTGTATCAGTATACTATTTTTAGTTACTCATTATTTATATATATTTTACAAATGATTACCTGATTGGTATATTTTACTCCTTCGATGACTGATTTATTGGGCTTTACCAACTATTACAAGGTATTTGATCTAAGACAAAACTATAATGCTTTCTAATGATGAAGAAATATCTGACATTGATAAAAATAGAAATAATAAATGATGTAAGAAAATTATGTATATTAACAAAATAAAAATAAAAGACGTTTAGTCCTCTTTTAGGACCTCTTCAGGATACATCTACAAATTAGAAATTAATAACATGATTGTTTACAAAGATTTCATTCGTAAATTAATTAAAGTATTTTGTTAACGTTCTTAACAAATTTGTAAATAATTTTGTTATTAATTTCGAAATTGTAGATTGACCTTGAAGAGGTCCTAAAATGGCGAATCGTTGTTTATTTATTATTTTATTAATAAACATAATTTTATGTTCCAAGGACATTTATTTATTTGTTTATATTATATCCCCCTCTAAGTTTTTTATTGTAATTGTTTTTCCAAGGTTGCAAAATATACAATATTTTTTGTTATCTGTATTGTCTTTAAAATTTCCTTGATAGTGTATACATAAATATTGACAATATACAGAAAACGAAATATTTAATATATTTTCAACAAATTCCAGCTTGTTTCTACACTTTTTGTATCGAACGAAGTAATTATCATTTCACAAACGGCGTATAAGATTTTTGTTAATAAACATAGTTTTCTGACTCAAGGCCAAATATTTATTTATATTATTATAAATGTCAGATATTTTTTCATCAGTATAATTATCGTTTAAAATTCGTTTCTGTTGATTTCCCATTTTAACTTTTTAATTTGTTACTCAGGAAAATATAATAAATATTTTCGTCGTAGTTTGCATTTGTTTACTAGCGGTGATAAATTTATTACTGGTGTAAATTTGTTGCCGAGACTTTGTATTAAAGTTATAAAGGTTGAAAGCTCCTGGGACCAAGGTATAAATCGCTTTAAGATATTAAAACAGAAGTTTTTTTTTCTCTCGCCGAAAGCTTTAAATATATTTAAAGTGTGAATTTGTCTGGACCACTCAAATTTTCATATGAACCGCTGGTATTGCGTTGGTTCACTGAAACAATAGCGCACTACAATATTTTTTAAGTGGGCGTAGGGCGTAATCTCTATTTGATCAACAGAAGCAATCCTACGTCTCCCTGAATAAATCCACTGAATTTAAAAATCATAATTCGAAATAATTTGTGACGGGTAAGTATTACAATCCGTTAATTTGAATATATTTTTCTTCTAGAGATTAAAATACGCTATAATTACTTATCTAATTTACGTCACTAGAAAATTAATAAGAATAAAAATAAGAACTGGTTTATTATATTATACCAGAAATAAAAGAAGGCATAGAAATGTGTCATTTTCTTCCAAATTAAATTGAGTGAGTGTTATTTTTGAGGAAATAAGCTTTTAGTTTATTCAAGTGAAAAGGTTTTCTTTACAACAAAATGTATTTTTAAGTCAAGAAACAGATGAGGAAGAATTGTTTTTATCCAGATGTACCCAATATCACAAATATTACCCATTTTGACGAATCATATATGTGCTACTATATTTAATTATAGTAGCATAATTTAATTTTATATGTTGTCGGAAAGCACAGTGACAGTTTATACTATTTTGAAATCAAATAAATAATATTCAAGATAAAGTATAACTCAGTGAATATTTTAGATTTGTAAACGCATTAAATATTGCGGTAATTTATAATTATTTTATGTTTTTCTATAGTCTTACAATTTAGTAAGATCATTGGACTGAATTATAACCTTCTCAAACACCTGTCGAGGATGTCTACAACCTAAAAACACGTGGCATTAGAAGCCGGTAAAATACCACCTTCACATGACAATATCGAGGCTAATGGCCGAATTACGCAGACCAACAATCATAACGAATCAACAATTCAGTTTAACAGGAAACCTCTCTACTATACAACGAGTTATGGAGGCGGAAGTGAAGGGTTGACTCACTTTGAACAAGCGGGTCCACTGTTCAATAATGTTGATGTATGCTAGCCAGTTAGCAGAAACGTTCAAGCAAAGCGACACGCAGGGTAACTCAGTATGAATTTTCTGTGCTATTAATGCACGGTAAAGTACAAAATTAATCGAACCCTTTCACGCTTCCAGGACCTAAATGTATACAAAACTCACCCAGAAACACGTGCACTTTTTATTAATGTAACCGATAAATCGATACCATAGGTACGAAACTAACATTAAACTATGGTCGTCGACCAGTGACAAGCTAAGTGCGTCTATAGGATATTTTGAGTTAGAAAAGTTCGATAAGAATCTCTCAATTTTATCCATCACAGAACAGTATACACGGTGTTCTGGAAGGGTTTAAAGTAGATAACAGAGTCTATCTGGGCCTTCTCCGTGGATTGACAAACGCACACTCAAAAGTTTTGAGACACAAAACCTCAAGAATCCTCTTAATCTTTCAATTTATCTAGTACAGAAGTTAGCGAACTTTAGGACGCGAGAAAGACTTCCCAAGCTGGCTCTTGGCTGCTCCTGAAAGTCCTGGAAGTCTCATACTTTTATACAAATACACTGGATAATACCAACCTCAAAACAAACAAAAACTATTCATTGCTTCCCCTTATCCTTTAAATATCATAATCAAATAACTAAATAATAAAAAAAAATTGACAGAAACTAATAAATAAACATGATGAAATATTAAAAAAATAAAATAAATGAGCACATGCAAGAAGTTGGAGGCTTCTGTAAATAATTCGAAAGTAGAAATTAAAAATGAAAGAGCAAACTTCTCTGGAAAATCCCTGGCAGGATGAAAGGTTTTACTTTAAATGAGAATTTTGTATTAACAACGTAACGTTCTGAAGATACACTTATGGATGAATGAAATGTTAAAACACTGATTATTTTCCAAGAGCTTCATTGTACTTCAAATCGAGCACGTTTTAATAGATCTATTATTATATGCAAGTTGAAAGTTACGCAGTGATGGAAGGCATTGTTCACTATTACCTCAACATCGTTCTCTGCTTAAAACTTATTTCATTTCGACATAAACTTTGATCCTTCCATTTTACTAACTTAGTAAAGGTAATTTAAGAGGTATCCGTTTTCACCGATATTATGGGGGAATATTAAATTTTACTTTCATTTCAATAAATTAACGATGCCGAACTATTTTTTTTTCAAGAAATCCAAATTGTGTGGTGAAATAAAATATTCAAAAAGATTTAAAATATTGTGAATGTTTCCAGTAAGGAAGTACTTACACTAATGGTACTAGGAATTTACATCTCATTTCGCCTGGCAGCTAGAGGACCAAACTCTCTCATGTCAACATTGAGTAGTATGATGCTTAAGGCGTGAGTAACTTGTACTTTCATGATTGCTCTGTGACTAATAACAATGTTGTTTTAACAAAATAAATTCATCAGAATACGTTAATGTACATTTTTATAACTCATGAAATAAGTCGTTTTAATTGTACTATATTATCTAAACCTGCTAGAATTAAATACTTTTTAACGATAAACATAATTGCGTGGGAAGTACATACATTACGTAATTTAAAAGCAATTTTATGAAATAAATAACGCAACTAAAAAATATAGCTTCGAATAGTCTGTAGTGTTCGGTATAATACTGTAGTATGAAATTCAGACATCAACTGCAGAAAAATTGGGATTAAGAAATTAATTTATTTTTAATTTCTTCAATGTAATCTATGATATTATTTTGAAACCATTAAATATTTGGGGTAATTAGCCGTAGCTGACCTTGATTTCGTAAATATATATTGAGTTCACCTGTCTCCAATTTGGGATTAAAAAATAAACCATTTAAATGATTATAATGAATACTTCCACTATAAATAAATATATTCTGTTCGACTCCGGTCGGCAGATGTATTTTATCACCTAAATACTAATAATTGTACTACATGGCTCCACTTCTTGCTCAATATACAAATAATATGTTACTTTACGTAATTATCTCTGTTTTCGCTAGACGACGAACAGTTTGTAAATATAGTTTAGCATCAGAACGGAAATGCGGTACGCAACAGTATTTGTTCAGCTTGTTTAATAATTAGAATCTATATATACAAAATATTGAAATGGAGACAGGACAAATGACTCCACCAATGGTATATTTTTCGTTTTTAGCGACAGACGAGAAGTCTAAATTTGTTACGCCAGCTCTTTGTTAAACTCGATATTGAACTGAAAAGGAATCAATAGATGACCGGAGATGTAATGAAGTGCGACTGATTGATCCTCTATAGCAGCATTAGCTAACTCTGAAGGGAAAAGTTCGCTCGAGTCACGCGTGGATAATGAGAGAGGAAAAGGTAGATTATAATGAATAAAACGCTATTTCACGTCATATTTATTTTTACTGAAATATACAACATAAATCGGTGAACTAATACAGATCAAGTGAAAACTCCAAAGGCGGGAAATGTATACCAAAATAGTCCAGTACTAAGGATATGGGAACTAACAAAAAAATAGATGTCTGTCATTTTAGCCTCTCTTAACAGAATTTTACAAATAATTAACATGATTATTAAATTACCATTTGAAGTTTTTATCCTGATGTTGATACATGTGTTTAATATTAAATGTATGTAGATCACAGGCTCGTCTGGAAGCAATGGAATGAACTTTAATATATTACTCAGTCTATACTTTTATATACTTATAAGCACTTTTGAAATATTTATATATACTCCACAGAGTGTCCATTGACTAATTGGACTAACCCGGCCATAACGCAAAACATCTAATTACTTACCGGTCTTTTTTAGAATATTCTCTGCCGTAAGCACGTATCTTTAAACTTTTCTCATTGTTGATGTCCCTGTCTCGGCTTCTCGACTGTGGGAACAACAGAGCGTCTATCTACCGCGGTTTGTTTCATATCACATACTGTTAAATAGAAATGTTGAAAAAACTTTACACTAATTCCATATAAAACATACCGTTAACATTATGAACAGCATTTATTATCAAATAATTTCTTAAAAATTAAAGAATATATTGTTCCTCTATTCGTACCCATAATTTGTTAGTAAATAATAGTAAGAGGACCTTTGAGGCATATATTATTGCGTTATTGAATTTTACGAATAAATGAAATGTATTAAACAAACTGAACACGTTTCCTCACGCATAGTAAAAGAAATATTCAACATTTAAAATAAGAAAGATATTCGAATATAGACAAAACACGTGATGATATAAATACAATACACCTTTTCAGGAAGCCTTGTTCCTATCTTCAGGAGCTAAGAAAATAAAAAGAACATAAGAGCGCAGGCCGACACAACTGCACAATTCAGTTGACAAAACTCAAAAGCTTTGGAAGCTTCCAGAAACGTTAAGTGGTATTTATATCATCACGTAGTTTGACTATATTTAGATATTTTTCTAATTATTAATTGTCATAACTTTGGTAAATTTTCAATTTAAATATTCAACATTCTAGCATAAAATTTAAAAGCTATATTTTATAGACAGTAAAATGTTAACTAATTTTACGGTCTCAAATTCGAAATATAATAAAACTATCATAATTTAATTTCAGAAAGTCTAGTTGTTCTATAGCCTATTACGTAGCATATTGAAATGATATATTTTTGTATATCACTGCATTCGTTCACACTTATATAAATCATCACAAATACTTTACAAATAATAGTTTTATAACCATATTCTGTTTATACTCACAATCATTCTGATTTATATTTTCTCTAGTTTATTGAAATTCTTAATTATGGCGTTAAGTCCAAAACCATTATAATGTTTGGTTTCTTTAAGTATACTCTGAAAGTGAATACAGAAAAAAATGTGACGTAAATTAAATTTACTTGAACCAAATAAAATCCATCTGTTGCGGTCTACAAAGAAAATACAAGTGCTGCAAATCACATAAATGAAGAAATAGAATGTTGTATCAACATTTATGCTTACTTTAATTAATTGACTTATGTACCAAAATAAAAAATTACAGACAGACGTCATGAGAATTATATATATATATATATATTGTCCAAGGCATATATTTTGTAGAAAAGAATATAAAATTTTATTTTATTTGCCGAAGTTACGTAAGTCTCAATGTGGACAAATATTTTATTAATGAATATAAATGGTAAAAAAACTGTCAAAAATATTCTTGAAAACCTAATGATATTTTATTTATAATTATTAAAATAACATGTAGGTGAATATTTTATAATGTCCTTTTTAAATAAAAATTATTATTTGAAAACCTCATAAATATAATTATTTTTAGTGATTCCATAGTAAATATTTCAAATAGAAATTCATAGTTATTAAAATATTCTTTTGGTACTAGAAAATACATTGGAATACTTCTAAAAATCTATGAATAACTCTTGTGTCTGCTGCATAAAGAGCCTTCAACTACACATGTGTCACTCGCAGGAAGAAAACATGTCTCAAACGTTGTCAGGGCTTTCTTCTCCATCGAATGGTTACATTTGAAAAATTCTTGAAAAAGCGAATTTATAACTATCTGTGTTGAATTATTCATTGCTGAGCCACCAAACCGTCGAATAACTTCTGGACATATTTTACAAAGAATTCGCCGACTCTGCAGAAAGGCACAGGCGCCGATAATGTATTATATTATGCAATTTCTACGATTTAAAGCAGTATTGGGGCCTTCCAGAATGAGGATTGTAAAAGGGTATTAATAAATATTTTTTAAAATAGAATTTTGACTATAAAATTAAAAACCAAATTTAAGTGGTATAATTAAAATTACTTTCTTCTAAAAAATATTAAAAGGTAATCAAACGGTAATTTTTTAATGGTGATATTTAATTTTTTCTATTATGAATTTTAATTAATAATTAAATATTTTATCTCAGATTTTTCAAAATTTAATTTAATACTCAGAAATGTAAAATAATATAACATTAATTTTTTTTCAACAATTAATTTAATTTTTTCAATTCAAAAGAAACCTCTTTCTCTATGAATTTTGGTCGCAATTTAGTTTGACATTTTCTTTTATTTCATTGAATAAATGTAAATTGAATAGCGCAATTAATGATTGACGGAAATTTCTTGAACTTCAGATGTTTATTTTTGTTGGCTTCATAAAAAAAAACGTTTTAATAAACTATTTCTTCCGATGGATTCATGGTCTTATAAACCCTTCGTTCCCACTACTACAAACTTACACTAACTTGTAGGAATCCAACGGTTTTTCTTGTATTTGCTTTTAAAGCATTCCTCTTGAAAGTTTTCACCGTATACAACTTGTTCAGTCTAAAAGTAATCGGAAATGTTTCTTCAAAGCAGAATTTTTTGTGTCAGAAAAAAGAATCATGTAAATTTCGATACAATTTTTTTTAATTTACGACTTATATTTCATTTTTCAGCATTAATTCTCGGTTAATCTTATTTTATTTTTAGAATATATAATAAACGACCTAAAAAACCGTATTTGTGTAAGAAATAAAATTATAAATCCTGAACATTTTTCTTTTATTTTTAACAGCACATGTTTTCCATATTTATTTGTACCCTGTGACTGAAATATTGGTTTTGATGTTATAAGCGTTTCCTCATTCTGGCTATAAATATTTATATCAAAGTTCGGCTTTAAAATATCAAATTTTTAAAGAAACATGATAAATAATTTTTTAATTATAAACGTATAATTGTTTATGAATAGAAAATTCAGTCTGAAATGGCTACCTTTCCTATTCATTATTTTCAATCAGACGTAAAGTTTTTCATATTATAATTTTTTACGGTTGATAATTATATATAGTATTATTCATTTTTTATTTTAATTCATATTATTGGAGTTTTAATATGTATTTTTGATAATTAAATGTGCAGAAATAGTTGATTTATTTTTGAATTTAAACCCTACCACTTTTTAAGTATGTCGTAATTAATGAGAGTTGTTGGTTAATATATCGTAGGCAATGAAATCATCGCTGCCTGACAGGGACACAGCTCTTCGGCCTGGTTGATTCATCCATCCAGCGACCAACGTGGTATTACATCAAAGGCAACGCTCAAGTGAAAGCTAGGATTAAATGCAAATTAAACAAGGCGGTTCAAACGGACGAAGGGTGTGTGAGAACCTCAACCATCTCCGTCATTGATTACTACCGGGACAAAGATATTCGTTGATATCATATTTCCATATAAATTTCTGCGGCCATGAATTTATCTTTAAGCGCGGAATTGCCACGTCACTGAATAAAAAAATTATATCGTCAGTGTTTTATGGTTGGGAAAAGGGTAAACTATCAGCGAAATTTACAACACAAACGGGTAATAACATAAAATATGCGTTTCATCCTCTTCATACTCTAAATAATTCAATTAACCTTTTATTAGCGTTAATATAATGATATTCAAAGTAAATGAAAACGAATAAATGGTGATCTGAACACTTATGTGGACTGAAATATATTTTATTAAGCCTAACTGTCCGGCGTCTTTCATCTTAAACTGTCCTAAGAGATTTTGACTTTATTGTTATTTTCTCAACTTTTCTTTCTTCTCGTTTTTGTTTTTCATTGAAAATTCCATACCTTTTTTTTTATATAAAAATAATGTTTTTATTTGACTCGCCCACGTTTCCCCCTTCACTTTTTTTTAGCCTATTTTACTCCATGTTACATATCCCAATAGTTTCCCTATATAAATAGAAGATATTGGGAAATAAAATATTATTCCTATAATTATGCTCAGGGTGCAAAAAATAACTATTAACAATTTCACAGTAAATTAATATTAATGTCTAGCTCGTATAACATTTACCTCATATTTTACAAAGACAATGCTAAATTTTTCGCTAAATTTTGAAAGAGATTGCAGGGAAATTTGTTTTTATTTTCCAGTAGAATCACCTGACACGTGAAAATTGCGTGTTGACTGGCGAATAAGTGATGTGGATTTCTGAGTATAGCGTAAATCCTCTTAAAGCTCCCGATGATATTTGTCTATGTGCTCCCCTCTTTACTGTCGTTCCCTATACCTAACTTTCCCTCTATTTACGCGTGTGCTAGACCCAGTATCAGAGGAAAGGGCAACGAGAGGTTAAGCTTAATTGTCGAATATAAACGCTATCGACGATATTTATGTAAACTGCCCTTGTTATCCCCGAATGTTTGGGAATCACGGGCTAGAATTAGAGGAATTAGCGGTCTGTTTTGGGATTTCTATCGATAAGTCAACAGCCGAATTCTACCGCTGTTTTGAACCATGAGGGTAAATATCGGTTCGAATTGGAAATGTTTTAGGCAGTTTCGTGTTCTGTTTAAATCATGTTATCTGATCACGTAAATAATGCGTGGAGTAAATGTTACGCGAGATCGTGTAAAAAAGTATGTTAAATAAACACTATGTAAGCAAATAAATTTAGGTGGTCCGAAAATTTACATTTTTGCCTGTAATAATAATATTCTGTTTCTCTTAAGACTATCTCATAAAGTATTCTTCTAATGCCTTATTTGTTTGAATTATATATAATAGAAATGAAATATAATTTAAAATTCTTGAATAAAAATGTTCAGAATGATTAAAGTTTGAATTTTTTGGAGGAACCACGGTTGAATAAAAATGTTCAAGGATGATAGCTTTAGAAAGTAATAGATTTATGTAAGAAAGTGTACTTTAAAAAATCTATTCTACATTAAAAAATTACCCTTCATATAATTTGATATAGAAAATACCAATACATTGATATTTATTTTCTCATATTTGGTCTAATACTAAGAAATAGAATTCCGTTGTAAGTATTTACACAAGTTTATAAGCTATATAATAAAGTGGGAAGTTGTGTATTTTAAATAAAAATCGCCGGATCTAAGGGATTTTAATAATTCATTGCTCGTAAAATAATTTGTTTATCTATACGATTTTATAGTTTACAATTAATCGGTGGCATTGGTAGGATATTAGCGCGAACTAACTCGCTTCTGTTCTGCAAAGGACTGGTAGTACGTCAGCGTTTGTTCCCTAGAGGGGAAGCTGTGAAGGCAAACTTGTCGACCATCAGTGGTTTAGTTTGCCAAATGTAGGCCCATTACTCCATACAATCGTAGGGTACGTGTAGTAATGCCCACGTTCTCTGCAAGGTTGAATTATCTGTATATAATAGAAACAAATGGTATGATAAATATCGGTTGTAGAATACTCGGCATGACTGTCTAATCTAAGATAATAAATCTTAATTATGGGAAATTGATCACGAACTAAATAATTTATTTAAATATAAAGCAGTGATAAAGCTGGACTGTCTTCGTAGTAGCCAAACTTGATACGGGTAGATTATTTCTTCTGTACCTGAAAACAAGATTATTTTTTGTTTAACTGCATCAATTTCCTTATTTTTAGACTTAAAATTATCAACTTTATTTGACATAATTAGCAACACCGATAGAACAATAAATCTTCATGAAGGACATGCTGCTTCTACGTTGTATCATTCATCACCATACTGCGTAATTGTAATAAACGATCTAATAATTTCAAATGATACGTATAAATATATCTCTCCATTGACTACGTTCGTTATAAAAATTCGATTTTCATACCTATCTCTCACTAAACTTCCTCAAAACACCCAAAATCTTCGACGTCCTTTCCTTTAAATAAAAACACCTAACTTAAGTCACTTTGATATGAAATTAAAAATATATTAAGCTGTGTATAATGCAGTTGTAGTTTAATTACAAACTATTCGTAGCACAAAATGTGCTTGTGCGTTTTTACACACTCATCATCGACTGACAAGCAAGTTCGGTGTATGAACTAAAGTTGTCTGGGACTTTGTTATTTGAATATTGCTTACATATAAGTTAGAGAGACGGAATGTATCGCGAGTCATTTGATCCAGACCTTTAACTGAGACAATAAAATATCATAGATTTTAACACCTGCGTTATTATCAGTTAATCTTGTTCGACACAAAATTATGTACTCGGTTAGAAAATATTTACACTTTCGCTTCTGTAAAGTACCGGTTAGTTTTAGTTTCCTGTATCTCATAATAAATAATTTTAACGATATTTACTTTAGTCTTAGAATGCGTAATTCCTTTTGAATTGTGGAAATAAGGACGGGTGCTGTGCCCAATTTGTTCTCTTAGATTTTCAGGTACGAAAATAGACATTATTTCTAAATTTAATTATTCAGGGTTTCTTTGATACTCATAGCACTCTGTCCAGATTACCTTACTCATATTCCTCAATTTTTTTAGTGACAATTGAATATAGTCGTAAATATTAGAGAGTTGTCTCTAACAAGAACCTTGCCTTACTGATTCCTCCATCAACTTTTCGTTGTGTTACTAATTTTTGATAATAGCATCATTAAAACTAGTCTTAAAAGACTAACCATTAAAGACAATTGATTCAGTATTACGAAAATCAAAATTTCGCCGTCTACAGCGTATAGGGGTTGCATTTTTAGCATTAAATAAAACCATAATGTACCTCATTACTCTTGGAATAAAAATTGGACTGAATTATCCTTTCCCTACACGCGGAATACTCGTATGATTCCAACCTTGCAGCAACGTTGTATCTACCCGAGAACCTATTCAGATAAAACGAACACTCACCACCAGTTTTCTTCCTCCTCTTTTTCCGAGACATTGGCTTCTACTCGAGGCGAAGATGTAATCATCACTTCAGCACGTCTCTGGAAGAGGGCATCCGACTTAAACAATGACTGCTCATTGTACGCGTGAAGGGGAGAGGAACTTAATTCAGAGCTTCTCTGAGACAAACGTCACGTCCAGAACGAGCTTTCTATCATCCACTAAGTTCACTGCCGCTACTCACGCGATCTGAATAGTAATATCTTCTCCAACTTCAACTGCAGAAGAGGCGCATCACTTAGGTTTTACCTTCGAGAAACTAGAACATCAAATTAAATGCTCATATTTAATATTTATTTGCACGTATGAAACCAATTTAAATAATTCATAGTAATATATTCAGGCAAAGTGTAAACATTTCTCGTGTTCAACTAGGAACAATAGAAAATTGAACGTTTAGATTTATATATATATATATATATATATATATATATATATATATATATATATATATGTGTGTGTGTGTGTGTGTGTGTGTGTGTGTGTATAATGGCAGAACTAGCCATAGAATTATCGCACGATTTTCATTGCAGAATGTTGACAATCTTATTTCAAGAAACGTTACAATTTCAATTTTCCCCAAATTTTTACTACATAACTTTTCACTCTTCCTGAACAAGGTACAAATCGGCACCGAAACGACGCTTTTATTTCATACTATATTTTTAAGATAAACTGTCTAGTATTGATGATAAACTTAATTTTTTTACAGTAATATTTGTTAAGATGAAGTCTATAAGTCTGAAATAAGATTTTTGTCGACATTCTGCAGTGCCACTAGCAACACCGATAGTACAATAAATCTTCATGCAGGACTGGCTGCTTCGACGTTTTATCATTCATCACCAAACTGCGTAATTGTAATAAACATTCATTAAAATTTCAATGATACGTATAAATATATCGCTCCATTGACTACGTTTGTATTCAAATTTCATACCTATGTCTTTACGACCGTTATAATCGATAAATAGTTTCCTTTTAGTGACTTTCGTCATAAAAATGTATGCTATTAATTATGATAATATGGAATATGACAAGCTAGTCAGGCAACGAAGAACACAAATTAGCTGTCAAATTAGTCTGTTTGAAAGTGCGTCAGTAGCTTGAAAGCTAATTGACAGCACTACGAAAATGCTGGTATCTTTGGCATTGCGTTATTCCACGAAGTAGTTGAAAGCCGTTGTGATCCTCTGCAGAATGTAAACTAAAGCATTAACTATGTTTAATAATTAGGGGAGACGTTTTATGTTGTGGTGGAAGAGAGGCTATGTTTGCAGAGTTTTTATGTAGATGCATTAGCAGGAGCCAGGGCATTGTGCGCTCCTTTCCTACAGACAGCACTCCGCACGCTAATTAGTGGAGCGCCCTGAACCGGGTTCGACACTCCAGCGCAGACACCAAATTGCCACTTTGTTCGCTGTCTACACATTACATTACACACTTCAGGCTCGACTTCCTGTTCCGCATCACCAACCAGTGCGCCTCACATTTAAATTAACAACTTCATTTACATCTGCTCGCGATCTATCTTCAGATGGTATTTACTTTTGTTTGAATATATTTAGTTATATTACCAACTCCATCATAGCGGTATTGACAGAATCAAATGCATCAACTCAGATTTTACATCGCAATTACCGAAAGGCAAATTCAGCCAACCACAAAATGTTCGTGCAATATTTTTTTTTTATTAAAATAAGCAGTTTGCAGTATTTTTGAATACTTAGGAACAAACGTACCTCACTTAAAGCATCGCGTTAAGGTGTAATTTTGCATAAAGTGCTATAATTTTAAGTATAAAAACATTTTACACTTTTTCTTGACTTACTTTACTTCAAAACAAAGACATGCTTCTCAGCCGATGCCGCGGCTAAATGCGCAATATCCAGCCAAAACCCATCTACCCTGCCAGTGTCCCACAAGAACATAATCAAAGCTGTAAAAGCCAAATTAAAGAAAAACTGGAACAACGAATGGGCTAATAAACAGACAAAACTTCACGAAATAAGGGACAGTGTATACGAAACCCAACCTCATCAGTACAATTTAAACAGACGTGTTCAAACCGTATTCACCCGTCTAAGAATTGGTCATTCTAGACTATCTCACGGTCACCTATACACAAAACCAACCCTGTTGCATGTGACAAATGCAACTCCAAAATTACCTCCCGACACATAATGAGTGTGAGTACACGCTACAAAAAAGAAGAGACTATGGAATCCCAGACAGCAACAAGGACTGCCTAAACGAACCTCAATATATTAACCCAATCATGGACTATCTAAGGGACCTAAACGTGATTGATGCTATCTAATTTAACCATACTACATTTTCCTATACAATCTGTATTATTAAAGAATGTAAACCATATTGTACCTAAGACGTAGCCAATATCCTGTAAATAATGAAACCACAATGTAAAAAAAAAGTAGTAGTAATTTTGTAATGTAAATCGTGGTCACTAATAACCATGTTGGTTGATGTGACAATAAACTAAATAAAACAGAATAAAAAAAAGACATGCTTCCAATAAAAATGTATTCTTTCCGTACTTAGTTTAGTTGATAAAGCAATATTTATATTTTATTAATTAAGTTCAATAAAAAATTGCTTTAAGGAGTGAAAAATTTTATGTACCAATCTACTAAGGTAACTCACGTAAACTTTCAAATGTGATTACTTCAGCATGAAATGTTATATTCGTTACTGATATGTTTCTGAATATAAAATATGAACTCCGGCACACGTTGATGTATCTCGCATTCTCTCTCTGCATATATATCTGTAGATTATCGGTAGATAATCTCATTGTACCTAATTGTAATACTTTCTACACGTTAACAGCTCTGAATACTCTCTGATTTTTCTATTAATAAATTAAACGTTTCCCATTTCTCTAAATGAATAAAATATTCCGTTATCCAGATATTCAATCTCATCAATTTCATGGTCAACGCTGAACAATTATGAAATTTTCGTTCGCCTGTTACTTCAGAATAACTTTTTATTTGGTTACAAAAAATTAGTAAATCCTTCAAATAATTCTATTATTATGTTTAGTTACAGTGGTTGGGCTATATTTTAGGTAAAGAATTCAGACATGTTTTTTCTAGTAGACTTTCTGCATACTTTTCTTCATTCTCATGGTTCTTTTGCTGCCCCGCGGAACGGTTGGCTGAACACAAATTTACCGTCTTCATCTGTAGGTACCAGAAACCTGAGATGTAAGTATTTCAATCATCATCTCTTTATATTTCACCTCCCTTATATTCCTGTCTTTATGTCACCTGTCAGCGTCTTATTGAAATGGTTCAGCGTTCATCTCCCTTGATGTGAATATGAGTGTCTAAATTTTAATATATATTTATATATCTATAAGTAAACTTTTATTTACGGATACTGTTTTATTATAAATTCAGTAACTGAGTCCTCGTCCTTCATACGGGTACGAATAACAATAATTTTTTGTTCCTTCTAGTATAAGAATGAATTCTCTCCTTTTCTTGGTAACAAAATTTATTTATCTATTAACAACACAACATGTGAAAAGAAAAGTAAATTGGTCACGCTGAATAATAATTTTAAATTTCTTAATATAATATGACCAAATTATTTACTATTTAAAAGGATAACCGGTCAGTCGTTTTTTTCTGTAAATCGATCAAATTCTGACACCAAGCCGATAAATTCAGTTATGAAAAGTTAGGCACGTATGGCAGTTTTATATTGATAAAACCCTTCATACGTCTCTATTTAACCAGAAAAAAAGGTTTAATCATAATCGGTCCGACCTTTCTCTTGTGAAAGGAGAACGAAGTAACCATCGCAGTAAGCTGTTGATGTAGATGAATTAATATCAGGCAATATATTATTGACGTGTTTTTCCTTTTACAGAAAATGTGGATATGAAGGCGGTGGAAGAATAAAATTATATACGAAACTACTCGAAAATTAATTTGAGTACGAAATTATAAATGAAAACAAATTGCCGTTAACAACTCTAATTCAGGATAAAAAAGAATTTATAATCGTAGACCACTCCGGGAATTTAGTTTTTAGAAAGATGAATTGTCAATCATCTTTGTGCGGTTGACACATTGGTCAATTATAATAGACAGACAGTAAATGGCATCATTAAACTACGCTAACGACCACTAAATGCATACTTGTATGTCAATCAATGAAGCGGAATTAATAACGACATCAAAGCCATTCACATTACTAACTGTAAATATGAAACATAAATTATGATTATTCCCCGCTATTATAGAATCTGGGTTTTCCCAGACTGCTTTCTTGGAAGTGCTGGAATATTGAGATGGGTAGCGCCCTAAAAGTGATGAATCTTATAAACTGTATTAGTGATTTTCATGGCCAACCTGAGAAATTATATATTTTTGGTCTTATTTTGCTTGCATTGAGACGTAAACCTTGTTTTCGGCCGTATGATTCTGATTCAGTTCCAAATGGTAGCTGATTAATTTCAGATACAATGGTTGGAATTATTAAATGAAAACAATGTGGATATATCTGAATATATGCAAATAACTGATATAATGCGATATTTGATTGAAAATCTGAGTTTCTGCTCAACGTTTTCCGATGGTGCCAAATACATTTTGGGAGAAAGTTCGTTACTATTTCCCCCGAAGAACAGAGACTCCTTGATCTGCATTGTGTGGTCTGGATTCGAAGAAAGTTCGAGCTTACACCCGCATAGCGAACGATGTGACTGGAACAATTGCTGGAGTGAAGGTAGCAAGGAGAAAGTCCTCGAGATGGTATAAGAAGACGTCTTTAGCTTGGCAGAGCATCAGTATCGAAGCATCTCAGTCAACATGAACACAGTGGTAAGTTGTTCTGAGTAACCCCAGCCCTAACATAAGGTTTATAATATCAGAATGTACTGAAAATCATTCTAAATACAAATTTACTTAAATAATTAAAAATTACAAAATAACGTAATTATATTACAATGAATGCATATAGATATTTTCCTTAACTGTGAGGAGTTGATTATAATAAAATTTTGGCATTCTTTGTCCGAGAACTAAAGTTACCTGATCTCACGTTCAGGGCCACGTAATTTGAGAAGCCTTAGAAAATCCAAGGTAACAGAAGGGACCATCGAACACGCTCTTATTCAAACCTGCCGCGGTGAATTAAGAAAATATCTGAACTTTCATATAGCATTATTCATTTATGACTAATTTACAACGAAAGTGTATCGAGGGATAGTATATTTTTAGACGCTTAATCAAAGAATACTAAAAATATTCGGCTTTAGATAACATCGATAAATTGGTATACTTTATGGTTAATATAATGAAAATTTACATATATTTACTTCCAAAACCCCTGAGACAAAAATCCACAAAAGAATTGTACGTTTTCTTCCAGTTTAAGTCGTAAAAAAATCGCTGTATTTTGAATGTTTGAATTTTTACATGTACATAGGATGACACTTCCAACCAAAAAGTAAAATAACAATCAAGAATAAAAAATTTACAATAGCTTTAATTAACAATATATCAGTAAAAACAGTTTTGAAAATCTATAGACAATTGATGAAAAATTGTATTAATTTTTATTATAGCCAAAGATTGCAACGATATTTGTTTACAAAATGTTTGGATTCGTAACATATCAAAAAAGTTAAAATTAGGTTACATTCAGATATAAATTTCAGTTTGTTTGATAATATCTGAACTCCAAGATCAAAGAATATTTTCCTCTTGTTCAGGTCTCATTCATGGTCGTCGCCCTGGCGTCGTCTCATCTGACAGCAGCATTTCCCGGCGTCGAGGTTGAGGACGATGGTGGTGACTACGGAGGCCACGGCGGAGGTCACGTGAAGATCGTCAAGATTGCCGTACCACACCCAATACCTGTGCCCGTACCTCACCCTGTACCGGTGGCAATCCCACAACCGTACCCGGTGCACGTCAAGATCCCTGAGCGCATCGAAGTCCCCGTGGTGAAGACTATCCAGATCCCTGTGGACAAACCTGTCCCCGTGCACGTGGAGAAACTTATTCCGTACCCCGTCGAGAAACCTGTGCCCGTCCACGTTGAGAAACAAGTCCCCATCCCAGTCGCGAAGCCTTACCCTGTTAAGGTCCCCGTCGTTAAAACAATCCACCATTACGTCAAGGGAGGCGGCGGTGGTGGAAAGTGGTAAAAGTTACGAACATTTCATTGTTACTCGCAACTTGCGTTGTTGTTGTTGTTGTTATTGTTGATATTTAAATCATTTTGTAAAGAAGTCATGAATCACTACTCGTTGACACGCTTATCTCTGTACATTCACATTTTCCATCATTTTCAATAAAATGTGTTACAATTATATTGTCTTTTTATTTAATGATTTAGACTCTAATAACTACACAAACTAATTTATGCTGGCCATTCATGTGCTTAACTGACGTAAGTAATATTTTTCCCATTTTTTAAAAAATAACACCAATTTAGCAAGAATATATTTAACAAACGTTGATTACTGAAGTTGCACTTGATTGTTGAATAATGTTCGTAATCATTTAAAGAGAGTAATTTTACTGCCCGGTAGTCCTGTTCTCTCTTGAAATTCTCAACTTGTTGTTTTTAATGAGAAATAACAGAAAATAACTCTATGTGTGAACTATAAATGGCAGTGTTTCAGGTGATATACATTAAGGAGACAAATTGAGCCGCTGGTTGTATTCAGCAATAGGAAAAAAACCTTTAAATGTATTTTCCCCGTCACAATATGTTTTCACAAATACTTCTCTTTACAAAGATAAAATTCA
This sequence comes from Zhengitettix transpicula, assembly GCA_037074705.1. Classification (NCBI taxonomy): domain Eukaryota; kingdom Metazoa; phylum Arthropoda; class Insecta; order Orthoptera; family Tetrigidae; genus Zhengitettix; species Zhengitettix transpicula. The sequence goes on along the minus strand of CM073592.1, from coordinate 40,440,585 downwards.
CGGGGAGTGACGAAAGGAGCAATAGACAATATATGAGGTTACTAACAATTAATTTATAATTGGTAGAGAGCCGAAGTTTTAAAGTCCATTTAATCGAATATAGGAGTTATGAATCGGTCAGTTGATGAAGTAGTCAGAGGAGGCAGTTATTAACGAGCAGTATGGTAAAATTCGGTTGCAGATATTTATACGTAGTTTTTCTTAAATGATCATTCATTATTAGAGAAGTTATGTCTCGTAAGTGAGTGAAGAGTTAGCAAATGGAAACAGAGAATATTTCTAGCAGACAAAAATCGTCACGACGTCAGAAAATTGATAAAAGAAATCAATCGGAAATAGCAGCAATAAACAATAATGCAACTTAATTGTTAATGGTTTGAAATAAATATCTACTGATCAATGTTATGACCTAGGAAAACTTACTTTTCATGGGATCCTTCTTAGTTTCTGTGATTAATTTAAAATATAAATGTTATTTTATAATTAGTTTTGAGGCTAGACTTTTTACATAGTAAAGAAAAACCTTTGTGTAATATAAATGATTCACATTACCACGTGAATGGCATAGCACCAATCAGAAACCGCCACGACATAACGTAGACTTAAAAATACATTATTTATTAATTTATCTCGCAATCGAACTACCTCGAAACACCGCAAGGGCGTGGGGAAAGCACCACGTGCCCGACCTGTAAGAAACAGGCTTCTCTATGGTTTTCCATGAAACACATTTTCTCGAATTTCCGATTAGAATCCATAATAGGTAACCCACGGCAACCTTTCTCTCCGTACCTTTTTTTCCATTATTATACTACACACGTGGATGACTCTTAGGTAGACTATCACTTAAGAAATACGTTAATACTTCGTTCTCTAATATATAGAATAAATACTTGATAATTAATATTAATTGAGCAGTTTCTTTACTGAAGTAGACAGTTTGTATTTTCACCACTTTTATATATTGAAAGTAAATAAAGTAAATATAGGTCTTCAAATAGTATTGAATAAATTATTTTTATTTATTAATATTTATTAATGAGATTCAGAATTTTTTTATATTCCATTAAAAATAATTTGTTTTTAACCGCAACTTCTGTCACGGGAAAGTATTAGCACGCACAAATTTTTTACTATCAATTTGTTATTACTTCAAATTGATTATTAAAATTTTATTGATTGCCGAACTCAACATTTCATTTGACACGCGAAATGTCATATAGTAAAATGAAGGTTGGCAATGGAAATTAATTTATATACAGTGTAATATTGTTAAATAAAATTTATTCGCAGATTAATGTTTATGTGCAATATAATGAGGAGACGTTCCAGATGTGGAAGTTTCTGTGTACCTCATTTCTGTGTGTACCTGAGTAGAAAAGTTATAGTTACTATAAACATGGATCAGAGCAAACAAATCATCGGTTGCCAGATTCGCTGCAGAAGCCTTTGTGTCTGAATATGAAAATAAAGTCCCACCGTGGACAAGGCAGGCCGTAATTTAATTAGCCATAGACGTGTGTGGCCGAGCTGAAGCTGCTTTATGCCAGCTGTCCACGGGCGCGTATAAAGTTGTCAGGATAACGCACAGCCATCGCTATCCGTCACGACGCGCCGCTAATGTCTTGCGTCGCTTTTACCGTACCTCCAGTAAATTTAGGCACGCCCGCTCGCCAGAGAGGATAATTTACAACTGCATACTCCAGAATACTAAAGTGTTTATCCGTAAACCAAAAGAGGTCCGTGATAAATAATACAGATGTCACACGAGGTAGTGCGTTACAGTGTAAAAATGTTATATTTTTGTTCACTTTTTCTTTATGTTAAAAACAAATTATGTATAAAATTGTATCAATACATCGATGATAACCGGTAATTGAGGAAATGCTCGAAAATAGCGTCACTATACTTTATAAATTACAAATTTGATTTTTGTTACATTATATTCACAATAATTTTTCAAAAAATTACTGAAATAGAAAATCGAAATAACTGAATATTACTCCCATTCTACAAAGCAACTAATTAATATACTTTAATATAGAGGCCCAAGAATTGTGAACAAACAATATCTAAATTAATGTATATATATTTTTTAATTAAAGGTTTATAATGGTCACATTAACAACTTGGTCTTTGGCGACTCATAAATAAATTACAAATAGTGTTTGTTTACGTAAGTATGCTTCGATTCCCATTGATTCCAATAGTATACATACATTAATTTGAAAATTAATTATACATTTCGAATGTGCGTTTCTTACATTTACATTTTAAAATTCGCATATGTTAATCATTTATCTTAATAATAGGATAATTAATTATATTTACTTATTTTGAAGCTGCGACTGTTCCAAATTCCACTGTACTGTTGTCATAGTCTGTTTTTATTAGGAAGAGGCGTCTGCTTCTGAATATGTATCACTCTCTTGTTTCTTGACTAAATTTATGAGCCTTTTTATTCTCCTTTTTGTCGTTTTATCATTTAAGTGTGGGTAAAAGGAGTCCAATACATTTATGAATGATGTAGAGGATATTTGGTAATCTCTAATATAAATTAATATTACTGTGCGACAAAAAATATATATTAATGTTCTTCTAGCTGGGTGATCGGCGTTAGGTCTGTCATAATTAAACTCAGCGGCATTCATAACCACAATTTTGGTTGGATTTGAGCGCAATCTTGGTTGTTACAGCGTTATTTTTTGTAACGCCCTTCCACCACTACCCCTATGGGTGGTCCCTTCCCATGCCGAAAGGTTGTTGAAATTTACACAAAAACATAGGAAGAAACATTATCAATCTCATTGATACCGAAAAATATTTATCTGACGCAACTATCGACTGTTTGAGCATGTTTGATAATTTCCAATCCTGTCCACCCTCGCCCCTGATGGTATTCGTGTTTTTCCCCGACAATGTTTGTTTCTGGTTAAAAAATAATACGTTTTCTAAATTTGGTCAAATTTTCTCCGATGCAGAAAACATCTGTATACAGACATTATAAACAAACTTAGAAATATACATCCTTTTTTATTTTGTATGTTTTCTCATATAACGCATTTATGGATTGAACTGATGAGACGCGCAGAGCTTTATACTGATTTCTGAAGCTTACGACACCTCCACTACGGGGTTTTATGGAGAAAATAGAAGGAAATTCGACAAATATTTCCATCTAATTCATTTCTTGAACAGCCACAAATATTGTGTTATAATTAAAATTGTTTTTACACGCTTATTCATACTTTTTTAAGAGTTAAATTAAAACAACAGCAAAGTTATTCGGTTTCAAATGCGAACATACGTAAAAAATATTGCCCTCTGCACATCTCATAAAAATGAGTTGCAATAGAAATACATTCTGACAGTTGTTCTTATGATACTTGCTGTTTGTGGGACTGGAAAGTTCAACATAATTAAATGATATGTTTATTTAGTTTAGTGCTGAATTTCAAACGTAGAGTGCCACGTAGTTTCGTAATAACTGCTATTTTAGTAGTTTCCAAAGATGTTTTTTATGTTATTAATTATAATAAATAATCCTATATCGGTCAATATTAATTCCAAATTTTAATATTTTCTATTTATTGTATTATATATTCTATTATATTGCTGTTCAATAGTAAAAATGCTTAAAAAATCGGAAACATGTACAATCTTTTTACTGACAACGTTTAACTGAAATACGTCAACATAAGAAAGTACTAATTATCATGTCTTTACTTTTTTGCGCTTGATATAATAATTTACTTCTTACAGAAATATGTTCAATTATTTTTATACGAATAATAATAAAGTGTCAAATATAAAAATATTATGACTACAATTTAAATAGTTTAACATTTAAAAACATTTAAAATACGTCACATACTAGGCCGTAATAATTGAATGTTTTATAATTATGCACATTCATAAAAATATATCTGTATGTTTAAATGAGATTAATACTTCTTGCAGATTTGTTTCCAAAAGATTCTGAAATATATTGTATTCATACGTGTATTGCACACTTTCCCGGTTCACACATAGATGAATGTGCCGTCGAATACTGAAGCTATTGCCTGGAGGTTCGAGTTAACCCTTGGCTACTTTGCTCTCCCTTCAGCAGCCCCCATATCTATCCCTTCATATGCTACAAAAGCATAGGATGATTCCCATATAGTCTATCAATCCTCTCCCCCCCCAAAAAAAAAAAGAATAATTTATTGCACAGTATGAAGGATATTTATTTACTAAACCATGATGAAACAAGTAATTCCGTCTCCTGAACAGTTTAACACTAACTAAAAACATATGCGCATATTCAGAGAAAGGGATTAATTGAAATTCTTAGATATTAGTACGATGGCTTTGATATTCGTAAAATTGCCACTGATCTGGATTTCCTCGCAATGACTTTGCGTGAGATGACGTCGGCCACTCTGGTCAAATACATTTTCCACCAATGAAATGAATCTAAACACTACACTTGTTTATTAACTGGTGTTGTGGAATCTTCACGAATGTAAACGTAACGAAACTAAGTGGCTTCATTCAAATCGTTTAAAACAATTGAGCACCAAACATCCAATATCAGCCAATTATTAGAAATTTATAAACGGTTTCCCGCTCATTAAACTAATGTCTACATGAGTGTAATTATCCGTGAAGTCATTAAAATTGAATAATGTAACCACTCTCCGGTGCACGCTCTCCTGTATTAATCAATTACAAACCCCCATTAGTTACAAAATTTTATAGATTCATCTAATTCAGTACAGCGCAATTCTACTCTAAATAGCCATGGCTTTGTTGAGCGCTGTGCTTGTAAACGCGGCGTTTCATCATAAATATGGCAAAATGACTCATAAATTAAACTCTTTGATACAAAAAGTTCAATTCACACTTGTGAATTTCACCGAAATTTGCGACATGTGTAATTGAAAACAGAAAGCAAACAATTTATATGTAATCAATAATTGTACGAATAAAATGTACCTACTAACTTATTGAAGTGCCTTATAATGATACCTTAATTTTACTGTTATAAAAACTGTTTGTAAGACTAAATATATATATATTCATAGCCTTTAATGGAAAATCGTGTTGGTTGATTTCGTTCATCGAACGCTAATTTTTTTAACTATTTCTAAAAAGTATTAGTTGCGATTTATGAACCTGAAAAACAATGATGTTTAATTTATTTAATACTGTATTATAAAATCGGTGACAAAATAGCCGCTTGTAAAACTCCATACGAAACACAAAAGAGAGCACGTCTTAATTATCTAGTGCAGAATATATTTGCTAATTTCGCATTACACACAATACAATCGTTCACGAAGTAGTCCTGTGATGTGACTAACGAGCATGTCATTCCTTTATTACTAATGAAGCTGTAATATGAGATGCGCCAACTGCGAAGTGAAGAGCTATAATTATTATACTAAGCAATAATTAAAGACGTCCCAAAATTACTTGATGCTACGCAGTGTCACGTAATTTATTAAAAGGTTATTTGCCCGAGAGAACACGATGCAGTCCATTTCCATCTCTAAATTGTCCCTGTGTTTCAAGATGACGACATAGTCTTAAGATATAATTAAAGCTCGAACCTTTGTAATTGCCTCTGCTGCATTTAATTCAACCATCGTTAATGAAGTTTCGCGTGCGCTAAATTTGTAAGGCGTAACTCTGTTACTCTTCTTTCAATTATGCGCTGCCATTACGTCCTGTAGGGAACTTAAGTCTCTTGGGTTCCAAATTTTAATAGTCTATACTTTAAATCAGAATATCTATTCGTTTTTAAGGATAACGAAATAAGGTGGTTACGAAAATAAAGATTTTGCATGTGCGTACGTAACTTCCACACGTAAGTTGACGATACGTATGTTTGAACATCTTTGGCCTATTCAGGTGCCTGTGCTATTTAACTATTTGTTCTATCTTAAAATTTTGATACAGGGAATTTATAAATGAATAACAAATTATACAACACAATACGAGAAAACCGAAAATCAATTCTCCAAATTTTCACTGAAATACCTTAAGATAGATTCAGCAACAACTTTGACTTTAGAACTACAAGAAGTATAATGTCTATTTATTTATAGAAATTAAATTATCTTGATATCGTTATAATAAATTCTTGGCATATTACTGATGACCATAAAATGTCTTGTCTTAGACTAAAATTGAAATTCCTTTCAAGAATCGAATTGTTAGGTAAAAATATGTAAGTTAATATGTTTATCAAATTATTAAATATATAATAGATTAAACCATATCGCTTTCAGATTTTATGTACGTATTTATATATATATATATATATATATATATATATATATATCGTGCGTTCCATTACTGCTCAGTTCAGAGAATTATACATTATACGTAAGTACAAAATAATAAAAATGCTTTACTGACAAAAATAGTTTTAAATATTCCAAAGATAGGAAAAAACACTTAAAGAATTCTGTGAGCAAAATAATTGTTTTTACAAATTTATATATGTGTAAAAGCAGAACTATACGCCACAAAAAATCTTATAGAATAAGTCAAATAAAACATAGAAGCAAAAACACAACCGATGGACCCTTCTCGATGGAGGACAGATATAAATATAACTTCTGTCGTAATATGAGGAGGCTGAATATGCAAATAGGAGGGGGGGGGGAAAGAAAATGATAAATTCAAAGTATTTAATTTATGTAGTATAATGTCTTTTTTTGGATGCAAAATAATTTTTACTATTACGGCATAACGAAAAAGTTAGCTTTCTGAAAGGTTCATAATAATTTGTTGCGCGTTTGAGTACAGAGATGCAAATATGTCGGATGCGTCAGCACCGTGTGTCCAGCACAGAAAATTAATGGTTATGAGGAGAAACAGAGATAATATGTTGTATGTGCTACTGTAAGATTTTTTTTTGAAACAAAGATAAAAGTTGTCATCACAAGTGTTCGGGAGATTCAAGACTTGATTTTGTATAGAAGTATTAAATAAATTTACACCCTGAGCCAGTAGTTGTAATCTTGGAGGTTCCGCGAGTAGTTCTGTGTGGATGACAAACCTTGGAGACAAGTCAGCCAAATATGAGGAGTTGAATAATCTCAGCATTGATTCATACATGATCTACCGACTTCGCCATAATATTCACATCGTAACGGCAAGTCAGCAAACCATACGAGGAAGCTACCTTTGGAACGAATTGAGCTGACACACTGCGTAATCCGTGGGTGTGAATAATCCGAGGACATCAACAGACCTAGACTTACGCGTGGGTCCAAATTATATGTATACATATCCATAATCATATATTTTTTATATATATTAACATTTAACATTATACATGTGAATATTTTCAAAATATTTATTATTCAGTTTCTCACGACTGTGAGACAAAGAGATAATTAAACACATTAAAAATATCAGTGATTATATAAAAATTAATTCCTGGCCAATTAAAATGCACGACGTTTCATTTGACATTTCAGACTCATCAGATGAAATACTCATTTAAAATTAGTTTTAAAATTTGTATTGCTCTAGGATGAGATCTGAAATGTCGTGCAGTTAAATTAAAAAAGCTTGTCTGCATTTGGAAATTAACAACCTTTTCAATACGCTCAAAGACAAATAATTTCAGTTTTCAGTAAATATTAAAACGTACAGGAATCACGAAATTAAACTTAGTATTATTAATGATATTTTATTAATTAAAAGCCCCAATTTCTAGAGATAGATATTAATTAAACATACCAAGTGTAAAAATCAAAAACGCCTTTTTAAATGGTATATTCATACGCCGTTTTGCAAACAAATTGTGGTTCAGCGAACAGTTATTATTTATGGATTTTTAATTAATTCAAGTAGCACACTGAACGAACACTACTAAAATTTTTAAGTAGGCCAGTATTAATTTTAATAACCGTCTGAGAAAATAGTTGTTTTTCCATTCTATGACATGCCACAATTTTTATTCTACACATTACTCATAATTGAACACATTTCTTTGCATAGACCTCTAAAATAATACTCAGAAGTAGTCTGCATCTGAAATGTACCACTTTATAAAATTTACCCGCATGTTGCACCAGCCATTTATACCGCCGATCAACAATTTATAGAGCATTCCTATGCTGAGCAGCCGATCCCAGTCCTGCTCAAGTCTCCGTTTAAGGATTTATGTGCAAGAAATTAATGCAGAACAAAAGTAAGAAAAAGTGCGTAACGTAATCGTTCTCTATCTATGTATGTAACAACTACCACCATCTTATTTGCGGAACAACTTCCTACGTCCTAAATAAGGCTCGTTGTGAACAGACGACCAGACTAATTTCCAGTCAGACAGCACCATTAAAGGCATCCACGGAACCACGGTCGACCTTGGTAGTCCCACAGCCTTCTCGTCCTTCAACTGCCCAACGAATTACGACACCCACCCAGCAGGAAGAATTCGACTGCGAAGTCCCGGTTTCAAACCCGCCATGCGGCTTGGAACATAAAAGAAAGTAGAATCGAATTTTACGTAACAAAAAATTACAGTATATTGTCTGGGACGCACACGCTTAATTTGTGTGCTATAACGAATACAGCTTGTTATGTGAGTTGTAGGGAACGTGGAAATTAGACTAACGCTTGTAATACAACAAAGGAGTAAATGAAAATAACAGCTTTTATCTTATCACAGGAAAATAAATTCTATCCTTTGTACAGGCAAAGCTGTAATATATGATTTATATATACGACTGATTGACGCAAACAGTAACGCTAATCAGTAACAGAATCATTGCTTCAAGAAAATATAAAAGAAATGTATTGACAAAATTCAGAAAAATAAACTCTTTAGCCCAAACTGCTAACATTTCTAAGTACAAATATCAAAGAAAAATATAATGCATGGACTGAGAAAATATTGTTGTAATTTTCTTAAGGGAATGAATATAGCTGCAAAATCGTTAGAATAGTTCTCATAGTTTGATAGACTATAAGAAAGGATTCAAACGTTTTTATTTCTTCTCAGAAACACACATAAATTTGAAAGGTAAAGCACAAATCTCTTGAGATAATTTAGAAACTCTGCCAATCCGTTGTAATTCACGTAAACGATGCGAAAATTTTTCATAAATTCAAAATTATTGTTTGTTGTATATTTATGGATGAAAAAACATAATTATAATTATTATCCATAATTATTAAAAATGGCAAATGAAGTTATTAAATATAAATAGAATTATATCAATTAAATCATTTCCAAAATACCAACAAATACATAAAAATGCCTTGAGAACTAACATAAGTATAAAAGAAAACTCAAGATGTTTTAAAAATTATTACGTCTAACATTAATTATGTAATTTTATATCATTATCTCAATGGATTTTTGAGTCACAAATTTCTAAAACAACTCATTATTAAATTTCACTAAAATTATATTTTAATTTAGTATTTGGTTCGTATAGATTTTCCATAGCAAGTGATAAAAAACGATGTGGTAAATATGTACATATAAAAATATAAACGTTATACAAAGTTTTGAAGAAATTTCGTTTAACTGCATAATTATAGTATACTATTTATCTATGGTAAATGTTAAACTCTTACAATAAATGGTAGAATGAAAACAGGATCATATATATATATATATATATATATGTATGTATTTTTATATAAGTATATCAGGAAATGAAGAAATGTAATAAAATTAGTGGCCAAAAATTATTTATATTCAAATTCTAAACACGACGTTTCGTCCCCGATTGGAACCTCTTCAGGTTTATGGATTTTATTATTAGTTTTTTTCTGACTAAAAGACTGCTATTTTTGTTATTTAATTTAAATATAATATTGGTTATAACTGAATAAACTGAATTTACGAGAAATTGGCTGTTTTTATAATTTTTTCAGTAAACAAATAATTCCGTTGGAGGTTATAACGTTGTTTCTTTCTAACAAAATTGTTGATAGGAAAGGTTATCTCACCTAATGTGACATTATATTGTTGAATGAAGAGCCAGAGCAGGAGAAATAATTTCGGTACTCAATACAGACAATATTTATTACAATAAACCTTGGTAATATTGTAAAGTTGTTGACATGTGAAGATATATTTTGTATTGGTTAGAATGAAAGACCTATTTAACGGGTGAACATCGATTTTATATTACCCTGAAGTTTATAACGTAACAAAAAAATTTATTTGTTTGGGATTTTACAAGAAAGGGCCGTATTTAAATATCGAGGATCGAAGAAATACATGTATGGCTGTTAAAGGAAATACAAAGGGGCAGTCTCTATATAGCGTTTCTGTCTCAGTGAATCTCTGTCTTATTTTACATACACACTTGTGTGTATAATAATAAAATCACAAGATCAAGTTATTGATGCACCGTTCTTATTTTCTTTCTTTAGCAAATCCATTCATTTAAATTTGTATATAATTTAATATAGTATCTTGTTACTCACGTTTAGAGCGTTATTATGAAGCTCTATGTTTCATCTATCGTTCCTATGAATTAAATTTTTTGTATTTTATTGCTTTGACTTCAGTTTCATTTGTAAAAAGAATATTTTCGAAATTAAACAATTCTCAGGTACTCCAGCGACAGGTGGTTTTATCAGGATTAGTGCGATGTCTTTATAACAATAATATAGCATATTTAGCGTTCAGACATGCAAGTAACTGTGAAGGCCATTTAAAGGAAATTGTGTTGGTTGACCGATAGTAACCCCGAAAAGCAAGGTCGCTCTGTATACGGATGGGTAAAATAATATCGTTATGGGCTAATTTTTAATTGGAAATAATATTAGGAATAAATTTTTGAAATTTACAATTTACAGAAATATGACGGGGAATTCATTTTAGGGTATGAACCAATAATTATCACATCTTACAAGGCGGTTTCGTAATTGAAGTTGCTGCTCCATTTTATTGATAAATAACTTTGTACAGTTTTACAAGTGCAGAAGGTTACGGTGTGGCATCTGGACGAAGACAGGCTCAAGAAAATAATCTACACAACAACGAGTCCGCTGCGGATCTTAGCTTCGAGGTGAGCAGCATCAATAGGGATTCCTCCTGCCAGGACGACGTTGTTGCCGATGATACCGGGTGCGGAAAGAAGTCCGTTGGTGGCGACAAGTCCGTTGGTGGCGACAAGTCCATTAGCGGCGATAAGACCGTTGGAAGCCAGTACGTTGGGGGCAGCGATGACACCGGGGGCAGCGATGAGGCTACGAGCAGCCACAACACCGGGAGCACCCACAACACCGGGGGCGGCGATAACTCCAGAAACCAATCCAGGGGCGGCAATGACACTACCGCTGGCGGCGATACCGTCAGTGGCGGCGATGGCACCCTGCACCCTGGCGACGTCAACCTGGACGGCATTGACGACGGCGTCCCTGGCGATAGAACCGTCGAGGGCGGCGGCCACTCCTTGAGCCTTGGCAAAATCGGTCTGGGCGGAGACAACGGCTGAGTCGTCATCAGCGGGGGCGACACGGGCGAGAGCCTCGCCCTCAGCGGCTGCGGCGGCTCCCTGGGCGGCGGCCTCCTCTCCCTGAGCCTTGGCGACAGCCTCCTGGGTGGCGCTCAGTGTGTCGGGAACGACGCTGCTAACGACCCCATCGGCGGCGGCGATCTCTCCCTGAACCTTGGCCACAGCAACCTGTTCAGCATTGACGAGGGCGTCACGTGCGATCGACAGGTCGGGGGTCACAGATACTACTCCGGGGGCGGCGAGGAGTCCGTTGGGCACGACGAGCCCGTTGGTGGCGAAAAGCCCGTTGGCGGACACAAGCCCGTTGGCGGACAGAAGCCCGTTGGCGGAGACTAGTCCGTCGGCGGTGATCACTCCGCGAGCGGAGACAACACCGGCTGGAAGTCCCACCAGGCCGGAGGTGGATAGCAGGCCGGGGGCGGCTAGCAAACCTGGCCTGGCGAGAGCCACGGCCACCACGGCGCTGAGGACAACCTAAAGAAAAAATACTCAGTTAACTCAGGGAATCCGACCGTTAACTTTTCTGCTTTGGTTGGCCGAGTAGCCCGAATACTCACCAGAACCTTCATGGCAATTGCTTGGATGAAGCTGCTCTTAATCTGCTCCAGCGGGCAGCTGTTATATATAGAGGAACGGTAACCTTGAAAATGCTGGCCTTGCTGACCTTCCGCGCGTCATCACAGGGCGTCAACCAGAAGCTGCACTTGGGCCTGAATGTCACCTTGCGGGATACCGAAAGCCATGTATTTTCGGCAACGAGGACACGCCTTAATGATAGACGCCAGAATCATCATTATAATTATAATAAAATCAGTACAATGATCTTAATAAACTAGTACTTCCACTCTAAGTTTCATACATTTATTGAAAAATTGTCTATATTGAATACTTGTATCACTTACCACATTACAACAATTAATGCTAACAATTAAATTCTTAGACAGACAAAGACAGTCACAATGTGAATTTAATAGTTAGAACAAATTTGAAGACATTATTCTACCCTTCGGTTATAATTTTAAATTCCAAGTTGCTCTGGCCGCGTGCTTCAATTGGCATCTATTATAGTATATTTTATTTATGTTAATCCCTTTTCTCATATATTTTTAGCGTAGAGTAGAGATTGGCGTAAGGTATGAGATATAGAGGTAGAAATTTCAAAATTTTGTGTTATTTAGGTTTTTGTAAAGGACCAAGCACTTTCTGCCTCTCCGATTTATAGTCATTTGTGCAGTGAATATCACGCCTCGCGGTTTTTGCATTATGTAACTATCTTAACTATGGAAAAATATTTTGCATAGTCAGGAGAACAAACATCAGAGAATTTAAATAATATTAAGGTCGGATTTGATGTAATCGTTGTATCTTATTTAACCATCACTTGGCCGATAATAAGTAACTTTGTGAAAGGAAAAAAAAAATATTTTACACGTTTTGAACGTGTTAAAGCTAAAGAAAGAGTCAAAAATCTGTTGTTAATTATGATGTTTGAATGTGAAAACTAATGAACCTGCCACAAAACGACATATGCGTATGACGTACGCACACGTACACTCGTAAAGTGCTCGGCAATAGGATTTATGGGCTGTGTTACAGTGGTTCGTACATAAACAAACGCTCATTCATAAATTAAGCCAGATCTACTTAATTTTAACGGCCATTCGCTTACACTGAAATAAAGAGAATGATTATTACGTTTAAGATTTTGAAATTGTTGTAACTGAAAAATATGATCCTACATTTAAAAGTTTGTCCTAGTGGTTATTCAATTTATTGCATTCTAAAAACTTCTGTCTTATAAACTTATAAACAGTGAAGTGTATTGTTTTAATTTAACGATATTATATGAAAATTATTGGTTGGGAAAATAAGATGAAATTCAAAACAGGTATTGCGTCATATCGTGGTATGTCTCCTCCTCTGTATAGATTTCAATCTGATCGTTCGTCACTTAAAATAATCAATAAATCAAGTTTCTTTATCCATATGAAATTATTCACGTGAAATGATTAAACAGGGAGTTGGAATTCTAATTATTTGAGGCAGACTATGGTGTATTCCGTAGAGCGCTTCGCTGGTACAGTTATGTCTCAAGTCTGAATAACTGAGACGTCCAACCGGTTGGCCTTGAAATAAGGACTCGCTTCAGACCTTCCAGATCAAACATTAAACACGTGCTAATCCATTGTTCTGCGTATTCAAAAAAGAAACATGCAAAATTACTCTAATTTACAAACGCTTTTGTACTCTTTAAGTGAAAAATGAGAATTTATAAAAGTAATAGTTACGTGAGAAAATATTACTGGCTTCCTAAAGTGCGTCAATGGTCATTTATTAACGCCAGATTCTTTATTTTTCTTTAACTCTGACTAGCTATTGTTCCTATCAAACGTTTTGGAGAAATCACCGTTAATTAACAAACAGAAAAATGAATATAATCAATGATAGATTAATTAAAAAATTGATAAATTATTTTTAAATATACTCCATTGTGCGACGACTAGAAATCTCTGAACAAACTGAACTTCTTTTTAATTTTTAGTTTATTTGTTTTATGGAAAATGAATAGCAACGACTCCACGCACTGATAAATACTCGTGTTGAAAGTTATCATTGCGTTATGATTAACTTAGAAAATAAATATAATACTTGAAGTATCATTGTGAAGTACATATTTTATGGTCTATTTGTGAGTTGTGTAGTAGTAATTAGTTAAAAACTTTCTAAGTTTTTTTTTAGGGCAACAGGCTACATGAGGGTGATCCACATTGGGCAACTCCCCTTTAATAGCATAGGAAGGTATTTGAAAGGGGGGATGCGGAAGGGTAGAGGAAGGTAGCCAAGGGTTAAGTAGGGCCCCCGGGCTATGGTTTAAGGATCCTACCCGGCATTCGCCTAAAGAAATGCAGGGAAAACCTTAGAAAAACCTGCATTTTTTTTTTAGAGCAATAGGCTACATGAGGGTAATCCACTTAGGGCAACTCCCCTTTAATAGCATAGGAAGGGATTTGAAAGGGGGGATGCGGAAGGGTAGAGGAAGGTAGCCAAGGGTTAACTAGGGCCCCCGGGCTATATTTTAAGGATCCTACCCGGCATTCGCCTAAAGGAATGCAGGGAAAACCTTAGAAAAACCTGCATCGGGTAGGTCGGGCAATGGGTACTTGTCCCACGCCCTTCCGATAGCGGGAGAGAAGTTTGCTGTGGGGACGCAGCTTACCCCTCGCCATGCCTTGGCCTGTTTAGGAGGCAGCTGGCCGACTATTCCAATAGGAATAGCGGACAACTCTTACCGTATGCCCAAGGTCTGCGACCCCGGAACATACACCTCTCAAAACAGACCGAGGTGCCTCGGCATGTGGGAACCTTATTTCAAAAAACCAGAGAGATGTGAGAGCATCCCCAAAGGTAGCCCTCGCCAGAGCTCTCTGGGAAGGTTCACCTGCGAGAAATCCTCTCGCAGGCTTACTCTCCAAGAAAAACCTGCAAAACAAACTAAGTATTTATAATCTCAAATGATAGGATCCAAAGTAAGCCTGCGAGAGGATTTCTCGCAGGTGAACCTTCCCAGAGAGCTCTGGCGGGGGCTACCTTTGGGGATGCTCTCACATCTC
This sequence comes from Zhengitettix transpicula, assembly GCA_037074705.1. Lineage (NCBI taxonomy): Eukaryota > Metazoa > Arthropoda > Insecta > Orthoptera > Tetrigidae > Zhengitettix > Zhengitettix transpicula. The sequence continues at coordinate 40,425,488 of CM073592.1, read as the reverse complement.
TCTGGTTTTTTTGAACTAAGGTTCCCACATGCCGAGGCACCTTGGTCTGTTTTGAGAGGTGTATGTTCCGGGGTCGCAGACCTTGGGCATACGGCAAGAGTTGTCCGCTATTCCTATTGGAATAGTCGGCCAGCTGCCTCCTAAACAGGCCAAGGCATGGCGAGGGGTAAGCTGCGTTCCCACAGCAAACTCCTCTCCCGCCATCGGAAGGGCGTGGGAGAAGTACCAAATGCCCGACCTACCCGATGCAGGTTTTTCTAGGGTTTTCCCTGCATTTCTTTAGGCGAATGTCGGGTAGGATCCTTAAACCATAGCCCGGGGGCCCTAGTTAACCCTTGGCTACCTTCCACTACCCTTCCGCATCCCCCCCTTTCAAGTCCCTTCCTATGCTATTAAAGGGGAGTTGCCCATAGTGGATCACCCTCATGTAGCCTGTTGCCCTAAAAAAAAAAAAAAAAATAATCTCAAATTCCCAGGCAGCGAACGAGCAAAAAGTAATTTATAAGACTTTGTGCAATTTTTTGAAGTCAGAAAATACATACATATACAGTTATAATCACTTAAATTGATAACTTTCAACAATTCTGTTTTTATTATTTTTACCTTACAATGTAACACGTACATATAAATTTCTGTTCTCATCTACATATTAAAAAGTATTGTTTTGGAAGTGAAGGACGATATATTAATAGGATATAGTGTTCAACGCATACAATGTAATATATATATATATATATATATATATATATATATATATATATATTTATTTAATATTCCAACGTTACAGAGACATGTTTTAGAACTGCTATCACCTAAAAGCTTGAACGATATCTTTACAGATGTTAGGTTTTCCCTCGCTATATGAAATTTTATAACGAATAAACGCATGACTCTTGATGGTTTAACTAGTTAATACAATATGTGACGATTAAGTTATTATTGAAATAATTCTTAAATTAATAGCGTTATTGCAGGCCTAAGGTAACAAGAAAATTCTAAAAATTTATTAGGTACTCCTGAGGTATAAGAACAACAAGTAACGAATATATAAGGAATTTTACTCTAAATAAGACATCATTGGTCTTATAAGGATTTGAAGTGTATAGCGTCGTCTCAAGGTTAGAGAAATTGAGCTACAAAAGCCATTGACGCAGAAAGTGCGTGTTGTACTATAAGGTCGAATGACTAATGAATTACGTGTTCTTTTCTTCAGTCAGTCTGTCAGCGTTATAGTAGGATAAAAAAAACCAGTTCCAACAGGTTTTAGATAAGTACTCCGGTTTAATGGTTTATATTTGTAAACTTCATTTCGCTGTTCTATTTTGGACCACGAAATTTACATAAAATCTGCTTTGACTAATAACTCTTTAAAACGTTAATATATATGAATATAGAAATTATAATATGATTTATTTTATTTTCCATGCAATTTGAGAAACAGAATTCAACATTTTTCTTCACAATTGGATGAATTTTTGATCAATTATAATCGATTATGTGCGTGTATTAAAATAACAACAAGCACCGAACTAACAACTATCGACCGATTTCACAAGAATTGGACAACAATCGGATTATAATGATACCATGCCAAGTACAAAGATAAATTTCATGGGTTGTACAGATTAAACGAATATATGGATCGGTGTCAAAATATTTAACAGTATGTGGTCATAGGGAAGATAGTGCGTAGCACAGAGGTGAATAGAAGAATCAAAGTTCGTATTGGAAAAAAACTATTAAATAATTATTGGATAATCTGTAGACAATTTATGCCTATGAACTTATTTTTTTATTGTTCAATCGAAGCTATCGATACATTAAATACTGTTGACGGACGGGACTTGCTTAATCTCAGTCATTATATATTATTGGTTTTTATGAACCAGGACAAATCTGACAAATAATTTGTAATATCAGATATTTGGATCAAAAAAGGACGTCTAACGTTCAAGTATGATACATTCGAACTGAAGGAGTAAGACCGTCTCCACGGTCTGGAGGTTACATCGAAGGTCTCAGTGTGGATTACCGACCTCGTCAGGAATTTCATGTGTCGCGTCGCGTTTCTCCCGTTGCGATACGGAAACGGCGAATGGTTATTACTGCTGGGATTATTCCCACCATTCCGCATCCCCCCCCCCTTTCAAATCCCTTCCTATACTATTAAAGGGGAGTTGCCCAACGTGGATTATCCTCCTGTAGCCTGTTGCCCTAAGAAAAAAAGGTTAGTAATACATAGGTATTTCCGAGCTGTTATCTGTTACAATATGAACGCCGAATAGAATAAACAGGGAAGTTATAGTACAAAAGGTTAAAGAAACTTTAATTATGATAGACGGAAAACCGCTCGTGACGCTGAAAAAAGACGACTAAAAATTCAAAATTACATTAAATACCAGTTCAGAATGAAATGCTTATAAATAAATGTCATATATAAAGAGAAGTCTGTCGTGCCGAATTAAATATTTAAATACCTCATTAAATTTTATTTGTGAACAACTAAATTTCTTTGGGAATATTTAAGAATACAATAAACTGATGGAAGAAATTAGCAATTACGAAAATACCACAAATTGAGCTTAAGAACATACATTCGTTGAAAAAGATAATTGTATATGTTAAAGTAATATATAAAATGCTGTAATAATAGATTCCGTAAGAACCTAAATAACATTACGGTATCTATCGTTAAACGATTCATGTAAAAATTTTTTCAATCGTAGATTAATGCTGTAGAATGATATACATAGTTGTTTTGGAAGGAAGGATTGATGAAGATGAAATATGATGGTATGAAGGAAATTCAGTGGCGTTATTCACGGCCTCAGATTAAGGACCTTGGGTATCAAGACGATCTTGTGAAAGCGAGAAAATTTTTGCCTTATAGCATCTACATCTATTTATGGGAAAGAGCTCAACAAGCTGATTCTCTAAGATGTTACATTATCACCTTACCAATTTTAAAAACATAACATATAATAAGGTGAATCGCTGTCGTTCTTGAATTTCCAACAACTAAGGTTGACTTATAAAATTATAAAGAAATGTTGCCCTTTTTAATTTATTATTTTTTAATTAAATTTGCGTCACCTAAATAGGTTTTTGAAAATAATTGATTAATATTTGAACAATTCTTTTAGTAGCAGTACATAATATTTAAGAAAATGAGTGATACGGTTCAGCACCGTCTGTCTTGCTTGATTTAATCTTTTTATGGTCGCTGATTTATATTATCAACAGATGTTTTTGGAAAGCAATGTACATAGTTCTGTAACTGTAGACGTTACAACCCGTTTCCAGTGAGAACGTCCTTCACAGACGAAAGCTGAGTGCCTACACACCACAATTTTTGTAACAGATAGGTAAAAACCGATTCTTATAATATATCGATAAACCTTTGGTATCAGTTTCTTGTAAGACACTTTGCAGAACGTCTTCTAAGGAAAAATAGTCTTACGAATTCATTGTAAAGCAGTTTATAGTTTTTCATATATATATATATATATATATATATATATATATATATATAACCTGCTTCACAATCAATAGTTTTTCATATAACCTGCTTCACAATCAATAGTTTTTCATATATTTATATATATATATATATATATATATATATATATAAACTGCTTCACAATCAATTCGTAAGACTATATATATATATATATATATAAATCGTTTCACAATATAAATTATATATACATTTGTATATATATCTATATATATACAAAACTATAAACCGCTTCACAATATATATATATATATATATATATATATATATATATATAAATAGAAATATATATAGATAGATTTAAATATAAAATGAATGTTATTATATCATTTAAGTTTATCAATACATAATTTATTCCTTTTGAGATTATTCTTATTGATTTTGTTGTTCATATATAAATGGCAAAGGAAAATTTCTTAGACAAATAATATATAAAACAAATACTTCACTAAAAATTGAATTATATTTATTATAAAAAATAGATATAATTAATTATAATTGAGCAGTAAATTGACATTTACTAACATTTACTTAATAAATGGAATAAAATGTTCGACGATGACTTTGACCTAAAAAGTTATTGATAAATTTCCAAAGAATTATAATTAAAAATTAAAACATTATGAGACTTGTATTAAATATAATTAATGGAACATGGCCAGAATTGATCTGAAAATATTAAAATTTATAATTAAAATACCCACATAAAGATTTTAACCAGTTGTTTATGATGCATCAAAATTAATTAATATAATGAAAAATCAATAAATATGTTGAAATTTCATATAAAACAACATAAAAATTTAAACGAATAGTAACCAATCGTCCAGGAAATAGAGTAAAATAATAAATTGTAAGTTGATTTGTAGTAGGATTCGTAATATTATTTGAGAACAATTTACCCAAGATTATATAAAATGAACGGGATGCCGATCATCCATATATTCATGCCTACCATAATATATTTTGAAAATTTCATCGTGTTAATATTCGTGCTCAAAGCACCACTAGGCAGCTCTTGGACACGAAGTTATTTTCGTGTGATTACAATATTAATTTTCTATGAATTAATGTGCAGGTCACTCAGCCAACGCCCTTTACGAGCTACACTGATGTCGTCATAAGGGAAAATAGCGCCGGTCTAAACATTATCAATGGAAATTATTGATCATTAAACATTACACGCTGATAAAATTCATATCAATACGCTTCGGATCTCGTTTGAAGGTATTTGAGCGGTGAATATAAATACGGCAATATCTAAGCCGGAAATATGTTGAATTCGTCGTGTGAATAAATATTTAATTTATTATGGGACCTTATTTCACACCTTAAAAATGATGCACGTTAGTTCAGACAATTATCGGTCTAAGAAAAAATTATTTTCCATTTTTTTTCTTGTAAACAGTGTTTAAAATAATTTTTTTAATACATTCCTTAACAGCTTTTTCGTACATTAGGTATAAAACGATTGATCAAACTCTTAAAAATAGATTTATTTCTCAGCCGTCGCTATTTTATTGGAATAGCTTGCTCTATGTTGTATTTATATAGCTACACCAATTATCGGAGCCAAAAAACAGTTTTACATGGGAAATTAACATGTTTCATCTCGGGTTATTATATTATTTCTTATCTTATGTATAAGACAAATTCGTATTATTTAATTAGAGTTTGTATGGACCGGTCGGTTTTCCTTATAGAATTTTTGACACTCAATCATTTTCTACATTTCTTTAAGAATAAATTTGGTAGGTAGATAATTTATAAATAGAATATAAAGGAATGGGCCCAGAATGCATAATACCGTGAGAATTTTTTATCGCGACTTTTGCGTCTGGTTTTCGCCTTATGAAAGCATTACGGAAGGAAAATTCCCCTAATTCCGTAAAATGCTATTTTTTAATAAATAAACTTAGACTCAGATTCATTGTCTATTTAGATTAGATCTTGAATGCCGGTTTCCTTGCTATACTGTAGTAGGTTATTTATTGCCACTGCTGATGTACATATCTCCCTTATCGTGTATTTCTGAATTGTGTCCTGTCGTGCTTAGTGCAGTCGTAGAGGATATGCTGGATCGTCAGGACAGCCTTGCATACGTCATATGTAGGTTTCGGTGATCTAGACAATATAAAGGAGTGCGTGAGGTTAGATTGGAGAGTTGTTATCCTAGCAACTACCACCTGCTGTCTCCGTGACAGATTCCAAAGCGTCGGATATATCCTTGACGTTGCCGACTTCAGTGTGAAAAATTCCTTCATTCCTTCCTCTTCTACACTTGTATCATTTTTTCTCCAGTGTACCGGCATAGGCTTGTCCCCCACCATTTTTAGTGGATATTTGACTGTTGCTGTTCCTGTAAATTTGAAATTTCGTTTGAAAGTTCAGGATTCTTGAATATAATTATTTTTCAATTTTTTTAGACTGTTGGCAGAAGGAAAAAATCTGTTGTGTAACTTTACTTATCGATAGGAATAACTCTTACGTCTTTCAAAGTGTCTTGGAATATACCACGGAGAAAAAGCATAAGTATTATTCTGATTTTACGAAGAGGATTTTCTGTTCACACCTCAATTCATGCGTTCCTTACATTTTAGGTGTTTTGGAAATTTTGAATGGCTTGGATATGCAAAATATGTGCATTCGTGTGCATACTGGACGTGACAGAGTGGAAACAACCGTGTTTTCATAACTTTACTGTACGCCATAAATTATCTATTTTCATTTTACGGAACACTTGAGTTGGTACAGTAACAACAACGGACAGCGCTGACAACCTTTTCAGCAAGTCAATCATGTTTTACTTTCAGTTAAAAAGTTTAACCGCTTGAGTTAATTAACACATCAACTCTGTGGTTGTTAAGTCGTTGTATTTGCTGTAATTCGGATTTTTCGGAATGAAGTAGCAGTGTCGCAGTAACCCTTGAATGCCAGAGGCTGTAGCCTCTGTTTATTAGCTTCCACTCGTCACTGCCACTCACTTGCCAGACAACGACGCCTCTTTCGCGTACCTCTGTTCCGATGTACTGCCACTTCGCTCTCTGCGCTCCAACTGCCCTCGTTCTTTCGTGTTTTTTTTTGTCCGTAACAGATGCTTTACTAAATATTTTTTTAACCCATTATTTCAGTCTGTTATATTTACCGCAACATCCGTGACTTGAGTGAATCAACATCGCAAAGCTTTGCGTTTACTCAAATTCAATGTGTTTATTATGTGGCTTTGATTATATTAACTCATAAATTTACCATAAATGTATAGGATTTTGTAAACTCCAGTTTTTTTTATTTGGCTTCTGAAAATGTCTCTCGCACAGTATCAATAAGAATTTTGAGGGAAGTACACATTAGAATTTAATTTTGCCAAGCATGAATATTTAATACTTTATTTTAATAAAAACAATTGATGACCTTATACAGACACTTTATATTTTTTATATTATGACAATGTTTCGATACAATTTTGTATTGTATTGTATTATATTTTTCTTCTTCAACCTACAATTGATTAGATTTATAGTATAATTTTACGAAGTAAACGAAGGCAGACTAAAGTACACGCAAATAAATAAATAAATATAATAAGTTGTTTGTTATTTTTTGTGTCTACTTTTGTTTGCCTTTGTTTACTTTGTACAATTATACTATAAATCAAATCAATTGTAAATACGTCCTCTGTAGGGAAATACCAGAAGAATACACAAAAACGTATCAGAACGTCGTTGTTATATAAAAATTTTCTGTATGTCATCATTTGTTTTTATTAATTCAAAACAGATGTTAAATTAAAACTTTTAGTACTTTATTTTGTTACTCTGCGATGCAGCATTTGTTTTTTTTTAAAAAAAACAGTAATTGTATTCACGTAGAAATTTTTTTGTATTTTAAGGACGAATTAAAAACAAATTAAAAATTCCTGAAATTTACAGGTATTATCATATAATTTTGGTATTTCATTTTAAATTGCAGCTTTTACGAAAAACGGTAATTCTGGATTCTGTAGAAAATAAATTTAAAAATTAAAAATACTGTATTAGCCTAGAATTTTACGTCTGAAATCAACGTCCACCATTACAATTTGCCGTGTGATTTAATACATAAATAATTGATTTAATGAAATCAGACAGAAAATTTTGGAGAGAACTAGAATTCGAATCAGTGACCAGCTGCTCTATCCATTTGAGCTATCCTCTCGACAGCTATTCCATACGAGTCTTCTCTATCTATAATAAATTTAAACATAAATTGGCGATGTAAGTAAATTCCAGGTTTTCCTGAACCATATATGTGCAAAAGATGCAGAAGACTGGAACTGGTGGCGATAGGCAAGCTCAGATGGTTAGAGCAATTGCGTACTTACCAGTTGTCCCGCATTCAATTTACAGTTCTCTCCAGTATTTTCTGTCTCATTTTATTAAATAAATTTCAACTTGCCTTTAATCTGAGCTTTATAAATGTATTTCTGTTAAATATTAAGTAACTACGTCCGTAGTTTCCAGAAAAATTTAATAAGAGAAATACATACACAGAAAAACATTAAACATTTTCTGATATTTATTTTATATTTAAATTTTCAGTATAGATTCTTTGAGTTCTCAATTAGACAGTGCAACGGTTTTTTTATGTGGTGATATAATGGTGATTCAGCCAATTTTGCAATATGTGAAAAGTCTTACAAGTTGACAAAATATAAGCTGCCTTCAAATATATTTCAGTATTTGCGTTTCAAAGAGTGTTTTTACTAGGAAAAACAAGATAATTCATATCAGGACTCAGTTGACCGTATACATAGACATGTTTTCAATTACTTACGTACGTGACCAGGTATAAATTAAAATTATTAATAACTAAATAAAAGTGTGTTTAAAGGTTTCTGTTATTATTAATTAGTTGTATGAGAGGCACATACATGCATAAGAACAGACAGTATAGTAGAGACAAAGAGAACGAGGCTGAGAGAGAGAGAGAGAGAGGGACAGTTAGCTAAAAAGAAGAACGAGAGACATGCTACACTTCGCAAAAATAAAACAACCTGCCGTACTCTGCACAAGAGCTTTCCACACCGTATTATATATTGTGTATGCTCTGAATTATAAAGACTCTGACAACCGCGCACGAATAATGCATTTTAATATGTTTATCCTTACCACGAAACATGTTGGTAAAGTTGTTTTCAATACATAAATAAATAAATGGAATTGAATATTTTGTGGCATTTTATAATGAAGTGGCGTTCGTTAACGCGTGCACGAATTTTGTTGCTTAAATTTGCCTAATTATTTTCACCTAATATGGGACTTCATTAAATGATTCAACTTTAATATACATTACATCATTCCGAATTTAAAGTTAGGTCTACCTCTCTCTCTAATGTAACGCGATTACTTTATTTATCATTCAAGTACTGTCTTAAAATTTTATGAGAAGTGCATAATAAATTATTTATGAGACAGGTAAAGATTAGACGTCTTATTAGTCTATTAAAAATGCTTCGTCTCTCGATAATTATTTGTAGATTTAGAGTTGATATCCAATTGTAAATAATTAATTATTTATAGAAAACTAAATCATTTTTGGATTACAATAAGGTTAATGTTTTACAAAAGTTTTTTATTAAAATCATCAATTAACAATATAAATTATTTAATTACAATTCAATCAAAATTAATACTTTCTAATGTTTTGGTGGAATATTGAATCTTTGGAGATTGATTAAATAATAATAAAATTAATATAAGTAATAATTATAAGGATAGAATTTTTATTCATCGTCAAAGAATGAAACCTGTGTTATGCGATCGCTTATGTTGTATAAATCACGAACACTCGAAGCATGGCGACCGTTAATCTGGCTTAGTAGGTTGCAGCCATGAACTATTGAAGAATTTTCCACTTTTTCCGTATACGTGCTTACAGATCAGGTGAAAGAAATAATTAACAGCCATTGATACATTTTTTATTAATAACATAATATGGGGATAAATAGTATTATATTTAATATGGCTACACCAGACCAAAACGTAGCCTTTTAAAATACATTAACTGACATTATTTGGTTTTCTCAGCTACAGTTCGTTCCCGCTCAAAATTTTTACAATGGATTTGTATATATTTTAATCATAAAAATAATATCCCACGAGCTTCGTTTAACTATCCATTGTCACAAAAATAACTTCAATTCAAACCTGGAAGTTAACCATTTGAAGGGTACACTGTTCACACCTAAGCAATTAATATGACTTAAGTATTTAGTGCGAGCGATGCATTATTCTCACACTATAAACACTTATCTAATTAAAGCGTAATGATAATGTGATACGTTTACGCAAATTCTGATTAACGTTCATTGCTGTTAATTATAATGCTTCGTTTACATAAACGGTCTAACAGTTGAAAACAATCTATAATTGAATCTCCGTACTTCACAATCCAGCTTTGCTCCGCTTGTGATAAATTATGATGTCGAAACTAATTTAATTTCATTAAACTCGGACCTTAGTTTACTAAATTGATAGTACATTGAGCCATAAAACATATTACTCGGCAATTGTAGTGCACGGAATGGCGGACGGATGAAACTGATTGGTTTAACGGCCGTGAAAATGGCCATTCAATTAAAAGTAAAAGCGAAATCGCTGTTTAAATCACTACCAACTACCTATTGGATAGACAAACACTGAAATAGAGCTAGATGGGAAAAATATTCGTAGCACGATTCCCCTAGTTCACTCTGTTACCTTAGTAGGAACAAACGAGTATATATATATTGTAATAAACAGATTAAAAAGGGCGTCTAAATAATTAAAAAGAATGTTAAGTGAACAAATTAATCAAATTTATTATTTATTTAAAACACATATAAAATTACACAATAATATTTAAAATCTCAGGGTCTTTACTGGGTTTGATAAATGGGTGACTTGAATTTAAATTTACTAACAAAACAATTGAAGAAAAGAAATAATTAAAGAAAAGAAAATAATTGAAGAACGATCTGACGTATCTTAATGAAATGGTTTACAAATAAATTTAGAGTTCTTTTACTTACGGCCGACCAGGTCTCAATTTTGGGGTTTTCTGTGCACACGTTTTTGGGGATATCACTGAATTTAAATTGGTTACAAAACACTTGTCGAAACTTTTGGGTCTCTCTTCTGGAAACTGGAAACTGCAACTCCTTCCGGATTAATGATTAGATGGATTGTTAACAACTTCCTCTCGATGACATCGGTGACGGTCTGTTTTTACTTATTGAGTTTTTTTTTACTGCGGCAGGAAATTATTAGGTTACTACTTTTGGCTTTACTTATTGAGAAACTTTCCTGTAACCTTATTCGATGAATTACAGACTGAAAAACTTTTTGTTCAATTTTAACTTGGAACCTTTTCGTTTCGCTCCTCCTCGCTGACTGACTCTTCGTCTCGTAGAATTTGTACTGCGTACGTCTCAACAATGGTTCTTTTGTCTCGCCGCCCTGTGTCGCGGTGTATGCTTTATATAGTCTAATAATGAGTTCTTTACTTTGCAATTATAACAATGGATTAATTACTAATTACTACAATATATATATATATATATATATATATATTAATACGGAGCGAATAAGTGATCCAATATTATCAGAATGTATTATTATATTAGTTTCAGTGAGTAACTGGAAAAAGATTAAGTATTTCACTAACTTTGGAATACTTCAATAATGATAAGCTGCCATTTCGTTTACTGTAAAATTTGTCACAAATGTATTCATATTCTGCATTATAATAATTATTATATCACGACCCATTCAACTGCGTTATTATAATAATTGCACATTTTCTATATAACTGACGACCATATATGCAGTTCCTAAATAAAGTTCGTTGGCATCAGCGAATACTGTAATACATTAAGGTAACATTATCCAGCGTTATACCGGTTTGATAAAATGATTTCCTTGAAAACATTGTGAAAGAATGACACTAGTTTTAACCTCGTTTAGCAAATAGTTGCACCGTCCAATCCCTTTAAAACTTTAGTGTTACATAGTCCTTTTCTAATCTTTATTTGGTTTTTAATTTTTGTTGCGTCAAATTCTCGGTGATACTTTGGTGATAATCTGTCAAAACCTTTTCCTTAAAGACAACTACATGGCCACGGTAAATGGTCCTATTGAATTTCTCTGCGTTCTCGGTTTAAAAGATTAATACAGCAGATACAGTTACATGGAAAATGTTTAAAATAAACATCATAACTATAATGCACGGAACAAAGATCTGTTAAGGAATACAAAATGTTAAACCGTGATTATTTTCCTAACATGAATTAATATTTGAAATACGAGTTGATGGGATATTTGGAAAAATATATGTAGTTAATTATTTAAGAATTTAAAGTGAGAAGCTGCACTTTGTTCCACATAATATTTTTTGAAATAAATAAACCTGTTTATTTAAATAGGAATGAAAAGAATTTCGAAAGTATTTTGTCTTATAATTGTGTAATCTAAATTCCTGTCTGCCACGTTGATTTTTATGCTTTTTAGACGAAAATCGATCAAACTGATTCTGGTGGAACCTGTTTCGTTCTTACGGAGGGACTAAAACTAATTTTAACCTCGTTTAGAAAATAACTTTATCACTCAGGGAAAGATAGTCCTTTAAGTATACATTTTTTTGCAATATAAATCGGCATTACGCTATCCAAAGTCTAAATGACGAAAGTTACGATCCCTGAATTTAACTGCTTTGACAAATATTTTGTTCTAGTTAGAGAAACATTATGGAACTATTTTTCTTCAAACCAGTAAATAACTTTAAACTTTTTCAGATTGCAGTTGAAAATTTATTATGGCCTCGGACTCAGAATCCAGTCAACTTAATTAATTTATCTTTCTTGTCAAATTTGGTGAGAATATAAATTTTCTGGAACAGAAACAATTGGGTATTATATCCAAAAATCGTTATTATGCAAAAATGTATTTCAAGAAGCATGTGAAAGAAAAAATATCCTATAAATAATCTACATCGTGGACGAATGTATCTGCCAACGTGCTAGTCAGAACGCTAAAGATCCGTTCACAATGCTTCACGGGTAAATAAATCTTTTTGAACTCTTCCAATTTAACGTTATCTAGTACGGAACAGTGTGAGTTCAAATGAGATAAAGAGAAAGCCAAATAATAGACTTAATTATTAAATAAAATGAATACTACACAACGTTTCTGCAATTATTTTTGCTTTCGTCAGGTGAGAACCAGAAGGTTCCACTTGACATATACAGGAAATATTGAGTATTTTACAAAATCTCTTGCCCTCATTGTAATTCCTGCTATATTGGGCAAACAAAAAGATCACTTAATACCTTACGGATAAACTATCTGCAGTCTCCAAACACATAATGAATTTGAAACATTCATTTGATTGACAAAATGCTAAGATTGGAGATGTTGACACCAGGCGTTCACGTTCGTCTTTGCATCGACTTTGTCACCTGGTCCATGCGATTTGTCGTTCTTTGTGCCACTAATGCTCACACATGCTGTTTATTCACCTGACGAAAGCAACAAGGATTGCAGAAACGTTGTGCGGTATTTATTTCATCACTTAATTTTGTCTGTTATTTGGCTATTTTTTTTTTAATTTGTATACTTTTCACACAGAGCGAGTCATCAAGTTCAGTAATTTCAATGATATATTAATTCAATTAACTATTCCCGATTTAAAAAATCACAACTATGCGAGTTGATTAAGAAGTAAAAATATATTAACTCAGGACGTGTTTATATCAACTAACTCCGATAATTCATTAAAGATCATTATATTGAGCAGACTAGTATTATCAAATTCAACTCTGCGTTCGTGTTCCATTGAATACGATACCGAACGAGCTTATTAGCAATTGCATTTGATTGTAGTCTAATATATTGAGGTCAAAGTAGGTTCGACGTCACGAGTAACAGGACGCAGTAGCTAGCTATACGCTATGAACCCTATAACTCCAGGATGAGAGTCAGAAGCTGTCCCCACCAGCAGTGTAGGATCAGACGAATGAGGTGAATAGTGGACCTGACAAGTAGAGCTCGTCGTACAATATCTGCAACGTTTCTCGCCGTCGGATGTGCCCTCGGCACTGAGTAGCGTTTTTTTTTAAAAAAAGGGAGCCCCACCAAAGGAAATACGCTGTAAAATTAATTATACAACCACGTAAATGAACAATCAAATAAGACGTCAATAATATATGCATATATTTATATAAAATTAGCATCATTCTACTTTCAGATAAATGGAATGTAACAATCTATTTGAAACAAAGAAATGTATATATATATATATATATATATATATATATATGTATATATATATACTTTCAGATAAATGGAATGTAACAATCTATTTGAAAAAAATAAATGTATATATAATCTCTCCCATCTAGATTTTATTCTTGCACAATTAGAAATATAAGCCGGTTTATAAAAATCTTACTATATACCCATATATAAATATTAAATTATTGATGATCAATGGTAAGAAATCAGTGCGACAAGGAGTGATACAAAAAATTGTAGAGCACATAATATATCAAGAAGATATATGTTGAATATTGTTACCGTTAGTATTTAAGGTGAGAAATGATTCGTTTAGGCAGCCATATTATACATTTAATATTATATTTATCAATACTAACATAAACTTTTCTTTATCTCTGACTTAAGTATATAGACCTTTATTATTGGTAATTTATTTAATAGTAAAAAAAGCTAAAATAGATCTCCAAGGTATGTGACTGCTTAGCGGTATTATTTTATTTTTAAAATCAAATAATTACTTCATAAAATAATAGATACATATTTTCATTTCTGTTATTGGGAAATGTAGTTTTGTTTTACATTTAAATAAATAATTAATACAAGAAAAACTATAGAAAAATTAAGATAGTTATTTTGGTTTTAGTAAATACGAGTGCCATAGTACTCTTCTGAGTGTCAATGAGGATTTCAATCCCTCAAAAATAATCATAGAATTTATAAATATAAATGTCACCAGTGCCATTGAGCATGGATGGCCTGTCAGGAAACAATTTTAATTTATTGTATCACTCATAATTTTTAATTTCGGATATATTATTTTTATTATTTTTTCGATTAGATATAAACTGGGAACCGTTTACAAGTTGGTTAATCGCGCAGTAATTTAAAATGTGGTCATGAGTTAGTTCCAAATCGTATATGAATATGCAACTGTTTGATTTTATCACTGACGTAACCTCCAGACGTCTCGGGACTGTTGTTGACCTTCCATGCACACTTTAATTAAGTCACAGCCCAAATAAATTTAAAAAATTCACAAATACTAATAAAAAATTTAATAGCAAATTTAATACATTACAATGGTATGGAGTTTTCTCCAAGACCCTCGTACGGACCATCCAATTCAAGAGTGTCCCCGTTATCCTAACATATATAAAATGATTTTAAGATTTCAATGCATCAATGGAGTGAATAGAATAATGGTATATTTAGGGGCCACATGAAACAATTAATATCAACCAATTATTAGTCCATATAGGAAAATCATCAGCCAAGTAAACATAAATTTAACCTATAAAATTCTCCATGTGTCCAAACTTGCTTATTTTTTTAAAAAAAACATAATTCTGATTCACATAATTTAAACCTTTTAGGTGAAGAATTAAATTGTTATTGCAGACTAATGAGCGAAATGTTGCATATTAGAACCTATTATTTGGCTATTAAAGTATTATACCAATAAGAATAATCCTTTTTTATTCTAGTCTAAAAGAGTTTTATTTCTATGTTTAAATTAAAATGTTCATTACTCTTAACAACTTTGTAAATATAACTGTCATTTCTGCCGGAAGCAGTGTGTGAATCGTCACTTAGGAATTAATTGTAATGTTATAAAATTTTTTAGATTACTGTTTTGTAATAATTTATAATGTAATTGAATTTTAATACACCTGAATTGTCCCCAAAAAAGGTGTGTACGAAACGTCATGTTTGATTTAATATAACGTTTTTCATTTTTCATAATTAATTTGTGAATAATTGGATCATGCTTTTTTAAAATAAGTTACATAAATTGTATCAGTCTATATTGTTCTTCTATTAACTTTAAAGTTGCTGAGAGAATTTAGATGACGCCATGCTTTCTGTACTCAACAGATCCTGAACTTATTTCCGTTTCCTTCAGTTTTTCTACTTTAGTAGATTTCGTGTATATATATTTTATATTCGCACAATGAATTTATGTTTGAGTACATCAATTACTGCTGATACTTAAAGTAATTTTTTTTATTCCTTGTAGTATTTATTAAATAAATGAAATTCCATTATTTCATACCTTCTATAAAGACACCATGTATAATTTAAGGGTTTGCAAGGTTGACAGATAAATTATATTATAACTTTTGTGAAATGAAAATTTGTGGAAGGGATGAATTTAGTTTTAGTAAAATATTTTCTCGTGCCATTTAGAAGTTTCTCCTTTATGAATGTATTAATAAGGCTTACTGAGCTGCATGCCTGTTAGGTACATATTCTACACAATGCAACACTACGTATTTATTTTTCTTCTTGTGTCGCCGGCTTGAATTCGTCTGATATTGAGGGAGAACATTTGCGTTTCACTTCTCTCTTCTGCTGAAAGTGGGCTTGTGGTTTCCTTTTGAAACACAAAAATTCTCTTTCATTGCAGCTTTAATGGTGTACACAGGGAGTAAAGCTTTTGTTTACTCTCAGTTTTTTCTAAAAGCCTCATTTCTTTGCCTTCTTGTGGTCCGCTGCGTATATTGCCGCTCAATAGTAGTAAAATGTTTTACTTGTGCTGAAACTCTGGGAGGAATAATTGATTCAAATGTCATTCATTTAACCGTGTATAAACGACATTCCGCGGCATCGTGTTATGCGAAGTGAATAATTGCAAGGGGAACGAAGAAAACTGCCAAGAAACGATGACTAGTTCTAGTTTATGTGTATTGATCGGTGATGAGATCTTCCATCACTTTCCCTGATTGGATGTGACAATTATTAATGGATTTGGCCTTGTTTTCTTCTCTGATAATATTTATTTTCAACATCAAGAGAAATAATTTCTGCAATTATATTAGTATTGATAATACTAATTTTCTTTCTTTACGATCTTTTACATATATAATTTGATTTACCATGGTATATTTTTAAAAAAATTAAAATTAAATATTTAATAACTGCTTTGTGGACGTATTAACTAGATACTACTTTATATAAAAAGAACTTGGCTATTTAATGGATTGCAAAAGCGATCGATACAGACACTGTGCAATGTATATAACATTACTCGAGGTTCACCCGGGTTACTGGAGTCTAATGAATATTTGATTAAAATAAATCTCATACCTACGTAACTATATGTGGTGGCACAGTTTTTTTCTTGCGTTTCCAAGTTGATATTATCAGTTTATTTTGTCTGATATTTGGCTATTTATTTATATAATTATATAATCTTATTTTTTAGTAATTAAATAGAGATATAAGTTGAATTTGATGGAAGTTTAAGTTTAAAACTACATTTTTGAAACAAATATTTCTAAGAATCATGAAGCCTATATGTCTCACTTGTATTGATTATCAGGTCTGAAAATTGAATTAAAATGATTATTATATTAAATTTATAAAATATAACTTCTGTGTAAAAGGATACTAATTATATATGTGACGAAAAAACGGACAAATACAAGTGCTAAATTAAATACCATCTATCATTTCAGCATAGATGCTTTCGTCAGGTGACGTAAGAACGTCACACCGCTACAAAGCAGGTGGCGAACTCAAAATCATAGTTTATTTTTTAAAAAAACTATTTTTGCGTTCTTACGCCAACTGACGAAAGCAACAAAAATTTCCAAAATGATGGATAGTTTTTAATTTAGCATTTTTTTCTGTTATTGGCCTATTTATTTATTTATATTATTATATTAATTTCTTACCATTACCATTCGATGGAGTATTGCTGTATAAAATTATACTTTTTACTTAAAGAACATATTTCTGATTTATTTCATTCCTAATAAAGGAAATATTTCCTTTGTTCGTTGCGTAGTAACGTCTCTCTCTCGCGTGACGTCATTGTCTCTTGGCGCGCAGTAATTTAATATTTAATGATCACGGTTTTTAATTATAATTCTTTCCACATGTATGCTAGGCGTTTCTCACCCTCACAGTACCGTTTCTCGTATTTTGAAGAATATGTGTACCAAATTTTGTTGCATTCTGTCCACGCGATAAAATTTGTATAAAGAACAACGTAAATACATACATACATACAAATATACATCCTTTTTTATTATATAGATTATATTAATTTCTAATTTTGAGCGTGGAGGGTTTAAAAATTAATCATAAACCAAGCCAAGTGCTCAGATTAACAATATTTTAATTACCGTGCTTCAAATTATTGTACAAATGAACCTTCGGTTATTTTAGCCACAGTAATCTAAAACTCTATTTTATTTTTCACAGAAGACTCAAATTTGACTACATTAATATTTGTTTCAAGTGAAAACGATATGTTCGGTTCATTATTACAATTGGGCGTGCAATATTATGAAATTATTTCTTACGAAATATTTGCTGCTGTAAAATATTTGAATAGTTCAAAAAATACGTCCAATTAATTAAAAAATCGGGTATCTTCAAATTAATATACGCATCTGAAACTGCGTTATGATTTTGTGCGTAGGGAAACGTTTCCGAGGGAGATGCAACCAAACTGATTTAACCCTTACTTTGACACGTTCTCCAAATACTTTATTCGCTGCAATATTTCTGCGAATTACGATTATTACGAATCGCTGTAAAACTCTGAAACGATCGTATTCAATTCCATTTCCTTTGAACCAGCCTCAACGGTCGAAATCGATAAAATGTAAATAACATAAAGGTCTGGCAAGCCGTACGTACTAACGACAACCCTCCGCACCCCCCCCCCCCCGACCCCAACCGCCGGTAAAATTGTGAAAGAATATGCTGATGCAAAATATATTTTCGACACGTTTCCCTCCCATTCAGTATTTTTTTTACCTATTTTCGTGAACTGGTAAAAGTAATTCCGCTATACAAGATGGGATCAGACTCTAAAATTTCAAACTGAAATTTCAAACTATTACACGTTCCCGTCCAGCCATTATTTAGCGAAATATTAAAGATGGTTATTCACATTAGTTAGCTTTATATAATTCTGAGATATATTAAAAATATCCAACAATGTTCTTTAAAATTCTTAAAATAGAGGAACACATATAATATAATTTTTGCAAGATATATTCGAAGTAACAAATATATATTACTGTTTTAAAATATTTTTATTTAGCTGAATTTCACCAGAAATCATTTGTGAGAATTCAACAGAAATATTAGTAATATTGGAATGAGAGAGGAAACTTTGTCTCCTGTTGGAATCATAGTTATTATAGTTTGTTACTTGTCTTTTCTTCTAGAGATTTGTCATTTTGATTATTCTAAACCTAAAGTCGATATTAATTTTCAATGAAAAATAATTTACATTATTTTAAATTATGTATTGAAAAATAAATTGAAAATTCTCTGACATCCTTGGAATAATCATGTGAATATTAATAGTCCAATAAGTCATAAAAATATGGAATTAAAATTTATAAATTTTTCATACACGTCTTGTCCTTTCGTAGTCTATTATTCATTACCATGCATGCAGCCTAGAGATGACTGTTTAATACTTGAAGAAGGCCTAATGGAAGAGAGAAACGTTGTGATTTAGTATGTAAAATTATTATTTTCATTATTAAATAATTTTCTTTTGACTTATTTGGCCATTAGTATTTATAGTATATATTTAATCCCATTAAATATTAATTTACAATACATTCGATTTGGATTCTTCAGTTTTAAAAAGCCATGCTAATTCTAAATGAATGCGTTGATACTGGAAACAGCGAAAATAAATCTTATTGTGGCAAGACGTTTTTTCATTTCACTGCAGTCACATTCGTTAGTAGGTAGAAATAATACGTAAAAATATTTCAATTATATCATTAAAGAAATACACTATATATGCTATGAATTTTTCTATGAATATTAAAAATTATTTAGTAATGCTTGTTTACCAAATAAACCAGTTAGTTATAGATTATATAGTGCTGTGCAAAACGTACGACAAACAACGTTTAAACATCTCATATTCACAGGATTGTGTTCTAATTTTGACAAAAATAGTGTTAAAACAACAAAAACGTAACTAAACTTTATGTATCAGATTTTGTACTGTTTTAAAGATCTTGCATAAATCACCAAAATATAATGTATATCAGAAGTTATACCAAAATAAGATGTACATATTTTCTTATCAAACGCAATACATGTATTATATAGAAAGTTGGATCCAATTTACTTCAATTTCGCGGCTCCACTAAAAGGGAAAGTCTTGATAAAAACTTTTCACTATATTTTCAAAGTGCTTTTCAAGTCTCTTCCCCACATTACATCCAGAATCTTAACGCCTGAAGTAGTCAGATTGTGCAGTTAATTTTTTTAAAATATTGGAATTGACATTATCATGATAGATAAATTGAATTTCGTACAACATAAGTTTTAAAATTATGGTTTTTTTGAAGACGAGGCATTTTTTGAATACTATAAAAGTGTTAGAATCTGTGACATTGCTTCATAGTTGAACTTTTACGATAAAATATAAACATTTATTAATATTAATAAATTTTAGTTTTACCAACATCACATTAGAAATATGTCATTTCACATAGTATTCTTTATTTGTATTTTTACTGGATAAGAATAATGTTTTATGTAATATGAAACTTAATGCAAGAAAAACAGAAAATTTTAAAATAAATTGAATGGAACATCTTTAATAAAACAAACAATTTTTTTTGTCATATTCGTTGACTTATTTTAATTAGAAACGTTATAAGAGTAGCAGACTCCGTTGCGGTAGAATGTCTAGATGTAGAGAATTAGGCTTCTGGAAACTAAATGTATTGAAAATTATATTCAAGTTTTAAGAGAATGTAAGTATATACCTTTATAGTGTTTCTGGATTTAGAATAATGTATACACATGCCTTTTCGCGGACATATTCGGTGGAGGAAAACCCCTTCCCGTTATAAATTTTACTTTACGTCCCACATGTGCTGCTTTAAGAGACATGTTTTTCGTTCTTGTGTAGCATCAAATGCAATAAATTCTACCTTTACTCTGGTCTGCGTTGTGAACTGAGAAATATCTCTCTATCTTAAACGTTTATAATTATTTAACATTTTCAATTGATTTGACCAAGAACATTCCAATAGAATATGTTAAGAAATTTTAGAGATATAATAATTATAAAATAATAACAAAAAAATTATTCATAATTTTTGAACACATGCTTTAAAATTAACTTTATTTGAATAACACAAACCAGAATTAAGGTGATAGTGGCTGTCGGAAAACTCATTTTGATACGAATTATTTTTAATTATGAATACAGTTTCTTGTTGCAAAGTAAGATCATATAAATCATGAGATCCCACTACAATAAAGTAATGGTAAACGGAAGATCCATTGCAACATGAAAATAAAAAGAACGACTAATTGTAGGCAATTCACATTTAATTACATTGACAGAATTTCAACTGTAAATCAAACATAGTACTCAGCACACGAAAAATGCCTCGAAAGAATGATGATGTCTAATTTATAATAAAAAACTAACTGAAGGAATCAGATGTGCAATACAATTAAGAAACACTGAGTGCTCCTTTATGAAGGCTACACACAAAACACCTATGGTACGGAGGATAAATTTTCCCTTATGTGTTATGAAAAGAACATAGCTCCTTATATTACACGGCGTCATAAGCTTTTCACACTTTCACAATTGTAATTAACACTGGTCTAATATTTAAGATATGGATAATAGACATAAAAAAATATTTATTTAATGTCGTCTACAGATCAACAAAATTGAGTGTTGGTAACCTGGATTCGTTCTCCTGGAAGTAAAATTCTTAATTATTATCTGGCCCTATTTTTCAAGTCAATATATTAGTAAAAATATGTTAATGTTCTTTTAGAAATTTCGTGTGTGTGTGTGTGTGTGTCACAAATTTGGACAGTTGGACTAAGTTCTTCTGTGACCTGTAAGTCTCCACCTAATACTTTGGCGGAACTTACTCACTTAAAGGTAATGACTCTGTCGGGATAGCAACGTCCTAGTTTCATGAAAGTTTTACATTGATTACACCACGTGCTTTTCCGCCTGATGGCAGTATCATATTAAGGAAAAGAGGCAATGTTCTCGTATGGCTTCATGGAATTAGGTCTTATTAAATACAAAACTGTTTCATATTTTCTAATTTCTGATTAAAAATTTTATGCGTAAACCAAACCTTTTATTTATGATAAACACGAGTAGAATGACTCGATTTAAATACATATATACGAACTTTCGTGTTATCACAATTTGATAAATTATCTGAACCATAATGAATTAATGTTGGACTAATTTACAGGAAATGAAATTTTTCGTATGTTTCCCACCCTGGTGAATATGGCAACAAAAATATATTGTTTCCACCGAAAGTTTTGATTTTTTGCTTTTGATGTTAACGTAGTTAGTTTTTGAATGTGATAAAAAAATTACAAATTTGAAATGATTTGTACCTTAACAAAATATCTAAATATAAGTAAAGTTGTGCGAGGACTAATGGCTGTTATGAAATTGAACTGATAATAATATATTTAAAATATATTTTAATCCGAATAAATTTCAAAGTGTTAATTCCCATATACGTGGCAAACATGCATTAAAAAATCTACCCGACTGACAATTGAAAAATAATATAGTTATCATTTCTTTAATCACTGTTATATTAGTAAATTTAACGTAGCTTTACATTATATATTTTTTGTAAAGTACGATGTATGTTTTTTGAAGATTTTAATTGTAATATTTTATTTTTTCTTGTTATCTTATATCCTGAAAATTTTTTTTTCATCGAATGATGACTAATAGAATTGAAATTTGAAATTTTTCCTGACCGACATGACGACACAGAACCTCAATTTCTGTATAGTTTTTCACTCTTATTCTGACCATTTAAATTATTTTGAATATGTGACGTCATATTTGGTGGATTTATATATATGTATATATATATATATATATATATATATATATATGCGTTTGAAGATGTCCTAACCCATTGGTTGTTGGAGGGTCAGAAGAACAAGTTTTCCACTACCCGTGTTTCATACATGCTCAATAGGTGGTTATTTAGACGTTTATATCCACAGCAATAATAGTATAATCCAGCCACGACCTAATTAAATTTTAGGGAAATGAGAAACGGCGCTAGTAGAGTACTATAGAAGCTTTTAGAAACAAATTAATTATTTTCTTTATTCTTGAACTACAATTGATGTTGTGACCAGAAGTGTTGTCTGGTCTTCGGAATATCAGAAGTTTTATTTCGAGTAGGACGTATGGAAACGGTACATGCACGAGAAGTGCAGTTTGGTTGCACAATGAAGGCAACAACTTGCACTCGAAGTAGACGAACTCTGGCTTGGAAGCGAATAATGCTTAAAGCTGCTGCATTCGCGCACTGGACCATCCCCCACTAATTCAAAGCCCCGGTCCGCTCAGGTAACGCCAGTGCTAGAAGGAATAAAACTGGCGATTATGCAAAGCAAATAAATGGGCAAGAACGGCGCATCCGCCTCTGGCAACTGTTAATTTATTCATAGTCCTATTCTGACTTCCTTTGTTGATCTTCGCCAACCTCCTGACGCCTGTTTGTTAATTCACTAACCCACTCACTTCCATTTACACATTTATGAGATTCTGGAGTTTTTATCTAAAGATTATTTAAGTTGATTCAAAATACGTCACCTGGTCTGTTTTTTATCCGTGTATAAAAACGCGGCACAGAATGAAAATGATGAGAAAACTTTTAAATATGCATCTGTATGATATGGCACACATTTTACTTCTCTCAAAGTTTTCAATGAGTGGTTTGGATTTTTTAAATCCTTCTATGAAGATCTGTTTATTTAAAATTAAATGATTTCAGCCCTCGGCGTCTGTATTTACACGCTTCCAGTGCCATCTCTGTAATGTTGATAATATTCCTTCCTATTAAAATCCACTTAGGAATAATTACAACGTAGCAATATTACACACTCTAAAAAAACGTATTTTATAAAATATTTTCGAAAGGAATGTTGTAATATAATAATTCCTATTAATCATTCATTGTGAACAACGTGAAACGTAGATTATCAGTTACGACTCTTCCTGAAGTCCGAACATAAATAGTTCCAAAATTATTTTATTAGTTTTTAGTTGAATTCTCACATGGTTATCTTTACTTATTTGTGTATCAGCATTGTGGGTGACCATTTAACACATAACAGTATATGAGTATATTAACACATGACAGTATAATTAAATTGAATATCGTAGAATATTTTATAAACTAGTAACATTAATTTTTGGTCTCAAAGATTCTGTTAAAAAAAATTAACAGTACAATTTTTAACGTACCTTTGTAATGATACCCGTTAAACAGACTATCCCTTTTAGTTTTATACTTAATTCAAGCATATATATGATTTTACCCTGTTAATTTTTACCTCTGGTAAGATGCACAACTCCTGCATGTAAGGAGACATATTAATGTCAATCCCTGATTTATTTCATGGCTTTTCTTCTTTGATATGTTATTTAAATAAACTAGTATCTGAAGAGACTTCTTGTTGAATTGCACTGACGAATGGAAATTAAGAATGAAAATTCATTGACACAACCACAGTACAGTTTGCATTAAAAATAATTTAATTTATTATTGATTGACCTTATATTTATTTCTTGTATAATTTTTTATATCAGATAATGATAAGATCTCATAGTTCGCCGAACAATATAACGGATAGTTCACTCAGAAAACGGAAAGGCTTAGTTTAATCACACGCAAAAAAAATAGTAGAATTATAGATAGGAAAAAAGAACGTAATCTGGTTCGTTAATGCTTTGACACTCAAGTTCAGATACGGGAAAGGTGTTCTTGAACACAACACTTGAAGTAAAAGTAAAGTATGATTTAATGAAAATAAATAAGATGGAAAGACCAAGAGCCTTGATCGAATGGAGGAGAGTGACTGCAAATTTTTCAGACTCAATTATAGTTCAAAATGGCTGTCATATTTGAATGTAGATTTTATGAATTACCTCATCTAATATCCAATGTATCTCCTTACATTTTGCATATGTCATCGGAATGCATGAGTGGTCGCGACCGTCATCTGGTCGACCCGGTTTCCATCCTGCCATCCTCTCAGTCATTTACTATAATTAAGTAATGGTACTAAAATATCTTACAATAGAATCCTACATTTTTAATTCAATTCGTATCTCATATATAGGTTGAAAAGTCCAATATTTGAAAGTTTATTTTACAATAAATAAATAATCTGTCCATAAGTAAAAATAATTATAATTCGCAAAGAAATTAACACATCTGTCTTCATCAGGTGTACATTAGTAGTTAAAAAGAGATATATGAGGCCTTAGTTCATTATTTAAGAACAAAAATTTCTTCAATGAAGTGGAGTATTATAAATAATTTGTGTTCAATCCAAGGTCTTCCAAAAATACCTTCAAAAAATTAATATTATATAAGTAATTTTTGAGGGAATTTCAAAGAAATGGTCTGACTTTATTTCCTGACGGTCAACTTATTAATTTATTGTAATATTAACATAGGTCTTATAATTATAATTATTAGAAAGGTTTTGTTAGGTTTTTAACTAGGTAAAAACAAAGATTTAAATAAAGGGCACATATGTATTTAATTTTAAAATATACCCTATATTCTTTTAGATATTTATTTTTAATTAAATAAGTTCGAAGAAGAACATAATACAATAAATTATGTGCTGCATTATTTCAAACTAGAAGTAAATTGAAGCAGAGCAAAGTTAGCCATAAGTTCCTGTTATTTAAAATTGTTAATGCTTTATGTACATGAAATCTAATGAATCATCATTCAAGAAAATAAAATACCGAGGAACCATTCTATAAAAGCAAATCGTACAATAGAATATTAAGTTATCAGATTTTTCCATGTATAAATATAAATGGAAAATGTTATTGGCAATCGCAAAATGTCGGGGATATTGAAGAACAGCAACGACTTGAATGTATCAAATGGACTATTTTAAAAATACAAATATATTTTTAAAGAATCTCCTAGTTTCTATGAATACATAGTTTTGTGCCATATATTTTTCTCTAATTTTGTGTGTTTGATTTATCTATGGAATTATCAAAACTTTTTTCATACAATATTAATGTTTTCGCTACAGACGACCATTTGTTTTTTTTATTTTAATTGATGGCTTCTCATAATTTAAGCAGAACATTGGTTTAGCTCGTATTTGGATAGTTTCACTGAATATGCAATTCAGCTCTCCTAGTAATCCTATTAAATCCTCTCCAGGTTCATTACAATATCTAATGACAAGGGAAGTAGCCGTCGCAGAAACATTTCCTTCTGTTCCCTATTTGTTGAATACTGCTATATTTTTAGTGACGTCAATATGCGCTAACCCACTTCGTCTCCGTTTCTCCGCTAAACAATTCCATTTTCTAGTTAGCTCAGCCTCAGCAGCAGCCACAGAAACAAAACTTGTCTAAATCATGAGTACATTTATGTAAGTGAATCGGAAGTACCGGCGCAGAGGCTTCTACTTAGACTTTACGTTTCACTGAGATGAGTACAGAATATTCTCTCCGCTTTATGGCCTACTTTCCTTCGGGAATTCATTTCAACGACTTTTTTTCAGGCCATTCCAAGACGACTTTATTTGATCCTCACTCGTATAATAATTTTTAATGTTATTGTAGATCGTTACAAAAGCGTATATACATAAGCGCGTAACAATAAAGTGAGAAAAACAAATGTAGAACAGAATATTTGAGGAACTAAATGCAAAGTTTAAGGAGTAAATGTTACAGAAAGTGTGAGGATAAGTAATTAATTCAAACAAAAGGTATGTTTCCAAACAAAGGCCATTCGAAGAGGCTTGGATGGTAAATAGCATCACGTAACCAAGTGGAGATCCCGGGTTAGATTCGAGATTTTTGCAACCTGATCCTTAAATTTAATTTCATAGCCCCTTTGGCTGAACTTTGTTTATAAGAGTACCTTCTATTCTTGAATTGAAATCATTACTGCAATAATAAATAGACGGTAAAGAGCACGACGTACCAAGGGTAGATCTCGGGTTCGATCCCCTGTCAGGTCGAGATTTTTTCACCGTGATCCCATAATATAAATATTTATTTGAATAGTGGCACTAAATGAGTAGAGTAAAAGCGTGCTACTATAATCATACTGTAATCATAACTTGAAGAGAACACGTGTTGCTCAATTAGACGGAGTTTCACGAGGTCAGGATTAATTATGATTAATTATATAACTAATATATGAACAAAGTGAGAACATTTTGGATGATATTTCCAGATGAAAGAGGACGTCAGTGCTGGACAATCATTTCACATCTGCTTCACTACACAGAGGGATGGGATTGGGAGAAAATACGCAACACCCATGAACGGATATTTTAAAAATATATTGCTTAATAATGCAAGAAAGTATGATCAGTATTCAGTCTTAAGCATTGATTTGATAATGAAACTTCTTGTAGTTTTTGTTCCTGTTTTATACAAATATTTATGTAGTAGTAGTACATCCTTTTGTTCCTTTAGGAACAAAGGGCATCTGTGAAACATTTCCTCCTAACTCTATTCTTTGCCAAAATTTTAATTTATTTCCAGGTTGTGCCACACTCTCCATGATCGTCCTCTTCCAGGTATGTTTAGGTCTTCCTACTTTTCGTTCACCTTGTGGATTCCAGTCTAATGATTCCTTCTCAAGTAACCCTTCCTCAAGTAATTCTTCCTCAAGGTATGCCCTATCCATCTCCATTTTCTTATTTTTATCTGTTTCTCTATTTCTGTCTCACCACAGGCTTCCCATAATGCAGAGTAAGAAAAGTATAAAATGGTCCGAAATAATAAGTAAAACAGCGATTTATAAATGTTTGTAATTTGGTTTGTTCTTTTCCAGGTTTCGCATCCGTAGAGCAGTACTAATTTGACATTGCTATTAATTATGCAAATCTTGGTTTTCTTGGAAATATTTTTATTCTTCCAAACGCTCCACTTGCCTTTTTAATTCGTGTTGTGACGTCTTCTGGGGTTCCTCCACTTGTTGGTACTATGCTTCTTAGATAAGTGAACTCCCTCACTGTTTCAATTTCCTCCTTATATTTTTGTGTTTGTATATTTTGGCTTTATTTTGAGTTTATCTGCATGTCTTTGGTTTTCTTACAAAAAAAAATATTATGTACAGTCCTGATATTTTCCGTTCATGCTATATGCTTAAAAATGAATATGAAGAGATAAAAAAAATATTAAAAAAAAATTATAATAATTTGGGATATATACGTGGAACCTGTGAGATAAGGTATAGGTTTCAACTGTGTGATCTGGCTGTCTGAATGGTCTTTTGTGTCTTTTTGGTCGCTCCGTACCCGAATAAGGTTGACAACTCAGCGATGAGTTGCCGTATTAGGGATTACGGTACAGAGACCCTGTCCAAAACAACTCGTTTGACGAGCTGCCTTTGAAAACGACCAAGCCTTTCTGTGACGGGATTAGCTGCATTGACGAGCGTCAATGGACGCACTAGTGTTTATATCCGCAGGAGGCGGTTGCTGTTCACACGAGCATCGTGATTAAAGGAAGACGCCCGCAAGATTACTGCAGCAGAGCGTCTCGAAAACGCCGGGCCATCTCACAATGAGAGGAGAGTCGATCGCACAAAGGACCCGCGCTCTTTGTGACCGAGCAGATCCTCCGCTAGTAATGAATCCCCGCGACTACTCTCATTTTTCCTCATTTCTGCAAAGAAAATGTGACGCTAGAAAACTGTCTCGTGAGAATCAACGTCTCAATTCTCCCGCCATGAAATTTTTTTTTATATAATTGTATTATACTTGATTAATGCACGATCATGTTTCGTCATGAAAGATACTCATTAAGTCGAGTGGGAGTGAAAACCACATGGAATATTTTCCACGTAAAGCTGTCACGCCCACGCTTAAGCCTCCCACGAACCAATTTCTCCTACGAAGTAAGGAAAAAAAAATTATTGCACCCGTCACATGCGCAATAATTTACTTATTAAATAATTTTTAAGTTTCATTTCTTACCTTTAGTTATTCAGGATTACAAAAATTTATCAGATCTCCTCGTTTTAAAATAATGACCGTCATATCCCTGAGGTCTCGTTTTAAATTTACAATATGTTTCTATTGTTTCGAAAAAATCTTCATATTAATTCAATTTCGACCAGTATATTTGGCAAAGGATATGTTTTATAGAGCTCAATTCCTCGGAAAAATGATTGAGAAACTGTTCCAACTTTAAATTCAATCCACTAGTTATTGACAACAAATTTATTAAATTTTTATATTTCAACGTTCACAACAGCAAGATGACATCAATGGAACAAGTGAGAAAAGATAAATAAATCTGTAATAATACAGGACGATGTGGACTATCAAAAACTGAAAAAAAACTCTTGAGACAGATCGCATGTGTATGTTAAGTATAAGACAGGTCCGACGACAGTACCTTGGGGAACGCCTGCTTTTATTGTGATTTCTTAGCTTAAAGCAAGGCTCCGGCAGTAGGTGCTTGATCCTGTCGAATGCCTGGCTCACACCAAGGAATGTAATTTTAGTCATCCGGGAATTACATATTATTTCTGAAGTGATTGAATCTAGAAGAATTATTTCTCTAAAGTCTGATATTCTATTAATAACCTTGACAGAAGACCAGCAAATAATTGGACGGCGTATGCTGTATTTATTATGATGTGATAATTTATTAGAGTATGGAGATTGTCGCATAACGAAGCAATCCGTTTGAAAATCTTAAGCAGAGATTATATATTTAATACTGGCTGCTATTATTCATTTGAACTAATTTTCACAAACACCCTTGTGGACGCAGAATATCGAGAAAACAATGTAGCCTGTGAAGATTTAAATATCTGTTGTATCGAGATTTTTATAAACTCCATATTAGTTTCACTGATGACGATGTATCACAAAAAATCTTCTAGAAATTATAATTTTGAAGTTCCGCGAATATAGAACAGGATTTTTCCAAATAATTTGACGAATTTGAAAAATACTTTGAAAAATATTGTACATGTTTGTATTGTTAAGGTTTATAATTGTTGATGGGAAGATTTTAAATACTATGGGTGAGGAAACATACGATACACATTATTGGTCCGCGATCGAATCTGGTAATTTAGTATTTGTAAAATTTTGTCTGTCACTACGGACGCATAATTTGTATCATCATAGGCAAAGTTGTCAGTTTGCGAGCTAATTTGGTAGGAAACGAAAATAGTGTAGAGCCAGCATCCCAAATCAGCCTTACAATTATATGAGATTGGTCACGTCTGACGCTACCTATATTAAATATCACTGATTCTATTGGAATTTCTCAAATACGAGTTGATAGTAT
Source organism: Zhengitettix transpicula (assembly GCA_037074705.1). Taxonomy (NCBI): domain Eukaryota; kingdom Metazoa; phylum Arthropoda; class Insecta; order Orthoptera; family Tetrigidae; genus Zhengitettix; species Zhengitettix transpicula. The sequence goes on along the minus strand of CM073592.1, from coordinate 40,395,349 downwards.
TGCTTGACTTTAATTGAAGTGGCAGTACAAGGCTTTGAGTTAACTTTCAAGTCACAGGTTTCATTAGAACTAGATTTTTTTTGTACCAGTCCGTTTTCTGTGTCGTCAGTGTTCGAGCGTCGTCGTGGAGGCACATGCAGAACCCACGAGGGAGTGGAGCCAAGCAGCGCTGAACCCTCGACGTGGTGATTACTACATTATCCCGTGAGCGGTGTGGTCATGCTTACGCGTGTAAATAAGAAAATTTCGTCTACGACTATCAAAATCTATGCACATCATTTTCATTAGGTACTTCAAAGCGGATCTGCGTTTTTTATATCATTTTAAATATTTGCTCTTTCCCACAATACCTGGAGAAGAAAGATTCTAGATTTGTTTTATTAAATAAAGTTGTAGACTAAATCTATTAGCGCCCAAAGAAAAATATTTATAATTCAGCAACCAATCACAGTGTTTTCTGATAATAAATATATTGTAATTACATTTGTTAATTAAAAACCGTGAATAATCGCAAGTAACAGCTGAGAAGACGAAGTTTATAAATACTACATATAATCACAGCTAACAAAATCGTAAGCTTAACGATTCACGGTTGCTTTATCTCATTATTTTATTTTCATAAATGGGAAGAAAGTTTACTGGAGATTTTATCCTTTAGATAATTGCGAATTGAAAATTAACTTTGTATGATTATCCTGATGTAAGATTACTATTTATTTCAGTTGGTCTGTTCCGCCATTGTTCCAGTAAAGAGATAAGAAAGTAATGCAAGGCGTTGTGTCAGCGATAAACGCCAAATCGCTTTTGATCAGAGCAGTTCGTTGGCTAAATTACTGTGTTTGCCACCTGGCACTGGGAATGCTGCCGTTGCGGCCAATCAGATCTCAGCGGTCGCTCTAATCGGATGACCGGCCATTACCGCCAAGTGCTCGCCTTCCGCTAATTGAAACACTAATTGAGTAATTACTTTGTACGATGTGGTCGCACACTTCGCGACGTCTCCGTTTCAGTGGATTTATGTGATGTGCGGAAGCCTCAAATGACTTGTCCCTTTAATTGAAGTCGCTATGTTGGGATCTCATTAAGGTAACTGCGAACTTAAACAACCATTCCGTGCCAAGTTTCAGGCAATCCTGAGTCCACTGAGACGACCATCTGCGCTAAGGCCACTGCGTGCTTAAGTGCAGTAGCTTTGATTTGATGTCAATGAGATATGAAATAATTAGAATCAACTTGGTTTCCTAGTATCTGATTAATGAATTTAATATCTCTCTCGCAATATACGGCGGTAGACATCGTTAATGAATATTTACATCTTTAATTTTCAGTCATATATTTTCAACATATATGTGGCACAATAAGAAGAACCCTGAAAGGAAAAACAAGGAAAGAAACGCAAATATAATTTATGGCAGTTTCCACTTTACTATACGGGGCGGAAAGCTGGACGCTTAGAAGTAAAGATCTAAGACAACTAATAACATCAGAAATGAAGTTTCTAAGATCAGTTAAAGGATGCACTAGAGAAGAAAGAATAAGAAATGAAACAATAAGAGATGAACTCAATAACAGAGAAGACGATCCAACTTAAAGAGAAATGGAAAGAACATGTACATCGTATGCAGCCACAAAGGATTTCCAAACAAATAATGGAATATAACCCAATAGGAAGAAGGGATGTGGGAAGACCGTGGAAGAGATTGTGAGATCGGAACAGGCCTAAGACCTAATCCTGGATTGTTAGAAGAAGATTTTCAGTCTTTCAGTATTCATTTCTAGAATTAAACACATTAATATTTAAACAAATTGAAAGAATGTTTACCAACTGAATACTCGTGAACTTCTTAGATTTCATGTGGAAAGTAAGCTAACACATTCATTATTAAACACACAGATTTACTGTGTATACGTACGGGAATGTGTTAGTGGGGGGTAAGATTATTGTACTTTGGTGTACACTTTTCAGTCGCTTCAAATAAATTCAATTGTTCATTTCCGCTTTGAAAGGGAAAGTCGTTTCAAATTTTCTCGACCGTTTCAGTTTTATTGGCGTCGTATTTAATTATGTTCATTATGTTAGTTAGTTTTAACAACAGTATTTTACCACAGAAATACAAAACGTATTGTGTTTCTCTAGGCTCTCCTTAGCGCCTGACGAAAGGCACAAGGATCCCAGAAACGTTGTTTGGTATTTATATTACCTTTTTTGTCTGTATTGCCTATCTTTCTTATTCATTATTTTCTTTCAGACGTAAATTATTTTCATTTTAACAAAACGTATTTGTTTGTTCGTAAAACGTACCCCGTCTTGGTGAAACCTTGTAGGAGAGATACGAAGGGGCTACCTTTGGGGATGCCTTTTCCTCTCCGTTTTTGAACTAAGGTTCCCACAAGCCGACGTACCTCGGCCTGTTCTGAGAGGTGTATGTTTCGGGGTCACAGACCTTGGGCATACGGTAAGAGTTGTCCGCTATTCCCATTGGAATAGTTGGCCAGCTGTCTCCTAAACTGGTCGAGGCACGGAGAAGGGAATGCTGCGTCCCCACAGGAAACTCCTCTCCCGCTATCGGAAGGGCTTGGGACAAGTTCCCAATGCCCGACCTACCTGACGCAGGTTTTTCTAGGGTTTGTCCTGCATTTATTTAGGCGAATACCGGGTAGGATCCTTAAAATATAGCCCGGGGGTCCTAGTTAACCCTTGGCTACCTTCCTCTTCTACCCTTCCACATCCCCCCTTTCAAAACCCCTTTACTATGCTATAAGAGCCTGTCTACATCCCAAAAAAAATACCAATGCTTTTGAGAGAATTTCTGTATTACTTTTGCGAGAGATCCTTTTGTCTTTACAAAATAAAATGAGTACTAATCTGGCATATAAAAGTAAATAAATTGAAATATATAGTCTGCGAAAACTATAATTAACATATGATTAGAAAGGTCGCTAGTCTGTTCTTCTAATTTTTATTAATCAACTTAGTTGTTTAATAAGTAATAATGAAATTATCACAGGGTTTAGTTAATGAGTGAACCATGGAAGCTTCAGATTCTATCTACGTTTCACACAGTTAAAATACTCAACAATCAGCTTTGTTGAACACTCTGACTTGGTACCTGGCAACGGTTATCAACGTGTTCAGACAATATGTATCCGTTCATGAAGGACATTGGGAATTCATCTCACGGCTTAATGCCAGTTGATGGTGCGGGGCAAAATATTCGTGACAGTGAGGTATTCAAACAATATTATCTTTCCCTTCATTCGGAAATTAAGTTGTGTGGATTCCCAGCTATTTATAAAATGTAGTCATATTTTTTTAAGTGTGTTACTGTACGATTTTACTTGAATGATGTATTAACCTTTGATACGAGTGTAAGAAAATGGAAGATTCTTATACCTTTAACGAATGTGGTTTTTCTGATTCATGCTCGTCCCTATGATATTGGCTTATGAAAGTTGGGATTGTGACACATTATTAAAAATTCTTCAGCCGGAAATCTTATCCTTACGTGCCAGTTTGATCAGGCAGAACTATGAAAATTCATAATTTTAATACCGTTGCAACACGAGTAATATTTTTTTCAACTTCAAATTTATCTTCTAAACTGTTAGAATGATATTGAAAGATTGCTACCATATGATGGATGAGAAAATTTACCCTTAAATCAAACATAGGTAGGAGTAGAAATATTCTCTTTACTTGTAACTCAGCATCTTAGGTGTTAGGGAGCCAAACTATACGCGTATGTCTATATATATTTCTGCTAATTAATTAATACAATTTAGAATTTTTAGATATTTAAATAAAAACACCTCTTAGACTACTTAGACGATTGCGGAGCAATTATCGTTCATGACTTTCAGGATATTTTAAAGTAGCACGTGGTCAGCAACGGGATTAACCTCAATCTCCGCTTTTGAACTGACAACCACAAGCCGAGGAACCTCGACCTGGTTCGAGAGGTGTATATTCCGGGGTCGCATTCTTTGGGCATACGGTAACAGTTGTTTGTTGTTCCAACTGGAACTGTCTCCTAAACTGGTCGAGGCACGAAGAAACGAATGCTGCGTCCGCACAGTAAACCCTTCTCCCGCCTCCGGAAGGGCGTGGGACAGGTACCAAATTCCCGAGTTGCCACCACGTTGATTACCCTCATGTAGACTGTTACTCTAAAAAAATTGGATATAATCCTCAGATAGCAATATTCTTCGTGTACCTGACTCTTCCAAGTTTTTGCCTGAGAGCCCCAACCTATGAAGATGAAGACATCTTCATGAAACCTTTTAAAGAAAACAAGTAACAAAAAAATCGCTTTTGCGTTGTTTGTATTTATTTTTAGGATTATTTGGGCTTTATGAATGTGCACGTTAACGATACCACAAAATAAATCGTGCAAATAAATCAAACACCAAATAAATTCATTCACTTTGTACACAAATTCCTTGACTGTGATATATCACTGTAGCTGTTTCAAGGACAATTTCTTGATCGACTATAATTTGTTGAAAGTATAAAGCTTGGATTGATCATTCTGCGCTCTTCATTGTATTACAAGAGAAAATTTACGGTTCATATATATATTTTTGTATCATGTACACTGTAGATTCCTTGGGTAATTAACAGTACTAACAGTTTCTACGGAATATATACTTCTGCTATTTACCGATAATTTTCTTATTTCACTTCAAGGAAGATGTCATAAGACAGTTTCACGAAAGGCTCGCTGTATCAAGACAACGCTACGTCAAACAGAAGAATGTTTTTGATACTGTCGGCGTCGAATTGAAGCAACTCGTAACGGAAACAAAGAAAGAGCTAAGCTGGTGCGACATGAGGTCCTTGTCGAACGAACTCTTCCTGAGGCAGATCAACAACTACGCGTTGCAGCTTCAAGAGTTCTTCACCGGGTTGTTGAACAGGAGTGAGGATTGCCAACGGATGGTACGTGAGCTGGCGAAGTGCGACGAGGTCCTGAACGAAGTGGGTCTGAAGAAGTTGGACGACAACGCGTTCCTGGTTCGGATGCGGCTCCTGCACGTGGAAGTGCGCACAGAGAAGACGCGTCTGGACACGGAGGCTCGTGCGCACGGTGTGGCGTCTCGGGAGCTGGCGGACGTGGAGGAGTACGTGCGTGATGCGTGCAGTCTGTACACGCAGGTGAGTGAAGACATGGCCGCCAAGGCGAAGCAACTGTCCAGGCTCCTCCAGTCGCTGGAGCGCGCTGAACACGAGTTCCTCGAGAAACGTCAGCGCGCTGAGGCCCTGGGCGCTCGCATCTGCAGCATGCAGCTGGAGGCTGAGCGCGGAATGGCGGACTACGGGTACCGTCGAAGAAGGGAAACGTTCCAGCAGCGCAAGAGGTGCATACCGTCGGAGCTGAAGAAACTCAGCTGGGTGGTCACCAATCTCTGCACGGCCTGGAACATGCTCTCTGAGGACCTGAAAAACAACAAAGAGACTGCACAATCCATTTTGGACGTCGAACGGACCCTGGAAACAATGAAGTAAAATTGTAGTGAGTTGTGATGACAAACCCAGTGTTGTTTTACTTGTTTAATTTAAAGAAAAATAAAATTTTGAGTAAAAATCCATTAGTACATTTTGTCCAGAAACTGAACGTAGAAGAAAGTTCACTGTGGAGAACCATTGCCTGTTCTTGTGAAAGTTATTTTGGCGGTGGTTTACGGCCTTCCGCCGCTTTTTGATGACGAGAGCGATGAACCCAATACAGTAATCGGCCCTGCATTGGGTTTGGTGATTATGCTGAAAATGAGATTGACACACACACACACGTATAAACTGCCATGCCCTCGTTGGTATTCGATCCCGGGACCTCTGAAGTGCGAAGCAATGTCGCTGATCCCCACAGCATAGCTGGTTGGTTATTAAGTCACAAGAGACTCACAAAGCAATGAATTGCTGGCGTGAACAACTAAAACAAGTTTAATTCACTTGAAGTTGTTTCTTACAGTGAAAAGAACAAATTCTTTATATTGAAATTGAAAGAAAATTTATATACAAAACAGTCAAATGATTATAACTATAAAAATTGTAGGGACGATAAATTGATAAAGGTTTTACTTGTAATAATTAGGTTATTACAGATTTTAGTTTTTCCATTACACAAGGAATTTTGATATTTTTGGAAAGAAAGTGTCAAGGTGACAAAATATTATAACCAATTCTTTTAAATGGAGATATTACTTTTGTCAAAGATTAATTTATATAATACGAAAATTTTCATTGAAGCTGTGGAAAACCACAGTAATCCCATTTTTCTCTGTTTTCAGGTCCTGAAAATAGTGTTATTAACTAATTGCAATTATAAAGCAACTACTAATCGAATTTTCAAACTTCAATGAATAAATACGGAATGTGTAAAATATGAACTTGTTCCGAGAAGGAGTAGGTCTGCGAGGGCTATTCTCTCGCAGGCAATACCTGCGAGGGATGTTTTCTCGCAGGCAGAATCTTTTAGGAGAGATACGAAGGGGATACCTTTGGGTATGCCTTTTCCTCTCAGTTTTTGAACTAAGGTACCCACAAGCCGAGGCACCTCGGCCTGTGCAGAGAGGTGTATGTTCCGGGGTCGCAGACCTTGGGCATACGGTAAGAGTTGTCCGCTATTCCCATTGGAATAGTCGGCCAGCTGCCTCCTAAACTGGTCGAGGCACGGAGAAGGGAATGCAAACTCCTCTCCCGCTATCGGAAGGGCGTTGGACAAGTACCCAATGCCCGACCTACCTGATGTAGGTTTTTCTAGGGTTTTCCTTGCATTTCTTTAGGCGAATGCCGGGTAGGATCCTTAAAATATAGCCCGGGGGCCCTAGTTAACCCTTGGCTACCTTCCTCTACCTTTCCGCATCCCCCCTTTAAAATCCCTTCCTATGCTATTAAAGGGGAGTTGCCCAATGTGGATCACCCTCATGTAGCCTGTTACCCTAAATATATATATATATATATATATATATATATGAACTTGTAAATGTAACATTATTGTGCTTAGACAGAAGTACGAAATTTTTTGTTAATAATTTAATTGCATTTTACTGGGTGATAGAGGATATTGCTTTCCTTACCGACAATTCACATTCAGATCTATTTTATTGACTTGACTCGTCAAATGCTAATTGGAAAAATATAACACGTCCGTACTTATACTATGAAGCATAGGAGAATAGTTGCTGCTTTTTCGTCAGACCTAAGACACGCTACATTACCAATGTGAGCATAATTTTTAGTTTTAATAATATGACCCTTATAATTATTTAGTTCAGTTAAATAATAAATTTGGCAGCCGCCTTTTAGTCATAAAAAAAATTAAATACTCAAATTATAAACACGATGTTTCGACCCTGATTGGTACCTCTTCAGGTGTATGGACAATTTTTTTTAGAAAATGGGCCTATTTGTCTAGATAATTGTAAAATCCATACAACTGAAAGTGTCCCAATCAGGAAAAACGACGTGTTTATAATTTGATTATTCAATTCCCCCCCATAATTTTATTATTTTATTTAAATAGAAGTCAGATTGTTATAATAATTTAGTTCCGTGTTATCTTTAAGCAGCGCAATACGTCTCAATTTAAGTGCTCGCATTGACTTCAATCGTTTTGTGATCGTAGACACTATTGCTTGGACCTGTTGGAATGGGAAACAAACAGCTTCACGAGGACAAATGGGAAGTTAGGAGACTGAGAAATACCGACTGCGATCGCGTGAACCAAGAATAATGGCTGCGGCATTGGTACAACTAACCGCGGGCTATCGGTAACCAGTAATGTGATACATCTCTACTCAAGAATTACCCTTTAGCCTTGCACGCCGCAAGACACAGTTTCGTCACAAAAAGGAGAGTATTCAGGAAGTATAATTGTTTTTTTTTATCGTTACGCCTAAAGCATCTCGCTTACAAGAATCACGCTACAAGGTCTGATCCGTGATAGCTTTTTTTGTTGTTGGAAGATTCGTCCTTGTTGGGCGTTGTTACCTTACTACACCGACACTTAGGATGTTCTTTAAATTAGACTAATTAATTTTATGGAGACTATCAATTTTTATTGTTGGTATTCATAAACTTATTCCGTGCGATGTGATATTTGGCCTGAAAATTGTTCGCTGGGTGGGTTACATGATATTCGCAATTATTTATAAAACCGTTCGTATTACGTTTTATTTGGTTTCGTCTTTCTTATACACAAATTTTAATTTCAGTTCGCTTCAACTCGTAAAAAAAGTATCATGTTTTTAACAGAAAATATGAGATGCGACCTAGTTTATTCTTATAAAAATTATGTCAGGGCTGAAAAAATATATTACCAAGAATTCGGTCCATTGTGCTACTGAATTAGGGCACACAGTCAGATTTAAATAATGTCTTTATGGAAATGAACAACGTATTCATTGTTTAGGTATGAAGATAAAAATCAATAAACCTTTGATATCTATTTTTCACAGGGCAGTGGTAAACGACAATGTAATGATAATAATTGGATATTATTATTTATATTAATGCAATAACCTGAATCTGTGGCTGACTACGAGCAATTAATATTTTACAGCATTCATGAATAAATAACTTTCTAGTGATGCTGCCAAAAATATATCAGATATAATTATTTGGGATAATTTCAAACTGTGCATTATGATTACTGGTTCATAGCAGATAATTTAAAAGCAAGTCAAAAGACACAGATACAATTATTTATAAGGGCCTCAAGGTTCGTACATAATCTATACCAATAACTTGAGATAGGTTTTTAATTGCTATCATAACTTGCAAATTAGCAATGAAATATTAAAAAATATTTATTTTTTAATTTCTTTACAACTTTAAGACATGAAAACTTATTTGGTTATTGATCAGTTATGTATAAGCTTAAAGACACACTCTTTTTTTTTGCAAATGTTGGCCAAACATTACAGAAGCTTTTATCAATATTTTAATTTAATTGTCTTGATTAATAGAAAGAGAAGGAGGAAAAGTTGATGTATACCAGTAATTCTTGGAATTTTCTCGGAGTACACCTGCCCGCTGTGATTGGCATGTTATTTTTATTTTAAAATGACCAAAAACCGTTGTTGTCCGTTCTAGGTATTAATCGAATCCACTTAAAATCGGCTCAAAATATATTGTATAACTTTCTCAAAAATTTCAGTTCAAACTCGCCAGTTACACGCATACTCGTTGGAAATGTTATCGGTTTCATTTAATTAAATTTATGTTTCAAAAAATTGGAAAAGTGGCAGGGGTAGTTTAATATTGAGAAGTCGCGAAAGGTTTTTTCATATTTTTTATTACATGTTAGGGATAAAATAGTTTCACGGTGGTTCATAATTCATTGTCCTACAGCTTACTAGATGACCACCATCCAGCTGAGAGCACGATCTCCTGATATTCGTTTGTGGAGTAACGATGACTGAATTTATTTAATATGCAAATGTATAATTTATAACGTCATACCTTCATGAACTCGACAGGGATAAATGACACCATGAGTCATGAGCATCCTGGAAAAAATTAAATTTCTGGAAATAATGAAGTGAAACAGTATTACGTGGGTTTCGTTTTCCACACGCAGGTTGCCTGGTCAAGCCGGGTCATCTGTAATATCGTTTCGTACAGCATAATCATATTTGGTCTGTGTCACAGAGCTGCTTTAACCATTTCAGACAGCAGGCTTAACGCCCAATCTGCTGTTTGGCGTCCGTCGCAATTGGGAGCATTCGTTCAATCCCCTCTTTGATCACTACCTGCACTAGGATATTGCACTATTGAAGCGCAAAATGCGTCAGTGACAGTCGTGTATAATGCAATACTCGTGCATAAACAAGCCCACGCATCCTTGCCTGTTGTGACATATGGCATAATATGAAGGGCCGTAAGTGACCGAAGCTCAAAAACATGTAACAAAATAATAAGTTTTTATGTTTCCGTTTTACAGGAGACATATTAAAATCGGTATAGATTGGAATATAAGGTCAGAAGAGATCTGATTTTTCAGAAATTTTAGCAAGGGAATGGATTGTGGCATGCTTTTAACCACCTAGTGAACTCGGTGATGGAAAGCAGAGTAAATTAAGGAAAAGCTCATATTTAAAACATAATTGGATATTGAGATGTTCATCTAATGACGGAACCGGGCAACGTATATAGTAATATATATAATGTAATGCCAATTAATTAAGACATTAATTGAGAAATTGAAAATGCAAATTGTTAGAGAAACATATTCTCGACGGCAGTACAGATCAGAACAACAATGTAGCCAAGCATTTTTTTCTGTGTCGGAAGCCCTGAAAAATGGCGTCTGTGACAGTCGTATATAATGCAATACTCGTGCATAAACAAGCCCACGCATCCTTGCCTGTTTTGGAAGACTAGAGGGAGTACACATTATGGTATGGTAGAGTTCAGTTCGCAGTATTTGAGTTGGCAAGAAGGTTTAGTGAGATAAAGGTCGCATTAAAACATTGAAGAGTTAGCAGGAAAGCTTGGACAGAGGCAGGTCGCAGAAAAATATTGAGAGGTTGGAATTGGCAGTCAGACGCGACGGAAATTGGTCGTGTTGAAATAGATAAGACCATTTCAAATATTTACGAAACCGGCTAAGCACAAACAGTCTTGTGAACAACAGTCGGGCAGAATTAGCAATCAACCGATTGCGAGACGAAAGGAGGATCATTCTGGTTCCTGAGTTGTGATCTAAAAATATTAAATTTAGAATCTGTGAGTTTTAAAAGAAGTGGTAAAACTCGTCATAGTGCTTCGTAAATCAAAGGTATCCCGGAATGCTGGGCAGCCGTGAGTACAATTTACAAGCAACCAAGTATGTAAACCTGATTAAAAGATAGCGTCAGATTTCGTTCTCTTCTTTTGATTAAAATTAGTTAATTAGAATCCATCTTTTAGTTTAATTTTGTTGACTACTAAATTTCGTCCTAGTTAATTGACGAGTAAATCTTTTCTCTGTTGAATTGGAATTTGTGTTTAAGATTAGAATAAAATGATTCGCCATTATCAAACCCAGTAATGACCCTGAGATAAATTTTAAATTGTGTAATTGTGTTTAAATGATTGAAAATAAATCTATTGTTTGTTAAAGTTTAAAATCTTTCATTCTTTAAAAGTACATTTTTATTTAATTATTACATTGTGGCTACCACAACGTGGGGAAAATTAAAGGTAATTTCTTTTTTGATTATTACAATATATATATATATATATATATATATATATATATATATATATACATACACATATATATACATAAGCACGAAAATGTGTGACCATGTTCATCATCAACGGAGTTGCTTGATACTTTGAATTCACGGGAATATTTAATAAAATTAGAAATTACTGTTATGCTCAGTAGCGTTAAATATATAAAATATATGTTGAGTAGAACATGCAATGTTATCGTATATTTTACCGCCATCAATGCAACAGAAAATATAGCTCTTATTATAAATTTTATAATATAAAACGTCTGGGTTACAAGTGTACAAATTAGATAAATAAATAGTTGAATAACAGACAAAATTAAGTAATAAAATAAATACCTAGTTTTTTATCACTTAATTTTGTATGTTATTTGGCTAATTTCGGATCTAATTAGCATTCTACTAATACTTATTTCATGAAGGTACGAGAGGTATGTCACAATAAAGCCGCAATTTGAAAATTTTAAGCCAAACAAGCATTTGCTCATATTCGATGATTCACTGTACAATATGTTTACTAAGAACTAAAAGTTTAGAAATAACTTTGTTAGATGTGTAGAGAAAGTTATTCTTCCAAGTAAATACGCACATGACGTAGAATATATTTAAACAGATTATTAGTTACGTATATTTTTAATACAGTATTATATATTTTCTCAAAAATAGAGGACTAACAGAAAATTAGTATGAAACTAAAATGAAAATCTCAATTAAACATATAATGAAAATTTATTTTATGACTTCCTGTAAAATCTGTCGCTTGTAATACTCAATTTCTATTTATTTTGAGCTATGTAATAAATTCCTTTTAAAATTTCCTAATGTATAACAAACGAATCACTCTACTTTTCACAACCCACTTTCATTTTGCATGTGTAAATATTCTGTTTGTATATAACACGATAACGCATTTCCTTTGTTTAACGAGTGAACGGATATGAAATGAAACCCAAACATCTGTAGTAAGTATTGTTTTTTTAAAATTATAAGTTGCCAGCAGAGATGTTTGGAAGGCCCGTCGTGTCACAACGATTAATTAAAAACAATGTATGTACGCCTGAGGTGAGAGAGGAATAAAAAATGGTCACTTTTGTAGCGTGGAAATTGTACGTATGTACGCTCATATTATGAAAAAGTATGTTAACCTGATTTGTTGCTCAGTGGCTTTTATTTTTAATTAAATAAAATAATACTTTAAAATACTTATTTTTTAGTTTATATACTTTCATATAATTGGGAAAATAAGATTTTAGTTTAAATTTTTCTAAACCCCTTCCCAATTTTGCTTATAAAAGTTTTCTGAATTGTCGCATAAATGGAGTGTGAGGATGAGTAGTATCATTAAAGAATTGTTGAGACGAAAATATGTCATGTGTGTGTGTGATCCGTCACAATTTCGGATTTTGCCGCTCCGTGCTCTATCGTGGTCAGACGCTCATGGTCAGTGGCAAGGCCGGCCACTTGGCCGCGGGCAATAAATTCCACTTGTTTCGGGGTGGACACCCAGCTCCTAGAGGCGTATTATTGCCTCGCGATAAGGTTGCGCCCCCGCGCGACAATGGCGGCGGGGAGCAGTGTGACACATCTGTAGCGGAGGAATATGCTGCGGTCGTGCAGTTTTATGCGGGTTCCCTTATCTAACTGGCGCACTCCGGCAAGGCGCTCCATCATCCCCCTGCGGCCGCTCAAGAACTGCGGCGCCGAGGCAAGACTTTTGAATGGACCAGCAGGGAGCTAGATAAAGTCGAGAATGGAAGAGCAGCTCCGTCATGGACGCTGCCTTACTTCACAAAAGGGCGTCTCACGGATCTGAGCATCGGCACAGATTCGCGTTCGCCTCCTTGCATCTTCGCCTCTTAATAAAATATGTGGATTTAGTATGAAGCAATTTTGACGATCATAAAATTAAAACAAAAAAATTAAAATACTGCCAGACATTGATCGCACGGGTAAAAATAAATATATAAATAATCTATATATAACACTATACGCGTTTCCTGTGATTTTAAATTTGTTGATTGCATTTGGGTTGGTGGTCGTGTAAACTTTGGAACGTATTTGAAAAGGCGGATGTGAAGAGATAACTAGTTTAATTATCATACCCGGAATCCGACTAAAAGTGTTGCAGGTTAAACCCTTGTAGCGGGATATAGGAAACTATCAATACAAAATAACATATGTGCCTTTATAAATAAAAACTTTATCTATATAATAAAAAGAATGTATTTACGATCATCTTAATACAAATTTTATCGCGTGGACAGATAACACCGAAACTTGGTACAAATATTCTTAAAAATAGGAGAAACAGTACTGTGGGGGTTATAAACCGCTAACATAAAGGAAAAAGAATTATAATAGAAAAATGTGATCATTTTGTTTTAAATTACTGCGCGTCAAGTTACCATGACGTCACGGGAGAGAGAGAGAGAGAGACGTTACTACGCGACAAACAAAGGAAATAGTTCCTTTTTCGGTAATGAAATAAAGCATAAATATTTGCATTCAATAAAAAGTATAATTTTATCCAACAAAACTATCGAATGACGATGAAAAACAATAAGAAATATTTGCTAAGAAGGTAAATTAATTGTCGGTCCATATTAGTGACTCCAATATGGCGACTATTTGTTTACATTATGAATCTAGCTAATTTCATCAATTTAATCTTTTGTAATACCTGAATGATGAGGAACAATTATATCCTGCAATGGACAATAAAGGATGAAAACAAATATTTAAAATCAAATAACAAATTTTCAACATTATACCAATTTAATTATAAAAGTTACCAATAATAAAGAAATTATTTAACAAATATTTTAAATTTGAATTTTATCTATCAATTTATATAATTTTAAATTTTTTTATTAAAAATTAAAAAATAATAGATTATAATTTTAAGCTGTAATTATGTGAATTTAGCATTTTCAAGTTGTTTTATTATTTAATATTGCTGATAAATTGTATGATAATTTTATTTGAATTAATTGAATTTGAAATATTGTAAAAACAACTTGAAGTAAGTACAAAAATGTTTTTTAAACTTTCGTACAAATATTGAGACCAATGATTTATTCAATGTTGTTTGTTAATAAAGCGGTTCCATTAATGAATTTATAAATAATATTACAAGCCTATTTGACCAATTACAAAGTGTGTGTGTGTGTTTTGACTTGGGAAGAAACGCACAGAAATTTTGTTGTGCTCTTAAATTAAAATATTATGATTAAAATATATTTGAATTAAAGAAAATGTCCCATAGTCTTCATTAAAAATATATCATTATTAAAAACAGACGTAAGAATAAATTGCAAACACAAAAATTATTCCCTGTTTAGTTGTTGTATATTTTTAAAATTAAAATTGTTCAAATTTATTCCAATTTCCTTAAATATCAAAACGTTTATTAATGTACGTACAGTCATTCATAAACAATTTATATATATATATATATATATATATATATATATATATATATATATATAAAAGGAATTACACTTCCAGGCATATTCGGTGCTTTACTCCCCTATGTTACTGCTTTTAATTAAATACCGGCTAGTCAGGAAGCAAAGGGAACTCCTCTCATCAAGATAAACCGTGGTGGTTTTGGTTGCAAAGTTCGTGTCGCAACACCCAGAAACGCCCTGTGCGCTTACCAGTTACTGGAGCAGCTAAGACTGGATGACGTGCACTTTTGGGCTCAGCAGCGTTCACCCATCAAGTCTTCTTTCCAAGCCAGACACAAAGTGTCTCTCCAGAAGTACTTCTCTTCGACGTTAGGTTCTGATATGTCATGATTGGCTCTTTTCAATCACGTGACAGGGCACCCTTTTTGGTTCGTTACACGCTCCGATTGGGCAGTCATCCCTGGAGACGTGTGACGGAACTACTTTCCTCCAATCACGTCGTCACAGTGCACATTACAAAGTTTCTTTGTTACGTTTGACCTTGGCCCATACCGCTGTCTTAGACCGCGCTCAAAAAATTTCCAGTAGCTCTGGGTTTTGCCCCTAACTGGAGAGTACCGTAAGGTCTCAGCTTTGTCCCCAGCCTCTGGAAAGCACCTGGCCTCAGCTTTCATTTAATAAAAACAGGTATATAATTAATAAATAATTATTTTTAAATAACGCACTATACCCTAGAATATCTGATCAGGTAGTTCGGACTCTTGGGTCCTCGCCTCACGCCCGTTCAATGACTGGAGTGACCTCATTCTTGAGGTGAGTTTGATCACTTTGTGTATGTTTAAAATGAATTATTGAAAGGTTCAGCGCAGTTTTATATACAATATTATCAAACAATTGAATTTAATGAATTAAAAAAATCTTTTGTATCTTAATATTATCTATATACGTGCTAAATGTTGATTCTTACTATATAAAATGAATGTATTATCAAAATCTATCGGTAAAAATTAATAATATTCCTATGAACACAAAATTCAATATAATATCTGAAAGTGAAAATTCATAACAATATTTTCTTTTTTTAATTCATGACGTTCTAAACTTATTAGTCAGTACACGAATGTTTTAAATTGCTTGCACTTCTCTACCTGTATAATTCATGATTTATATTATTATATTTCAAAAGAACAACAAACCTTATTCTACATTATTTATCCGTAACGAAACAGTATATATAAACAGTTAAAATATAAAAATACACATAAAACGTCACGCATTTATTTCGCCTTACGTGGATGCTTGGTCTCGGATGAAACATACTTTTACGGAACAACAATATTTTTAAGTGCATGCGGACTAAAGTTTTGAATCATTAACAGGCTGTAATTTAAATATGCAAGATGATTCTACTTGCGGAAAAGCAACGCTTTTTTTTTTAGCGGAAATTTGTTTTCAGCGTAAAAATGATGGAAGGTTCTCCCCGTTAATACGCGTCCCCCTGATCCAATCAGATTCATTTACGTAACAACGATAAATAAAAAGTCAATGCTTGAAACCGTTGGCAATCTGGCGAACCATGCCGAAATTGTTGGCTGCTTTATGTAATGTGATTTTACCCTTCAGCGAATTGCTGTGTTCTGAAACTCCAGTGCCAATTTCGGTAACTAGTGTACCTTTGCTTCCAAATGTTGAATTTTTTTTTGTTATTCAGAGCTTTATGTATTTATTATGGCCTTTAAATAAATATTGGAGTCGTCAAAAACGTGATGAATAATTGATGACCCAATAATTGTATTAAGCTAAATTCTTATGATGTAAAGTTTAATCAATTTAACTTAACAAAATACCGAGCTAATTAGCTAGTAACAAAGGATTACATTCAACACAATTATTCCAAATGCCAACATATAAAATCCATCTTGGGTTTGACAACAGAGTTATTCCGTAACTGTTCAGAAATTTTCGTAAGAATCTTCCTTAATTTCTTGATTTTAACCGAAATTAACCTCTAAATAAAAAAAATAGGCCAAACTGAAAAATTATCTATCCGTAGATACCGTGAGTTTTGCTGGGAGATTAAAAAGGGATAATATCTCGTTACGACCTAAGAAAAATACTATATATAATTATGGAGCCTTTATCATTCGTTATTACTGTATATAAAAAAGTTCTGTCTGTTTTGTATGTGAATTCCTCCATGTAATTATATATGCTTACAGAAATTTTAAAATAAACATTATTACATTTGTATAATATATTTTTTAAAATACTGGCACACTGAAACTCTTTTAAATTAAATGTAACTTTCATTGTTATCATAATTAAAGCAAAATACCAACGTAAGTAATTTAAAATTGCTTGAGGGATGTGTTGCTGATATATAGATTTTGCCGAAGTTTTAGTAACATTTCATAATTAATTTTATAACTAAACGCAGGGAAATAGTTACTCTAACTTACCTGACTTCATGTAAATTATAACATGGCTACTTCCATAGCGCTGTTCTCATTTAACTCCCTTTGTGTAATAAGCCGTTTCATCCTTGACAAAGAGAATTCTGTGCGACGCATAGTCTGTGCTAATATAAGCATCAACTCATATTTCTCTACATTTATTTGAACATTAATATTTCGAGACGATGCAGATGAATAGGAGGTAGCGACGAGAATGGCGATCCAGAGTGTCGATTCTTCAAAAAAGTATTCTCGGCTTTCACCATAAGAAACTACTCGTACTACTTAGTCAAAGTAACCGACTAATGCAATTAATTGTAACATTAATGCATGTACATATCATTGATATATCAACATGAATTAGTAATTTATAACAACAAACGATCTAATTTCTGCTAACGAATTATGTAAAAATAAATATTTACAATATGTATAATTATCTGGGATTGAACCGAAAACGATGACTGTTTTCAATAATATTACTATATATGGAATCTTTCTAGGAAAACGAAATACGTCGAGTTTTAAAACACTGAAAATAAAAAATATATAAAAATATTGTAAATTTAGATTATTATATGGTTAAGAAATTAGGGGTCTCATATTTAGGTTTATCTTATTACTTATTTGAACGTGTTTTGAGACAGGCATTATTGTACAACCGTACGAGAAACACACACACAGATATATAATTGAAATGCCAATTAATTAGGTTATTAATTGGTTTTAATAAAATTTAATTGTAGCGGCAGGAGTTTCCAAAGCGACTATGGAGCCGAGCTTTGTTACTTTGCCGGAAAGTCAAAAATGGCGTAGGAGGAAATGTAATGTTATTATATAACAGGACACACAGAATTAAACCAAAATTTATGATTCCCTTTTATTATACATAACGATACAGTTTGTAAACTTATTATAGCATTCGAACGGAGAACTTTCTGAATAGTTAGAATAGGCTAAACTGTACACGAAAACTATTTATATTTTAAATATAAAATTTTTGAATGACGTTATAATTTATTTTTAATAAACTATGATGCCATTTCGCAAGAATTTTAAATTTAATGTGACCGATATATGATTATTTAATGGTTTTTATTGTATCATCAATCAATATCAGTAGGCATTTTTAATAAGAGAAGTAATTAATAATTTCTAAAATATTCAATTTTGAAAACCTGGAACTTTCGGCTGTATTGCCAAAATATCTTAACAATAAATTATATATTATTTTCCATTAAACAAGAAATTCATATATACAAATATTTTACAGAAATTTTTATTAGGAAGGGGAAAATTCAAATGTTGAAGTTTTGTTTAATTATACACCTAGACAGCTCACTTTTAAATGAAAATTAATATTTTCTAATATTTGTATGTACGAGGTTCTTGTTGAATTTTAAATATGTTAAAAATTAAGTATTTTGTACAGGTGATTATATATACTTCATATTTTAAAAATTGAATGTTTTCAGAAAATTATATTGAAATTTCGACTTTCAATTGACAGAAACTCCTAATTATTAGCATTTTATCGAATTTTTTAATACCGTTCTGATTTACTTTTTCCATTTTCGTATTTTACTGAACATCGTATTTTGTAAATTATTTTTTTCATGAGAATATTAATAAAAAAAGAACATAGCTAATAATAATAATATGTGTTTTAAAATATGTTAGACGTCTTTGACAGTTATTTTATTAAGAAACGGAGTAAAGATAAATACAATTAAGTTGAAAACATCGGGTATGAATATGTTGCATATAAAATAGTTCCCCGAATCGAAATGTATCTGAATAGACATTTATTTCCACACCCTGACATACGCATATTTATCGGGTATAATTAGTGGTTTAAAATAACTGTACAGTGTTTGTGAGAGTCCACTTAGATTTTGTCACAGGTTTTACATGCAGTCTGAATGTTCAGTACGAATTAAATATAAGTATTATTTAAATGAATTAGTTGAGATTTGTCAGATGAGTTCATCTCTTGATTACGATTATGTGGGTGATTAGTTTAAGTCCATTTCGCCCAGTATGTGTGTTTATGAATAGTGGCAATACATTCCTGAGGGACTTACAGGAATAAGTGCTACTCAGGTAGTTTTATTTATATGAAAGACGGGAAATATTTCATAATCCGGATCAGATTACTCGTGTTGCAAAACAGGAATAAAGGTGCCTTAATCGCTTCTAATTGCAGCTGTTGCAGGGGCGAGGAACATGATTTATGCGAGGCTCAGTGAACCGTAGCCACTCTTTTGCGTCAAAAATTCGAATTTATCATAGTCCGATGAGAAGCAGGGAAATTGTGACAGGCGCAATGTGACACGTGTAAATCAGCGAAGTCGCATGTGACTCCGGCGACTGTTCATTACGAAATTATGTGATTCCTGATACGTTCAATGCATAGTCTAGATTTATGGTTTGCGCGACACTGTGTGTGTTGCTGACATCGCGTTGCTGGGAATTCGACAGTTAGAATTAGGACACGCCGAATAAAACGCAATTAATGTTGTATTTGGAGATTGACAAGCGAGATGAATTTATTAGGAATTATTTTTTTAGGCTTATGGCGAAATATGATTAAGTTCGAAGCTCTCTTTACTGTTTCAATGTGAACAATGTTTTCATCGCTTCTGGACACCTGGTAAGCACAAAGGAAAATTAATAACTAAGTGAGGTAAAATCAAAATGATTTGTCGTTTGTTTTGACTACTTTTTTTTATACAGATGTTACTGCGAAATTTTTACGGGATCAACTGATATTGGACGAGTTACGTGAACTCATCAGATCAAATTCCTTTTAATTTAACAATATTTTTTGAGGCACTGTTTCATTGTTGATCGAATTCGAAACACGTATATGTTGGGTATTATTTCGGAATTAACTGTTGAATAATTGTATAATGCTTTCATAACATTCTCAAACTTTCCAAATCTGAAATGCTATTTTAGTATATGGAATTTTTAAAGGTCGTCGTGGTATAAATAATAGTATTCAGATATGTGATTGTTCAACCTTACCTAACATGTAATCAGTCAGAAATATTTGTATTATATGCTAGTTAAAAATATAACACGTTATAAAATAGTCATAGTAATATATTGTAATAAAAATACAATAATTAATAAACATTACAAGTTATGTTTCAAATTAATTGTGGTACAAATAATAAGTAGAAATTTCAATGTCAAAGTTAGCCATCAGCTGTTTCTCTTTTCTGACGTCACGCCCCTCGGATACTTGCGCCCCGAACACTATCAGCTGATTTAACGTGAAATGTGAGATCACAAATTCTCAAGTTTATTTAACACTCAAAGCTTTAATACAATCCATAAAGAGAAACATTTATTGAGACAAAAATTAAAAGCTTTAACTAAAAAAAATTTGAAACTTTAAAACACGGTTTAAGAGTACATTGTTGGGCGCCAGCAGTTTTACTGCAAGGTGTTTTAGATTTTTTTCACATAAATGTTCATGAAACTATCACAGTTTCTCTGGAAATAAATTTATGAGGACGAGACGTTCTTCCTCGCAACTCCAACCTAGAAGTGAAGTCGTATCGAGAAGACTCTCAAAGATTCTGAGGAATTTTCCAAGCAGATAATTTCGAATTTAGTCGTCGGTCCAAGCCAACAATCTTACGTTGCCATTATTGTTCGCTGTGTCCTACTGTCACCAAACAATGCTGTTCAAAATTGTTTAGAAACTTATACACACAATTTATTTTAAATGCGAATAATTCAAAATAAATAGGCAATTATTCAAATTATTCTTATCGACGATTCCTGTTCAATACGGGTTAAAGACAAAGCCAGATAAATCATTTATGAGAACGTTCACAATATTTTATTGTTACATATAAGATTGAGATTTGGGAAATATATGCTTTTAAATTAAAGTCTTTCAAGTGTGAAAGTTTGATTTATAATTTTATGACCTTTCGGTACGACCTCGGCTCTATAGAAATGATCGTAGATAGATAATCGATAATTATATACCTTCCAAAAAATTATATACCATAAAACGCAACTGATGAACAAATTTAGATAGCACTTTTACAACTTGAATATGTACCACGCCTTTGTAAGTTAATCCGGCAAGCTCAGATAACGACTTGTTAGTCCGTTATCACTCCAGCAAGAACATTTTCTGCTCGAGGAAGGTGCACTTAAAGATCTTACCCTTAAGAGAACCATTTAGAAGCATGTCTCTTGAAGACTTACCGAGCCCATTGGCGTAATTGGCCGGGGGACGTTTTACTTTATCGGGGAGTTCAGATCGCTGATAGAATCGATCGCAACGTGTCGACCGGGCCTTCGCCGAGTCACGTCAATTGGTCATTTTGCTACACGTAGCTACGCTCTCTACCCGGTTTCTCCTCGCTTTTCTTCTTCATTTTTATTTCGATAAAATCAATTTTGATCGAGATACGGTTCTAGTAGCAAATTAATATATTCGCACGAATAAATTATACAGCAATGAAAGGTGTTTGAGTTCAAAATTAAAGACTGTCATTTAGAAACACGAGAAACTATATGCAGAAATCGAATTAGATTATGATGTTAACTAAAATTTTTATATAACAGTGAAATATGAATCGTCCTTCATGTAAAACTGTGTACTTTTTCAGTCGTGCAGTGTTATTTATATTTAGTTAAAAATATTTTTATGATTAAAATGTGAAAAATGTTAGATTTAAGAGTAATAATTCATCCTCAATTATAACTATAACCTTGAGTTAATTAATTAATTATGTTGATAGTAGTAAATTAATAAGGACATAGTATATTTATATATTATTTTTTAAATTTGCTATTTCATGACGTGATGGAATAAATAAATCAATCAAGCTACTGAGTTAATTAAAACGAAAAATTAAGTTATATAAATCGTGATACTTCAAAATATAACTGCAATAAATGAATACAAGAGAATGTGTGGTATATAAAAGTTTTCTTAATTTTAGACTGTAAAATCGTTAGTAACATTTTGCCTATAATTTTATTGACACAATTTGGAAAGTTCGAGTTTTTTAATTGGTGGGTAATCAAGTTGGATGATGAATTAATAACTTGATTTTTACTGTGTCACTTAATGTATCAATCAATCAGGCAATAAAAGCTCGAATTAAAATAGCATTTCAATTATTTCTACACCATTGTAAAATTTCAAGTATAAGAATGCATTACAATTCTCTATTTTTATGCGAAATTTGTTTTTTTTTATAAATTTTCTTAGGAT
Organism: Zhengitettix transpicula; assembly: GCA_037074705.1. Lineage (NCBI taxonomy): Eukaryota > Metazoa > Arthropoda > Insecta > Orthoptera > Tetrigidae > Zhengitettix > Zhengitettix transpicula. The sequence continues at coordinate 40,373,012 of CM073592.1, read as the reverse complement.
AATGCAGTATATTGCCATTTAAATCTGATAATTTCATAACAAAATTTTCTTGAATCTATCATACATCAATGGACGGACAAAACTTGATGAAATAAAATAAATATTTTCACTACAGTCAGTGGTAAAGGGGATTTAAAACAGTCCTATTCAAACTCTGAAAAAGAGCGTCGACGAAAACTCCTGCATATTAACGGTATGTATAATTAATTATGTGAAAAGTATTCATAGTAAAATTCTTTATACTCTCTATCTACATGTCTGTCTGGCCATAAATTTACACCAATTCCGATTAATTTTAAGATTGATTTCCCATATTTCTGACCAGATTCGTAACCAATTCATCACCTGACATTCATTGGTGAAAATTATGGCCTGGACATAAAAGCGAGAACAGCATATGCATAACTTACAAATATAATTTTTAAAATAAAACGTTCGCCTGTTGTGTCGTAAACAATTGTTGAAATTATGATAAACTGAGGTATCAAAGTTTTATAAGACACGGGTAAAGATATTTTCCAAACGGTGTAATTCAAAGACCATAGCTTTCATGCCATTCGTGTTAGTTATTCAAGTAAAGTAACTGAATCATACTCGTCAATGGCTGATGTTTGTCATCTCACAATTCGATTAAACGCTCTGTTGGAAACTTCTGACGCGGTTGTGAACCAGAGATCTCCATATATGATGAATGCACTTCCTCGTATTAAAAACATATCATTTCTCGTAATTGTTGGGATTTCTATCAGATGTAAGGGTTTGAATGGGACCGTAACTGCAATAAAAATATTTTCCCCTTCTGGAGCATCTGTTTGTTTTGCAGGGCACGAAGTGAATGAATGGCTGAGAAAAGTCTAGACAGGTCTTTTGCACTGTCATGCTATAAGAACACAAGCTTTCTTTCCAGTGAGCATCATTCTTGTTAATGGCCACCTGTCTAGTTGGGCTTGACGCTTGTAAATAATTACTGTGGCAACAAACGGTCATCTAGGCGCCTCTATCTTGCCACTCATCGAGTAATTTGTCGGCGAGATTTAGTGGTAGCAAGCCTGGCAACCGCACACACACGCCAGCTGCGGGGGCAGTGGAACGCACAGGTGCACGGCCACGCCCTGAAAGCCAATAACCAAAGTGCCCACTATTTTACAAGGACAAGAGCTCCATCCATAATTTACGACGAATAACTACTTATTGGAAATTATTACTTGAACGAAGCAGGGTGTTAAGCTTATTACGCCTCAACCTAAGAGCAAGAGTCAATTTTACCATATATCTCACGCAAAGCCTACACATTCATTCCTGAATAGAAATAATGGAAATGTGATCGATTTTACTACATGTATGGTAAAGGATTTACGAAGTGATTCGAAAAGTTTTGATTTAGGAAGAGCATTAATTTTATAAAACACGAGTAAGAATATTAATCGTCTAAAATATAACTTCTCTCAACGGAAATGAAATTGTGGGAATGTTGAAAATAAGTAAATAAGAAACGGAGTTGGACGATGTGTCACAAAAAATGAGCGTCCCCTCTGGAATGCAGCAAGCAATACACCTTTTGTTTCTGAGGGTACATTTAACATATGAACAGTTTCAGAATTTAAGTTTCCTGTGACGTAAAGAATAATATGACATACTGTGTTACGATTACTGAAACCGATTACTGAGAGTAATCAAATTAAAACTAACTTTGACTTCGTTGTCATAGGCTACCCCTGGACTTTTGCAAATATGTCGACATCCCAATATACAATACATGAAATATTATATGCTGAAACGAGAAATTTGTATATTATGGAAGATTTAATTAAGTTATTAAAAACTAATACAAAGAACGAATAGAAACTGTAAAGAGTAAACGAATAGAAGTTAAATCAAACAAAGAAGTAAGGGAAGTTAATCTATATCTGATATAAATTTCAAATTTTATACGAATGAAGAAAATTATAATCGATATAAGTATAGAATATATATATACATATATATATATATATATATATATATATATATATATATATATATATATATAGATAGATAGATAGATAGATAGATAGATAGATAGATAGATAGATAGATAGGTAGATGGACAGTTTTTATGTATAATCTATATCTATATATATAGTATATAGATTTTATATTTAACCTATATATATATATATATATATATATATATATATATATATATATATATTACTATTTTGAAACAAAATATTTTTGATATTTAGCATTGAAATAACAAACTTACCGGATTATTGAAATAGTTCTAGTCTAGTTGTAAATTCCATATCCCAGTTTTCACACATTCAAAAACGACGTAAAAAAAGATAGGACTTGTCTTCCGTTGCAGGTAGAATGTTTTTGTACGAATTCATACGCGCTTGTGGCAGCTGCATGCTTGGCTTGCTAATCCTCATGGGAGGGTCGTTGCCAGATTCTCAGACCATTGCGAATTCACGCCACCAGAGAAGGATAAATGTCATTACTCTCATGAATATGGACTGGCCAGGCTGTGTGTAGAGTTGTTCGTGGTAGTAATATGGTTAGCAGACGTGAGGGCGAAGCGGCTGCTCTGTGGAAATTTCGAACTTCTAAGCTCGGGCTATGAAAACAAAAACAATTGTCGACACCACTAAATCCTTTGTTGGCTGCTTTTTGAAAAAATATTAATGTGATTCGACATTTAAAGGTTAACTTCATATTTGAATATAATGTTTTTCGACAACAACATAATTGTAAAACAATATATATATATATATATATATATATATATATATATATATATATATATGGTACTGTGGAGGTATTGTAGTAAAATTGCTTGTTAAATTATATAAAAATTTGAATACATTTATATAAAAATTATTTTATATTTCAGTTACAAATTTACTTGAGAAATAAATTCATACATTATTTTTTGCCACCGTTTTTAAATGCAAAATATTCTGTATAGGATATTTTTTTATTAATCGTTGTTTCGAACAACTAAAAATATTAATTTAATTCTGTTTTATAAGAAATCTAATAAATGAATAATTTCAGGATTTTCTTAAATAACCTCCCAAATTATTGTGAAATAATTGCCGGCTATTTGCGCCTTCAAGAAAATAGGATGCGGCTTCCTCTGCTCCGGTGTCCCTCCGTTTTCCTAGTTCAATGGGACTTTAACGTTTGTCCCAATATCTCTGAGTTTTACGTTATTTTATCGTACGTGCTAAAGCAATGCTAAAATTTCAATACTTCACAACTGAAGAAGCCTCGCGAGTCTTTTTCTCTCAGATCTTATATCGTTCCCCCATATTGGGAAAAAACGCAATCCACTTTACCCAAGTGATCTGGACGGTAAAGTTGTCCTTTCACCAAATATGATTATCCCGACGAGTCGGCATAGGCTTTGTTATTCCCTTGAGATGTCTGGAGGATTTACGATGGTGGTAACTTGGAATCTAGATTGAATTTTTATCGGAAAATTATAAAGAAGGTACCCGGTCGTGCCATACCAATTATTTACATAATTAATTTAATTTGGATTTTGAAATATGTTGAAAATGATGTATTCTATTGTCTATAATATTAGTTATTATGTGAGTGTAGTAGGAGGAAGAAGGAACAACCCACCGTCTGGAACAGTAACATACTCAATCCGCTCTAGGGAATAAAAGGTTAGATCTGGACTCACAAGTCTGAACAGTCATATGGGAAATAAACCTGCAATGCTCAGCATATTACCAAGAGCTTTCGCGTCTGATTCAGAAAGTTTATAACTCACTTTTTACTTAGATTTATTTCCTTTCATAATGCTGCCGAAATCAATATATACAGTTATTGTAAAATTGTCTCCATTTTTCTCTCCATTTGAATTTTATTACGCTTAGGAACGAAATAATCTTTCAATAAATCAACAAAATTATAAAAAAAATTGTAGCTTTAACAAAGGATGGAAAAAAAACTTTATTCTCCTACATTTTTAATCAATTATGATGGATATAGTCTCCAGGTTTCAAATTAAACGAGCTTCAGGCAAATTTTTCTTTAGATCAAAATGTTGAAATTATTACGGTTGGTTAATAAAAATATTAATAAAAATATTATATAACATAAATGGTACATTATATTCGTCGTGTCTTTTGATCTTTGTAGCTTGCACTATTCTGTACATTTCAGCGAACAGAAGCATAAAACGTCCCGCAGTGTTTCTCCGCTCGTTGCTAAGCTTCACTTTCAGCAAAGGCACTAGATCCTTTCGTCAGCAGCTCTCTTTTTCTTGGCCTACTTCGCGCGAAATGAACTTCAGAAACAAAAGACGACGTAAACAATGACCGCCATGGCATTCTGGCGGAAGTCTGTGTTCGTGGTTATCTAAAAAAAAAAGTCTCTTCTGGACGTGTCGGAGCAGTGATTGGAAAAAGCTCAGATTGAATAAGTCGGTGATACTTGCTCGAGGCTAATCCTTATTTCAAAGTTCCCAGAAATTCTGATGCTCTGCGTAACACACCCAGAGAAAACATGTTGGTTCCTCCATTTAGATAGAGTTGAAAAGTAAAGATTTTTTCTTGCATTATTAGTGAATTATCATCATATAAAATAGTCCCTGGAAGGAAATACTAATTTAAACGCTTAAAAACAAATAGAAAATTTTTTGATCACGAATCTCACCTTTTTACAAGCTTTAAATGAAATTGTTTTTAAGGTGAAATTGCCATGAAGTTGTAAAAATCGAAAACGTTTTGTGATGCATATGTCTGTATCTTGGAGTTATGAAAATAATGATAAGCCAGTTAATCTGTATTGCAGCGTTTCAGAAAATTAAACTGTGTCTCTGCAAATATGGACGCCTCCTTGTCGCTTGTCAACGCGTTGTGTTCTGCAATTCATTTTTATTTTAAGAAAACTTTGAAACTCCACGTAGTTCGTATGGGACCCTGCAGCTGGTGTACTACTACAGTAGAAAATTTAAATATGGCGTATCGCCCACCCACGACGTCTCGTTTTGAGAGGTTTATGTTTTGGGGGTCGCAGACCTTGGGCTTACGGTAAGAGTTGTCTGCTATTCCTATTGGAATAGTCGGCCAGCTGCCCTCTAAACTGGTCAAGGCACGGAGAGGAAAAAGCTGCGTCCCTACAGTAAACCTCTCTCTTGCTATTGGAAGGCTATTTTGTGGATTACCCTATCTACACCTTCTTCTTCTACAGTCAAGCATAAATAATTATGCGCCTAGTTTTTCATCGCATCTTAATGAGTAATTAAGATATTTATTTGAAGGACAGTAATATTTGTAGTGCAAAGTATTATAGACAAGTGACGTTTTAGTGCACAATTTTTTAATTTGAAACATCACCCGTTCTTAGTTTGTCTTATTATTTTTCCTTGGTTTTACATTCTTCATCCATCACATTATATTTTTGGATTTATATTTCAAACATGTCTCTTGACGCAGCAGTTTAATGTTCAGCTGATAGAGGTTCTTAATTGCTACCTACGTACCAATCAAAATGATTTCGGTTAGGGTTATAAAATGCTGATTGAAACCATCCACATTGTGCGCGGTTGATATGGAGAACTGTTGGAAAACTCGTTACGGCGGGTCAATCCAAGTCGTGGCTTGAATCCATTAATTAATCCATTGATACGTGCTGCAAGCGGAACAGAGAGGTCTGCATAACTAAATGATTCTCACAGGAGATTAATACATCTGTAATTACAGCGGCGGGCGCACGTTAATTTGCTGATTGGTGGAGGCGGACACGGTGGCGCGGGCCTTTCATAAAGCTGTATTATTAGTGTTCCCTACAGGGAGGGTGCAATCTACTGGAGTGCGACCGAGATGGATGGAGCCGCTGGTGTCCACTTGGTGTTGCTGACAGATGGAACTCTGGCGACACCGCCACTGCGGGGAATTAGATCCTGCCCTCCGGGAGGAGGCGGGGGCGTGTTGAAGGATTGCTTCGGACAGGTACCCCGAATGGACTTGACATCGGTTCACTGCGACCACCACGGAACAGTCCGTCTCTATAGATTGGCGGAAACACCAAAAACTATAAAAAGAATTGTTCGAGAAATCTGGGGAAATCGTTTCCCTCCATTTTGCAATATACATAGAAAACTTTCCTCATGATCATGTACCGTTATGCTTCCTCATATCTTTATTTCTCTTATCAAACAGCCTATATCTTAAAACAGTAGCGTTCCAATATCTAAAGCACTCAAACAACAACATGTGTACGCTAATATTTGAAACGTAAAGAGAATCTTAACGTGCAGGCAACAGTACAATTCTACGAACATCGATTGTAATTCCTGTGGCGTAATTTTATGTTTACACTCAACAGACGTTTTTAGTATCATAATGGTTGATTTGTTTTATGCTCGTCCATAATTATATAGCCTCACATTACTTGTGATGAATGTGATTCGCAATTACTCCTTTTCAAAAGTAATTTGGGCCAGTTCTGCTGGAGGCTGGGATTATTTACGGTTTCTAATTACCGCGTGACGGTTCTAGGCTATCCAATTGTGATTCTTTCTGTGACGGATGTGCGACCTTTGAACTAACGTCGTGTGTGTGTGTTTCTCGTGTTATTAATTGTTGAATTAAAAGGACAAAGGAAAGAGACTAATACGCAACATAAGCTGAAGATTCCTTACCGCACCTGTGTAAACACCGTACTTTATGTCATTTAATTAAACTATAATAGAAATAGGTGGAAACATTTTAAGTAGACAAATTTTTTTTAAATTGAGTTCTTAAATCACTTAAAAACTGTCAGGAATGAGACAGGACACTAAATCATTATTCGATTTTTAAAAATATATTTGCGAAGGATAAAATATATAAGTTAAAACAGTTAACCACAACAAAAGCATAATGATTGCTCTCATCCTATTTATGATTGAAAAATATTAAAGATATTGCTTGACATTGAGAAGTTTAATGTTAATCAGAGATGAAAATGATTTTTTTCCTGAATCAAATTTGTTATTGAGCAGGTTACTAATGACACGGTGGAGTAGATAATGTAAACAAGTGATAAATGTCCTTATTTTCGTAATCTTCGATTATAAATTCACAAATAAGAATCCAAGTAACTAAAAAACTCAATTTGAAATCCCCCTCCCCCCCAAAAAAAACCCAAAGGTGTTCTGATATAAATTATTATTCACAATCAGCAATATCGCATGGTCTATTGTCATGTTTCACAACATTGAATGGATGAATCTTTCACAGAAATATTTATAATAAAAATATACTGACTAATAAATCATTAAAAAATGTTGATTTTTATGATGAAAAATTATTAGAATAATTGATCAGTATTATTAATAATCATTGTAGTTTAAAAATATAGTCAAATTGTGTCCCAATTATTATTACATGAATATTTATGGTAGATGTATCGTTAAAATTTTTTTAAACGTTTCTACTTAAGTTTAACGGGATCCCCATTTAACAAACGACCGCAGTAAATGATGTATAAATAGTTTATTTCATTTCAGTTCATAGTAGTGTTGAATTTTGTGGCTATTTTTGGAGTATTTTGCTCAAAGTGCATATTCCACGTCTAATCCATTTTCAGTTCTATCATTCATCTCCAACCGCACTTTTTTAAATGGGAAACAGTTTGGTCCTGAGGCGAAGGTGAGCGTCGACCAATGAAAACTCTGCGACGCTTCCTCTTACGCAGAACTCAGAGGCGGAAACGCAAGAAAGCATTATTATTATTATTTTTGAAGCTTTTTATTCATATTTATTCGGGAAAATTCTAAAAATGCAACCATAGAAGGTTTAACTTAGAATTAATTTTATTCGTACACTATTAGCAATTACACCATTTTGCACGAACGAAGAATTTCTCAGTTTTTTTTCTCAATATTACAATATAATGTCATTTATGTATACTCATATATTTTAATAATTGACTGTAAATTGGTAACGGAAAAGGAAAAAGTTTGTACTGAATGCAAATTAAATTTTAGATCGTACTTTTCTGTGGACTTAATTTCGATGATATTGTTCTTCAGTGTTTTGGAGGTTTTCATACATTTTGTTATTCACTTACCGTGTTATTATTTTTTGGAAGATGGGCAACTCATAATTGAGAAATCGGAAAATTGTTGCATATATTATTACAGAATTTATTTCGCTGTTACTCATCGGTTCAAGGGATTTCAGACACTCAAAGAACAATTCATTGTTCATGTCCTTTATCGTGTTTGAAGCCATGACAAGAATTGGGCGTGTGCTCCTGAACTTACTGGCTGCCTTGGTTTAATTCAACGACTTCCGTTCCTCAAATCCCGAGAGAGGAAGTCATTCCTTTACAGTGTAAGGGAGGAGAGGCGTTCTTAATTACTCTGGGATAAGGTTCCTGGACACCGTCACCTGACTCAGCAGGAAGCCTACGGGAGACAAGTTCTTCAGACAGCAGATTGGCCGCAAATCTCTTCACGATTTTCTACAAATTGCTAGTCTTTTAAATTTATAGAGACGTTTCGAAGTCCAATTTACTGTTTTAATGTAAAGCCATTTTAGTAGACGATTCTGGGTTGAGAAACCTGGTCAATTGTTTATAAAACAATTTATTTTATTTTGTCAGTCACCTGACTACAATGGAGATGAATTTCGCAAAAACATTGTGTTTCAATGAACAATTTACCAGGTTCATTAAACTGAGAATCGTTTATTAATTAAATAGACGGGGAAATAAGTATTTTATTAATAGGTACAGCTGACAATTGATGTTGATTTGCAGATGAAGATTGCAGAGACATTTAAAGACCATCAAGGTTCCACAGTTGTAATTGATGTAAATAACGGAGAAATTTTAGCATCCTATGCTTTTAAAGAGGAGAGACCACCATGTGGATGTTCCCCTTATAGGCCATTGCAAGAAAAACATTTCGCATTATGTATCACAATTCTGCTCACTGTTGTCCAATAGTTAAGATTCTGCGTGATTTTAGTTATTATCTTTATCTATCCTAGCGCTTTTTCTTGTACTAGGGTGTGCTGCTGGGTGCTCATTATAAAAATAAAGGCGTAAAAATATTCTGTTAAAATTTTTTCCGGACCTAGCTTAAAACATGTTAACATCATTTGTATATTTATTTTAATTTAATTTAAATTTTATATTAATTTCACAAACTTTTCTATTCCAAAATTCATAGTACATTAACCTAAAATAAAGTGTATAAAATAAACGAGCATTTTTTACTTCATATAGGTTTTTTCTCCAATTTAATAATTTTCATGCAGAGTGAGTACCATGTTTCTGAATTGAAATGAAAGCGGAAAGCATACATTTATGAAATGCGTAATTGTAGAAATTAAGCAAATAATGGCATATTTAATTGGTGGGTAAAATAATAAAAACCACCATTTAAAAGCAGAAAAATTATTTCGGCGCTCTTTGTTTCCCGGATAATATTTATTCAGTAAATTTGCCTTAATTTTATTGAAATTTATTAAGTAAATACATTTAATATAAATAAAACTAAAATCTTCTATATAACAATTCATTTGAGCCCAATTTCTCTCCTAAGTTATTTTTTGAATAAGTTCTAATATTAAAAACAAGTGTACTGCATTTAAAAACAGTGGTTTGTCAACAAGTACAAAGGAGTTTACTCACAATCTAAATACTCAGCCGTGTTCAAGTCAATAGATTTTTTCTCCATAACAATTCATCCAACAGCTGACTGACTCGTCCAACACGGGTTGTTCCTGTACGAGTATAATTCCTTTCACACTGCATCATGGAACTCAGAATTTTAAAATTAATGAATGATTTTTGTTTAAAAACAGCAACATTTGTTTTAACATTTTCATGTAACTGTATGATGTGGATTTTGAAACCTTAGCGGCGAACATTATGCTTTTATTTTATTTAAATCCCTTCATTAATACATTATTTTATTTTTATATAATCTATATTTCAACACAGGTTAACAACGATACATAAATTTCACTGATTAATTCAGTTATCCCCCCCTGCATGTAATCCTGCGTGTAATTGACTTTGAATGATGCATTTATTGCATCCATTATACTGTAATCCCTTTAGCCATTGTCTCACGAAAATTCATAATATTCACGCAAATAGAATATTTGAATTGTAGTTTATAATCTGAAAATGCCCTCATTTCGATGTTTACAATATTCCTGTATTCTTTACAACTTTTACCGAGTATCGTTGATTGCAAATAAAAATGTATTGAACAGTAAACGAATTTAACGAGGACAACGAGAACCAATTTTTTATTTACGAAGAATTCAAAACAAAATAATTTGTTGCAACAGTCATGCGAAATTCATATTGCCTTAGGGCTGTAAAATACATCGGAGAGTTTTACAACATTTGTGTAACAATGATCACTTATTTGATGTGTTAACTGTAAAAAAAACTTTATAATAAAAGTATAGGGTTTTAAACGACTGTAGTAGTAGACTCAGGAAGTTACGAAAAAAAATGTGTGCAAGTTATCGAAAATGTGAGGGGGAAATGCAGTTAAAAGTTATGTACGCTGATTAGAATAAATGTGAAAAATTGATGGTCTGATTAATCCGGTATAACAAATAATTATTTTTAATTATAAATATTATTTTATATTTCTTATTATCGATGTATAGCCTTCGCATCGTTGGAAATTATTCGGTTTCGATTTTCTTATTGTCGTATGCTAATACTGTAGAACGTTCATGTAGATAGTTAATTTCCTCCTGTACTTATTAAACTAATCAAAATGTGTACAATTTGAAACAACTTACAATGTGTTGTGTCAATCAACGTCATCCAAGTTTCACTTTAGTATTTCGAGTTGATTTTTATATTTATTGCATTGCAAAATGAACGCTCTAAAATTCCTTTCATTCACGAATTTTCGATTTAGTTAACGCTGAACCATACATTAAAAAACGTTCAGTACGAAATTAGGTAAGCGTTGTTCCAACACCTGAATGTAAGTTTTCTTTTCTGTTTCAATATCTATCCAAATTTTCTTTCAATTTATTATTCCTTATATTATTTGCAATGCAATTCTATTCCGTGTTATGTTTATTATCCCCATGTTTATTATTCTTGTTGGCATATTATGAAGAAAATCCGCTGACATTCATGAACCGGTTATGGTGCACAATTTAGGCAGATGATGGACGCTTCCTCAGGTCAGGAATCACGGGATTCCCCTCCATCTGCATGACTGACAGAGAAACGAGTCTGGCCGCTTCCCCGCCCATGATGGTCAAGGGCAGTTCGCTTTCTAATAACAGCGGGTTTTTGCCAGTTCGTGGGAGAAAGGGATTTCCCCTCGCCGAAGTAGAAAGGAACTGTTTACGTGCTGATTACTTTACACTGTTCGCGGAGGCGCTCACATACTCAAGGCCAGGGAAAGTGAAATTGTAGAGCGGAGAGCTGGGTGAAAGTGGGCGGCCATCGGTGATTGTCTCCGAAGGGCAAAGGGGCGAGGCTTCGAAACAAAGTCATCAGGACATTCCACTTCAGAGCAATGCACTCAGCAATTATTATTATTACTAATCATACGGGGAACAATATGAAAATGGGGGAACATTTTCCAAAAGCCAGAGAGAAGATTCTGATATTCCTTACAGTTCATACACACTATACTTCCTATTATTTAACAAATAAATTCAGAGATTCTTCATTACGTTAAATCAGAGTTTAACGAATTTTTAGTAATAAAGAGCAACTCCTACATTTATGGAAACTAATTTTGCAAAATATACTAAATCAGGATTCATGATTTCAATTGCGTATATACGTATGTGTGTTAGTTCAGGATATTTCTGAATTAGATTAATTAAACCAGAATTGAAAGGCAAGACTAAAAATATGGAGGGAAAAGCTACCACTATAAGAACGGGACTGAAGTGGAAATTTTAAAAATAATGTCGAAACTATTGTTTTAGGGATCGTTAAGTATCCAACAACGACTGTGAGTGTGTTAATGACAATGATAATAAAAATTTCCAAAATAATTGAGATTAGTTGAGTCGATGCTATTTATACTCGAGTCATGTATTCCTAGAGAGCGGAACAGACATATAAGATAAGACTTTAAATTCGTATTAAATATAGGGTTTATTCATAGGAGGGAAACTTAGAGATACTGAAGAAGTTTCCATACAACATCAAACTGAACTTAATGAAAATTGTCACTGTTAAACAGGGCTACTATAGCACGTTGCAGATAGGATGGTGGCTCAGTTTAATGTCTTTCTTTCTGCTCAGGTGCAACCCCCTCTCCGTACGAAACCAATCAGCTTTTAGTAAGCTACGCGTGCTCGACCGCGTTAGATCTTTGTGGTGTGCATGTGCTTACTCTACGCTGCCTCCCATCCCCTCCCTCAACATGCATCACCCACCATCATTCGCGACTACTTCTATAGTTATACATTACAATTATTGTACGAGTTCTGCAATATATTTCTTGGTGAACGAATTTTTAAACTTGAATTTAAATAAATAACAAAAATCATCCCTCTACTTGGTTTCACTTTACTTTATTTGGAAGTTTTCTTTTCCTTAATGAAGCAGAAACTTGTTCAAAGGAAATCTACTTCCCGTTTCTTTCCCCTCGTCGATCTAATTGAAGACCATCTCATTTGTCCCTCCACGTCATGTTAAACTGTCAGGTGTACCACTCCGATCCTTTCCCTTTCCTCTTTCTTAACATGCGGATTGTAGTATGCTGTCACGTTATTTATTTTGTTTGGAACAGGCTTTGCGCTTTCACTGCGGGACGAAGGTCAGCTGCGTGACTGGCTTCACAGAGCGTGTCGTTGACCGTTCATTGAGCTCATCTCCCCTTTTGTTGAATAACTTTTGCCCATATTCTCCCAAACTGATCATCTAAAATCCTCAATAATATGAATTCAAAAATAATAAATCTTCGCCAGTTTTAATCATTATGCAGACGATAAAAAAGGAATTGATTTCATAAACCAAGTATTATTTTTTTAACAACACTTCTGTTAATTTGTCACAATTTAAATTTAAACTGGATTAAATAAACTCAAAAACAATTACAAAACTTTAATTATTCATGTTGTCCCTGTAAATATATTATAAGTAAGTCATGAATTTGATTTCAATAACGTTGACATTATAGACGTTGAACAAAATGTATCCAAATGTAATTTATTAGAAGTGTTTCTTTTAAAAACAATTTTAAACACACTAAATTCACATAGTAAAGCATTAAAATTAAGTAATATTTATAACCATTATTTTTTAACTTTTGATATATATATATTAAATTTATTTTTATAATGTATAAATTTTTTAGTATCAGTTTGTAATTTTAATTTGATAAAGTTATGTTAATAATTATTTTATGATCGATAACATTGGAATATAATTAGTTTATCATTGTCGAAAGTCAGAATTTATCGAAAAAGATATTTAAATTGACTACAAAACGTTTCTTGCCTATTTTCAGGGGCCTCATTTGTAGTATATAATGAAGAAAATTATTATTTGAATTTATACAAACAATTTAACATAATTTTTTGAAAATCTACCTCATATACCCGATATTAAATCTAGAATATTGTTGCTAATGCAATACAATTTATAGAAACTTGTCAGATAATTATATAACTGTTGAACGTGACGAAAATTAAGCAGAGTGTGAACGCGGCTCAGTCACCCCGGAATTTTATTCCTCTAGTATATGGGCTAGATAGCAAAATAAATACAATATATGGGTTCGCAAACGAAATATCTACAGTTGTCCATTTTATTTATTAAAACTGAACCGTGCCTATCTTTAGTGTGTGATGTGTCCTAATAACCATGGACTCCCAAATCTTCAATCAGACTATATTAAATTTGGAACCTTTTAAAATAAAGAATCTTTATATTACTACCTATAAATCACTTATACCGTTTCTACTTGGATATTAGATTCCATAAGCGTTTTATATTCGGCCTTCTATTTCCAATTTGGGAATAATTATTTCGTTTCACATTGGCCAGTTGCATTTTTCATTATATTTTGCTTTATCGTGGTCAACGATAAGTTATGGAGTCGACACTGGAGCCAGATTTAATTTTTGGTCTATCAACCACTTACTGCATCTGTATTTTGAAGACAAAGGGATTCTCAGTTATCAGATACATTACATAAACAATAAAATATGCAAATGTTGTCTCCATATATCATATATTAGTAGTTGTGGTAATAACTAATATTAATTTTTCAAAATTATTACCTAATTAATAATCAATTCTTTTTCTTTTACTTCTATTAAACAGATTTGCTCTCTTACTCTCTATTGTATTCTGAATAATTTCAAATATTTTACTTACAGTAAAATATTAGTGATACAAACAAATTTAAATAGTTGGATTGATATGTAAAGATAAATAAAATGTCTGCCATATGTCCAAACGCAAGTTGTGACCCTAAACTAAGTCTCTCATAAAGTCCCGTTCCGTCGACCTGTTCGGAATCCAATATGTCTGCCTGTATGATTTATCCTCCATAACGAGCCTTTGGGTGGCGTGATGTATGTCCAGTGATAGAGATTTCGCCGCAGCCTGGCATATCTTCCAGCCAGCAGCGCACTAAATCACGGTATCGGTGTGCTATTAGCCGGCATAATCAATTTGCCTTGAGGGTGCACCTCATTTGGGACTTCATCATTACTAGTGCCGGTGGGTCGTGCAGTGATTTATCGCGAAACAGAGATTACCACGCAGCCCCGGTGTCTTTCAACTCCCAGCGGATCTGCGATAAATTATACAAATTACGCGCATCCTTTTCCCTTGGTGTGGCAGCTGCTTTCTGCACGTTTATTAGACGCTTTCAGGATTCAAGAGACGTTTATATAGCGTACATACAAGTTGGCGTATTTCGTTCCCTAATTAACTTATTACTGCAGCTCCAAAAATACACTATTTTTACAAATTTCAGTATAATAATAATACACATTGGAGGCTATGATCCCTTAATTTTTCTTCGTAACATATATTTCACGATTCAAAATTTCAAATTTAAATCAAATATTTTTTTAAATTTTTTTTTAATTTCTTAATTATCTGTTTTTGTACTGTGCAACATTTTATGGTTCAAAAATTACATCGCTATATAAAAATGCGTTCTGAACCTAATTTTTACTAAATTTACTAGGAAACTTCTATTATGTTAGTGTGCGACGGTAGTAAGGAGGATGCACAATCTGGCAACACCGCTGGACGAGTTGTGACGTTGCTTACTCGACCTTGATATTACATTTTCGTGGCGCTAAATATAGTTATTTATAAAAAAAATTATAACTGTTGTTATGACACTCGAAATTCTACTGAAACATATTTCTTGAATTTTTTATTTTTCAGTTTTGATATAATAAATTCAGTTTAATTTCGTTTATATTGAGCATAATTACCTAGACTTTGGTAATTATTTGTATCACTTCCTTTTCATTTATGAAACTAAATTTATTTAGTATATAAAATATAATATAATAATAACTTTCCAGCTTAGATAGAAAAAAATTACAATAAATAGGCAATATAAAATAAAAATTTTATCGTAAAAATGCTAGTGTATAAATTACGAAGTTTCGTTCGTACGATTCGGACATCTTTATATAATCCCGTTAATTGAAAATTAACATCATTAGTGTTATGATTCTCTCAATATACTTTTATTATTGAGGCTAATGCAAAGTATGTGCATAACAATAAAAAGTTAATTTTATTTCTAGTAATGTGCAATCTATGAAACTTGACGGTTTGAGGCAGATTAATTTTATTTCATAAAACTCTTGCAAAACTGTATAGAGCCTAATAAGATTGATGTAGTAGCATATATTCTTTACATTCATTACAGTCTTTGTATTCCTCTTACTTAGGTTGTAGTATTATTTTCTGCTGTATAATCTCTGGATATAACTGAAAAACTAAGGCTGCTTTCTTTGTTCGTCCGCGCGCCATCTCTGTTTGCTTCGCCGATCTAATATCCGTAATGGGAATTAAATTGTTCTCACGTTCACAATGAGAATGGATAGTTTAATAGTGTCAGATGATGTCAACCAACGCCATTGCTTTTCGTTCGGACACTAAGTCTCGTCTTTTTCATATTATTATTATATGTATTTATCTTCTGTTGACTTACTGTAAAGTATATTGCCGCTGCAGGCTTAAAAGAAGTAATTTACAACTTCTAAATATTAAATCCATAACTCTGTAATTTGTTATATTTCTTGGCTTGATATTATGTTCAAAACATCTTTTTATTTTAAATAAATGTTCAAGTTTGGCGTATTCCTTCTGTTCTACCCCGGGTTTACTCGACCTCTAACCCGAATACCAAAATTAATGCAAACCACGTGTTGAATCTTAAATGAGACAACAAAGTAACAAATATTTTTTGTTTAATACTATTACCATCTACGCTGGAGTCATTAAAATATCTGCACAGACACGTGACATACTCTAATGGAATTACCATATATTTAAAAACATCAGACACATAGGTATAAAGTGAATACGTCTATATAATTTATTTAATAACAAATTCATATATTATTATTTAAAATTATTTGTTATTATTTCCATTTTTTATTGAAAATTGATTTGCTTTAATCTACAATAATAATATTAAATATATTACGTATTATATAAAGGGATAAAAAACTATGGCTCATCTGTGAGGACTAAAAATAAAAAATAAAAATTCTGTTTAATAATTCAAAATATTTGGTAAGCCCCAAACATTTAAACTCCATTATTCTGTATTCTGAAAAGTATATAGTGGATACTTACTGACAATTTCTTGCCTGCTCTGATATAACTAACTGTAATATAGTTACTCGTTTCTATAAAAATTTGCACTTAAATCGTTCTTACGACAAGAGAACTGGTGTTTGGTTCGTCTAATAACCATTGATGACGTTTATGTAAGGAAAAATACACCTAAAATATTTAAATACCTGAAATGCATATATATAACCAATAGTAAGTTTAAGTAATGTACGGATATGTAGCAATTAGAAATATGTATATTGTTTCTCTTTGATCTGAATTAAACTCTGTTGTTGGTAGTGATCCTATAAATATAGAATTTCTTACGTTGCAAATATTTGGGATGGTTAAATATAATTCCAAAACAATAAATTCATGTCATATTTTATTACAAAAGTGTATAAAAAGAAATTAACAAAAGCAACAAACACTATACACAACAAGCAACATGTAGGAAATGGATATTGTACAACAATGCTGAGAATGACGATTCACCATTGCATGAAGTCAGTGCTTAAAGGAACCTGAAACAGGAAACAAAAACGGTTAAGGTTTGCATTCTATGGTGACGAATAGAACTTAACCGACCATTCAATATCTTTTGACTTTTCAAAACGAAATAATCGTAAGTAAAATAAAATTTCATTAAAAATTACCAGAATATTTTATGTATGTATGAGATACAATATAAATAAATTAATGATACTTGAATATAAGGTAATGTCTTATATGAGCCACGGCAGAGACAAATTTTAAAAACAGGAAACTGTTTGTATTGATTATTCTGTGCGTTCGGAAAGTCAGTGTGCACTGGAGTATGAATTACGTATGTAGATATATGTCGGAAGTTCGAAATAAAGCAGGAAGAACGGCTTTTTAGTAGATACGCGATTGTAACATTTAACTGTTTGGTTCAGTTGATGAAAGCTATCAAATGCGATGTGTAGTGATGCAGATGCACAGCAACTTTCGGAGCACCCTGTATTTTCAATTCACTGAGCATTGTGGCATGGATTACCATTAACGAGACAGTCATTAGTTTTTAGTCAGTGGTTTTTTTAATGAATTTTTTTGTGAGATACGTGAATAATATATCCAATGAAAACTCAATGACGTGATTAAAGTCCTTGGATTGACAACGACAGTAAATTGGATGATTCTTAAATGCTGAGAATGTTAAAATATTATGCTTTTTTAAATCAAATCTTTTGTATATTGAAGTTAAAAACTTGAACATTATTTTTAAATTGGTTTAGAGGTGTTTATAAAGGAGTATTCTGTAATTTTTCGTGTACCAGAAAAGTTTGAAGAAGGCTACAGTGTTTCTTAAATCAATAAGAATATTAGGGATCTGCTAAAATAGATTTTAATGTTGTGGCTATATGGATCAACACAAAAATTACCTGAAAGTGTCTTCGGCCGTTCACCACTTGCCGTAGCCGCCGCCACCATGACCACCGCTCTTCACGTAGTGGTGGATGGTCTTGACGACAGGAACCTTGACAGGGTAGGGCTTGTGCACAGGGATGGGGACAGGTTTCTCAATGTGTATCGGCACAGGCTTCTCCACGGGGTAGGGCACCAGCTTCTCCACAGGGACAGGGACGTGCTTGTCTACAGGGATCTGGATGGTCTTCACCACGGGGACTTCGATGCGCTCTGGGACCTTGATGTGCACTGGGTACGGCTGTGGCACGGGAATGGGGACGGCATGGGGCACGGGGACTGGTACAGGGTGCGGAACGGCGATCTTGATGATCTTGACGTGTCCGCCCTCGTCTCCCCCGTCATCGTAGCCACCACCGTAGCCGCCGTAGCCACCGTAGTCCTGGCCGATCTCGATGCCGGGCATCGCTCCGACGACAACGGCGCCGAACAGGAATAAGGCTGCCAGAGAAGCCTGTGAAACAAGGATTTATACCTCAAAAACTTTTATGGCGTAATAGAGTTTATATTTACTGGTTTTGGGAGGCTCTGCACCTTCCAATGTGTGAAATAAATCGCCAACAGTGCGGTATTTATTACAGAAAAATAAGTCCTACCTCATAAAATACAAAAAAAAATCGTAATCGGATAAATGAGTCTAATATTTTCTCAATTTTCTTTATAAATGTAGCATATAAATATGTTTGTATGACTATGATAGAATAATTTTTCACTTCATACATCGAGGTTTTATGTGGAAACGAAACTTCTGACAGCAACCGGCGATTCTTTCTCCTGAAATTTATCATTTGTTCAGCAAGAATTGAAGTAATCTTTCACGCCATTCCTCGCGTAACCTAACATGAATAATCATAGGATTATATGAATATTCATAGTACGGAGAATCTGTGTATTACTCCGAGGGAAATTGCTGAAACTTATGTACGAACTGAATGTGCGTGATGTACAATAACAATGGGAAATGGTTTGTAAATATTTATGTTTCCAGTTTCCATTAATTTGTACTATTTCTGAGAACTGTAGATGCCCTTTTCTAAAAAAATTCATTGTAGAAGAGTTATTTTCTTTGTAGAATAAAGAAATATTTACTATATTTCGAATGAGTATATGCTTACAACATTAATTCAAAATGATTTTGGATTGATAATTGTTTCCAGCAATTAAAGAGTACGATTACATTCTGATAGGTTTGCTTCTTCTTGGATGTTACCTTACATGAATTTTGACCATTCGCTAGAAAGGAATTTGTTTCATAAAGATGAAAAATCTAAAAAAACATTATAAGAAGTTTTTGCAATACGTTAAATTATGTCTCTGACGTCTTTCGCAAACGCTTAGAAATATTAACTTTTCACGAAAATAGAGACAAATCAACGACAAAAACGTTTTGCCGTAATTGGAAAGTCTGCCTCTCAAATTAATGAAGAAAATATCGATCAATGGCTGATCTCAATGAAAACTTACAATAAAAGTGAGACTAGGGCAGTGACTCTCGGAAAGAACACCAGTAATGAGTAAGTATGTGGAACAATGGAACCACATTTGTAATTGTTTTACCCATTAAAATCAGAAAGTTTTCTACATTTTCTAACATCCAAAATACTATTAATGAAGTGCTGATCGTATAAAGTCTATCAATAGGTAGGGTTGAAAAATAAAGGACTCAGTAAATAAAGTAGGCTTGCACAAATACCTACGAATGATAGAGCGGGTGTATGTAACAGACTATTAGATTTGGTATTGAGAAAAAGTATTATATATATATATATATATATATATATATATATATATAATGTTAATAATTTTCTTGGAGAAATTTTTATCTAAAATCATAAAAAAGCCAACTCACCTGAGAGTTCATGTTGAGTCGTGAGGGTTCTGAGTCTGTGTGTGCTGCAGGGAGTCTGGAGCCGCGATATATAGCCACTCAACAACTTTCTCCGAACACCTTCACTGCAGGAAGCGGTAGGAAGAGGGGTGCCGCCTTCCAGGTCTGCAACTGCGGTCACTCCTAATTAAGGAGACCCCTCCCTCATTTAGACGCTCACATTATACTATTCCCAGAGCAATCAATGGCATCCTGATGAGCGTAAGTAATTACTCAATTAAGAAAGCCCGACCAGAAAAAAATCTGCCAGATTTCTTAGTTTTTTATAATATACTTTTAAATTATTTGTTGATTACGACGTAATCCAAAACGAACAATTGTTAATAAGGACGACATTTACAGGCCGTATTAAGCGTTCTGTATAGTACACGGAGATCAAAGATATGATTTCAGAAAACTAACATTTCTGTTCAATGGCTGGGAAATTAGTGAATAGATTTGCCTGTAAAATTTTAATATTTTTGTCATCGTGACACTGATAGAAAAAATCAGAAGAAGAATTTTAATTCTATTTTTCAGTAACATATATTTTATGTAAATTTATATTACGAACGTCATACAAGTAAATTAAAATCTCTTTAATTAAATTTCAACATCTCACTTTAAATAAAAACTTTTAAGTAGATAATATCAATATAATTGATATTTATGAAGTAAGAAAATAATTCAAACATTAATTTCGCTTTATTTTACCTGAATTTACTTGAAATCCTATTATCGAATAAGAATTGTTTAACTATAGAATACGATTCATGATTGGTTGCGAATAAATGGAAAGGTAAATAAATTCGAAGAATATTTTCTCTGCTTTCTACTTTTTTTGTTAGATATAGTATATAGAAATTATATATACAATAATACACGGACCTACTATCGTTATTTTGAATCTGTTCAAGTATTAAAAATATCTCAGATTTGAAAGTTTTCTATACCGCATTTAAATGTTTAAAGAAAATATTAAAGTAGTATAGGAACTCCTTATATTTGTTAATTAACGTCTCATTAATATTTGTAGATTCAACAAAGCATCTGATAAACAATATTAACAAATCCCAAAGTTTTTGAATGAAGTACCTTGAAATTGAAAATTATTTTTGTGAATAATGTATTTAATAACATAAATGTCTGAATTATGAGGTCTTAAGTAATAAGTAATGAAATAAATGTTAGCCAAATTCATTTGCTTATAAAATATTCATTTTATCTTACGGGAAAGAGAAAATTATATTACTCTTTTTACTTTTATATAACACATTATAAAAATTCCACTTCTCATGGAGTTATAAAAGTATTACACTAAAACACTTTACGATACGATTCAACAAATTAAATTATCTTTAATATATATTTTATAGTTCATAAAATTGGTAGAAGTGTAATGTTTCCATTTCTTCAAGCCATGTTCCCGTGTACACGAGTTTTATATAATTTCTTGAAGGTGCAATATAAACCTAATTGTTTATATATGCAATATACCTCCTCTCCGTTTTTGAACTAAGGTTCCCACAAGGCGAGGCACCTCGGCCTGTTTTGAGAGGTGTATATTCCGGGGTCACAGACCTTGGGCATACGGTAAGAGTTGTTCGCTATTCCTATTGGAATAGTCGGCCAGCTGCCTCCTAAGCTGGTCGAGGCACGAAGAAGGGAATGCTGCGTCCCCACAGAAAACTCCTCTCCCGCTATCGGAAAGCCGTGGGACAAGTACCCAATGCCCGACCTACCTGATGCAGGTTTTTCTATGTTTTTTCCTGCATTTCTATAGGCGAATGTCGGGTAGGATCCTTAAAATATAGCCCGGGGGCCCTAGTTAACCCTTGGCTACCTTCCTCTACCCTTCCGCATCCCCCCTTTCAAATCTCTTCCTATGCGATTAAAGGGAAGTTGCCACAATGTTGATTACCCTCATGTAGCCAGTTACCCCAAAAAATGTTTCTTCCATAATAGTAAAATGAATAATTATGTACTTAATTATAATTTAATACATCTTTATGAATATTTATAATGCTTCTAAGTCCTCCAGACTTTGCTCATTGTTGTGTAAGCGTTTAAAAACGTCGCTATAGTCGTAAATTGTCAGTGCACAACTGAGTAATATGGAACCATATTTCTTTTTTTTTTTAGGCCAACAGGCTACATGAGGGTAATCCACGTTGGGCAACTCCCCTTTAATAGCATAGGAAGGGATTTGAAATGGGGGAAGCGGAAGGGTATAGGAAGGTAGCCAAGGGTTACTAGGGCCCCCGGGCTATATTTTAAGGATCCTACCCGGCATTCGCCTAAAGAAATGCAGGACAAACCCTAGAAAAACCTGCATTAGGTAGGTCGGGCATTGGGTACTTGTCCCACGCCCTTCCGATAGCGGGAGAGGAGTTTGCTGTGGGGACGCAGCTTACCCCTCGCCATGCCTTGGCCTGTTTAGGAGGCAGCTGGCCGACTATTCCAATAGGAATAGCGGACAACTCTTGCCGTATGCCCAAGGTCTGCGACCCCGGAACATACACCTCTCAGAACAGGCCGAGGTGCCTCGGCTTGTGGGAACCTTAGTTCAAAAACGGAGAGTAAAAGGCATCCCCAAAGGTAGCCCCTTCGTATCTCTCCTACAAGTTTAAGCCTGCGAGAGAATATCCCTCGGAGGTTACCTGTATCGGAAAAATGAAGAACTGTAAAATGAAGAACTTGGAACCGTATTTCTTGAAACCACAAATATTTAAATATATCTTTGTCATGTATGACTGAATGTAATAAATTTATTTTTTGTGTGTATATGAAGTTCTTGAATATAAATTACTATTATGTTTTTTCTATTATTTTCATTATTCTCCAATAATGAATGAATGTTTGATGTGAGAGGTTATCAAATTAATTTGTACCAAAAGGAACCCACAACTTCGATTAAGGTGGCTTTTGTGCAAGTTGACTGGAACGAAATGAGTGATTTCTTACTGGCATCGTGTTAACAACCTCAATACAGTCAGTAAGTTTAAGACAGTCCACTCGGACGTCAATCAGCTTTTCACCGTGCTATAGTCGACTTCTCGAAAATGTAATATGAAGGTTCAAGTAGCTAACCACCCCGCTCCTCACCACTCATCCATCGGCGTTGCCAGATTGCGTACTCCCTTACTGCGCGTGTATCTTATTGGACACAACATGAGGCAACGTAGCCACGAGACTCCGTAACCTTGGTATTACATTATCTTGGCGCAGACTATAGTAGAAAAACAAAATGGTGAAAACTGAAAAGTGGAATGAACTTAAGCCGTACAAATATATAGAAGTCCATGAAACAGAAGAAATTATGCCTAAATTTATGAGAAAACATTATCAGATGGTGCAATTAAACGAATAATAGATTTTTAGATAAAGAAGAAATGACTCAATATGACACTAAAAATGAAATATTTTTTTTATCCTCTACGAAACTGTCATAAATTGGATTTTAAACAGGAGGAATGATTTTAGAAACTACGCAGTAAAATTTCAACTATTTTTTTTTCAAGATAGTCGACTGCCTTATTTTCAGAATTTACTACCATGCGTGTCAACTGTCCTGCATAATTAGCATTGTGTAAACGTACTTATACGGACGCCAGCTTGAGGCTAAATATGCATTAGATACTTTATTTAATTAATGAAAAACTATTGATACACGTACGAGAATCTATTGTGATAATTTGTACGATTATGTACGAAACTTAAGTTAATAAATTAAAAAATAAATTTGGTTTCGTCGCAATACCAGTTCGGTTTCATGAAGTATGGCTACGCAATAACAAGAAACTAATAGAAATCAAAACCGCAACACATTGCTATCAATACCAGCGCAGTAACAGCAACAAAATTATAATTGGATTCAGCATTAATGAAAGTTCAACATCACTACTTTTAGAAAGAATCGCATAATAGGAGTACTGAAATTTTTATCAATGTTTGCTTCGACCTATGTTTTAATTGCAAGCTCTGTTTTCCTTCACTCCTAGATACATCACGTTCTACGTAATTGCATTCGCCTGGCTGGAAACTGATAACAGAGTCGCAACTGTTAATTCACACATATTTCATCCTGGCGTAGGCAAACGCAGGACAATGTTCGAATAAAGGTAAAAGTATTTAAGTGAAACAGATTTTTCTTCTTTTTTGACTAAAGATAGCTTTGGTGAATTATTTCCTTAAACAATCAAGCGAAGGATAAGCGTAAATTAGCTGGATGTACATTATGTATAAATTGAATCAGTCAAATAATATTTGACAATACATGGTCGGAATATTTAATTGAACATAAGTTGGCATTTTCTACGGGAAATAATTTATTAAATTATTGATCATGTGATCACGGACAACCGTCGATCGTGCGTTACGTATAAACAAATTACTTCTTATCAGTTAACAATTTCGCTTCATATGAATCTCGAATGAGGAATACGATATATATATACACACACACACACACACATATATATATATATATATATATAAACTACGTAGAAAAATATTCAAAGATGTTGAATTCTTGAGGAAAAATATTCTTCAAATTATAATCTTGTAGGTTTGAAAAATGACAAAACTACACTTTACAGGATACTTATATATTTATATAATTATTCCCACGTATTTGGCCTTAATTTAAATAATTTTCAAATCATAAATTTACTTTTTAAATACAATGCTTTCCGATTAAACATAATTGTATGTATAACTACGATTATTTAAATTATTTTCCACTAATTAATTTTGTTTTTAAAATATCTATTTACAAAAAAACCTGACCTTTTGATTTATTTGTGTTACACTTTTTTTCTCAGTCCTTTAAATGATTAAAAGGATCATAATTATCATAATGTCTATAACAACTAATTGACACACCAATAAAAAATTATTTACATAAAATTCTAGAACCGGATACAGCCATTTATGGTTTATAATAAATTAATTTGGTTCTATTATTGCAGCAAAATTTTATAATCTGATAATTTATAAGCATGGAGTACATAATTTCCAACGTTCATAAAATTAAAAATGATATTTGTAATCAATACGCATAGAAAGAGGATAATGAGTGAAAATAATTTATCTTAAACAATTAATAATTTATAATGTTTTAAACCTAAAGAAGGACATCAAAAAATATAACGGATTTAAGTCAATTATTTTTTCTGTGATGGGAAAATAAGAACTCCAAATATTATCAGATGTCCCATGCAATCTTGTATTAAAATATTTCTTTCGTAAGTCCAGATCGGAATTTCCGTTTACTAAAAAAATTATTTTCCTATTTCCTTCGAGAAAAAAATTAATAAATTTCAGTCATTTTGTTACAAACGTTATTCAATTGAATTGTTTCCGCATTAGTAATGTCCCACGTCTGTCTAATACGTTGTGTTTAGTTTTCCACATTTTATATTTTCTTACGTTAGAATTTATTTATTTGACTTCAAATTTTTCCGAATTAGAGAAACCTACAGACTGCACAGGGACTGGAGTGTTATCTCACCGGAACCCTGAGTCATAACTGATTGGGACATCTATATCTCTGATTATTACCTGCAGGGTAAATTTTTCAGCGATATAGATGTTGGATGTAAAGGTACAAACTCAAGGAAATAATATATTTTCTGTAATTAGAGTTAGTATATGGACGGAAGCGGCCATCTCATTGTATCTATACGTTGTTATATTTCCATAAGACACCAACAAAACGATCATTCTGCTATTTCTGACTTGCAGGAACATCCTTTCCGGTTTATATGTCCTCTGGCAACGGTTCCGCCATAACAGGAAACGCTGCGTCAGTCAATTATTCAACAACTTTCATGTTGGAAACTGTACTTCCTTTGCGACCATCGCTTTCAAGTGACTTCGCTTTGTTAAATCCGTCTAAAGTTCCTGTCGTATTTGCAAATTAGATAAGTTTCCCTTTCATAAGTAATACTTCAAGAAGTTATACGATTTTCTTTTTCAATAACATTGAACGTGAATACTGAAGGTAGCTGATATTTTTCGCTGTATATGATAAACTATTTAAATAACTTTGTTGTATTTTTAAACCGAAGCTGTTATTTCATAAGGTTATCTAATAAATAACTAATTCTTTACAACAAGTAAAACACGTTGTCGGAAACAGTGTACTAGAAATACACTTACGTTTTCATTGTAATGTATTAAAATTCATCAGGAATGCTGACAAGTTTTTACGAAGCAACAAATTATACATGACAGCTAGTTATCTCATTAAACTATAGACTGATATCGTCTCAGCTTTGATAATAGAATTGCAAACAGAAATTTAAAAAATTAATTAATTATTACTCAAATATTTTGTCCTAGCTTTTTAAAATTCGAAATGTTCAGCCAAAAACTAAAGAAATTTTTCGTATTTTGTTATCCTTTTAGATCAATTGTAATCTTATCAAAGCTACATATATTTGAGGGGTTATGGATAAATGACATCTCGGGCAACGTCGAGAACCCAGATATATAAGACAAGCAGTCAAATAGAAATTAAATAAAATACAATAAGTGATAACATTCATATAAATCAAAATTATCAGTAAAAGAATATATTTATCTATGATATTAATCACTAATTTAAAATTAAATGGTGCTACTCACCACAAACGAGATAAAAAATTGAAATATACAGACTAACACACCGCCCCCACTGAAATCATTCACTGAGCTGCAGCGACATTTTCCCCGTCGTTGGCGTCTTATAGTAAACTCAAGTGTTACGTGAATGGTCAGAACAATGAGGACAATCGTCCAATTACAACCACGAGAGATCAATCAGAGTTAAATACTTTTTTGGGCCAATCCGGACTTGACCCTAAAATCCACCATTAGTCAGAGAAACGGAAGGGAAGGTGGACATTCGAGAATATTCCAAATACATTTTCAGCGCCATTGAAGGGTTGAATGAGGTTTATTAATACACACTGGGTGAAAATGTAAAGGGAAAATAAGTATATAAATAATAATCATTCACTGATATGCAGCGACATTTTCCTCCGTATTTTCATGCTTGTAGTAAACTCAAGTGTTACGTGAATGGTTACGACAAGGGAGACGATTATCGTCCAATGAAAATCTCAAGAGGTAAATGGAATTGTAAACAAACAAAAAATGATTAGCCTAAAATTATAATTGAAACTTGGAGTATACTACAATAAAATTCTTGACTTCATGGTATTGAAAATTGAAATAAGCAGTTAAAATAAATTTTCCTTGTCTATTTAACCTATTTTCTACTACTGTAGCCAGTACACGCTATGAATTTACATTCGCATAAATACAATAATTAATTCACTCTCCCATTCGAGGGAAAATAATTATAATTATATTTTTTTCCAAAAGAAGTATTAACTGTAATTTTATGTTGCAAGGGAAACCTTTTCCTTACGGAATTAAAAATATAAAACTGATTCCTCATATTCACAAAGACTCATTGCTCTTCTAAGTGGCCTTGACCTGTTTTACGTCAACTTGTGTTAATTGATGAAAGGTCCTCGTTTGCTTCATTTAATCGTCCGATGAAAGTCGGAGCTAATATAAATTGCCAATTTATTTTCTAGGCGTTGCAGGTATAAATTAATGTGAAGTTAAATTATCCTAATTATATCTTGCGTTTAATTATTTGACTTCGTAATTGAGTTAATATGTATATTTAAATATCTTCGGACTGCAAAACAAACGCAATGTGAAAATTCAGTTGTATTTTAAAAATTTCAATTAATTATTTCATTACGTATATTATGATAATAAATCTTTACAATATCTGGATTTGTTCAGGATTTGATTTAATATTTTGAGAAAAGATAATCCTGTTTATCTTCAGTACCATAAAACACTGAATATTTAAACAGAGAAAAATTTATCATCTGCATTCTCCAAATTAAATTACCTACCTGATGCAGGTTTTCTAGGGTTTGTACTACAATTTTAGGTGAATGCCAGGTAGGATCCTTAAAATACAGCCCAGGGATCCTAGTTAACCCTTGGCTACCTTCCTCTACCCTTCCACCCACCCCTTTCAAATCCCTTCCTATGTTATTAAACAGGAGTTGCCGTCATGTGGATTATCCTCATGTAACCTGTTACTCTAAAAAAATACCTTCTATTCCTCAACAGTTCTCTGTTGTAACAACATCTACGCATATTGGCGTGTTCCGAAAAAGCATTCACATTCGCAAAAACTTTTAAACTTAGATAGGTTTTTTGAAAAAAAAAACAATAATAATAAATGTGTTAGCCGCCATTGTGACTAAAATTTCTGTTAATTACTTCAATGCTAATTCACCTTTTAAGACAGGCAGTCCAATATAAATTAAATAAAATACAATAAGTGATAACATTCATATAAAACATAATTATCAGTAATAGAATATATTTATGAATGATATTAAACACTAATTTAAAATTAAATGGTGCTACTCACCATAAACGAGATAAAAAAAATTGAAATATACAGAATAACACACCGTCTCCGCTAAAATATTACAAACTCATAAAATAGGGATATTGTATTTATTCAAGAAGTAACTATAAATACCAAAATAAACATGGCAGATGTCTCCAGGGAATATTTTTTAATATTATTTTATTTATGTAAGATTTAAGAGAAGGAGCACCTCCCACGCAACTGTACTCGAGGTTAAGAATAATAAATCCTTAAGGAAAATAATAATAAATTTTTAAGAGATGTATTTTAAAAATAATAAGTAAAGCTATTTGAAAATTATTTGCATTTTCAGATGTGTTATTTTTATAATTATCAATACGAATACGTTGATGTTTTTATATGTGCACAATAGAAATGGACACTATTTCCACAATTTTCAAGTATTTTCATGCTATATTCAACAAGTACGATATCCAGGTAACTTATTTAAGTTTGACATAGAGTCTCTGATATAATGTCATTATGTATCCATTTAGCTAGAAATTGCTTGGTTCTTTTCGCTATGTGTATTACCTCAGTCCATTTAACGTTTTCTGATGTTGGTTACAGCTACCAAAAACTAGAATAAATACATCTTTCCTACACAAAATACTTCAAATACAATCGCCATGTGACTACTAGCGACATATCTCTTTATGACCAGGCAGAATCCAAACTACCGTCGCATGTGTCTGGAAGGATTACGCTATAAGGATCGAAAACAGTTTTGAAAGAGCATATTTACCACGCGCAGTGAAATCATATCCAATCTAATTTTGGACTAACTCTTTCAAGTTTTATTAATCAACCTTTTACATTAGAAAAGAGAATAAAATCGTCAGCAGTGATACACATCTGGATCGGGCGAGTCGCCCTAGTAACTGGAGCTTTCTAGACGATGAATAACAACCCACAATTACAGAGAAGGCCAATGGCAATCTGCAGTTGGCAATTTAGCTTCCTTAACTATCTCCAGGGCAGCAGGCGAGCGTTGGCGTGCACCACAGGCCATTTTGAACACAAAGTGCCGGAAATTTTAAATTAAATCACATGCCACAAAGGAACAACTATGTTCTGTCGGTTAGCAAATTCAATATAAAACAAAAAGTATGAAAATCGGCTGTACATAGTTGCCGATATTTTGCTCATCGAGCGGAACGCGCTTAAAGTAAACTTCAAAACAACATGAGTACGATAAACGTCAAATTTTCAGGCTACGATAGTAATTTCCTTGCTGTACAAAGTTAAAAAACTACATAATGCATTTTAGTTTCATATTTATTACTGTGAATTTTAAATTCACGAATTAAAGTAACACTAATTAAAGCACTGATATAGTTTTAATATATGTATAGAGGTGTATGGAACATATTTTTAAATTTAATTCAGCAAAATTGAGCGATGGTAAGAGTTACGATGTAAATAGAACAAGAAGCTACTGGAAAAATTTGCGTTCAGGGCTTTCCGAAAAACGTATCCCGTTTTAAGGCATCATCAGGGCCACCCTGAGCTTGTTCTTGACGAACAATGATGCAGCGATATAAACATAAAATAATACTTAATTAAGCTTGAAAGTAAGGAAATAATTTAATAATGTGTTACTGCATACTTTCCTATCGTAGAGATATATTTTCAGGTAGAATTGATCTTTCGTTATCAGATAATGTTGATATGATTCATACAGACGCAGACGCTAACTTAATTATTAATTAACCACCAATTGGACACATTGAAAAATAATTTGTTAATGTTAAGTGAAATAAATTTAATTTCAATGATAAAATGAAAAACTTTACGTCTGATTGAAAATAATGAATAAGAAATATAGCCAATACAGACAACAAAAGGGGTAATATAAATACCACACAACGTTTCTTGGATCCTTGTTCCTTTCGTCAGGTGCTAAGAAGAGCCTAAAGAAACACAACTGCACTGGCCAGTTGACAACACTCAAAGGCGACGAAAACGCAACGACAATGGGAGAGCCGACGGGTTAGCGTAATAATAAGGGCACAACGGCAATGGGAAAACAAAGGTTTAGCGTAATAATAAGGGATCATAGCAATTATTGAGTTTAATAGTGTCTGTTTGTACATTAATAGCTGTGATGTTGGATTTAATGTGAAGCATCTCTGAAATGAGTCTGGAATTGTACCTGGTGCGAATGGCTAAAATCTTAGCATTTTGCCAATCGAATGTACGTTTAGAACTGTTTATATGTTTGGATACTGCAGATTTTTTTAACAATGCGAAGTTTGATATTAGATATATGTTTTTTGATACGTGTATTAAGGGAACGTTTTGTTTGCCCCGTGTAGCAGGAATTACAATTAGATCAAGTGAATTATTAAACAACAGAATGTTTTCTGTAGGTGTCAAGCGGGTCCTTGCGTTTTTAATCAAGTAGGAAAGAGTATTAGTGGATCTCTAGAAATTTGTAATAAGGTAATAAGGGACAAGGATTTATATTACCCCTTTTATGTCTGTATTGGCTATCTTTATTATTATTCATGAATTTCAATGAGTTCAAAACATGGTAAAATTATAATTAAATTAGAATATTTATAATGTAAATTAATTTTTAATATTTTCTGAAGGGTAATTGAAGTACTTTTCTTTCTATAAGCAAGTAATTAATGTCTAAAATGTTTAATTTCTGAAGCTAATTTTGACAGAAATTGATTCTTTGTTGCTCTCCGGAATTGCCGTTGTTTCAGCAATTAGGTTTTTCTATTTTATTTTGTCATACTGAATTTGCAAGTCAATCAAATTAATGGTGCCCTCGCATGGAGTGAATGAACGATCTGTAAATGACTGTCACCGGGTGAAAGCATGGGACTAATCATCAGTATGAAATTCAAGATGGCAGGCTGAATGGCCCATCACTCATTCCCCCATTCAGCGAGTCCTTGCTGACAACTGACACCGCGGAATCAGCCGCGTGTCCTACACGGTCGGTTCTGTTCGACATACGTGTATTTTAATACACGCTTTACTGAACGCTCGTTTTGCCTCCGCCTCCGCTCATTAGCCTGATAAATGGTCATATATAAATGCGATAAAGCAGCTATCCTGACGGTTTATTGTTTCGGGCACGTCTATGCTCCACAAAACGACCGAATTCTTTGGCGGGAATGATTAATGGTGGCTTTGAATTGAAACACTCTACTTCGAAACTCTGACCCACATCACGCCCATTAGGAAAAGCTCCGCATCCATTTTTTTTCTGAAGGCTGTCATTGTAGGAAGCGGTCGTTAATAGTAGCAGGGAAAGGGTTGTTGGGTGTTCCCGAACAGATTAAACTGCCCTTCAAAAGCGTGTTGGAGGAAGACTTGTTATTTGCTCTGCTTAACTCTGGATTATGACAAGAAGTGCATGCCGTAGTCCTAATTTATAATAGCTTCCACCAGCGCAGAGAAGGTTTCGGGCCGAACAAAAAAGGTATTTGAGCGGGGTGCTGTTAGAACAAACTGGTGGAAGGCGGTGTCTGAATCACCTCTAGGCTGTAAATATGAATGGCTCGTTTTGAAGGGAGCCTTGTTCGCCGTTGGCGTAACAGAGAACGTTCCAGTGCTAAATACAAAGGCGAGCTTTTGCCTATCAGCACTCTGTTGTCAGCGTTGCTTTGTCTCGCTAATGTGTCCTTCTCCCTCAAGTCACTTCTCGTCGGCCGAGGCAAGAAACCTCAATTACATCTGCAACAGTTACGTCTCTCTGAGTGCTCAACTTCTTTTCCTTCCATTCCAGAAACTCAATAGCTTTTACAGCCCCAGGACCGACGCAAAATTCTCCAACATTTCCGACAACGCCCACGTCCAAACGCATTAACTGGAATGTAACTGAATGTTTTAAGTTGTGTTCTGAATTTCGATGTACGTGAACTTTAGTCAATACGTGAAATATAAATTTACTATTGAAAAGGTTGCTGACAATGGAGTTGAAATAATTAGTAAATATATTAAATTGTCTATAGAACATGAAGTTATAAGGATGGAAGTTTCGAATCACCGTGTTCTGGTGAAAAATATTGGATTCAGAAATGTGATACTCCTACGGAAATTCTTTTACAAAATTCTGGGTATTCCAGAGAGTCGGCCGTCTAATCCTTCGGACTTTTTATGAGCGTTTGGACACTAATCCATTTTTTTACCCTGAAGACGAACGCAGCTTTGCATGTAGTTCATCAAAGCTTTTAATATTTCTCTTTATACATCGCCACAATTTTTTTTAAATCAATGGTTTTCCTTCAACTAACTCCAATATTAACACTGTAATTATACTTTTAAATTAATTTGCTTGTTAACAGTTGCAATTATACCTAGTAATTTTTTTTCTACAAATTTCACGTATAAAAATCAAATTTATTCGTTAAGATAGATAGATAGATTTATTCACCATTAGCCCTCTAATGAGGAAATAGGATTCGTCTAAAATGTACAGTAGATAAATTACATATAAACAGAATTAATATTAACAGTAATAATTAATAAATTATTACAATTTGTAACACTAAATTACAAAGTAAAATAAATGTAATTGCAACGTAAAAATTTTTATTTTTAACTTTTATAACACCATTGTTATTTAAAACGCATTTGTACATGATAATAAATTATATTTCAATATTCTTTCCTGACGTATACACATTCAAACTATTCCGCTTTTTCTGAGGTACGTAGGAAGGCTATTTATTGGTTGGAATGATTTCTTGTTAATATGTACCTTGCGGCTGAGAAAAATGAGAGAGTGTGGCGTCCAATCACACCGTTAATCTCTCCACATCCATGGACCACTTGTAATACGATTTCCGCATGCAACCCGCTTTCCATCCACTAAACGTTCGTTGCATTAAGGAATAACGACTGGGAGACGTGTGACAATATGTGGAAAATAAAAATATTGAGTTAAATAAAATTAGGAGCAACTGAAGTTGTTTGTTCCATCATTCTTCCTTTGTTAATTATCTGGTTTCTCAAATTCCGTTTCTTAAATTATAAATCACTAATTGTTTGCTTTCAATTTTTTTATATTAATAGGCGCGGTTCATCACTTCCAATCAATCGATTAGTTTCCCGCATTGCAGGAAAAGTGATAAGGTGCACGTACGTCGATGTTTTTTAATGATTCAGAGTGGACAGAATCGGTTTACGATGTTCCATTTCGTTTTTCCGATGGTAAGATAGTTTTTAAGAAATCCATTCATTCGTCCTTCTGGATTTCACTGCTCATTGGTCTATTATCTATATTTATGACGTTCGTCAGATGGCTTTAATGGCCTTTCCCCTTTCCTCGTATTTTTTACACTGGGCGTTCCTCCAGCTTCTTACCGACAGGATCTACGACATTTCTGCAAAAGAAAGTTGCTGTAAGACGATGCCGTCCTTAAAATATTTGTGGTTTCTAGAAGTGAGATCATAGTAATGCACTAATATTTACACAAATCTTGCTTCTCGGTTACTGAAATTTAATATTGCCCGTATTATATTATTTCCTCAGTGACACTACAAAAAACATTCACGTTTGAATCAAGTACTGACTTCATGGAATCAGACGTGGAATCTTAAGTCAAAGATTAATGTATACTGACTTCAATATCAAATTAAATGTATCTACTGAGATACAGTTATTTATTATAACTTGAGTGAACCGTAGATTGATAGTAAAAATGGTGTCATTATTCCTTAAGTGCTAGTACATTACAGTTAAACACATTGAAATAATATGAAAATAAAATATTTATTCTATAAAAGAAAGATTATTAACCAGTGTTAACGGGATAATATTTTATAAAATATTATTTATGTATATAAAATATATTTATTATTGGCATATCTAGAGAACAATTACAATAAAAATATAAAGAATAAGCACAATCTAACAATGTCCATTTTTTTATTTGATTATCATAGAAAAATTACCAATAATTGCAAAATAGAGGCTTTAAGAGAAATTTCTCAATAAGGTTAATGTTTCAGAAAACTTACTATAATATTGACGTACGGAGATTTTTCGAGCAATGATGGTGCAGTATATACAAAGGATTCTCCAATATTTTCTTGACCTTGAGTCTTACTGCATTATAGAGGAACATTATTATCAATTAAATAATTTTTACAAGATTTATTTCATGCGAAATTACAGTAAGTTCTACAGTAAGACATTAAAAACAGTCTAGCACAAAATCACCAGACATTTATTCTTTTAAATCATACAACTGTGGCTTCTAGTAGCTTCGGTAGTTCCCTCGTGGTTGCAAGAGATCCCTAAAGATTTTCCCATTTATCTTTTAGTTCCGAAACACTTTCCGAGCATGGAGTTTCCGTGTAGCATTTCGCGTCCCAGATGATTTCCAAAGTCAACACTGGCCTTTGGAACTACTTCCAAAGCTAACAATATTTTTGCTACTTGTTTGGAAACACACGAGGGTACAATATATTATTTTAATTTCTATTTAGAAAGTCAGTGTAAATTTAACCACGAATTCCGGTCAGTATATACTTTTAAATACTAAGTAAATCTGACTGTAATTTGAGGCAATATTATGACAACAAAAATAGTTATATCTGTTTCTACTATCGATAACTAAATATTAGTTGATAATTACGAACGTTGTACATCAAACACGTATGCGAAAATCAAAACACGAATTTGGGATAGAATCAGAGTTCGCTCTAACCGAGAAATAACTTTAAATGTCAATGACATGCAATTTTTATTTAAGAATTTTTTGCTGTATTGTTATATTATTGATTTTATAATGCAATCTTTTGAAAACTAATAAATTTTATTAACTTTACAACAACATTTTTACATCAAACATTTTTGAACATATGTATACCCTTAGTATAGTTACACAATTATTATTTTTGTTATTTTTACTACATAGTTCTTTTAGTTATGTTGGATAGGGAAGTTTGTTTTTCCCTATTTTTAGTATTTTTATTTTAACTTCAAATTGTTTACAATTGTAGCATCCAATAATTATATTACAATTTTATGAAAAAACGGATCATATTTCCTCATAAGAGGACTAATGGAATAAAATAAATCAAATCAAAAATTAAATGAATGCATATTATTGCTGTTTACTTAACATACTTTATTTATCAAAAAGGTTAAACTTATAAATCTTGATTGGTTGTGAAATTTTGACATATGGAAACATAGCCATATTTTTCCAAATATGTTTATTTGCATAATACGAAAATTTCAGGGTATTAAATTTTTGGATTATAAATTAAAGTAAAGACGGAGAAAGAATCCAACGTTATAAAAGTGAAAGATGACTGTTTGAATATTTGAAATTTAAATTTTTGAAAATTTACCATTGTGTGTTTGTATTGTCAATTTTTCCCCATATAAATTTCTTATTTTACTTTCATGAAATCTTTCTATATTCTTTATTATCTTTCAGTCGATGAATCCTCTTATTGTTTTTTCGTAGCACTGCACTAATAATTGTTATATTTGTCAGAAAAATAATTTAATCTCTCATTTCGCTCTGAAAAAAATATGGGACTTTTCCTTATTATATATATTCTGTGAAGAAAAAGTTATTTAAATGGTTTTTAAGATTTGATTGCTCAAAACTATAGTAAGTTAGTTAAGTTAATGAGTTATAACAATAATTACACTTTTATGAGTAAAATTAATAGTTTCAAAAAAGCTTTCACAGGTTTTTGGGGGTTGATCCTCAGACCAAAACAATCATTCGTTCTTAAGTTATTAATGACCTAATACATTATCAACTACGTAGAGAGTGTTCCATATGCCAGAATCTCACAACAAATGTTCAAAATGGCCTGAGATTTCTTCTAATCACGCATCCATTTATCGCAAACTTTCAGATACTCCACAACGGACACGAACGGTTTCGCAGTAGTCTCTTAATAAATTAATAATCAATAAATTATTACAATTCGTAACACGAAATTATAAAGGAAATTGTCTCTGCATTAGAAATGCTTCTGCATAAATCACTTGTTTTAAATAGTTCGACGAATGAAAATTAAAAAAAACAATGCCGATGCCTGTCTTGAATAAACAATTTCCTTCTTTTATTTGAACAACCTGAAATTGGTCTGCTGGAGTATTCAGAATACAGTCTCAGGAGGAGTTTGTAAGACCCGTTGTAAGTACATGTCCTTCCGTTAATAACTGGGAAACGAAAATCAGACTAATGTTTATGTGAGCGTTTTATCTTGTATTTATTCGATGAAGTTGCTTTC
Source organism: Zhengitettix transpicula (assembly GCA_037074705.1). NCBI lineage: Eukaryota > Metazoa > Arthropoda > Insecta > Orthoptera > Tetrigidae > Zhengitettix > Zhengitettix transpicula. The sequence goes on along the minus strand of CM073592.1, from coordinate 40,336,251 downwards.
ATCAAAGTTTTTTTAAAGCACCCTGTATAAACCGAATTCGTGAACGCTTATTGAAGCACAGATCATTAAATGGAAAAACTAAACTGCAGTTGGCAGATTAAATTGTTATAAGTCTTTGAAAGCGATATCCGTGTAGGTTCCTCAAAGAACTTCATACTAACTTGTAAATAGGAATATTAAAAATACGATCCAGTGAATATTAGATGTTCTTCACAGTAGGAAATATTCTAGCAACGTCGCCAGTAATCCTTGTTCTTTGGAAACGTCTTTTTTTGAAGATTTAATGTATGACGATTAAAACAATCCTTTCAAAAATACTTTTACATTATTTCGAAGAGGAAAGTTGTTGGGTGACCTCTTTTCCGTAAAAGTGTTTGGAACCGTACTAAGCTTCACAAATGGAGTAACGCGCGGGATTCTGGGAGTAAGCCCGCCTTAAGCAGCAAAGTTGGCGAAGATCGGGGCTTGATCGGAGCGCGATGTCGTTATGGCGTTTCATTAGCAAAACATTACCGTTAGTTTAATGGACAGTTAGAAACCGTTATTATGGATCGGGACGCTATAAGCGGATAACGACTCGGTGCTAATCTTTTCGCATTGTGAAGGCGGCCGGGGAACTTTCAAGAAAATTGGCTGCGACGTCGTGTTTGGATCGGCGGGAGAGACCCCGAATCTCATTGCACCTTGGCGAAACGACATTAGCGTTGTGACGTGATTAGTCTGAGGGCCTTATCATCAGCACAAATGGAGACCGAGATTGCCATTTACATGTATTAATGCGCGAGTAGGTCGATGTTTCCATGGAAACCACGCCGTCTCTGTGGACGATATAAACATTTATGTTTTTAACCCCCTCTCTTTCACTAGAACTCTATTTATCATTCCTTTATAACGAACATTAGTTTTTTTTTGAGATGAAGCCTCGATCGTATTGCCAAAGTTACATAATGATCTGATTTGTTTTAACGTGAAAATGTAGGTTGATATTGTGCAAACATTTAGTGTCTGGTAATTATTAATTATTATTCATGATTCAATGATTCGGCAAAAAGATGTGTCCGCTCCAGAAATAATATCGTAAACCACGAAATCAAAGTCCTCGTTATACATGAGGGGAAACCACGTAGTGCTGGGATTCTTAATTAAATTCTCGTGACAAAACTATAAACCAATTTTGAAACTAGCTGAAGTTCATGTGGCTTTCTTTATGATTTTAAATTATAATAATCTTTTCTTGCGTCAGGTCAAGAGAACATGCTATTATCACACATAATTTTTTTAAATTAATTCCTTAACTTAATTGAGACAACAAATTTTAATTCGAACTCTAATGTACTTATTTTCAGCCTGTTTAATCCTAAATTAATATTATCTACCAAATGACAAAAAATATTTTTAAATTCACTAAATAAAAGATTTTTAATTTTCAGTTATTGATTCGATTACCTTTTTTTTCACCAAAGATAATTACTGGTTTTAATTTCATCAGTAATGATAAACTAATCAACAATATAAAATAGAGTAAACAGTTGTTTATACGTAGTGGTCGTGTTGCAGTGATTTGAGAAGCAGCGAAGATATTTTTTAAAAATCAAAATAATTTCGTTAAGAAATTTTTCAATTTTTTTAAATGTAAGTTTAAAGAGATTCTTAACGAAATATCCTGTTTTTCCATTCTAAGGGTTGTGGACATTCGTCATTACTGATTAGAAAAACTTTCATACTTTGAATTTAGATTACATGGTCATAGTTTGTGGTGATATTAGTTCATATTTCCAATTTATGTTTGCTTGAACATCTTAGTCGCATAGGCAAGTATGAAGATTCTGTCTCAGAGATTAAACGGTAAATCATTTAAGTAGAAAACAGAATACTTGAACTGTCAGTATAAAGTACGACTGTGCTACTTCATTGAGACTATTTTCAGTTAACATTTTTGTTTAATGTATTGTCTTGATTATGTTTGATTGTAATAAAAAATCGATTTAAATTGGTCACTTTGCTTGTGCGGTGTGTCGTTCTCACGGCTATTACGTTTCTTCAATCACCTGACGAAAACAACAAGGATTGCAGAATCGTTGCGTGGTAATTATTCAACACTTATTTTTCCGGTATTTGGCTACATATTTATCAAATTAGTATAGTTTTATCGAAGACGTATTTTAAAAAATCCGTAGTCAAAATAATTTTCTATTATAATTAACGATGTGTGAACTACAGTTGTATTAAGACGACTTTACAGTAATACTAATAATTTATTTAATAAATATACAAATAGCTCTGTTTTTAAAGTAATCCAGCATAGGAAGGGATTTTAAAGGGGGGATGCGGAAGGGTAGAGGAATGTAGCCAAGGGTTAATTAAATATTTTACACATTTTGAATCAACAGAAAGTTCCAACCAAACAAATTCAGTTTTATTCTCGGAGCTTGCATGTACAATTTATATACATGAAAGTAAAAATATGGAAATACATCATGTATATTCAGTGAAGATATTTGAGGTGACGCAGCTGGAACACCCTAAACAATTCACAATTTTTCACTCGATGACAAAGGTTTCATGAAATTACACTTGACAATTGTGTTTTCCCTTAACTACGAGCGAGTATTTGTGGAAGAGAGTTTAGAACGTACGTATGTACGTTGTTTAAAATTTTATAACAACTACTGGTTTGTATACATACGTTAATTTACACTTGACTCAAGTGAAAGCACTGCTGATTTCTAGTGTGTTTGATCTCAACTAATATGCGTAACATGCTAAATTACTGTTGTGAACTTTCTTTTAAAGGAGAATGTATTCAGATATAGGCCTTGAAAATATATGTGTAATTATAATTTATAAAGTGACAAATCCTCGTTATACCTCTGTTTCGATGTTGTTAAAATTATGATCATCGTTTGTCATCATCTTCTAAATAAAACTAAAACCATGCAATTATCAGCCAATCACTTGTTCTTATATTTTTCCTAAAAATTTATCTACTATTTTAGAGACTGAAGTGAGAGTCGAAATCAATTTAAAAATTATTATTTTATTTTGTCGTTTTCGTAACAACGGACAAGAAAATCTGCACTTATTTTGTCCATACGACGTTACGTGGTACGTGAGATTTACCTTATAATGATCTTTCATAATATACATCCATAAAATCATTATAATTTTTAATAATTGTGTAAGAACAGTGAAGCTATGCAGTATTTAAGGTAACGATCGCCGTGAAAAAATATTTTCTCACTCAGTTCATTACTAAAAAATCATTATTAAATTAAACATGAATATGTCCCATTTGTGCATGAAGCCGTGTGAAACGTGACCATGCCCGAGACATGCAACGCGTCACCATAGTACATTTACTCGAATTTGCGACAACGATGTATAAAAATACAAATATAACCAATTATATGAGTCATCAGTTAGATAAATTAACGGCACGTCTTCTTCTTGCAATATTTATTGTGAAATTCGATTATCAGTGATATATTTACCTAGCCAAGTAAAAATAAAATAAAACAGATTCAATGATTCAGGCTTCACTTTATATATATTATCTAAATGTAAATTAAATATTTGTATTACAATTTGTGTAAGAGTGTGTGTATTTGTAGTGAATATTTTAGCGGTTGCAGCTGAAGCGTGTTTTGATGCGGTAAAGTGAAGACGACAGAATCATTTCGAATTAACACGCACGAACCAGTTTTCTGGTCGGCTACGGCGGATATAAGAAGGTTCAGAACGGGACCTCTCTCTTCACAGGAGAGCGAAAATAGTGAAAGGAGAAGATGATGGGGCAGCAAGTGAAGCGTGGCCTTCAGAGAAACCGGTGATAAAATGGCTGGCCCAAGGTGTCTCTGCTAATTCGACGACTCTCCGAAACTTGCTAACCCACACGAATACCTGTGAAACTACCTACGATGACTGTTCTATTTCTTCTAACGAGCCCAAAATTTTTTATATTATTTTGACTTAACGTTAAACTTGTTTATTTAAATAAAAACTAGGGACAAATGCAATACATATTTAAGATATCTTAAATATATTTATCCTTCAGTAACGTATCCGAATAAAAATTATTCTTTTATTCTAGCTTATCACTTTATATATATATATACAAATACATTGTAGGATCGCTTCAGGTTTAATAATTTTGTCAAAATTTTTTATATAATATTAACATAATTTTTAATTTAATAATTTTTATATTAATAACGCATATCAATTTATAGGCAAACTAATAATATATGCAGATTAATTGTATAAAAAGTAGGCCTAACTAATTAACAGACACAATTCAGTCATAAAATAAATTTCATACAACGTTTCGACAATCCTTGTTTCCTTCGGCCAGGTGATTTAAATTCACAAGAACGAAACGCCGACGAAACCATAAATTCTCTTTAGGCTCTCGAGACTCGCCTGACGAAAGAAACTAGGTTTACATAAACGGTGTATTGTACTTATTTCATCAATTATTTTTGTCTGTCAATTAAATGTTTATTTTTCTTAATTATTTTCTCTTAAGTATGTGAAAATAATGAGTCGTATGTACTTAACTAGGACCAATAATTTCAGAATTTGTCCACAGAAGTAAATTCATATTCACGTAGTTTGGAGTAATTAAATGATTAGTTCCTACGATTATATTCTTTAATAAAATTTTTATAAATCTATGATTATAAAATTTAGATGTATAGAAGCACCTAAAACCGCTTAGCCTCGAGGAATGAAATTTAGAAATATATAATTTCTGTGTTTTTACCCAATGAGCTTTAGTGATGAAGTAATTTTAAAAAACGACTTAATAAAACGCGGCGCGAATTTTTTTTATCATTATAAATTTACAATTAGAGATAATTGTACCGAAAATTCAAATATACATTCTCCTCTTTTATTAATGATTATTTACAAAAAGTTAAAATTAATTTCTATCTATGAGATACCAAAAACGTATGAAAAACTGATATTAATGTAATTCGTGTGTAGCTACGATGTGGTTAATATTAAGATCAGGTTTTAATGCGTGTACGTGACACGAGGAACTAGGGAGTGTTCCGGGTCATGGCATACAGCTTTCAGAAAAGTTTTGGCTCCCCACAGAGAATGGAGAACGAGCTAACTTCTTTGGGACGTTTGCTCGTATTCCGATCGACGCAGCCTTTCCCCTTTATTGTTGGCTCTTTGTTGCGAATACTACCCAACACAATGGTAACTTTCTCCGGCTTTACTTGGTAGAAGTCCTTTTTGAAAGTTTTCAAGATTTATTTACTGTGAAACTTAATCACTCGATGCAGTAGGTACTCCATTGGACCATAAATTTGGATCTACATCGTGTTGTACTGATGTAAGGCTGGCGGAAAAGGATTGTATGAATTCCTGGATCTCATGCATCAAGTCACATAAAATATTTAAAGCTGAGGAACCGTAAGAAATGGAATAAGTTGCCCAAACCTACATAACAAATACCCAGAAAATGCTTAATAAACTCATATTTATACATCCTTAAGTGGATATAGCGTACATTTACCCATCAACGATAAATAATTTATATTAGAAAAATTGTACCTCATATTGTAGGCATCACATCTCAAGCATTGTACTTATGAAGAAATCTTATAATTATAGACCCACTGAAATAATATAAATTTTAAATGTTCATTTATAATTTGAAATAAATTGTATTTTTCGAAAAGAACTGTACCATTTTAAAAGTTATGGTTTGCATCAGAAATGGGGGAAAACTGAAAAAAAAAACATTTACTAGACTTTCTCGAAGGAAGCTTTTCTCGTTAAATTACTGGTTTTGATATAGTCCAATAAATTTTATATGGTCCTTATATTCTTCTATAAAACTTGAAGCGAAAATTAAACATGAGGTATTTTAGTATTTCTGAAGTATTGTTAACCATTGCGAATGGAAAGTTATTTAGTTTTGCCTTGAGTCATTTATAAAAAAAGTCAATATTGAATAAAGTCGCATGCTGAAACCATATGTAACAAAATTATTATGAAATAATGTAACAATGTAACAGGCGTATATCACAGCAAACGTAGAACCCACGGGGTTCTTTCTGGTATGGAAAGAGGTCTTTACTCCATCTTTGTGTGTGTATATGCTGTGACATGCTTGTCACAATCAGAGCTGAATTTTTGTTGCGTGCGGAGTTCACAGTGGCGTAGGTCGGCCGTATGTTTGTCGAAAGATGGTCACTTCTGAGGGAGCTTAGTCTGTCAAAATAGGCAACAGACATCTTGTTCTTCATTTTCATTCGGTTTAATATCATTATTATTATTATGAGTAGGTTCTTAAATTTGTGCAAGATGAAAAAAACCATACAATTTGCCTTATTTGGCTGCTCCAGGCTGTAAGTATTAAAATCATCATATAGTAATTAATTTGGTTCCTTCGTCGAATTACAAGTAAGGTCAAGATCTGATATTATAAGAAACTAATGTTAGGGATTTTTTATTCCTATAGTACTATTAAAGTAAAAATATTTATTTATGTTACGACAATGCCTTCTTCATTTGCAACCTGAATATCAAAGAGCGACATAAATAATATGAATGTTTGTATTTAATAACCTACTGTTGGGCAAATAGCAATGATATTGCAAGTTTATGGACGTGACTGGATGAAGTGATGTTTATTTTATGGAAACTTCAACGTCAAGATGCTGACTTGGCACAGATCTCATGCGACGCCCAGGTATCGTAAAATAAATTCAGTGCAATTAAGTGGAATGAGTTTCGCGTTCCTTATTTCAAGTGCAATGAAACTAGGCGGAACCAAACGCGCCTTTCTCTTATGACTCAGGGAAAGGTTAGTTTGTTTTCTCTGCGTGTCACCGTAGTTTGATCACATTCCAGTAGCTTTTAGATTCTTGGAACATCGATTGAGTGTCTGTCTGGCGAACATCAATAAAAGAGCGGTTGAAGAAGAAATGATTAACCTTGTAGTACACGTATTGACCCCATCAAATTGTAGTAAATCGGTTTTCCCCGAAGGGAAAATAAGAAAATGAAAGATAAATAAAGAAATAGCTCTGACTTAGCCTCTGTTTTAAATTAATTTCTATTGAAAATTATAAATTAATTTTTATTGATAATTACATGCAATTTTAATTCAGCCCCTCAGTGTTTGTTTCCAATTCAAAAAAATGGAGCATGTATCCAAAATTTGGTCAAATTACTCCACGAGTTTAAATTTGTATGCGTAACATGGAAACATACACACATACATACAAACATCCAATTATTTGCAATTATTATTTACAAGATTAGTTTGTACCAATTCAGAAGAAACCTAAATTGACAAATTGTTTTGTAAGATGTCGACTTGCCTTAGTCTATTCAACACTACGCTCCTTCTACTATTATTTAATATTCTCATCGTAATTAAATTTATTAATTTCAGTTCAACTATATATTTTCTATCGTAACAGTCGATTCCTCCATATTTTTAAATATATTTTTTTACCATGCCACAAATAAATAATAAAAGGCGACGAAGCTGACGACTTTCCTGTTGTCCAGGGAATAATGTTTGTAAAACTGCTCCTTTAATTGTGTTGCCAAGACCACAATGAATATAAAAGTAACTCATTAATTACTCCAACTGTAACTGAATCATATTACCGGTAATTTTTGCTCCGCCTAAAGACAGGCTTCACGGTGTTACAAATTCATGCCACGTGCCCACACGTCATCTTTAAATTGAACCGTGCGTATTTATTTGAACAATACATGATGTATTTATGAGTTAAGTTTATAGATGCAATTAACAAAACAAATGAAGCTTAATTATAGAGCAGTTTTCTGTTCAGCAGGTTTAAAATAATGAGCAACTATTGAAAATTGTTATGCAGAAATAAAAATTATGATATGTCCATGTAATTATTATTAACGAAAATGGCACGAATACTGAATTGAAACAAAACAAGAAAATTATTACAATAAAGTAACTTTAATAATAATGTTGAACTGATTGACGTTAACGGACAATCATTGAAAGGTTTTTACATACATATTCTTTTCCTTAGAACTTCATACGGACCGACTGTTTCTTAAACAAGTTCTTTTTATGTAAATGATCAAGAAATTTCAGTGAATTTTCTTGAATACCACAAACGTTTAAAATACTCCTGTAATTAATATGGTTGTTAATAAGTAATCGTGTTCTTGTTTTCTAATTTCCTTGCATGAAATTAAGCAGTGAACTTGTTTAGGAATAATTATTTCTTCTAGATTTTAGGAAATCCTCAATTTATGTTTTAAAGTATTGCAATAAAAAGTATAAAAATTATATTAACGAATTAACTACAAGAATAGTTTTGTTAACTAAAAAATTTCTCGCAACAAAGAGCTCAAAATAAAATCCAAGGACATATTAGAAATGATTTCCTGAAGCTGTGAATTATTTATTTTACTTTACTATTTTTTGGAATATCTTTAATTTAAAAGTAAAATTTTTAATTACGAGGGCAATAGTTGTATCATAAATTGTGTAACCACACAAGTAGATAAATAAGGAGAAGTTGATGCGAAGTTAACAGGAAAGGAGAAGAAAATGATAGGAAACAGATGCAGTTCTATGTTACAAACAATGTTTCATTCTACGGGACAAAATTTATATACATAAAATTATTTTTATAGTGTGACAATAGATATACAGAGTTTAGGAGCTAATTTGACTTATAATCGACTGAAAACAGTTTGAAAATTGAAGCGCTTCCAATTGAGAAGCAGTTCCTTACTATCTTTTGCTTACTGTCCGTAAAATGTAATTCACTACGAGGGCAGCATAATGACACTCTTTCTAATTAATTTAAATGGAGCCCCTTCTCCTCAGTTGCGCCCGACAGAAAACTCGTTCTGAATAACAATGAGACTTCGAAGGCAAGAAGTTCGCGCTAATTCCGCCGGTGCCGTGGCGGACTGCTTTCGATTTAATTATGACAACATGTGCTGTGTCGCTTGTCACCTTCACGCCGCATTGTGTTATAGATGAGGTCCATTTCTTGCGTCCTCCTTCCGTCTTTCCCCTGAGAAGTTGAAGAGAACGTCCCGTCAAACTCAAGTAGAGTGAAACGTGTTATCAGCACAGCCGTCTTGCCGAGTTACGTTAAGTAACGCAAGTCTGCCTGAGTTTTCGATCATATCGGGATACTCCCTTCGAAACGCAGTGCTGCCTATTGTAAAAATAGTTGAATAATAAATCACGATCACGAGCTAGTAGCTGAGTGAAAGTACCCTTATGAAATGCTTCAGTAAAAAAACATAAACATATTTAATACTAATTTCCTTTCATATTTCTATTGTTTTATAGAAAGTATAAAAAGTAACAATCACGATTTGTAGCATATGAACAACCGTTAATCAGTCCTGTAACACGTAAAACTGTATAGTGTCTGTCTTTATGAAACTCTAATAACACGAATAAGTGGAGTATCATAAAATATAAGTGAAAAACATTAAAATAACACAGCACTATTAACTGTAGCCTATAACAAATTAAAATCATATATAAAACGTTATCCGTAAATTACAAAAATAATTTTAACATTTTCAGTTTGGTAATAGAAAATGTTATCAAATATTATTTGCTAGGTTTGGGCTGTCACAATTCTATTATCTTTTCCAACAAGACAAGGCGTAAAGAATACTCGCGGATTAAAAGTCATGGAAATTACGATAAGCGACAATATTATATTTAATATCCATTCAGTTGATTTATATAATAACACTTTTAGTATAATGTCATACAAAATATGTTGTCTCAATAAAATAATTAAAACGAGATTAACTCTCTCAAAATTTTAATCTATCGTCAAAAACTTCCTGTGCGATTATCTGTGGTATTTGTAAGACGCAGTGTTGAGGCTCTGCCATCATTAATTTATTTCCATAATTTACTACAAAATGTAAAATTTAATTTATTCCTATTGATGAAGTTTACTCTAAATAATAAGAATATATTTCTGAGTTTTCGGCATGAACTTCTCTTTTATTTAGTAAGTGTATTTAATTTGACATTTCACATTCAAACTTATACTCTTCATATATGAACTCACAATTATGTGTTTGTTAAAAAATAAGATGCACAGTTTTCAGAAATAATATAATGGCTTATATTTCTTTCACTTATTTTATATGATAAAGTAAATTTCTGCCAACCAGATTTGGACTTGAAATTTTTATAAATTAAAGCCGAAAGCATACAACTTCATAGGATTATGAAGAGAAGCAACCGACGGATGTCAGACAAGGATAACGATACTTAGGAACCACTTTTCTTGAGATGTTGCGATGTTTCTGAGTTCGAGCTTAAAGCTTTATTACGCGTGTGGCTGCATAAAAATTGATCAACTCAGTTTCAGTGGGTGAGCAGTTGAACGTAATCGATGTTTTACGATACGCTAAATAATGTAGGATATGCTAAATTAATCTCAAAAACATTTCGTGACCTTCCGGAACGCAAATTATTAATTATTATTGAATTGATTAAATATGGATATTTCCGTACTGTATCGAAACAAAGCAGTTAGTTATTAATTGAAAAACGCAATATCGACAAAGAGAAGAAACTGCAATTATGAATAGATTTATGTTCAGTGCAAATATCAATATCTAGGACATCGTTTGGGAAAAATATTTATACCCTCAAAAAGGTATCAGATATATTTTTTTAAATATTTAGTTTATTGTCACATCAACCGACATGGTTATTAGTGACCACAATTTACATTACAAAATTACTACTACTTTTTTTTTACATTGTGATTTCATTATTTACAGGATATTGGCTGCGTCTTAGGTACAATATGGTTTACATTCTTTAATAATACAGATTGTATGAAAATCTAGTATGGCTAAATTAGATAGTATTAATCACGTTTAGGTCCGTAAGATAGTCCATGATTGGGTTAATATATTGAGGTTCGTTTAGGCATTCCTTGTAGCTGTCTGGGATTCCATAGTCTCTTCTTTTTTGTAGCGTGTACTCACACTCGTTAATTATGTGTCGGGTGGTAATTTTGGAGTTGCATTTGTCACATGCAACAGGGTTGGTTTTGGTGATTAGGTGACCGTGAGATAGTCTAGAATGATCAATTCTTAGACGGGTGAATACGGTTTGAACACGTCTGTTTAAATTGTACTGATGAGGTTGGGTTTCGTATACACTGTCCCTTATTTCGTGAAGTTTTGTCTGTTTATTAACCCATTCGTTGTTCCAGTTTTTCTTTAATTTGGCTTTTACAGCTTTGATTATGTTCTTGTGGGACACTGGCAGGGTAGATGGGTTTTGGCTGGATATTGGGCATTTAGTCGCGACATCGGCTGCTTCATTACCTGCGATTCCGATAATGGAGGGGATCCATATGTATGACAGTTGTTTACCTGATGTTATTATTGTTTAGTTTTGGGCTATGATACCAAGCGTAATGGGTTCCTTACTACATTTGTTTTTTATTTATTCGATTACGCTTATTGAGTCCGTGAAGATCTTGTATTTGTTAGAGTTTTCAATGTCGTTTAGGGCTGTTGTAATTGCATAAGATTCACAGTAAAAACTCGAAGTCATATCGTGAAGTTTATGTGTTTTTGTGGATCCCTCGAATATGTTAGCACATGCAGCACCATTATCTGTCTTAGATCCGTCGGTGTATATATGTATGTAGCCTTTATAAGTTGTAAGTATTTCACGGAAAAGGGTTTGATATATTTCTGGGCTGGTGTTATTTTTTTTATATTTGGTTTGGGTCAGGTCAATATTAGGGGTTTTTAATGTTTCTAGGGGTTCGTCGAGAGAACAAATTTGAAGGACGTTGGGAGGATTAGGGATTGTTTTCGAGAGTATGCTTTGGATCCGGAGAGATAGGGGTTTTGGGTATGAAGATTTGACGTTGTATCTGTCAAGGTAATTGCTATGGAATATAATTTTTGAAGTTGGATTCTTAGGGTTTGCTGCTACGTTGAATGCATGCGATATACATATATTTTCTGTTATATATGCCAGTGGCTCTTCGTTGGCTTCAGCTAGTATGTCGCAGATCGGGCTTGAACGAAAGGCTCCAGCTGCCAATCTAAGACACGTATTGTGTATTGGATCAATCAATTGCAGAATACTTTTCTTTGCGGAGGAGTAGATGGCAGCTCCGTAGTCCATCTTGGATCTAATAAGTGATCGGTATGTGTTAATAATTATTCTTTTATTTGCACCCAATTCTATTGCTGCAATCATTTTTATGATATTAATCCTTTTTAGGCATTCTGTTTTGACGTGTTTGATATGACATTTCCACGTGTGTTTTTCATCAATTGTGAGTCCAAGAATTTTGACTGTGTTTAATCGTTTCAGATTATTGTTACCGAGTTTTAGTTTGTATTTGTAGTTCAAGAATTCGGTGTTTCTGCTGAAGACAATAAATTCAGATTTTGTCTTGGAGAATTTGAATCCATTGTTATTTGCTTGCACAATGTATTTTAGATTAGTTTCTGTGTAGTAGAAGCGTTTCTTCCACTACATGTTATCGTAATATCATCTGCGTATAAAAACGTTTTTAGTGGTGCAGGAATATGGTGAAAGGCTTCGTTTATTGCAATTAGAAATAGTGTGACACTCAGGACAGAGCCTTGAGAGACACCATTCTGGATATGGTATTCCGAAGATAGAGTGCCCTTTATTTTGACTTTGATGGATCTGTTGGACATGAAGTTAGATATAAATTTTAGAAGTTTGCCCCGAACTCCAATATTACTCAGCAACAAAATAACTCTCTCCCTCCACACCATGTTTTTTTAAACAAGGTTTTGAGAAACTTAATGAAGCTTGAATGAAGCACCTTCAATTGCGAAACATTTTATTAGGGTGAGTCACTTGCCTTTGAACATCACAGACGTTGACCGTCCTCTCTATTTCCCTGATTAAGCACTGTGCTATTTCTTAAAACTCCCAAACATCAAGTCTGTGCTAAAATGAATCTATTTTTCAGGAGAAGAGGTAAAAAAGAAAACCGATGATTTCCTGCACAGGCTGACGGAAAGTGATGTACAGAAATGTTTTTATCAGTGAAAGAAACGTACGGAGTTTTTTTTAACTCAAATGTGGCCGTGCTCTGATTTCCATCACCAGTAATTACACTTATCTGGTGTATAAATAAATTTTCACTATCAGTATTTGTATGGTCTTGTCAACTTACGTATATAATGCCTTGATGGAGAATCATTTTTAGGTTCTGTTACAAAAAAAAGGTCTTTTGCTCAATTCTGCCTTCAAATGTTTCTAATTGTGAGTTACGAATTAAAAGCAATTCTTTCAACATTCTATTTAATTGTTAAAGTTTTTGAAACTTACTAATGTTTTCACGAAAATGTATACAACAGAAATAATGTTATGTTCTCCACACAAGGTAAAGTTAATTGCGCTTATATATTTAGGTTGAAAATTAAAGTTGGGTGACGCCAATTTGTTAACTCACGTTAACCCTTTCAATGGTGAATCTCACGTGTTGCTTTCACGTACCTACACCGTTAAGATCGATAAGCAAAAGTGAATGAGTGTTGGTAGCATGAAACTGTGTTTCCATGATTTTGTATGCAATCACTTGCTTCATCGGGTACATCAGAACATTGAACCTAAGTTAATGAACCAGCTTAAGTGTTAATATTAGACTCACAGATGCAAAAAAAAGATTAAATTGTAATAGTCATTAAATACCGTTTTAAATTTTTAAAGTTATGTGTGTATTAAATAAAAATAATAAATCGTACTGGTAGCAACTTTTATTTGAGATTTAATGATACTGCGTTTCAGTTTTAGATTATAAATTGTATTCACAATGTAAATATGAAAGTATTACTCAATATAATTGATATGCAAATGTTCAATAGTGAAGGCGATAAATTTGAAGGGTTGATTCGCACAGCATGAGCAATTACGACCAGCAGATGTGCCCAACAGGAGTAATTTATCTTCAATGACTCGACTGTTGAAGAGTGCCTGTAAATGCATTCGATAATGTTAATAAGAAATAGTTACCTTACTTAGATACTAGTTATCAATTAAACCGAAAACATCGAAATATAATTCAGAGTTAATCAGGAAATTCAGATTCACACGATTGGAAAAACAATAAATTTGCAAGTAATTTATATAATTATCATATATCTTATAGTTACGTCATTGTTTTTGCGAAAATAATAATTTTTACTTAAAAAACAAGCTAATATTACCCCTACAAAACTAACACTTTCTTAATTTAAAATTCTCTTAGAATATTTATTTTCTAGAAAAGCATACCTTGAAATGTTAAATATATATTTTATTCATGAAACTCACTAAAAATATATTGTCAGACTCATTGGTGACTAATATAAATGAAATAGTTGCAGGAAATAAATTGTCTGGTTGTAAATAATTTCAGAATAAAGTAAGCAATGCATTATACAAAGAAACTATGAAATTTGGACAGATTATTAGAAAGGTATGACGAAATAATGGTGTCGACAAACTGTATATAACCGTACACAATTATCAGAATAGCTACTTGTTTATATGAGGTATGCCAAATTTTTAAGATAATTTTTTCAAGATTGATCTAAATTGAAATCCGTTGACGTAAAATATTAAGGAAAATGAGACATATAAAACAGCAGTGCATATCTCACCGATTTAGTTATGTTTTGTCTATTGAGAGAAAAGTTCTGGAAAGTTTATCTGTATCTTCCCACTTGTGTAATTTAACAACAATTAAAACTGCACGTATAACGAGCCAATATTTATTAGGTGATAGTACGTTTGTGCATGTCTTATTTAAGAGAAGTCGCAATATACAGATATACAGATACTATGTAAAATCCAAATCCAAAATGTTGTTACCCTTCCTGAATGCAACAAGCAATACACCTTTGATAACGTTAACATATTCGATTCTTCTTCGAAAATCGGCAGAAGCGGTTATTCTAATCATATTAATGAAAATGTGAACTAATTGTTAGTAAACTCTGAGCATATAAATAAGAAAAAACTAATTTGTACAACCCAAACGAAGAAAACAAAATTATATAGTATTTAATACTTAATTTTTTCTAGTTTGGGAATATAATTGTTAATTTTAAACTAATACAGACAAATTTATATTTTGAATAACAGGGATATATACATACATGTAGTTCAACATGATATTACTCTTTAAAAATTACTATAATTAAATATGATCAAGAAAATTGAAATGAAATAATGAATAATTTCATTAAAGGGTTTCAATATAAACTAATAACAATATTTGGTAAATTTATTTGAGAATTCTTTAAGTGTATTATATTTTGTAATACATCGTTTGTACTTGATATATTTTATATTATTCTCCTAACAAATAGAATTTATTGGTCTGTAAATATTCGATACGTTATTATTTTTTTTACAAATTTATCTATTTTAAAGCCTTTTAATAGTGAAAATATCGTTAAAATATTCAAATTTCCTTGGGACAGTGTATGTATGTATTGTATTTACGTGAATAATTTATTACCTAATTTTATGTGAATTAATACTTTTTTGAATAAAATTAATACGAAATATATTTTAATGTATTGTAAAAAAATGACAGAAGTGCTGTACTAAAACTAGTTCTTTGTGATTTTCTAACTGATCTTTCCTTTCTCTTGGAGCCGATGATGTAGCGAAGACCCAGTCTAACCCTTCCAACCCTCAGCCTACTCATAAGCCAGGCGCCTCAGACAAGTGTTTTCCTTGCACTCCACGAGCCTGGAAACAGATACTTTTTGACACGCTATCCAAGTGCAATATGGACGCTCTTACTGCTACGTGTTTTTTTTTTGTGTGTGTGAGCTTCGAGGGGCGAAATTTCTAGAGAGTAAAAGGGAAGATCAGGATAAGGTTATTATTTTGGCTGCCTCTACTGGGATTCAATATTATTCAAGAGCCGTAAAATGTAAACAACTGTAGACCAAGGTATTTATGTGGACATTTTACTACTTATTACTTTATAGCTCGTGAACATAAATTCTGTTTCCGTTACACAATTTTCGTTACATTTGTACTGGTTAGTATACTCACTTGCATACGGAAATCAGGTTACATAACATATTACACCTCTAATATTAACCACAAACCATTGAAAAGCATTAATGTATAATAATATTAAAATGGGGTGATTTTATACAGTAAAAATGTGTTTTACAAGAATCATGTTTGACTCAATTGTTGTACGATGAATTGTCCTAAATAATTAAACATAATGTGTGTCTTGCTGTGGAGTTAAAATTTATCCAGCGCATTGCAATGAACAGTACGTAAGAAATATGGGAAAGAAATTGAAAAGGTCAATTAATTGTATTTTACGAATACTATCATGATTTATTTAGTGTGTTCCTTACAATATTCATTTAAAATGAACGTGTAAATTTGAATGAAGATGAGAAACACATTCGCTCATATACAGTTCAATTTTAATATTTTTGGCAACATGATTTTAGAGAACCTGTCTGATCGCTATAAAATATGTTGTAAGAATTAATACTAAAAAATAATTTAAAGAAATTTGCTTCCTGTAACGAAATTTCATAAACTGATTATTTCATATTATTACCTCATGATGTAACAGCAGTTTTGTTAGCTGTTTTTTTTATCTCCAGTACCGTAAATAATTTTAGTTATTTCAACACATATTTCTCAAACTATAAATTTTAAGTGACTTTAATTTGTGGGCAGTCATTTCAGAACTAATGGCTTACATTTCTTTCAGCAACAAAATTTTGGAGAATATATTAAGTATGTTTAATTAGTTATAATGGGACACACAAAAGAAAATTCGTTAATATTACCTATTAATTCATATAGTAAGTTTCTGTTCATAGAGTTACGATCAAAGAAAAAAAATTGGATACATCCATTGTTCAATTAACCTAGCTGAAGATACGGTCGGATCTTTGGCTTTCTGTCCAAGAATGCAAGGAACTGGCAGTAATTTTGAATTCACGATTTATATAATTTTTTATTGTTAATAAAAGAAGATTTTCTATTAGTCTCCTGAATTTGATTAATGGAGAATTTGTCTTCCCTCTATTTTATACATTCATATCTATACTTAATATTACTCTGTGCTACAGAATCGTAGCTAAGAATATTATTCAGGTAGAAAGGTCCTTAACGGATAATATACATATAAAGACACAACTTTCCGTTACATTTTATTGCAAAATTTGGTGTAATAATAAAAATAAAAACTTAAATAATAACTTCGATTACATAATATGAAGATATATTAAATATTAAAATGCCAAAAAAAATACCAATGTCTATATTACTACACCTCAGACAAAAACCTTCAATGAAGCTTCAAATGTGGATAAGGACAACCCCTACACAGAAACAGTAACTTATCACAATTATTGTAAATATCAAATTTGACTCTTTTAACCCAAAATATAAATTTTCACAAATAAAATGGGTTTACGAAATAAATTTCGGTTTCAGGCCAAAGAATAAGATCAAAGAATTATTAACGAAAACTAAAGATAATCTTCCGACTACAGACATAAAGATACTCCAAGTAAATAGTAAAGATTGTTCAATATTGTACAATGGATATTTTCTACCAACATCGGCACTAACCACTCAATAGTCTTCGAAAATGTGACACTATATGAAAAATAAATACAAATGGATAATTTTAGAATAAATTAAAATATATAAAAACTATCAGTCAACCAATAAATATAGGGTAGAAATGGGAGACATGAATTAATTTTATGCTAATATTATACACGGATAAGTACAACTATCTATCGATTTAGAGTCGATAGTGCTTATAGGGAGGGTGTCAACTTTGAGTTTCCGGTTGGGAAATTCAGTTTTTCACACTATGCTTACATACTGGCAATGGTAATTACTCTACGAGATTTTAAATTATTAATTATGACAGAATAACAGTTTTCTGTTATATTCAACCCACAAATGACACAGACGTGAAATTTTCATATGTCATATTTAAAAAGTTGCGGTGGTAATAACGTTATGTTTAGTGGACTTTTTATAATGTCATTATTGTTTTCATACAGATGATTATGGTTTGTATAAACCGAAAAATACTGAAAAAGAATTTTTAATAATCAGTATGACCGTTTAAAATTCGATAAGCAATACGATTGTGTAGTTTGTTGATTTATTTCACGATGTTGAGGCAATAAAAAAATACTAAGGACACATGTAATAGTTCATTAATTAACTCAATGGTCAACGTATTCTGTTGATTTACAAGGAACTTATTTTTAAGATTCTAAAGTAAATTTTAATATTCCATGAAATAATATCGGGACATTTTGTTTCCACCCTGAATATTTCATTTCTGTAATTATTGCAAGTCCCACGCGCATAATGCTAGATTGCAGTTTATTAAGTAGATAAACACATAAATACTTGCAATAATATTGCAATTAATTTAAAGAGCAGTTCCTGCCGTAACCGAGGAGTAAAGGGAAGCTAGGTGGAATAATTAATAACAGCATATTTTACCGCAGAGCAGTTGTGGGTTGGGTGTGTGTATAAAGGTCTGCAAGAGCACACGGTTTAGAGGGTCTTCCCTCGCACAGAGCTGTAATAAATTCGCAACCCCGACCTGCGCAGGGAAGGGGGTGCGGTCGCCGCAGGGCTGCCACACTAACAGAATTGCCTCCATACAGGGCTGTCTCCAATGATTGATTCCAGAGGCCTTGGCGACAGGTGCCACCCATTTCTAACGCATTTCATTGCAAATCAATGTCGCTTACCATAAAACTTCCGTTTTGCCTCAAAAAAGAATGCCTGAACCTGTATGGAAAAACGAATATAAATAACTCTCGCTGTCAGATAAATACTAGGACTATAACCTTGTTTTGTGTCGTCATTTTTATAAAACAAAGTTCCTCCGTGTTTTGTAAATTGTAATATGGTTTCATTATTGATATTTAAAATTTTCATAATTGTATTTTTATAAATTAGTAGAAAGGGCTTTTGGAGAAATTTAAAAGTAACATCATTAACAGGAGACATATTATATTTCTAATTACAAACCATTAATTTCTTACATTGAACTTATTCGTTATGAATAAAATATTTATTTTGGAATGATTTGTCTCTATAGGAATACATAACATGTTTTTTTTCGAAATATAACTTGTATTAAGTGCTGCGAAAAGATGGAGAAGACGAAATAATGAACGAAAAACTTTTAGAAAAATCTTCCTCTCAAAATTCTTTTTTAAAATCATTACAAATAGACCGTTAACCACAAAAACGAGTATGCAAATGATGTGATATAATATTATCTGATTTATTCAATATTAATAGACTGAGAAACCACAGAGTCTAATATTTTTAAATAGTGTAAACTAAATTTTCATTATTTAAGAATTAAATAACAATTTTATACTTTAATTAAAATATATTTAAGAACTTATGAGTGATATCGGCTTAAAAATTAAATGGAAAGAAATATTCATTTTTTTGTATATCGTTTTTTTATTCTATGTGTATTATTACCGTTTGTTTGGGAGAGGTTAGAGGGTGGTGTATAATGTTTTTTAAGTACGTTCTAGGAATGTATTAGTGGTTCTTAAAATTTATTACTAGTAATTTATTGACTAGTATAGAAAAATTGCTCCGCAAAAAGGACTCCAATTATAACTTGAAACTAGATACAAATAACGGGATTCAGAGTGGGTTGAAATTAAAAATATTTAAAAACTTTTAATCCATATTTAAGCTCAATCGAACAACTCAAAGAGACTGTAGATGCTTTCAAATACTGCGCAACGAAAATCACGCTACGGGGGTCAATTTATTTATTTTTCCATATTTTTTTTGTTCCAATTTAAGGAATTTTCCTTTCATAGTTTCATTAAATTATTTGCAGCTGTTCTTCCAATCAGCGTCTACCCTAGAAAAATTTTGTAGGAACAAGAAATAAAAATAATTTTATAATCTCGTTTTAATCGCAATAACGTCCTTAATATCTCAATTAAATTTCATAAAAAATTATGACGATTATGTTTCTTAAAATCGGTCCATTTAGCGCATAAATATTCTGAAATATTGGTTGACTGAATATGTAAAGACACAAAATATTAAGAGTAGCTCGGTGTTTCTGCTGTTTTCCATTCGTGTTCGAGAGAGGGCGGTGGCATCGCGATCGCCTTGTTTGACATACACGCGTCCAAAAATATTGAATAATAAGGGAGCTATGGGCACTTACCATTGTGATATACGTTTAAGTGGAAAATAGACGGAGGGGGAAGAATTCTTGAGAAAATATTTCCATCCAAAGTGTATAAGAGGCCACTTTGCTTATTTTATTACAAACTTATTATAATTAATGAAAATAGGAAAATATGTAAGAAAACAGTGTAAATGGACAGCAGTAAGTAACAAAAGAGCTTGCCTTCAGTAAGCCCAAAAACTACTAAATGCAGTTTCAATGCTCGGAAGTCGAATATTATTAGATGAAATTATAAAATAATGTTTTTCAAGAAGAAACTTCTTACCGGAACACAATTGTAATTTTTTTTACATTAATTTCCTAGCTTAGAGCTATACGACTTCGAAAGTTAGGCATTCAGTGCTGTTAGTACTGTAGTCGCTTTATTGTTCTGGCTTAGTAAAGCGGGGCTGATATAATAGTGGCGAATGTTATAGCAAAAATGGTCCTCAGTGAAGAGAAGGGAGGTGGGTGAAAGTCCTGCTAGTCGTGGGTATAATAGTGGCCTGTGGCTGCTGGATCCTCACATTCCTCCTTTGCCTTGGCTTTCTGGAGCGCACCTAACATGGCCCTCTGGGTAAGTATTAATGTTATCATTCAAAATGGAAAGAGTCATTCGATGACATTTTATTGCAGTCAAATCCGAACTATTGATCTTAACAAAGTAATGGAATTTCAAAACATGTGTATGTAGAACCTGTCGTAAAATAATTTATATTTGTTGAATTTTTACTTTCAAAACATTTTTGGTGTTTATTTTTTTTATGCTGTGTGAGAGAAGACATTTTTCCCAAGGGTGCGTGAATTAATAAATGTAAAGTATTCTGACACGCTTCCGATTGTTTATAATTAATTTAAAATTAGTTACCTCATATGTTCTAAAATTATACAATAATGTCATGATTTCATAGGATTAATCATATTTATTGCTTAGGCAATTTTCATACAGTTGTTATTTATAATAACCTAAAACTCAGAACAACCGTAGTACCAACTTCAGCTACTCAAATTTTAAAATTTTAGATTAAACTTTCTAAACGTCGTACAGATTTTTATGCATCATTATTTTATGTTTTACTTGCAATTTAGTGTCCAGAAATAAACTTTAGCCTCGGAAGATATCGGATTTTGATAACCAAGAGGAATGAAGCAGCCATCGTCTGGTATTAGTTACTCATTCCAATATTTTATAGAAAAACCAGCGGAAACAAGATAAATCTAAAATCAATACAATGACGAGATAGAGATTGGAATCACAGTTCTCCTTTAAGGAGTACCGCGTTTTATTTACTCCACGTCGTTGACATCATGTAATGGTAGATTAAGTAACAGCCACATCCCCACATTGTTGAAAATTTATGTAGCTTAATGTTATAGAGAAACATTCCGAGGATGTATAAATTGGCAGATTATATTTTGACATCCAAACTTATTAGTATTTATTAATTTATAACAAGGCGTTAATCAATGCGGAAAAATAAATCTAAAACATTATTAATATTTATTAGAGTCCTCAAAAAAATTTTAGTATCTATTTACAGAGTCAAAATAAAAAATAATACACTATTATCAGCTAAACCTGACTGTCAAAACAGTTATGCTGGACCTTACGCATCAATTAGCTTTCCTTTCACTAAAACGGTCTTATTAATGGGAAAGTAACCCGCAATAATTGCATAGGAAATTTTTATCAACAACTTGTTTCAATAATGCAGATTGTGTCCACGTATATAACTTCAGAGGCTTATAAAAAAATCACTCCACCTGTCAGGATGCGTTACGACGAAAGCCACACAATGGCACTCGGCCTTCCGTATTTCTTTTGTAGTTCATTCTACTGACAGTAATTACAAATCGTAAATTAAATTTCACGGGAACAGAACAATGGCAAATTAAAAACACATTTCTTAAAAGAGTTAATAACGGGAGACTGCTGTATTATTCGTGCCCTATGTGATGTACCTAATTCCAGCTTAATGGAAAAAGAATTAAATCCTATATTCATCACAAGTACACAGAGATGTGACAGGCTAGCGTGACTTATAATGAATTGGTACCTTTTTTGCTGGAAGGCTTACGGCCTTTCACAGAGAATGGATTTTCAATTAAAGAAATTTGCAACAAGTGTTAGTAACACGTGTCAGATCATTAAATGTTGTTTACTTTTATGACAGTATGATTTATACAAATTTCATAATATTAAAAATTTGATTAAACATTCAACACATACTGTTTACAGAGAAATGTCTATACATTAAATGTGTACTTTGAATATTCTTCCATTATATTCGAATAGTATACTTCCAATTTTTATCTCCATTATTATATAAAAATTATCCGCCATTTACATGTTTCATCAGAGAATACATAAATTTAATCTATAAATGTTAAAAAATTAATAAAAATATCAATTATAGTCATTACTTGTTTTTTATCTATATTTCTAAATTTTTTGGTCGTTACTAATGTTTTTATATTTGTGGTAATATATCTCATTTCCACGTTCTGTTTGTGATTTTCATCCCTACGCTAAAAAACTGTTTTAATCAGACACTGGCTACAGATTTTCTCAATTAAATCGTTTCTAGCTTAACTGCTGCCTTGGACCACAGTTTTTACTTGATATATGTCAGCGAATTACGATAATATCCTTCCCGCGCTGTCCATATTTGATTAGTAATTCATTTGAATTTACGCAAATTAGCTACGTATTTATACGTACATTATAAGAATATAATACTCTTTTTCTTAATATGATATTATTTTCTTTATAACAAAAGCAAAATTAAACGAAAATACTCTGTCATCTTGGAAAATGTGTTGACATAAAGTTGGGATCGTACGAAAATCTATTTGTTAAGTTTTATCTGAAGTGTCATTACGAATAAAAATTGATTAAAAATAATTCTGATACAATAAAATTATTCTATAAGTCCTACATCACTATGGAGACATACATAGGGATGACATAAAAATATTTTGCTGATAAATTAAATTAAAACCTTTTTACGTAAGCAAGTTGATTTATTTTGTTTTGTTTCTTTCTATGAATTAATAATAATAATAATATAAACTTTATTTACATTTAATTGCATACATACAATATTTAAAACGTCAGGTTTTATATATAAATACAGAAGAAAAAAGAAACATTTGAATCATCAGAATAAAGTTATTTTATTACAACACGTGTATCTTATATACTACCTTATTTACTAAATAATCTTTCATTGTTCTTTGAAAGTTCTTGTCTTGCAACTATTTCATGTACAGTAACACTTTATTATAAATTATAATTCCTTTCAGAAATAGATAATGCTCAGATTTTTTTGTATTAGTCCGCAATTGCCCTAGTATTATAAGGATTAGCTCTGTTTCGACATGAGAGATTTTTTCTTCATATTCTTTACCGTAATAATAGTTTTAAAGATATATATTTTATTATATATTATATTAAAGATATGTATTTTATTTTTGTGAAATATTGGTTTACATGAATCTGTTTTTTTCATACTAAATATAAATCTAATAACTGTCTTTTGAGAGATTAAAAGTCTATCCATATACTTAGCATTTCCAAAATTTCTATTCCATTGAAGTAAACATTGCCATAGTATATGTAATTATGTTTTTTAATGGGAGAAAAGGTGACAGTAAATCACATAAATATGGAAAACCGAATTTAGAAGACAGAGGAAATTTGGGATCTAGGTGATTTCGCCGTGGAAATCACACAAAAAATAAATAATGTATCTTTACATCCCGATGAATTGGCGTTGTTCTCTGTTTCTGATGGAGTTATGTAGCAATTATTAGGTATGTGGTACTCTTGGTTCGTAGTTATCAAACGTTATATTGTGCTTGATCCTTTCCTGTCTTTTGAATCACTTAATTTAATCGACATCAGTGTCCTAAATTAGAGGACCATCAATATAGGACCCCCATAATGCAATTTTCAAGACATTATATCAGCTTATGAATTAATATATGTATTGATGTATTCAGATCACAGCGAGCGTGGTTCTCCTGACCTTGGCGTCGCAGGGCGCCGAGGGAGGCTTGCTGGACGGCTACGACGACTTCGACGGAGGTAACTACGAGCCCATCCACGAGCACTCGAGCGTGTTCCACGACGCGCCGTCACCACCTCAGGTGAAGGTGATCCGCGTACCCGTGCCGAAGCCCATCCCCGTGGCCGTGCCTCACCCCGTGCCCGTAGCAGTGCCGCACCCCGTGCCCGTGTATGAGTCCGTGCCACACCGCGTCGAGGTTCCCGTCACTCGCACCGTCACCGTCGAGCGGGAGCGGCCTTACCCTGTCTATGTGCAGAAGAAGGTCCCCGTGCCCGTCAACAAGCCCTACCACATCACCGTGGAGAAGCCCGTCGCAGTGCCCGTGCCCAAGCCCTTCCCCGTGCATGTGCCTGTCTACAAGCACGTTTACCACAGCATCGGAGGCCATGGAGGCGGCTGGCACTGATCTTCCCAGCATGCATCATCTCACCCGTCACCAGATACCTGCTAGTTCTCTGAACTAAACATTGTTGCATCGTTTCTTGTTGGTTTTGTATCATTATTAAACGTTTTTTATAACATAATATTGAAAATGAATTATTAAATCCCTCGTCCCCTTCAGAAGAAAACAAAATATTATACTTAATGAAACTAAACATTCCATTATTTTGTGCATTGCAACGTATTGGCTCAATGTTTTTAACATGTCTCATTTCCATTAACATATTTATTTTGTATTGAAATTTAATGGCTAGTAACTTTTATTTGGTTTAAAATCTAATGATCGAATACTCGCTTTTGGCGGAAATTTGAAAGCTAGCAGAACAACAAACATAGATTTAATTTCTAAACTTTTTCAGTACATCGTTTGGAAAGCAATAGCGCATATAGAACAAGTGTCTATCATCAAATCCAGATACTCTGCCAAACCTGAATTAAATAGTCTCAGAATCATCTCAACGGTTTGTCAACATTTCAATACTCTAGACTCTCCGAAGCACATATTGGAATTTCCCGGAAAACGCCTTGGAACTTCGGCCATATTTAGAATTAATTTTCGTTCAGTCTTCCATTATTCGATATAGTCGTCCACATTAGATAAGTTTTCGTCTCAATATCATTCACCCCGAAAAGACTTGCTCCCACTCATAGGAATAATAAATTCTTTTTTTTTTGGTATAAATTATAAATCTTCGCCCAAAATCTCACCCAGAAACTTTACTTATTTATACAAATCAGTTAACAGAATTATATTTT
This sequence comes from Zhengitettix transpicula, assembly GCA_037074705.1. NCBI lineage: Eukaryota > Metazoa > Arthropoda > Insecta > Orthoptera > Tetrigidae > Zhengitettix > Zhengitettix transpicula. The sequence goes on along the minus strand of CM073592.1, from coordinate 40,310,723 downwards.
CTCTGAACGTGTATATTAAATGTAGAGATGGAGATCAACTTTATATATTTGAAAATAAAAAAGCTGTTTCTACAAAATAACTGTTAAATACTATTATCATAATTTTAAGTGTTTACAACTTTCATTATTATAAAAATCGAACTTATAAACTTAAATCCTCTGTCATCCTAAAATCGGGAACGTCTTTCTGAAGGTAAAAAGCAATAGCCCTTTATTGCGGAGAGCATCGGGGAAAACAAGACCTCTCTTTGTATGGTGCCAGTTTCCCAATTCGTATAATTACTTGCCTCTTCCGTTCTTAATTATATAAATTTTTAAGTGAAGTACCTTCAAACATGATATGACAATATGAAAATCGTTTCTTGATTAATTCATGGTGTTCCGGTAAGAAGTATTTGATTATAAAACACAGGATAGCTTATCCTGCTTTATTACTTTACCACTCTGTTTGAGTGTTGCGGCTGCTACCCTGAGAGATGTTTCTAAAAAATAATTTTTATTTGGCCGGAAAAAATTATATTCGAACATATTATGCAATGAGAAATTATATAGGTAACTTGGAATTTAGCGTTATAATATTGTGAAAGTAAAATGAAAACAGTGACATGCTTTTCACCTTCAGAATAAGTGTGTGACTTCAGTGTTTGGTATTTCAGATACACATATTTATAATAGTTAGAAATTTAAATCAATTTAAAAGTTTTTGAAATAACAAATCAATTATTGCCCTTATACAGTCTTGCTACAATCTCTTTGGTGTTAAGTGATTTGTAATTTTAAATAACTCTGTGAATTTATAATTATTTTAATTGTTTAGTGGTAGTTTGTTATAATAATTTGGATAATACCTGAATAAGATACGAACATGTACCAAAACGTCGTTACGCTATAAAAAAATTGTCTGTGTAAGTTCAATAATATGATTTATTAATCAAATTTTTATCCAACAAAACAATACGTATATATTTGAAATCCAAACTGGAAACCATTCTATTTTGTATATGTCTTCGTACGCGTGTATCATCATGGAATATAAAATTCAATCAGTCTCCTTCGGATCTGAAACACTATTCCAAGAGACTGCGCACGCTTGCCTCAGTGGAACCACTATTGTTGGGAGCTTGCTTGAAAGACCACTTTGGAAGCGGAGTGCAGCTGGCAGTAGCAATCGTCGATGACTTTGAGTTGTACAATTTGAGCTCTTGAACCAAATGGATCCTACTGTGGAACACGCATAAATGAAATGTTCATAATCGTAAAGGACGTAAAAGTCACCTGAATAATTATATATTAATTTAATTGTGTATCAAATGGCTTTCCCGACAGAAGTTAACATTTTTATTAGTTCAAGCGTCAAATACTAACATAATATTTTCATACAATTTAAAAATGCTACTTTATTAAATGAGCCGTAGGGCTACGTTCCATAGTGAATTACATTATCATGTACTTCTGAATTAATTGTGAATGACATGCTTTTATATTGCAGTTATTCGCACAAAATTATAGATATACATTATTTTAACTTATTTTTTTAAATGCAAAACCTGTCTGGGTGTCTTTGATTTTGTACTTACGAGTCTGTACTGACTGCTAATTTTGTTTTATGATGCGTGGTTTCATTTAATTAGTCTCTGCTGCATCCATAAGCCCAATTCAAAATAATCATTGAACTTCTCTCAAAAAAACAACTAAGGAAAGGGTACAATTATTCACAAAAAATCGATAAAGTTAATAATATATATATATATATATATATTGTAATTATTAGCCTTTGTTACTAAATATTAAAAATAAACTTTATTACAAGAAAATACAAAAATACATTAAAAAAATATTATTTGTCGCCAGCAGATATACATTGGTCTTCAAAAAATTAACATTAGCTCCGGCTCGGTTATAAAGTCCTCCTTTTTAACAGGGTAATGTGGGCGGATCGGTAGCTATTCAAAAACAGAGCCTATTTCCGCACTGTGTAAAAAATTCTACTTTTGAAGGCACTTTACAAAAATTGTGATGCTTACTTTACTTGTGGCGTCAGCCGACTTGCAGTGGGTCACTGGTCTCGTCGTAAGCAGCCCATCTTCTTTGGCCTCCCCGCGATGTACGTCCTTCAAAACCTTTGTTTGTTACCGCTCGCCAAATTCTCCACCCTCTCACTCCACTTTCAGCCTTCACTCTCTGTCTGCCTGCGTCTCTCTGTCTGCCCGGGTTCGGAGTATTTATTCGTACTCCGCCCCCACCCCCAAACGATGCAAAGAAAAAGGAGACGTGTACCCGCGATTTCTTTTGGCCTTCTCGGGCAGAAAAACGTGCGCGTTTAATGTATTCCTACTCAGGCCCGCGGACACAAGGGCGGCCACTTAAGGTTGTTATTCACTACAATATATATATATATATATATATATATATATATATATATATATATATGTATATATCAAATAACCTTCATGGTGTCCGTAAGTTAATAGAATAATAACAAATTATAGAAATAATAAAAAATAAAAAGTATAGTAAATTATAAAGTATTGAAATAATTTATTAAGTAAAATTCTTAAATAATTATACAGTATATTAATGTGAAATTTGATTCCATATTCATTAACCCGATGTATTTACAAAAATAATGTCATTAAATCGAAACACAGGGGAAGAAAAAGTTCATTAAATCATTTATTTCTTTATTTTATTATAATTATTCATTTCCACTAATCTAAACGTGTTAAGAAGAAGGTAAATGAGTATGTAGGTGTGATGTTCTCTAGGACTGTTATACAAAAATAATTGCGGCATACTGTCTTATATTTCCAATTGTTCTTATGGAGTAAAAATGACAAAATTTATGCTATTTTGCTGAACCTTGACCGAGGAGTCAAAAAGGTTCTTTGATGAATACCTCATACCGCTTAAATAAATATTTAGTTAATACCAGTAAGGATGAGAGAATTATGATGCTGAATTTTAATTCTTTCTTGTAATATATAAAAATTAATAATTTCCCCAGTGAGGCTCAGGTGGAACAACCCCTCCCCCCCAATCCCCCGTTGAACCCATCCACGGGACCGAGCGGCATTAACGAATGATGTTAATTTCGATTCGTACACAGCTAATTCCGTCATTGGTCCAACAAGTTCGCGTCACCGGAGCCAATCGTAATTTCAAATAAAGACAAATAACAATGCGTTATCCAGCGTGACATCGCCACATCGCGCAGATAAACACGACTAATCCTACAGTAAAGTGGCGTGCGTCACTATGGATTAACAGTAGATGTTCCTCGCATCGGGCGCGTCGAAACAGATATCGCCCAAGTGGCTTAATTAGAAACAAGCCAATTCGTACTCGTAAAACACAGCGTTGAAAAGAGCTAGCTGAATGTCATGAAACCTTGGACCTAGCATAGGAAGGGAAGTTCAAAATATTAATCACCGTGAACAATAAAATGCTCACGTCAACCAATGGACGCTTTCAATTTTTTGAACCTAAAATTTTGTTTAAAAATTTTTCTTCGTTTAAGTGTTGAAATCGAACTGGAAATTTATAGTAATCACATTTAAGAGACATCCAAATCAGCATACAGCCTGTCTTTGCAGAAATGTTCACCGGAAACTAGCCAACGAAATGTATTTATTCGCCTCCACGTTTGAGCCACGAATTTTTCTGCCGCCTTCTGTCTAATTCCGAATCAGGATTACTGAATTACTTGTGTGAGTTACTTAATGAATAATTTTCCCATCTGCCATATTATTAATATTAATTAAAATTCAATAACTAATTATTTTAAATAATGGCGAGCTTTGCCTAACATCATCGAATGAGAATGGAGTCCAGTTATTGAGGAGATGCGCAAGTTTGAATCTATTCTACAAATAATATATCATTTTAATTTTTTAGTGTTTTATCATAATTTATTTCTTACCATTTGTTCTTTTTAAACGTGTGTTGAAAGGAATAATACATAAATACGTGATAAAATTCCCCATACGTAAATAAATATTAAGACTGTTACAAAATATGAATAATTTCTTTCTAATTTATATTTTGACAAAACTCAATATTTATTTGAAATTATAATCGATACAAGTACTTCGAAATCGTAAATATCACCTCTAATGATTGAGAAGAAAATCACGGTGTCTAATATTCTAAATACAGCTCAATAATAACAGATCAGTAGAATGAATGTTGGTAATGATGATGTGCGACTTGATGAGAAGATAATATAGATGGAAACGATGACACAGAAGCTGATCTGGAAAAACGATTCTCTTATCTCCGCCATTCAGCGGTCTCTCGTCGGCTGCATTTTTGGGATAGGTAAACGGACAGATGAATGAAACTGTTGATTGTAAATAATGGATTCTCCCTGTGCAGAGGCGTTACATTACGCCTATTCTTCTGCGTAAATCAATGCTCTCCTCTATTAATCAACCCGGCAGATTTGCATTCTAATGAATTTACGCAGTCATAAATCAATGTATGAATTGAATTAATTTCCTTTGCGCACGGCTAATGCACAGATCCGTGTGCATGCTTCCATGCTATATTAACTGTTGTCGCCCTGCACTAAGACTTTGATCTACTGATACTTTAATAAATTCCTCCATAAAGCGTCTAAGCGAAATTATTCCCTCAGTAATGAAATTTTTGCTTGATTTAACTGCGCAAGATAAGGGGAGTAATTTTGAACCATATATTGTCACGACAAAAACATTAAACATTAGGAATATTCAGGTTATGACTTTTTGGCCGAACCTCATAAAATAACTCGTGACTTCATACATATTTTAAGAAATACACTCCGATTAATTTATAATTTTTTTAAATTTAAATCCGAAAAATAAATCTTTCTCAAATAAATAATCAACAACCGAAGATGGTTTCCGTTTAAGATTAGGAAATTGTGCATTACAATTTGTATTACACCTATTAAGAAGAACTAAAAATAACTATTTTAGTTGCAAACATTAATGTAAGAATCGCGTAATGGAAAGCAGCTTTATTGTTACTCAATCCATCTACAACTCTCCAAACGTAATACCAGCTACATGGATGAGCGTGAATCATGATATTTCAGCTATAGCTTACACTATGATGACAAGCTTACTTTTATTATTTTATTATTATACACTTCCGCGTATTGCGTCTAATTTTTTTAGGACCATCTGGAATTTATATGGCAAATAAATATTTGGATTGTCTTTGTGTTGTGTGTGCGTGGGTTTTTGAGGATACTCTAAAGGAGCCCAAATCTTAGCGAAGCCATTTATATTACTTTGCTCAGTGATAGATAGAAATTTTCTAGAAGCCAAGAAAATAAAGCTTTTTGTCATTGATTCGGTGAGAATTGGGAAATGGTCAAAAGAAAACAATACGCACGTGTATCAACGGACCATAACTCAGGATACAGTTTGTCTCATTATTATTCGATGGAACCACTCTATGTCAATTTTATACAGTATTATCGGTTTTGCGAACAGATACTAAGATCAGTAACTTAATTCTCAATTTTAGTAAGTTATTTAGCGGTACTAGTAACATTTTTATAAAATACACGTGGGCATTCCTTGTCACTTTGTTGTCCTTTAAATAAGAGATACTGTCATGGTTAGCAATTTTATCGTGTTATGTGTAAAAATCCATAGAAATAATTACCAGGGTCACTGGCGTTAATAATTGTAAAGGATTTTATAACGTCAAGTACGTATTTTTCAGAATACTAAATATTTAAAACGTATATATTGGCACACCGTAACCAACATTCCTCGGTCTCTAGAGTCATATGATGATTTTTAAAGCCAGTTTCTATAATTCTAGAAATATAATTTCATAAAAATATTCTTTAATACTCTGCTATATTTTAATTATTTAACACAAAATCCTTACCATGCTATATTTTGGAAAATTCTCGATCACTCTAGCCGTGGCGGTAATTAAATTGGCTTATTGTGATGTTACGACGAGCTCCAGGTGAACTGTTGTGACCTCGACTCTTCTCATTTGTCTTCAGTCAAGTGATCAACATAAATATACAAATTCCGCACTCTCTTTCCGTTAAAAAAAATTTTATTCTAAAATTTATACCAACAAACTGCACATCAAAACCATGTTATGCACTTAAAAGCAGAATATTTGAGATTGAAATTCTCGTCATAAGTTTATGTGATATTTACAAATAAATCGTAATGCGAGAATTTATATAATATATTTTCCCCACTTAAAGAAGTTTTGAATTAGATGTAATAATAATGTTACTATTATTTGCTTTCAAGGATGCATTTAAAGCAATTGTAAATTTTAGTTTTGACTTACGGCCAGGTTTGAGAAATTATTAGCAAAATAAAGTATTACAATTTATGATAAATTTCTAAAAAGAAGGTTCAAAAATTTTCAATTTTTTTTTCAATACTCTAAACTTAAATTATGAAAGTCAGAAACGGCTTACAGAAACCGTGGGACGATAAACAAGGAATGGTTTACAAATGGGATCTACTGGAGTGTATTACAGTAAGCAGCTTTACTAAATTGGAGAACTGAGATGTTTCTGTCGAGGAACCTTATGTGATTGGATATTGAGGAAGGTTAACTGTATAACTTTCGTTTTGTATAAGGGTCACATCAAAACTCCCACTATAAATCGAAATATAAATACAAATATACAATTTACAGAAACCACTATTTTGAAATCATCAAGTTACTCAGGCGTGTAACTAACAAAGGGACAGAAAATACCACCAGTTTTTATCAACAAGTTCGTCCATGAGTGTATGTACTATTATTTAATATATGTTAAATGATTTTGTTAAAATGCAATTATTATACATAATACGCCGGCTGAAAGCATAAAAATCACATAATTTAAGTCTTAAGTTAATAAATTTTGGTAATTAAATTAATTTAAACGTATTGAAAGTTTTTCTTTAAATAAATTAATGGTTTAATAGTAAATGAATCCCAAGGAAGAAAGGAAAGAAATAATTTATTTTCAGAATTAAGAAGAAAATTACCAGCTTAATCATCTACAAGTCGTTTTATTACACTACTTATAACAGTTATACAAAAATGAAAGAGATTTAAAATGTATTTGGAAGTGAAATTTATGAAAATGGCGAATGACCAGCACAATAAGGAGAAAATATTTTGTTGTTTAAAACTATAAATTCTTAAGATATGCCGAAAATACCTCATTAACCTGGGATATTTTGAGGGACGCCCTTATTGAAGTTAGCATTTCTGGAGGATAAAATAGTTCTAAGGAAGCAGAAACTGAGAGTCAGAGGAGTTGACCGAGAGTGATCATTGACGCTAATAAAGACTGTAAATGCTTCCTTCCAAGTTATCACTTCACTAAGTACATTCCGTTAAATTCCATTGGTAATATATTTAAAAAACATGAATACTTATTTTAGGTAGAAAAAATTAAAATGGGTGATACAAAAGGTTATTTCATTCGTTCAGCCTGTGAAACGATTTGTACCTTATATGAGCCAAATGAGCAGTTATGAGACATAACTTTAGTTATTTTTTCAGTTTCGTAAAACCAGAAGCTTACTCGATTATGTGGGAAATCTGTGTTGTTACGTCATTTATATTCCCTCATAAAATATAATTTTGTGCGTCTTTAAATAGGCGACTAAAAATATATACCATTCAAATAAAAATACTTTGCCATGCTTTTTAAACATGTTTTATCGTCCTATAGATTGGGAGCTTATAGATTCTCTTCATTGTGTCCTACCAACGACATTGAAGCACAGAAACGAAGTGAGACAAGTGTTGAACGCCAAGGATTTTAAATCATTGTCGCAGCTCTCGGGCCTTCGAGTAAGCAGTTCTCCCCAGCTACCCCTCCCACTTTCCCTTCCCTGGAACGGGGAACAGCTGCCGACCTCCAGACGAGATAGCAGGCCACCGAAAATTGAATCCCAGATGGAAGCCGCCCCCATCATCCAAAAAACATGAGAGCACCACAACAACCTGCCATTTAGAAGCGGGGGAGCTATAGAAATGACATGTTTGCGTAGTCTGTGAGAAATTTGTTCGTGCCGACAACGGTTTGTCGAAAGTACAACGTTTCTCTGAACGTTCATAGTTGTACGTGCCACTTATTGTCCGTGTGCCATTGAATCCTTATCCTGGCTTATATTTATGCATTTATGCATTAAGCATTTAATCGTTTCATTCTGTAAACCAGATTACATTTTTATAAATTTGGTAACCTGACTTTTTATTTTTAATTTATTCAAACTTCAAAATAAGTAAATATATCTTTAAACCCCGTTGTATATTTTTACTGTGTTATATATATTTAGACTGTCAATTATAATTTATAATTACATTCGAAAAACCAATAAGTCAGTCTCAGAAAAACCGTTTATTATATTTAATAGCTTTCTACTCTTAAGCATATCAGACATAATTTATAAAAATTACCGAAGTAATGTACAATGAGTTAGAAACTCATACCGTATCGAGAAATATTTAAGATTCAAATAAAAATTTTTTAGCTTCAACACAGTTCAAACAACTTCACGATCCCGTCCATATAAGAGACGTTCGTCAAATTACATGTAAACATTGATTGCAATTAAAAAACATGTAAACGAAACTACATAAACTATACCGGTAGTTTAATTATTTGTCAGTTCGTTGAAAATATCTACAATGTTAATGCCTATATCACTTCTTTAGTTTTTATCATTGATTACTTTATCTCTATTATATTTAAAATCATAGAATAACCTGTTCTTAGTTTTATCTATCACCTAAAACAGGTGTTTTCAAATGAAACATAATGGTTGGTTATTTTACAACGATTTAGGCTTCAATCTTAATTTGTGGTTATAAATACGGATTTTTAAAAGTATAAGTGAAACCAATATATTTCGTATTACAATTTGAGCAAGGTAAATCATATACCAAACTTTGAAATCCCAGAAGAATTAAGTAATACAATACGATGTGTAGATCTATCTTTATTCTTTTAACATTTATTAATTCGATGCCTTATAAAATTATTAAAAGGTTCTTATGAAATGATATTGGTGAAATTAAGATAAAACTATACTTTTTGATCATATTGAAAAATTGTTTAATTCTTTGTAAGATAGAAAAAAAATTAGTATACGATATAATTTGCTCAAAAAACTTATATATGGATGGGATCGTGAAGTTGTTTTACTATCGACTGAGGTATAACATTTTACCTTCAATCTTATACATATAACTTATTATACATTATATCTGTAATTTTTACAAATTGTGATACTGTCATACTTAAGAATTGTGTGTTGGATGAGTAATGACTCACAGAGTCTAAACCTACTAAATACAATAAACAATTTTATTGGTTGTTGAGTTTATTTTTAGTAATTACCAACGTTACAATGCAATGAAGTTTATATTTAATTTAGATATTTTATCAATCAAAAAGTTTCCATAAATTTCTAAATATATATGAATACACATTCGGGTATTCGTAGATATCTTCGTACTTCTGTAGAATACGAATATTTTCTATATTATAATAACCTATAGATATCTGTTGGTTAATGTTCACTTGTGGAAACTGGCCAATTATAGACAAAACAAATTAGTGTTAAAAAACCTTACAACGATTCTATAGCTTTTTGAAGACCTTTTCATGTAATAAATGTCAAGGAAATGTATTTAACATGTATTATTTTTCTGTAATTGTCAGTTTACACTTGAGAGTATTTTCAATCTTTTCGTTAATGAAGAAAAATGTTTTTAAATAAAGTAATAAATCAATTGAGGCTCTGGAATGTAATCCAAATATTAAAGAATTTATTAATTGTATTACTTCAAGAAATATTTTAAAATAATTAAGAATTTCTCAAATATTTATATATACGGTCCTCTAATTACTACTGATTTTTGAAATAAAAAATATAAGGGATATTTTGGTATTTTTTTTGTTGCAATCATTTTTCTTAAAAATACTCTGCATTTTAACGTAGTATTATATGACTACGGTCATTTGTTAGAGTAATTGCTATAAATAATAATTTATATTTCCGGTGCAATGTTAACGGCAGTTGCGTAGGTTTCCGAGATGAATCGAGGATATGGAATCCCTTGCGAGGGTTGGCAAAGCTAATCAGGACGCCGAGGGCTTAGGGAAACAACCTATCTCACGGTTGTATGAACGGCCTTATCTAGCCCTTATCTAGTTATCTTCCTGGGAACAACCCTTCCCCGGTCTACACTAATGCCTGCGTGTAACTGGTTAACGAATCTCATTAAAACATCGACAATATTGTGACACATTAAATCTAAAATAATATCGTACATAAATAAACAACACAACCAATGTGTCAGAAAATTGATTAATTACTTAAAATGATCTTTTGTTGGTATTATACCCACTTAATAGCCACGTAAATACGTTAATGGAACTGATACTTTACTTGAAGATTCTTCTACGTGAATGTTTGTTCTTGTCGCTCAACTTAGCTATGGTGTTTCATAAAAGTACTGCTTAATACGGTTGAGCAAAGAAGCTGAAAATGTAAAATATCATTTTGATTTACCAACTCCAGAGTCCCAACATAATAGTGTCAGATGACGTCACAAATAGTTACTAAGAAGCTTTTTAACTCTGCTAAAGTATCGTATTCATTATCACTTCAACGTCCCCAACAGTATTTAATTCTACTATGAATTTTATCGTGATTTTTTGAGATATGTGAGTTTAGAAGAATACTAAACGTATAATTTCACCCATTATTTAGTGAAAAAGAAAAATTATCGGTAGATGTATACGTAGCACCATGGAAACGTCTGAAGGTTAAACGTGGACAAAACCTTCATTTAAAATTCCAGCTTTATATATAATATGTATCAAATGTAATAATTTCATGTAGTAGATATAGAAAGTCGCCAATGACTAATATTTTGACCTGACTATAAACAATAAATAAATAAAAAGTTTCAACGAATCACCGCAACAAGAAAACTCGGTCATTTATTTCCAGTATTAGAAAAAAACATGGTTTTCAATTGATTTGAAAACTAGAGATGTTCTTATCGTAGTGAATAATTTTTAATTGCATAATATTTAATAATAGATGAAGTAACAATTTTTTATTATATGCTGTAGTTCCATTAAATTAAATATTATTAAGACGAAAAATAAAATTTGCTTTCTTTTATATCTTTGAAATTAAAATATATGTAACGTCTTTGTAAAACGTATGCTGTAAATATATAGCCAAATAAAAGAGAAAAATAAGTGCTAAATAATACCATACACGGAACGTAGGTTTTCCCGGTGTAGTTGCTGAATGAAGTTCTCTCGGGATTCCAACCGGGTAGCGTAGTTTTGTAAACACAACGTTTCGATGGCTTGCACCGCCATCTTCTTCAAGAAGAACTACGCTACCCGATTGGAATCCCGAGAGAACTTCATTCAATACCATACACGTTTATTCAGATTCTTTGTGTGTTATTTGGCGATTTATTTTTCTAATTAGTGTACTGAATACCTCCTGGTGAACAGGGAAGAATTTACTTTATTTTCGTAACGAAAACAAAAATATGAAAATTAATGTAAACCGGCATTGTTTATAAAATAATATTATAACCAGAGTTACAAATAGTAAAACAGGTTATTAATATTATTAATTAAATTAATCAACAAAATTTTTCTGTCGTTGTGTTAAATAAAATGTTTTAAAATGTCTTTAAAAGCTATTTAATTTTTTTGAACTAAACCGCATTGTTAATACGTCTTATATATTACGCAATATCTCAGATAGATTCTACTTCGTAAAATTATTTCTATCACCACCATTGTCATGTAATTTGATGACTAAATTAATTTCACATGTGTAGAACTTCATCCTGAATGATAATGTGACTGTGTGTAGTTACGACAGTTTTGCGATCTATGATATATTTCCTAGAAAATATTTTGTCCCAATTATCGAAGTAATCATAAAACAGACGCCTAAATATTTTCTTAGATATTTACAAAATTACACATTTTCGGTCCAAACGGGAAGTTTGATCTTTAAAATTCGAGTTTCTTATCTATGATAATTTCTCCAACCTCTGATAACTTGTGGAGTTGGGGCGGATCCTGTGTTCCATTTTGAGCCTGAGAAATATGTTGGCGGGCGTTAAGCTCTTCTTAAGGCAAGCAAACTGGTCAAGTCAAAGGGCAAGAGTTAGTTGAGTTCACCAGAGAAGGTTACTTAGGTGTGCAAACTAACTACTTTGTGGATGAAACCACTTAATTAAATTAAAAGTCTCCAAACGAAATAATTTCGTTATGCAGTGCACTTAAATAAACTAAGAATTTTTAGTATAGTAAATTACATAAAAATAAAATATTTAATTGGGGCAGAAAATTTCTTTCTGATAAATCACCTGAGTATTCAAAAACATCCTATTTGAGAAATATAATTCCTTACTGGAATAACGAGCATTGAAAGTCAATTTTCTACGATCTAAAGAAATATTATCGGGTGTGTGTGACATAACATAAGTTATTATTTTAGCAATAAACATTTTATGTTCATCTGTTAACATACGGAACATGCGAAATCAGTTTGTAAGTCGGAGGAAGGTCTGGACCAAGACCATATATATATTTACTCCACGAAATTTGAAGACTTAATGTTTCTGAAGATCAATTTAGTTACATGTTAAACCTAGATACAAATATTTAACTTTTTTTTTTAACGTTTCTATGAGAATTTGCAACTGAGGGAAATTAAAGGCTTCTAATTAGAGAAAGGCGAGATATACTGCAAAGAATGAGTATTGTAAACACAGTTGCGCTATGATGTAGGAAGGCGTTTGTCCTCCATACAAGAAAGTACAAATTAATTAATGCTTCGGTGCAGTGCAACAAAGGCCGGCAATTATGGGTCGCAGTGTGGCGTGAACAGAACTAGGGATTCAGTGCATTGCGAGGGCAACGTACGAACTCTGGTGTAGTTGCAAAGGCAACTCACTGCAAACATGAGATTAATTCACAATAATTTGTATAAATTAAAATTATGAAATAAAACGTCTGTGTAAAAGTATACTAATTAGATAAATAAACAGCCAAATAACATAAAAAATAAAAGCTAAATTAAATACCATACAAAAAAAATGGTACTTATTTTTTGACTGTTATTTAGCAAGTTATTAACCTAATTTTTATATTTTTAGAAATTTTTAATGTCATTCAGATGTCAATGGGCCCTCACAAACAAATCGTTTTCAGCTGTTGTAAAAGAAGATAGTTTTTGAAGACGTGAACGGGCTAATAATATTAAACGTACTAGTAAGAAATAGCGAGGATTTAAAAAGATTATTAGCGGTCTTAATAATTTATTTATTATTTTTATTGGCTCTACAGCCAATTTAAGGCGTTTGTCTACTATTCAGAACACATTGTAAGAAGAAGCGGAAATCTAGATTAAATCCATGCCCCTCCATATAATAAAGTTCGAAAACGTGTTTGAAATACTAAAATACTACAAACTTATAAAATAGTGAAAAATTATAAAATAATAAAACAGGAATGAAGCGAAATATTATACGACTAATGAAAATCACCGGAAAAATTATCTACTAAGAAATTTACTTAATTTGTTCTTCTTGAGAAATTGTATTACTAATTTAAGGTACCACGTTACTAAAAACAACAGTATAATATCCCGCTGCTAAACCCTCAAGCTTGCATTTATTCATGTCAGATTCGTTAGAAAAAAAATACATCTTTACGCCGAGAACATTCCTTCAGATATTACGATATTTTCATGAATATTATTGAAGTGCATCGTATTTTCTGGAAGAATTTTTATCAGAGAAAAGAAACTCATTCGAAAGGCAAATAAAAGAAAATTTAACTACATTTAACTCGTACTTGCCATAAGTACTATACAGCCGTTCGTTAATCTGCATGCTCCTTTGTCTATTTTTTTTTCAACCTGCTTCCGCACGTAATTTTAACCCAAGAGATTAAATAAACAAAGCACGTCGGTATCCAGGAATTCACGACATTGCCAATTACCGGTGAGCATTAGCCACGGAAGCGAGCATCTTTAACGATGTCTAGCAGAATGGCTGCTCTCTATGAACGTGCCTCAGAGCGGAGTTCATTGACAGTTCTGAATAAGCAACTCGTCGAGCGGAGATTAAAAATCCTATTACATCGCGTAATTCGTACGGAGTGCGTTTCCGTCAGCTTGCTCGTGTGTAATTGCTAGCTCGTTTTGCCTGGATACCTTTCACATCGACATTCAGGGCTTATAAGTAAACCTTTTATCGCCCACGCATCTCTCCACCACCCTACCGCTTGCCTTATCGTACTTATTACTTCAGCCTCTTGAACGTCACTGAGAAAGGTACGTGCCGAAAGAGAGACGCGGATGTAACTTGACGGCTCAATTCACGTGGAAAGGTCAAAGTTATGATTCGCATAAAATTCAGAAGGTTGTATGATTTTTTGGCTGTAAAATAATAATAATAAAAATATGTAAGATGAGAGAAACTCCAATTGTTTGTTTCAAATTAATCTTGCTCCAAAATTATATAAAACTATTACTTTACATTTTATTATAATACGTAAAGCCAGTCCATTGCAATAAATAGAAAAATATAATTATTTTAATATTCAGCTTCAATACAAAAACATAATACGAGCATGACACCTTAATTAAGTTATTAAACCTTAATTTATATGTTGATGGAAGTGAAACAGAAACGGTAATTATTATTAAATAAAAAATATTTTCCAATGGAGGTCACTATATTTGGTAACTAAGCTGTAATTTATGTCAGCATGGCTAATTACTATGGCTGTCCACATAACGAAAAAAAATTAATTATAAAACTTTAAAAAATATCATAAACTAAAAATCAGTATCCATTATTTATTTCTGACATATTTCCTCATCTTTCAGCTTCTAAAGTCAAATTCATGTGTTTATAACATTACTTAGGATAAAAATTTAAATTACAAACACATGTAACATCTATATAATTACAATTTATATATATTAACATACAGAATTCAGTCAGAGAATTGTTTATTAATAATATTGACGTTTAATTCACTTATATGACCTTCTCAAGCTAATATACAAATTTTGAAATTAATTACATAAGATTTTTAAAATTTTTAAGATAAAATATTTTAAGTAATTTAATTTCAATTTCAATTTCGGATATGAATCTTGAAAAATGTTTAGAGGCCTGTTGCAAGCGAAATGAAGCTCATTGATGACAATAAAGTGAGGCCGAAAACAATGTACATTACTTTTAATAGCAAAAATATTTACTTCTTTTTAAACTTAACACCTTTAAAATATAAAGATATCATAGAGTAGTGAAGCTTGAGTTATTTTTATCCCAAGCAAATAAAAACATGAATTGCAAAAAATACACGTCTTCTTTTAGAAATTCTAATATTTTAGATATGTGGTTGAGTTAGAAGATGAATTTTGAAACATTTGAAAAAAGGTTTTTCTACAATTTTAAAGCATTCTTATTTTCCTTTTAAGTACAACTACATGTTTTCAATGTACACACATACATACATACTCAGATATGTACGGAATGTTGGACTATGCTCTGTATCTTTGTGAAAGAACTGTTCTGCAATTACACTCACTTAGACTCCCTTATATATTTTTTTGTTGCAAATCGAACTTCATTAAGTAAAGAGGAGTTATTAATTTAAAAGCTTTTCAAGTGTTCGTCTCGAACTTATGAAGTTAAAGAGGTTCCAAGTGACTAAGGAATTTATTAGGAGAGAATTCTTGCGAATACGAAACTTCTCAATTGCACTTTTTGGGATGTAATAATTCTTACTTGTTTGTGATAGAAGGGTAATACTTACACAGTTTTTTTTATTTTACCACGATTTCTAAGAGGATGAACACCGAGAGTTCAATCTTGTTATTCATAATTTTTAGGCATTGAAAACATATAGTACTGTAAACCGAGTTACGTATAAATATATTAGGACAATAATTATCAATTTAATTTTGGTATTAAACTACAGTCGATTATTACTAACCATAATAACAACAAATTAAATTGAGGTAAATTATTCATACCATTTTATTCATAATTCACATTTACGATTATTATATTCGTCAGGCTGCACTCTGCTAGAACAGATAACATGAAAACATAACAGATAATGTAGCCAAATAAAGTAAATCGTTGGCTGTAAAGATTTAGAGGTATGGCGACGATTCATATTACATTTAAATCAACAATAAGAAAGTCATAATTTTTTACACAAAATTTTGCGGTTCCGCTGAATAGTCTGTAATATTTTGTGACTCGACATTCTACCGCACTTTACAAATTTTAGTCAGTGATTGTTTAGTAAATATTGTTGATGACGTGTAGTGAATGATTAACTCATAATTTTATGTTTATGTAAGATATTTTGTAGTAAATACTCCTTTGGCAGATGGATAACGTTAGTAAACATCGCTTATTGTCCCGTACGCCATCCATGTATGTCCCATATTTGAGTCTCTGGTAAGATTGCAGAGGTCCTGAGCCCGCGGCTCTGCTAGATGGAAGCGACTGATTGCACTCCGACAGTGGAAAGCCCTCCTGGGGCCGCGCCGCCCTAATAGCAGAGCCAGTGATGAGATGGCAATGATAAAACCGCCTGTTCGGAGTGCAGGGAGATTTCTTGTTTATTTGTCTAGAACATGCTTACAATTAGCTCAAAGAGTAATAAATCTCTCGGCGAAGCTCTAGCATAGTGTTCGGTCTCATAAGGGCACAGGTAATTAACTTAGTGGAGATGTTTATAATATTAAAGTACGCGGAAGTTATTATTAAGATTAATTCGTGCTGAATTATGATCAAGATAATAATTAAAATTTTATACAGACAAAAAATATTTATAAGTGAAATATTGTAAAAATCCCAAGGTACTTATTAATATCCAAACGCGATATAATTAATTTCTTTTAATAATTATAAGTGTTCCAGTAGGAAGTTTTTGATTATTCGTCTTCAATAACTTTTTTCATGCTGGCGAAATATTCCTGACGTTGACTTTGCTTCTGTGGTCATGAGTATTCTTCCGAAAAAGGAATATCATATACAGTTTAAATTATAAAAACAAACAGATACACAAAAATGATAGTATAAATAAAGAGGAAGAAACCATTTAAAAATCGAACGCTATTCGCCAGCAGAAATTTCAGGTAGCTTGGAGTAATGAAACTCTGAAAGTATGTTTGGCAGTCTGATACGAATTATGTACCTGACAGGTAGCTTCGTGGCACTGAAAAGGTTATTTTTTATTAATACAAAAGGCTCAAAGTTCTCCACTAATTTTCTCAGATGTTGTGATATAAGCCAAATATGTACACTAACTGTTTCGTTTCCAAACCCTCGATTTGGGGTACAGTCCTATTATCTAGGTAAATAAAGTAACGTTAATAATAAATATATGAACTTAATAAATGTTATATAGTGATACGTGAAGCTTTCTAGAGGAATTTGAGTTTAGGAATGATAATTTTGCTAATCTGTGTTTCGATAAATTAAAAATTAAAAAAAAAATACACGGAGATGTGAGGAGTACATTGGTCAAAATTCATCAATCTGATCTACTGTTCTGGACTCTGAAACGATATGAAATGATCAATATATGATAATTATAGTAATATAATAACATCAAATAGATTATTTTCGAGTGTTCCGTATTTGTATTTAACTTATTCTTTGACCACTAACCAAAAATAGAAATATTACAATATTAAGTATTAGACAAAAGTTTCATCCAAAAATATCCCACGGATGTATACACCATCTTATTGGCTTGGAGTGTACTAACGCTTCATAAATTATCTCGTAAATAGCTGTTATTTACAAATTTACATTAAAAATTTTCTGATGTTTTCAGATATTTGAAATATGATTTACAAAATATTGATTTTGAAACATTAACCCTTGTAATGGGAGAAAATCATAGTGAATCCGAAGCGGATGATTTACACGTAATGGAAAATTTTGAGTGTTGCGTGTTGCAATTAGAAAAGTGTGCTCAATTTTTGTGGCGAGGTGTGTAAATTACACAGATTAGTTTAAACAGAATATGTTGAGCCTACCTCAATTTTATGCTACAAAGAATATGAAAATAATTATTTTTAATAATAAGAAAGATAGCCAAAAACAGATAAAAGAAGTGATAATATAAATACCTCACTGTTCCTTTCTTCAGGTGCGTTTTTCTGCACTTGAAGAAAGGAACTTGACTTCCTGAAAGGTCGTGTAGTATTTATTTTATCACTTCTATTTTGTCTATGTTCGGCTATCATTCTTATTATTAATTTTCAATCAGACGTAAATATCTCATTTTAATACTTATTTTTATTGTATATTATTATTTAATTTATTTTTATGCACGATTTAAAAAATAAAACGAAACTGGTTTCCATAATTAAAAATAATACATCATCGAATTAAAATTAATATTGTTGAGGTAGGCGCTTGGGATTTTATACTTGTCAAATAAAAATATGTTTATCCTGAATAAAAACAATGGCGTAGATTCATAATTAAATTGAATTTTATTGGGTTGTTAACGAAAATATTTAACCATTTTACAGAGAATTGAATATAAAATAATTTAGTTTCATTTTTACAGAGGAAATTCTCAGTTGAAGTGCTTCGAATAGTATATATGATGTTGTGTCAAACGTAACTCATTTAGAAGACGTTCATCAAGATGATACGCGAATGAAAGTTACCGAACGGGTTTTGTCTGGAAGCGGAAATTAGAGGCAAACGCCTTTCCAGACTACGCCTTGACCTAGAAGCCATAACTCATTCTTGTTCGCTTGGAAACGACGAAGTGAAATTTCTCTCTAATTTCTTTCAGACAATGAAATAAGCGTTTGATAGAATTAATAGCTAATAACGACGTCCACGTCTGTTAATATATTGCAACGCACATCTGTTCGCCACTAATATCTATTACAAGCGTTCATTTTCAACAGCCGAAACTCTTTCAAATAATAAAACTTGAAGGCCCTGAAATTTGAGAGTGTAATTTGTATAGCAGCTTGCATCATCGCATAATTTTCAGTCACCCGTTCAAGGAAGACAGCAGAAACAGTTACAGGAAATATTCGTAAACCTCTAGAAGTTTTATAAATATACCTTAAATATATATTCCTCTTTCAGTTAATTAAACGGGGTCTCAAAAGTATTAAAGTATAATAATAATACTTTCGTGGATTCACCTATATAGTTTCATTAAATCTCCAGTATTACTATACGAACTTACTTTTAACTACATTTCATAATATTCAATGAAGCACAAATAATTTTTAATGTACAATAGAATATTTAATGGATCAAATTATAATAATTATATGTTTCCCTCTGAGTTTGTGACTTGTATAAGAAATTAAAGATGTATTTCTTAAATGCTACATTTATTATTAATAATTTTTACAACGCGATTAAACATTTTAGTATAACATATCAGAGATCATTTTCAAGTCATATCGTCCGAGACAATCAATATATTTGTGTAGCATATGGGATAAACACATTATTAGCCTAGTTGTTGACTTCAAGTTTCCCAGAGGTTTCGTCATAATAATTTATCGAATCTTCCAAAGAGTTGTTTAATGTGGATTCTGAAGCCACTATTGTTTAAAATAAATTACCAATAATTTCTAGAAAAATTTCCGGAATCAATAAAGAGTGATTTAATTTAAAGTCTAGAAAAATTATTAGCATAGAAAACATTCTAATACTCACATTGTGATAATTTCGCTGATAATCTTTTAACCTCCTCCTTAGTATTTGTTACAGAAAATTCAGATGCCAGGAAGAAAAGAAACGCAACAAATTTTTCGTTTCAACTTCAATAGTTCACGTTATATTTTATCCTTTGAAGTAACTTAATAGTAGTATTTGTCCATAGCCTCGGGTCACTCAAGGTATGTTACACGTTATTCTGTATTTTGACCTATTACCAGAAAATATTTACGAAGAAAGCGTTTCTAACTCACCTGAAACTAACATTAAAAGAGAAATCTTTAGAGAATTAAATATTCCACAGTTTCTAAAGGAACTGGACACTTTCTCACAAAAGTATGCAGAGAAATTCTAATTTATTTCCATTAAGGTCATACTCCCCGTTAATGGAGTGTGGATAAATCACTTTTTACGTTCCCAATCCCAATCAATAACTATTCACATATGGAAGCGGTAATGTGAAACAAGAACTAAACGAGAGGAAATAATTTTAAGTGACTTTTACTGGTTTCTTTTATTTGTTATTATATTTGAATATATTATCACCAATATACATAGAACGCGTAGACATTTAAAGTTCCTTTAAATGTATTCAAAAAAATTTAGATATATAAGCTGGAATGCTTTCATGTTTTATCTACCATGTAGACTTAATCATTTGTAAATATCGTCAAAATTAATATTTCATAGAAAAAATCTTTATCTTCTAAGTTATGGTATATATTTAGCAATGAATAAAATTTAACATATACAAATAAATTAAAAAAATAATTTTATTTGAATACTAATAGAAGATTATTGCAAATTAAACTGTTAAATAAATTTAATTATGATTCATCATAATCAAGTTTCTACATATTATAAATTTTGTTACGTCGTCGAACACGCTAAAGATATGTATTTTTGGTTCCATAAATTGTAGTATATTTATAAATTCTATATGACAAGGTCGATGAATTTAGTCATCAGTCTCAATATTAATATCGAAGCACTGCGGGCAAATTGTTTCAAAAACTGCTCAATCGTTTATTAAAATCGTGGGTAAAATCTGTAATTGTGAATTGTTTGGTGACAATAAAACTGATTATTTCTATAAGTTTGAAGAATTTGTCTTTAAACGACCTAAGAAACTAATCCACTTAAATGGATATTTGACTCCTCGGCGATTCATTTTCTTTTTACTTTTCCCTACAAATAATAAGCACGTGTATTTGAAACCAATTACTTGAGATTATTAAGTGTTCATTTTGCCAGCGGTATCTAAAAACATTTTCTTTCAAGGGGAAACCATACGATGTATACTCATTCTGATTTTGATCAGGGAATACATTCACATAATATTGTAATAAAGCGCGTAAAATCAGTGGAAAATATGTGTTATGAATCAGTTATAATAGTGTTAAATTCAACTTATTAATCAAATACTAAATTAATTAATTAAATCAATTTTTTTAAAAAAAACATTAAGCAGAAAATTCCCAGGAATATTTCAGAATATCGTTGTAAGGACTTTGAAGAGTGTAATTTAGAATTGAATTGAGTGAACTCTGAATCCTATAACGTTTCTATAGTGATCCCTGTCACGTCTTCAATTGTACTGTTTAAAATTTTTCAAATTTACCATTAAGATTTTATCCTTATGAATTTCTTATTTTATTGTTCAACTACGTATCGTATTATGCATATAAAGAGACTATAAGGAGCAGGTAGGATATTGGAATAATTATTACAAAATTATTTTCAATATTTTATTACAAAAGGAACAAACATAAAAATCAACAAGTGTGGAAAATAACAACAAATGAATGGTCGAAGATGATAGTTGGTGTGACTAATTACATATGAGAGTGTTCGCGATTGTCAAGTTTAGTGCCATCCGCCGTGAGACTTGATGTTGTGGTAAACGTGTTTGTACACTGGAACGTGCACGGGGTAGGGCTTGGGTACGGGTATAGCCACAGGCTTCTCAACGGTGACGTGGTAGGGTTTCTCCACGGGAACGGGAACCTTCTTCTCCACAGTCACGTGGTACGGCTTCTCGACTGGCACAGGGATGGTTTTGACGACGGGGATCTCAACGCGCTGAGGATCGCTGATGTAGACAGGGTACGGGGCTGGCACATGCACGGGAACTGCTTGGGGAACGGCAACGGGGATATGGTGTGGCACTGGCACCTTCAGGACCTTGACACGAGGAGGCTCCACGCTCTTGTGGACAACGCTGACGTGCTGGTGCACGGGTTCGTAACTACCAGAGTCGTGCCCATCATCACCGCCGCTGACCGCCACTGCTCCACCGTAGCCGCCTCCGAGTCCACCTCCAAGTCCACCGCCGTAGCCGCCTCCGAGTCCACCGCCGTAGCCGCCTCCAATGCCACCACCGTAGCCTCCTCCAATACCACCACCGTATCCGCCGCTCAAGCCTCCACTGTATCCGCCGCTCAGGCCTCCACCGTAGCCTCCGCTCAGGCCTCCACTGTATCCGCCGCTCAGGCCACCACCACCGTAGCCTCCGCTCAAGCCTCCGCCGTATCCTCCACTGAGTCCGCCGCCACCATGAGCATCAAGTCCACCTCCGACTCCGCCTCCAACTGCGCCGCCACCGCTGGATCCGATTCCACCGTCAACGCCTCTTTTATCCACTCGCTTGTCATCGTCGTCAGCAGAGCACAGAACAATCACCACTGCGGCGAGATAGACCTGAAACGTAACGTACGATATGAGAAGAATTCAATCAATGTTTGGATATCGGCCAAAGAAGAACTGCTTTATATTTAAAAATATAATTTATTATTGTTTCCAAATAATAATGGAATAGAATAATTACCATAATTACACAAAGGTTAATGTTTTACCATAGACCCATATTCTTAACTTTTAAACGTGTTGTCAGATGAAACCAGGAATATTTTCCAATATTTTCCAAATAAACAAAGTATGTATTTTGATCGTATACAGGGAATCACGTAAGTAGATCAGAAGAATGAGTTTCCTTTTCCTTCATAATATATATGAATTTCTATTTAATATGCAACTAACTATGATGCACGCTCGGTTGTTAATAAAGTGGTTACTTGACAGGACTTTGACGTTCTGTACTGGCACTATAAATTTGACACGAAAGGCTCGAGTATAGTTAGGCAAATAAAAATGTCAAATCCCGGAAAGTAATATTTATTTTGGTAAAGTAATAACGAAATTTCTCGTGGATTTTGAAGCTCAACTGGTAATTTTTCCGTCTCAGTCTCCGACCTGAATTGCATTCGTGAACCAAATTAGTTCTGAATTTTTTAAGTAAATTCCATGCTCGTTGTAAATCCTACGTTGCGCGGCATGCTTGTGATGCAAGACACTTACGCTGGACAGGAGCTTCATGCTGCTGACTGTTGGAGAGCTGGAGACTAACTGATGGAACTCACAGCAGAGTCCCGCTTTATTATACCCTCCCGCACTTTCATTCGCCTTTCACTGTCCGCCGAACACCTTCTGACCAGCCAGCCGGAGTTATCCCTTCCCTCTTGCCCCACCGGTGGATCTCGTTCGCTCTATTAGAGATCGCGAACTTTCAAAGCAGAATGTTCAATAGGACCTGACTTTCAGTGAATAGCAACAGACATGCAATAACGTAGACAAAAAAAAATTGGAGCGTCAAGTGAAACGATAAATTTACTATAAATCTTTGAAAACAGTAGTGTAAAAACTAAAGTAACGTCTAATTCGACTATTCATGTGAAACTTACATGTTCGATTGTTCTACAAATCGATCTTAAACCTATCGTAAGTATAAATTACCATAACAATTCAAATAACGATATCCAAATAAAAAATTAAGCAGGCAAATTTGTCTCCAAAAAAGAACTAAACCAGTGCGTATGTCGTTCCGATACGCTAAAATTTTGTTATTGAAAACCATAATCGTGAAGTCTTTTTGTTGCAACGTCCATCGTTGGCTGTCAATAAATTCTATTTTTTCGAAGCGATTCTTTGACTTCTCATACTCCAAAAGCCGTGATATTGATGTATTCCGATTTTAATTTTGTTAATGTGGATTAAGACTGGAAATTTTCGGAGTGTACCAAAAAAAGTCATAGGATGATTATACCTAACCTTTCCTTTCACTTCATGTTCCTTTTCTTTATAAATTTGTTGAACGTAATTTATCTCGAATTTTTATATCCAATCAAGATGGAATGATTTTAAGCCACATCAAATACGTAGTAAATTCCCAATTTGTCTGTCTTGACTCATATTTTTTTATAAAGTAAAAACTTATTATCGAAACCTTAAACAAATATAATTCTAAACTTGTGAATCTATCGCGATACACGAATTATGTTCGTCTGTAGAATAAATTTGGATGTATTCATATATTTTTTAAAATATTTGGTCTTCCAAATTCTGAATTATTTAAACGATTTGTTAAAATATTATAAATTGTAGAATAGCTTAATAAAATCTCGTTTTAAAATTTACAGTTCCTTTTTTTATAATAAATACATAAACTTTTGTTATACGGTTGTGAGATATGTTTGCTCTGATTGAACTGATGACCGGAAAAGCGACAGAGAGAATTACGTTCTCTAAATCTTTTTGAACAATCGTATCTGCTCCGCAGAAAGCGGTGTTCCCATTCATAATCTAAGGAATCTGAAAGTCATGGGGAGCGAGTAGCTGAACTGTTCAACTGAAACGTTTTTCCATCGTTGTCAATGATCTCATAATCCTTGATGGTATTATTATCCAGTAACTCAATGTGATTTTGAGGTCTTAAGAATATATTGAGTATCAGAGTCACGAAAGCGGCAAAGAAAATAATATAACACAAACTATGCTTTGTTTAGACAGAGGAAATTGTATTCCTAGAACACTTTTCTTTTTTGCAATTGTTCAAGAGAAAGTCAGAATAGAACTTAATTAGTAGTTAGAAAGGAGGCCTAAAAGAGAAAGACAATGATTGGATATAAATTATTAAATTTCTATTAAAAATATGACAGAAGTTGCAAAATGAAGATAGATAAAATCAAAGACTGATATTTTTTCAATAGTTAACTAAATAATATTTATTTAGGAGGAACAATTTGTATTTTTTTTTAGATTCGCTGTTTCAAGTGATTTGCGTTGTAGTGGTAGTTTTTTTTTTAAAATGATGAATTAAGAGGATATTTTACAGAATTTGATAATCATTTAACTGAACATGGACAATTAAAATTAAAATACGAAATACAGTGTTCAGTTAGCCGGGCATAACAATCTGATCCATTAATCTCAAGTTAAACCGTAATTCTCCCAGGCGCGTCAAGGATTGAGACACTTGGCAGTTACCTTTTGATGTCTGGTCGTGATCGTGTGGCACCCTCGATCTCTCCGAGTCCTCTGGAAACTGCAAGTTTAGGGCTGTCGCTGGCGACGGTTTGTCCATCAGTCTTTTCTATATTTTCTTTACAGGTCCCTGGCTGGATGTGAAATATCGATTGTCTCGATCATCTAAGGATCGATCTTTCCTGAACCAAAAAATGTGATTGGTTCAGACAGTCACGTGGTTAATTCAATTTCTGTGATTTTCAGAGAGACGTTTCCTACGGTGCGACAGTCCAGGTAATTTTCGAGGGTCAACTACCTACGTGCCTAATCCCAGACCAAAGGGATTATCTACCCGCCTCGGCGGAGCCTGGTCACACTCCACCTTGACAAGCTCTCAACCCTTGTTAAAATCTAATTATATAAAATTGAAATATATACATATACATATATATATATATATATATATATATATATATATATATATATGTATATATATATACTAATAATAAAACTATCGCGCTACAGCGTATATACTTATGAATTATATCTCTAGCATATTAGGAAACTCATGTTTAATGCACTGTTTTTTCCATTAATTATCCACAGATGAATCATTCTTCTATTGGACAGTTGTGAAATTGGAAGAAATTTGGAAGATAGCTGTAACACATTTGACTTTATTCCGAGTTATATTTTAAATATTAACCTAACTAACTACTAATTGATTTACAGTGTTTTAATTAACAGTTATACGTAGCAAGAATTAGCTTATCGTTAATAATAAATAGAACCTGGATAGTTTTTGCACTAAACTACTCAGAGATCGTAAAGAGCTAGTCTCTAACTAAGCATGAATCTAATGCGTTCTGTTTGTAATTAGGATTTCAATCCTACCGTGAACTAACGGACGCAGTGTATGCGATTGTAATGTAGCGTCACATGTAAACCGTTGCGTTTTACCTGTCTAGCAAAGAAGATTAATTATTTCTGTGAAAACGGAATAGTAGTGCAGGAGGATTCATCTCGAGGCTCAGCTGGCCATTAAGGACATAAGATTTCAGAGTCTCTCTTCAGCCTGTCTCTTAGAAAGCAATCAGTAGTAGTTGTACCACGATGTCTTCTGGCTTTATAATGGTCGCCAATTAACTATATGGAACGTGCTTGGTCTGTAGGTTGCTGGGGTCCGTTTGAGCTGTCAGATGCGTCGCTGTATGTCGCGAGTCCACCGCGGGACATTGCGAGTTATCGTTGTACGACACGCTATTAATAGCCTGTGTCTGACGAATGCTTGGTTTAAAATTTATCGAATAAATCAAATAACAAAAAAAAATTGCGGCAATATAAGTATTAATTTGGTTTAGATATAATAAATCAGTGCTAACGGAACAGAAAATGGAATGTTATGTGAAATGTTAGTAGAGGTTAGAGAGGCTCATGTATAGTAAACTTCTAATTTTTAGAATACAGTCGAAGTGAGGTATTAATTATAAAGAAACCATCTTAGTGATTCGGGTCGTATTTCATAACCATGATAATGGAATAACTAACAAAGTTTGGTGCTCATAACAATTTTTCTGAGATTTTTATACAAATAAATTAACCTTTGGTAAGATTTATAGGTTTTACACGTTACTATTATGACACAATTAGGTATAGATATTCTCGACATGGAATATCTTTGGTATGCGCCTTTATATATTTATTTTTGCTAATTTGTTGAAGAAGTAAACTAAAGCAATTTTGATGATTTTAGGTATCCTACAATGAAATATTCTTTCTTTAAATATTCAGTAATCTGAATTGTGTTTCCGCTCTAGTTATCACACGTAGATCCTACGTCTAATAAAAGCTTCACTTACAATTTGATCGCTTTTGATTCCAGGTAAAAATAAAGTACTTCAAAACTCAGCGTATCGCTTTATTTACAAAATACACGTTCTAATTATTTTACAGTCGTTAGACACGGATTTGTTCTTGTAAAGCAGTGCAGAATGTGAAATGGAAAAAAAAATCCTGCTTGCAATTCTACCTAACATGGAAGCTCGAGTATTCTGCTGTGTCATTGTATGAAATTAGTTCTTCTGTTGTTGGACTCTTAACAAGTTTTAAATTTGTTCTTGGAAGGACGTCATAATCACGGTTAATTACGTTAACTGGAACAAAAGATGGTTATACGGAAGTTCCGTGGACGAAGTAATAAATATTTTTTACGGTTAGTATTGTAATAACAACAAAACATTTCATAAATTTCCATGTTCAATTAAAATCTCGTTGAGGCAATGTATTAACGTGGCCATTTTTCCCATTAAATTATCAAGAACTTTAATATAGTGTCTTTAATTCCTGAAGTAAGGTGCAATTTATTTCAATTCAGTAATGAAATACCAAAAAAAATTAACCCAAAATGTTGTGAATACTTATTGACAAACTGACAAACGTTTCGGTAAACTGTTTTCCTGTCTTCGGGCGAAAAAAATTTAAATTTATTTAATAATTTTGAAAAAGTAGCGGCATCATTAAGGGAACATAATCCAAATAACAGATATTAAGTAAAATAATTTGTTTAATATCTAAGTGTTTGTTTATTTAGCTTAATTGTGCGGCCACTTTGCAAAAGTTTTTACATTACTGAAGATAGCAAATATCTTTGAAGAAATGATACATAGTCCGCTTAAAATTGTTCTAATCAATTTAAATCAATCTATTGGATGTTTTATTACTTAATGGCTAATTTACATTAATATTAAAATATTTTTCCCTCAAGTTATTATAGTTCGACTGCTTATAGACGCATTAATGTCCCGTAATTATTAAGAAGAAAGAAATATTTATGCATCTGTGGGAAGGGAACTCAACAAACTTGATAAAATAAGATTAAATGTGTTTACTCATATATTTAGCAACTCGATTCGAGTTGTTTTGAAATATTATTGGGTTAGTCCTCATTTGAAATTTATGTAGACAGTCTTCAAGATAATGGCAAGTAAATCTTCAGTAATCCACAAATTTATAGTGGCATAAAACCTAAATGTTAATTAACAGAAAAAAAATCATATTAATTCAACCAGAAACTCGTCGATACCAAACGTAATTTTATAGAAATTGTTTATAAAGTATGCGAAAAAATGACCAGAGGATGAAGTATTACATCGAAACCTTGATCCCAAAAATTGTATTAAGGTGAAAATATGGTTTAAAAACTTTAGAAGCCTGTCTTGAGAGAGTTGTATTTAGAAAGTAAATCATTTTATGAGCAACTCAGAAGAGAATGTTGATGACCTACGTGAATAATGCATCTAAATAAAAATTTAATACATGAGCGCGGCTGAATTTGAATATCAGAAAGGCGACTTTCTGTTCCTATATCCAGTAGAATTTCCATCATTCACTACAAATTAATTGTGGTAAGTCACTGATGTGGATATATCAAATTCTTATAACAAACTGACATAACTCTACCCAAACCCAATGATCTTCTTAAGTTAAGCACACACACATAATGTAATACCCAGTTAAGAAGGACATAAATTTTGTTCATATTTTATATGCTTTGTTTACCAACCCATACTGGGGATTCTTGGGTGGCTTGTATAAAAAAAATAATAATAAAATGATGATTGACAGCGGAAAAGCTCACCAAAGGGAGGACTATAATTGGACGTTTTAGCGGCTCTTGAAGCTAATGTTTTTGACAGACATCGGAACAAAACCCTAAAGGAATAATGACAAAAGTTTTTGTGGACATCCAATTATATGATAAGGAAATGCTTATTTAACTATATTGAGTAGCTCTCTGAGCGTGAGAAAGCCAGATGAGGTCCGAACGTGGGAACTCAAAAACTGTGGGGAAAAAAAAGGAATATTTTGAAGAGGGAGAAGCGGATAGAAAAGTTAGTTGGACTGTAGATCTCAAAGGAGGAGTACGTGGAGGCTGGAGCAGTGGAAAATAGAAAATAGATGCTGAAGTATAACTAAATGTTGATTTACTGACTTTGTGGAAGGATTTAATCAATGATCGTCTGAAAGAAAAGAAAAAAAGCTTGGAGATAAACATTATTGGGCATTTCCAAATATTTCAAACAAACTGAACATTTGGCCCTGGTGATAAAATATTCGGTCAAATTGAATGGTGGCCGTGACTAAAAAAACTATTTTAGTCCATGCAAGCAGTCAGGAGTCTGGATATCAAAAGGATAAAGTGAACGTGTCTGTGAAGCGTGTGTGTGAAAGTCTGTGCACAGATGGGCATTGTAGAGTGAAGAGCGTTCCTGAAAACCCAAATAAAATTGTAAGTAGACATTTAGTGATAAATTTTGTAAATTGTTAAATAAGGGTAATGAGTCAGATTTCGTTTTCATTTTATTTTAACTGCATTATTTAAATTGAAAATTTTAGTGTTCCATTTCCTTATCAACCCTGTGAAGATCCTGGGGTATAGAGTTTGATTTATAAAATGTAACTGGATTATTAGTGTAATTTAATTGTTGATGTAAAAGAATAAAAAAAATATACAGAGATTTTTTGAGTTGTGATCTGTATTAATAAAATTGTTTTGTTTATAAAATTTAGTATTTTGTTTAATTTAAATTCCTATAATCATAATTTATCTATAGTTTGGGTATTCAATGGGAGCAAATTAATTAATTTTTCAAGTTGTTAATAAAAAAACAAATTTTGGGTAATAACTTGAAACAAAAAATTTGAAGATTTGTAGATTATTATATTTTGGAGTGACAAAGTTTCAAAATTAATTTAATATTAATTATCAAGAGGAGATATTACAATATATATATTTCTAACAGGGATCAAACGTTGACAACTTTTAAAATAATTTTTTCAGTGTAGGACAATGTTCAAAGTGAAGGATAAAATTTTAAGTAAACATCTAAAAGTGTGATTTCTAATGTATATATTTTTCATATTTGTTTTGAATATTTTAAGAAAATACTAAAAATTATTATACTGCACCAACGACTTAAACAAGATGTTCATTGTTTAAGTTAGACTTTAGAGCACTTATTCTGTTGCTACTTAACACAAATGTAAATTAACACTCTCACTTTCCATACTCACTGTGTTTATGTTTTTTTTGTTGCTGAGGGAATATGCAGCGTCAGGGAGAAAAGAAAATCCTTTCCGTTCACTACACGAGAGCCACTTAAAAGAAAGCATAGAAGAATTTCGGGTCATTAATCCCATTCATACGCTCCAAGTCAGAATTATTAGTTATAATTTCCTCTAAAACGCCGCAAGATGTTGATTGTATAATTGGCCGAATAATTGAGCAAAACAATGAGTAGCCATATTACTTTCTGAATTTATTAACTGCATTATCCTATGTTGATGAAAAAAGGCAGTTACATAATTTTAACTTATCAATCAATGATGAAACAAATTAAATTAACTACGCTGATTTTTATAACAGATATGTTCGACATGAATAGAAAAGTTTGTTTGTGAAGAGAGAGAAACAAATAAATATACACTAAAAGCCAATCAGAAATATAACAGCAGTCTCTTAAAAGTGTTCTGCTATTCTTTGAGATTTAAAAATACAAAAAGAACGCATATTTAATTAGATGATGTGTAAATATTATGTATAATCTCATCAATTACAAATAAAACTATTTCATGAATCTGTTCGATGATTGCTTCGATATTAAATGTCTGTACCGGCTGTAGAACGTATAGCATATAATGTAATTAATTCATTATTAGAGCATGGCATCCAGCTACGTAGAAAATCTTAAAATTTTAAATATTTATTTCTTCTCAGAAAACATTTTATAGAAATACATACAAAGTGTTAGCGGTTACTAAATATATTTAAGTAGAAAATAGAAACTTAAATTTTGTAATTCCTATTAAATATGAAACATAAAAAAACATGTTAATATTGTACTTCAATTTTCTATCGCCGAGTAACGTTTTACTTATTCTCATTTAATTTTCCTTAAAGTTTAAACTATTAATGAAAGTGCGTATTTATATCATGGAAACTTTAAATAATTTCTTTAAACTCATAAAAGCTATTTATTTTCTAATCTCTTAAAACGAAACTTTTGTTCCATATAAATCCTTTTTATGACTTAATTTAAATTCGAAGCATTTTCAATAGTTTGTTTGTTTTCCTAATTGTCAATTACAACAAGAAATATCCCTCTTATGTGTGTTGTTTTGCTTTTGGTTTGGAATGGTGAGTGAGATTATTGGACAAGGTTATTTGGAAACTAGACAAATCACTGTGCTACGGTGAAAATTGATACAATATTTTGCTTCGGTATGCTTCAATACAGTTAGAACAATGAACGTTCTAATTGATATTTGTCTGTATAAAATGAAAACTTATTTTTCAGTAAATAAATATAACTAGATGCACTTAAAACACGATAACCTGTTGCCTACATATATTTATGTCAGAAATAAAAATTATAATAAAAAATTTGGAACTGAAACACTCCATTTCTGTGAATTAGGACAAGGATTGACTTTTTCGTAAGAAGTGAACCATACGCCTATGGTTTACTGTTTCATTCTAGTCATTTTTAAGAACTGATGAACATTTTAAAGGTAACTGTTTATATTTTAATCTCAATAAGTTGACAGTAAGTGTATATTCTAAAGAA
The DNA here is from genome assembly GCA_037074705.1 of Zhengitettix transpicula. NCBI lineage: Eukaryota > Metazoa > Arthropoda > Insecta > Orthoptera > Tetrigidae > Zhengitettix > Zhengitettix transpicula. The sequence continues at coordinate 40,279,023 of CM073592.1, read as the reverse complement.
ATGCATATACCCATCTTGTAATTAGAAAACATGTATGTTGTGTTCAGTTTTCCTAGTTGTAGATACACTTTATTCAGGGAAATATTAATTAAAGTTATTTGTAGAATATAGTAGATTCTTTTGTGATTGGTGTAATTCTAATTCGAAGTACTGTTAACATTGTTAAAGCTTTTGAAGGCGAAAAACCCATCATGGATTATCTATAATTTTGTTGCTGGAATTTTTTGTCATTTTATCCTACGCTATGAAGATACATTTATGTAAGTATAGTTGGTATGAACAAGAAAATTAGTGTAAGGTCTACTGGGTCAAGCTTACAAATGATAACCAAAAGACATTTTAATTTTAATGCATTTTATTATAAAAATATGTACAAAAATATTTTTAACAAGATATAAAGAAAATCAACAATAACGAATCATCAGTCATGCAAACAGTAACAACAATGCAGTGGAATGGAGATAAGGAACGCAGATGATGAAGATGAGGATGAGAGAAGATAGTTTAGTGATGCTTGGGCACGTGGTAGACGTGCTTGTAGACTGGCACGTGCACGGGGAAGGGCTGCGGCACGGGCACGGGGATGTGCTTCACCACGGTGATGGGGTACGGCTTGTCCACGGGGTACGGCACGTGCTTCTCCACGGTCACGGGGATGGGACGCTCCACCTCCACAGCGACGGTCTTGGTGATGGGGATCTCAACGCGGTGAGGGACTTTAATTTGGACGGCCACGGGATGTGGTACCGCGACTCCGAAGGCGTGGGGCACGGCTACGGGGATGGGTTTGGCCACGGGCACGCGAATCACTTTCACCACGGGCACCGAGTACGGTTTCACCACCGTCTTCACCTCGGGCTCCGCGGAGAATCCGCCCCCGAAACCACCTCCGAAACCGGCGCCACCTCCGAATCCAGCACCTCCGCCAAATCCTGCGCCACCTCCATATCCAGCACCACCTCCGTAGCCCCCAGCGCCTCCGGATAACTGGCTGTAGTCGACGCTACCGCTGGCGCCTGCCGCGTATCCTCCGTCCCCACCCCCGACGCTTCCGCCTCCGTATCCACCGTCGAGTGATCCCACTCCGCCACTAGAGATAGCTCCGTGACTGAAGCTGCCTCCGGCGTCACCACCACCGATAGCGCCGCCCCCATAACCACCAGCACCAGCGTCGCCCCCTGCGTGGAAGCCGCTGCCTCCGCTGCCGCCACCATAGCCAGCACCATAAGCGGCGCTGGCGTAGCTGTCTACACCGCTGCCGCCTCCGTAAGAACTAACGCTTGGCGTGAAGCTGCTGCTGCCGCCTCCGCTGTAAGAAGAGGCGCTAGCTGCGAGGTTGGCATTGCCTGCGTCGTAAGAGCCACCGGCACTGTAGTCTCCGCCCCCGCCGCCCCCAGCACTGTAATTGTCCGCCGCGGCTACTTCACGACGTTCTTTACTCATCGACGCGGAGGAACACAAGGCTGCGAAGGCCACCACAAGTACCTAAAAAACACATTTCCATTCACAACAGCTCACATTTTAAATGTATACAGTAAAAATACTAATTCGTCACTTTCCATTCAGTAACAAACCGACATGCTACATCCCGTTTAAAAATACCCGTTGAATATTTAGGAATTACATGATTATTTCGTAATTATCTCGTGACGATGACTCACTTACAAGAATTACCTGAAACAATTATACTGCGTACTGCGAAAAGCAGCCTGCGTAAAAGGAATATTCGCGTATAATCATGTCAAAATTATGATTAATTGAATTCAGACGGAATTTCGGTCCTACCGATACACTATCCTCACTTAACGGATTAGTAGAAATCAACAAAATAATGTAATTCACTTATATAAAATATATAATAATCACTTAATATAATACCATTATTTAATATATAAAAATTGAATTATTTTTAAGATCAACTCAGAAAAATTTATATTTATTTATTACTTGATATAATGTGCTTAATAAAGATTGGTAATTAAATGGAATAATTTTTAAGCTCAAAATGTAATTATTCCGAAACATTCTTGAACTGCTGCGCTCAATAGAAAGTGTTAAATAAATGGAATCATTACACTGGCCATCCGAACGAAGTGACTACGACCTTAATACTTTCTCCGACCTATATTTAAATCCGCAGATGGTATGCTGAGTAATGAATTATGCGAAACTACTCCATTTCTCAATGTATACGGTTTATTGGCATTATTTTTCATTACTGGTAACGTGGAAACAAATGTGAGTCGTCTTACCGCTGAGAGCTTCATGCTAAGTGCTGCGTGGCGAACTCGGTTGAGTGTAATAGCGGGAGTCTGTTGGTGGAATGAAGGTCCGTCGAGGAGGAGCACCCTATATACCCGTATTCCTCTCTCTCACCTTTCACCGGCGCTCTCGAAGCGCGTCCGTCCCCCCACACTGCTGCGCCACAATGGACACACACAAAAAGAGATGCAGTTCCTCGCTCAAGTTCAATAGCCATTGCCAATGTCTTCCCGCCGGAGAGAGCCTGAAAAGCCTTAAACGTTTTGGGGACACTCTGGAACTCTGCAGTAACGACGCAGGAAGCCAGTAGAAACCATATACAAGAAAAGATATCCAGTGTGTGCTATCCTGGATTAGAGGCCCCTATTTCTCTCTATATTTTATCTCGCAGAGATTTCGTCTTCATTACTTCAACCTATTAAAATTCAGTCGGACAGGGTTTCCTTCCAAATAAATTAATTAGCTTTTTATTAGTTTTATTTCAAATTTATGAGAAATTCGTCTGTTGCCTATAATAAATTCTAAATATTATTTTTTCCATCTGTAAATTTCAGGAACAGTATTCAGGAATTATCTATTTACATTTCCAACATTTGATTTCACGGCACATGCCTTATAAGGTCTACTTTCATAATTTACCCAACTAATTTGTTTCCATTTCTGATTCCGAGTTCTTAACTTAGTCATAAAATACTCCAGTATGGAGGAAACTTACTCTATTTATTCCAAAATAAATAAAGATGCTTGTGAAACTTAATATAAGATCACATATACTTCAAGTAAGACTAACTAATTAATTTATTGGCACTTATACATGTCACTTCCTGTTTCAATAAATTATATATGGTATAATTTATTACGTTACTAAAAAATTCCATCCCCAGTCATTGGAAGGAATGAGGACAAGTACCGAAACCCCGATATAAGGATTTCTCTGTATCACATTTACGTGCATTCCGGGCATTCTTGTTAAATTATAGTCCGGGGATATTGATAACATTTGTATACTTCTCTCTTACTTCCGTATCCCTTCCAAATCTATAATCGGGAAGTCAGCTCAATGTGGATTTCTTAAATTAGCCTTTCTAAGTATTAAAAATGAATATAACACTGACAAAATTCATTACTTTCTAATATAAAACGCGAACAAAGTGAATAATAAATCATGTTTAATTATTTAAAATTATTTTTAATATTTAGTACGGTTTGGACAAGATGGCTAATATGTTAAATATTACACTTTTTCAAATTAATTACGAAAATTAAATCCTTCAACAACAGTACAAATATTGAAAGAAAATATTACTTCAAATTTATGTTTCTCTATTTTACTGTTACATGTTGATTAAAATCAAGTATGACAATGTAGCTCTATTTTCTTTAAAGTCAACTGATAGGAATGTAACCTACTTCCAAAATTTTAATGGTTGCATATGACGTAACTTTACCTACCTAACATTTTAAACATAAGTTTCCAACTAGTTGAACTATTATTAAAAATGACAACTCTGGTGTGAGTTATTAAATTACAGGAAATAAATATTACATTAAGACAATGTGGGATAATTATGTACAACCTTATAAATCGATTTTAATTCCGAGTATTGTGACATAAATTCGTTATCACACTAAAATAGACATTTAGATGGTGCTGCGTTGTTTTATCTTAATTTTTTGAAAGAAATATTGTATTCTAAAAATACTTACAAATTATTGTAATTTCATCAAAGCATTTGTTTCTGCGCGAATTAAATCGAGTGTAAGCGCTGGAACGCCCACACAATACATTTATTGAGTTTGATCTTTCAGACGAATGAAATCTGCTGACTCAATCGTATCGGACCATCAGCAGGCTTCTTACGAAACTGAAGTTTGAGAGGAAGGATTCTTAGGGTTAATTACGACAGAGTCGAGTTAGTATTGGGAAAATAGTCGACTAACTGCCCGAGAATGCTTACAACAGTCCATATAAAATAAATCACGGTCAAGACAAGGACTCTCATTCTAAACTTTAGCCGGATCAGAACTGAAGGATACACTTATATTTGTATAATACTTTTACCCTATAATAATGAATTTGTATTGTCTCCAGAGAAAGCGAAACTACGAAAATATGAAAACGTTTACTGATTAACGTAATGAATTCGTAATTAATATTATCCCAATTTATAAGCAACAAACTTTATTGGATAATTTCTGACAAAATACCTGTAACGGAAAAAATAAAAATTGTAAAATAAACGAAATAATATTATTATGAACATTTGTGGCTACTTATACTAAAATAGATATTTTGGAAAAAAAAACTAAATATGAATACTATCTTTAACAATAAAACAGCAGTAGAACATTCAATAAATTACTAATGTTTTCGTATTCTGGTAATTCAATATTCAGAAGAGCCAAAAAAATGTACAACGTCAATTCTGTTTTCCCTACCTTATTTTGACTCACTATAATGTTGACTCTTTTTTTTTAGAATTTATTTAAGATATTTTATATAAAACATGAACAAAAAATTAATATCCAGTTATTTATTTAATTCTGATTCGTTTTTAAAATACCTTATTTTAATTACAGGATTTTTTGTTTATGTATTGATATGCAAACAAATATATGTTTCTGGGTCCAATTATTTACATTGGAAAATATTTTACGCAAACCCTTAACTAAAAGACTTGACAGAATAATTCCGCTGTTCATGAATTTAGAATCTAAGGGAAAGTAAACAAAGTGACCTATTAAGAAACTATAAAGATAATTTATCATTTGTTTCTCTCACGTTGTTATTCGTACATTGAACCTATTTTACTAATTAAAGATCGAAGATTTTCCCGGTCTATTTGTTGTAGAAAAATTTCTCAGGTTTTTACACGGGTACAACAATGACGTTTCTACGACACGCCGCTCTGTCGCCATCACCTAGACAGTAACAACAGCTGTGTGTCATCGGAACGTCGCGTATTATTTTAAATATCTTTGAAAGTATTGTGAAATTTAATTCACACTTTTGGAATTTGTTATAAAGAAGTGCTTATCAAAAATCAGGCATTAATCAACTGATTTTATCATCTTGGGGAATCAATAGCAATCAGAAAATATAAGTAAAATTCGATTCGGCCGAAGAAATACAATAATGTACTCCTCAACGCTGTGTGATTGGATAGTATCACATAGTGAATATTATATGTTAATAGATAAATTTTTTATTATCGCCTAAAATATAAAGTGAAGTTTTAAATTTTCTCAGGATTCAATTTGTGGATTTTTTAAAAACTGATTTGAACCTCTAACGTCATATTAGTGCAATGTGTACTCAACGTCCCGAAACGTACCGAAGTAAATAATTCATGGCTTCATTATGTTTCTAGCTACAATGAGCAGAAAAAATTCCACGATGGAATTTACTAAATATTCATGGAGAAATATAACACATCGATGTTAATTTATGGAGGTGGAGAAACTATTTAAAATCATTCATAAAATAAATTACAACTAATATTAAAATTATAAATCTATTTCTTATTATTAAGTTAATAATTGAAAATTTGTAAAATTCGTTACACTGATTCTGGCACCAAGTTCGTTGTTGAAAGGATCAATTAATAGCTTATATTTCTAGTCCTATACTCTTCATAGCTTCACGGAAGTGAGTGAATTCTTCCCTTTGATGTGACTTGAAATATGTTCCGCGATTCTGGTTTAATATGTTTACATTACATCCTCTATCTGTATTAACCAAACGTTTGTTTATGGATTCTTATTATTTAATGGTTTAAGAAGTTTGGTAAGTTCTTATATATTTAATATACCAAATTATAACCAATATTTATTCTTCTTCAATCCAATAACATGATGCGTTTTTTCACTTTTCTACTGATGACAAAACAATCTATGGACTTTCACACTGAGGCACACGTAGTCGTCAGCTCAGAGTTTCTACTTAAACGTCAGCTGTGTGCAAATGTGGCCTTCCTCGTCGAATAATGACACATTGATACAATGATAGGTGAGTTCTGAAACTAAATTGTCAGATTCTCCATTTACGTGGTGGTTTAGCTCGTTGTATTTATGATATTTAAAACCGCTTAGTTTCATTCCGATTTTCCATACAATCATTTTTTGGTTAAAATATAATTTCAGTTGAGGAAGTGTTTAATTTTTTTTCAATCACAGTCATATAATATTACTGAAAATATTGTTAGTACAGTTAACTAAAAATAATAATGAACAAAAATTATCTGATTGTATATATTCTAGTGTTCTATCTTTACTTGTTTCGTTATAGTATTCAAAGGTTGTGGTTACAAAATATTTTTTTCAAGTTTAGTACATGAGAAAATTTGACTGAAAGCAACTTGGGGTGTGCTCAGAAGCAGAAGATCTGCATCGCCAAAGGAAAAGGAAAGGAACTAAATTAATGAACATGAAAGTGATTAAATAGTAAACAGGTTTATTTACTCAATGCCTCCTTACCAGAAGAGTTCGAAGTTCATATCTGTTTGGTTGATTCGTATTGATTCGGGACCTTTACACCGAAAAGGACTTCACTTGAAACGCACTTAATTTTCGTAAACAAAATATGTCACTACAAAGCTGAGAGTTTCAAGTAGTAGTAATCACGTTTATCATGATTAATTACTATATTATACTGAAGAATTTTAAATAACTTATTCACATACATACAGATAAAAACTGTACATCACGGTGTTTTAATGTTTTTACAATTAATATTCTTTTTTAAAATATTGACAATGTTCAGACACAAAAATTAAAATAAATAAAAATGTCCATCTGGACATCTACAGTATTACCGAAAAAGTAGATACGTATATTACTGAAAAAATCGATGAACTCAATATTTCAATATTAAAAATATGACCGAAAAATATTTTGTACAATATTTAGATGAATATGTGAAATCGTCGAAAAAACCTACCATTTTTAAAACTAATAAATAAATTTTATTAAAAAGATTTTTTTAAAAAAATTGGTTACTAAAATCCACTGGGTTCAGGATATATATATATAAACTAAATATAATAAATAGTCAGAATAAATTTTAAAACAGCCTGAAGGAAAGTTAACCATGTTGTGTTTACATAAACGATTTTGTTTCCAGACCTAAACTACTGAAAATTAATTGACTTATTTCGTCCCAATATCAATATTAAAAAATGAAACACGGTTGTACATAATGCGGCAGTATTACTTGTAAATGCATATTTTAGATAGAAGCACTGTCTATCTTGTATTACTCTAAGTATTGTTTATCGAAAAAGTAGCTCGAATAAATAAATCGAATATTTTCATATCGGAAGGTACGTAACAAAATAACGGTATTCGATAAATTGTATTTTACTACGTACAACATAAATATAGACTGAAAAGTCTGTATAAAATATAATAATTAAATGAAATAGCAAAATACAGAGTGTATGGTATTTATATCATCACTTAATTTTGTCTGTATTTGCCTCTTTCATATAATTATTATAGTCTGAAAACGGAAGTTACACATGTAGAGGAAATTAATTTAATAGCTTCGTAACGGAACAAAAACCTCTGACTACTTTAGTTTTGACAATTAATCCTGCAACAACGTTTTGATTGTAAAGAGAAACAAGATGTAGTTTTCATCAGTAAATAAATAGGATGAGAACTACTTTTCAGTATATTTAGTTCATATATAAAATTTATTTTCCTTACTTACACTATTCCGTATCTATATACTGACGGACTATTTTCTAAAATGGACTTTTAACACTTTCTTATTATATTTTTATAACTTTAATATTTTATTAAATTTATTAATTATCCAACAAATTATTAATCGTTCAAATTTGAAAAACAAATTAAAGAAATTTCTATATTAGAAAAACTTACGTTGTCTTTTGATGTCCGGAGATATAACTAAATGTCCGGCCACGCAATTTCCGTCTCAAACCGACGGCAGGATTCAAAGTCCATAATCACGCATTTCAATTCTGCATAATAAAACCCATTAGTAGTTTAGTTAATTTATTTTTCAGTGTCCGTTCGTTTTAAATTAATAGAATATTATTCACATAGTATATAGAAGCCCGCAAACTACTGACAGCTAATAGTCGAATATAATGGTACTGAACAAATTGATTTTATAAAATTAACAACTAGTGCCATAATATAAAATTGTAATGTTTAATGCATAAACCGAATACGAATAAGTTGACTCGAATTGACAGTAGAAAACCTAATCAAAACACCGGACAATTACCGACAGTAATTAAAAAAGTTTCTCTTCAGCAACGGGATTTTCAAATTAAAGTATTCACAAAATAATATATGCGTTCAAACTAATGCTAATCAAGCCTAAAAAACGTTTATGAATTTTTAAATATAAATAGAGGTGGAATAAAGTATTTAAAAATAATTCAGGATTCATTTATTTCAGAGATTTAATATCAAAATCATTAGATAAAATAGCCAAATTCAGACAAAAATAAGTGATGCTATAAATATCACACTACGTTTCTGGGATACTTGTCCTTTTCATCTGGGATTGGAAGAAACATGAGAGCCTTTAGCGACAAAACTGCACTGTCTGTCTATTTTCTATAAATTATCTATTAAAAAATTGAAATTCATTACAAATATGTGCTTTATTTAGAATCATCTGTACGGCGTCTTTTGAGTTTAAAGATTCCTGCTGCTGTTTTTTTATAATTTGTTTCCCCTAGTGAATCTACAGGTTTTTTTTTACTCTTTCAGGTGAGTATTTTCCTATTGGCTTCTGATACGCTCATTTTACGTGATCAAAATGTCTTTTGGCCCTATTTTATATAATTTCAAAGGGTTTTATGTTCTACAGTCTGTATTATTTTAACGTCCTAATGGAAAATAAGTCTTATTCAGATTTTCTACACGATTTTAATATAGGAACAACTGCCTCAGTAGTCTCTTATTTCTTTAATTACTCAGGGGATTCTGAACTAGCCACGTTAGGTATGTAGTAATAAATTTCCGACCTATGAAGTCGTTAATGAACGCATGATTCTCGGGATTTATATAGCTTTAATTTAAAAACGTTCATATTCCCTTCTCAGTTGTAAAGCAGGGATTTACTTTTATAAAGACTACAATGAATATTTACGTTCGCTTTACGAGTTTTATCTTTGCTTCTTCAGTCTGCTTGAAACCTGGCAACACAATAACTATGTTATTTACTGCAGCGATTGTCACCCAAGTATTCAGAATTATGTGAAAATGTTTTAAAAATATTTGTAAACATCCTAATTTCAAGAGTTAGATTTTGGTGCCATTTAAATAAATGTTATTTTCAAGGACTGTTTGAGTGAGTGTGCGTTAAAAATGCATATAGTTAATTATACGGTATTAGGTATACGGTATTAGGTATTAGTTAGAGTTAAATTATTTGTTTAGTATTCCGTTATGAGTTCGATCATATAATTATCATATTTTTTAATTAGATTTAAAACAAGAACTGTTTACTAGTGTTAAGGCGGAAGAGGAAGTAACTGCTGTTAATGAGTCAACTATCACATTAAGTGTTGAATTTACCCTTTTTAGTGATTAATAGAAGTATATTCATGTTTATGTAATCTCTTTTAGAACTTAATTAACGAGGTATGTTTTAATATACTTTCACATTTCTCCGTTTGCGAAGTGATAGTAAATTAGCGCTGGACAATTAGAGAGTCAATATAATGTATGTTTTGTTCTAGAAATAGGTCTTTTTTATATTTCCAGAGTTTACAAATTCCATTATATAACTGCTATGTCGTTTTAAATATACTTACTCAAGTTCAACTAAATTCCATGCATCGGTTTAAAATTAAAACAATAATATGAGTCTGTTTCCTCTCTTAACAATTATTACTTTAATAGTTTCAGGACGTAAAAACTTACGGTATTTTTTTAATAAATATACATTAATTGGAAAACCTATTTATCTGAATTCTCACGCCTCGACTACTTTAAAGGATGATGTTTTATTCGCAAATATTTTAAGTTCTTTTAAGGTCATCGTATCAGAAAAGCGACAAATGCACATTACTGGACTTTTATTTAAATAAGGATACACTGGTGTGTTGAATAACAGTATTTTAAATTACAAAGCTCTGTAATGGCATTGGAGATATCTGTTTATAATAAAAATTAATCTGGAGACAGAGAAAGACGATTTAAATTTAATACTCAAATTTCTGTTTGCGACTCGACTCTGACGAAGGCTGCATAGCTGCAAGGTGAACACCATTTTCCTCTCAGTTAAACCGGCGCATCGTTAAAATCGATGAGTTTCGTAGTGGCTGTATGAATACACTAAGGACATTTAAATGGCATCATTCTGTGGATGTGCAGTTTACAAAAGACATTTTGATCAAAATTACTTTTTAAGCTCGCTTTATATTATCTTTGACTAATTTTTAATGCTTTATATTATATTTGATTAATTTAAAAGAATATTTACTACTGCTCGGTGTTTTGAATAAGTAATCTGTCAAGCGCACAGAAATGAATATTGCTCATCACAAAAAATGAGCGCGCCTTCTGTAATGCATCCCGCCTGACACCTGAGCTATACAAGACGATCAGGTTTAACACTGTAGGGGCTTGTAATGCTCCTTAAACCTAATTTATCGAGCAATATTGTATATCGCTAACGATTTCAGATCAGATATTTTGAACATTTTATACGGCACAATTGTTTGTAAGAAAGATCTACACCTTAATCATCACAGCTAATTCTGCAACCCTAGTCTATTGTTAAAAATAGTAATAAATATTGACATTACAATACTGCAAACAATATTCAATTTTGTTTGACATCAGTAATTTCACTTTTTGTTTTCTTTTTTTCCCACATTTTGAACTTGTTCATGTCACATTGTAAAACAAATGTACGACGTCCGGTTTTTATAATTCATTTTTAGCATGTATGGGAAATCTTATATAAATATTAGAGCAAGTAGTGGTCTAATTATTGTGCCTTCAAGAACTTCCTTCGATAGAATGATCCGCGATTTATTGCCAATTGCTTACAGTTTAACCAATATTTTTATCAAGAGTACTTCGTTCCAAAAAAAGCCGTGAAATTCTGTATAAAATGTTTTAGGAAAATTAATTAATCATGTGAACATTCCCAATATCAATTTATATCCACTTATTCAAATTACTCTTGAAATAAATTTACTATTTACCTTTCGCAACAGCAACCGTCTAGACAATAATTTTTCCAATGGTAATACAAGTCGTTTTCGTCTAGGTAATAGCTGAAGGGGGTTATTCTTATTGTATAATCTTGCATACTTCTCTATAATACTTTATAGATTTTAAATTAATTTATAAAAACTTAAAATACACGTAAATGTCGTTTTGAAGGACATAAAAGTTTTAATTTAAAATAAGACGTATTTCAATCTGCAATTTTAATGACAATTGGAAATACCAGAGATAAACTTATGAAATTAATGTAATAGAAAACAATGACGTCATGTCTTTTAAATTAATTGAAGGAAAATGTCTTTTTTAGAGTTACAAATAATTTTTGTTAAATATTAATTTGTCCTACAAAGTGTCTCCATTTTCTACTTAAAAAATACTTAATTTTACTCTCTACTTGTGATCCATGTTTTTTCGGAACTCGCTAAACACAGAGTTCGGCGACAGTCGAAATAAATATCAGACTTTCGAATTTGCTTTCATAATTTTATCGCTATGAGACTTTCTAATTGAAGCAAGACGATTAAGTGGTCTGGATTAAAGCTACTGGTATTCCATTGAGAATCTATTCATGTTATACAGGAATGGTCACGGTTCGTGAACTAGCAATGGTCAGATTTGTTTGACTTTTCTTACGTATGAACAAAGGATCGTTTACCCACCGTCCTATGGAAAGCAGAGTTTGTAACATTAGATGGTATCTTCTGTAGTTAGGAATGTTTTATAACAAACAACCGACATTTGGGTTAGTTGCTAATAACACTCGATTATGTATACTAGCGATTAATTCTTACCTCCATGAATGAAGACAATATTTAAATTATTTTTTTATCTGAAAATTATACTCAACTCAACTCCAAACATTCAAAATTCGACATGACGGACACAGTTTGAAAAATAAACGAAAAATAAAACTATACTAGATATATAAAACGGTTAAAATGCTTTAGCAGTGTGTATACGTGAGTAAAAATAATATTACCGTGATATACTACTAACATTAAATTAATTTACGAATAAAGAACAGTAAATGGGTCGAGATATTTGATGGTCTTAGATTATTAGCTGGAGTAGTAAAACCAACACGGAATAGATGCACAATTTCGTTTGCAAGAGTAGACTAAACAATGACACAGTACTCAATAAATAGTTCTCGGTATTCACACGGGTTTTGCATATTTATATTTTAACGCAACGTTTTGACGAATAAAAGCTCTGTCTTCATTATCTAGGCGAATACAGTGTGAATAACGAGAACTATTTATTAAACAACTACACCAGGAAAGACTTCAATCTTTGATAATGACATTGTGACAATTTTGGCAAATAATGACCGTAGGATAGCATCGGATTAGGACTCTGGATTGAAAATTAGTGGAAATATGTTTCAGATGTCGGACATTGACAGAAGTAAAAAGACAAAAGTCATGCTTAAATTTCATAAATAAAAAACAATAAATTACGTGGTCCTGATGATATGGCCACACTATATTTAAATTTGGGTCGCAAAATAATCTATGGAATGTAGATCTAATTCACAAATCTAGTATAAGGAACTAAAGTGAAAAATTAATTTCCAGTACGATTATGGAACACATGGTTTTTAAGGGTTAATGTGATTTTATGCAATGTTTATCGTGCAAAAGCCAAGTGACTCCGGAATTATCTGACGATGTGGAGGGGATTGATGGAATATTAATTGACTTAGCCGAAGCCTTTGATGTAGTGTCTCACGTTAACCACTTAGGTAATTATATGAACCAGCTCAAGTAATAATCCAGGTAAATAAATTTTTAATTGACAGAAAGAAGTGGAAATTGGACGAAAACTTATGGTTACAGGGATTATAACGTCAAGTGTTCCTTAATGATCAGTAATTAGTATTTTTCTTCCTATATTCTTAACAAAATTTACCGCATAATGTGAAATATTGAGTCAGAAAACTGCTTCATCTACGATAAACGAACGCGAAACATTAACAAAATCTATGTTTGGGTCAAAGGAAAATTAATGGAAACTTCTGGACAATCATTCGCGTTTCCAAAACAGATCTAGATACATGACCTGATGATATTAAAGGTGAAAGAGCATATATTTAGGAATATATTTTAATAATAATTTGGTGCAGGAGGAGCACGTACATATGTACGTACGTGAGAATTTTTTTTCACAAAAGCTTTTAATTTAGAATACGTAGGAATTAAAATTTGTATGTCATCAATAACTAGAAAAAATTAGTTATTTAAAACAAGTACTGGCTATGATTAGTTCAATAATTGAATCAATTAATAGCTATAATTTTAATGATTAATTGCACAAATTATTTATAAACTAAGAATAATCAATTTAATTGGTTAAAAGTATAAATTTAAATACATCTAAGAATAAGATATTGATAAATTTTACTTTTTTTGATACTTTATTACCCATAAATAATAAAAATGTATTCATTTTATATAATCCATGATCCTTGTACATGATAAAATCAAGAAATAATATTTTATTTAAAACGTATGTCATTCAATAGTAAGGTATAACTACCGACCAGTCAGACAGCCTGAACAGGGAACAAATATGTGCAGAAATATTGTGTTGTTAAATATAAAATAAAAAGAATTAATGTTCATAATTTTATTTAAAAGAATGTGTGTTTATCGTAATTAAATATATCTTATTAAAAATAAAATAATGTATTTCAGTAAATAGGAATATAATATGATTCTCGGTGTTTTGATATATTAAAAACTTACTCGTTACATACGTTAATATTTTTCTGACTTACTGTCAGCTTGTTGCTAACTTCCCATTTGGAATTTCAGTTATAGTGAGGAACACAATGTGAATAATCAGAAAACAGACTAAATCATCAACTTCAACTCTCAGGCTCTAACACGCACCTTTTCCCATCACGTATCAATTCACTGTCAGAACTTTTGAAACCCCTATACTGTACATTATGCGTATCCGCCAAACTTTTTTTAGTAGAACAACCGACAGAAGGAAACAGGAAGACAGTATACATTGGACGCTCACTTTCATCTCCCAGATCTGCGAATGACCACTTGCCGATTATCTGGGTGTTTCCGGATGACTTTCTTCAGCTTTCACTCAGTCATCATGAATGGGTTTCGTTTAATTTTGTATTGTTCAATGAAACACTGTGACCGGAAACTTTCCCAGTTTTACTTACGCATTTCAGTAAAAGTGAAATCGTGTGACTGAAATGTAAAGAGTGGTGTACACAATCGGTTTTTTCACAAAGCTTCAAAGAGTGCTGGCTAATGGGGAACTGTTTACATATTGAAACATGTAAATAATTAACCCACCGTAATACCACCACTAATACCCATTTATTTTGCTCAGTGATCGTTTCATTTCTCTTTAACGAATTATTTATTAATACCAGCTCTAACTATATATTAACATATACCCATATATAACAATATATTAATTAAAATACAGTTAGTTATTTAATTTTTTTCTTAATACTCTAAATTAATTGTAAATATACATGAAGTCATAGTCATATTACACAGCCAAAGGTTTTTGTTCAAGGATAACATGACAATAATTTAAATCTCTATAATTTCATATAAAGAACCGAGTAATAATGGAATTAATGAATATTAAATAATGAAACAACTAAGCCTGATTTAGGTCCCCACTTCTGTAGACAGAAGGTTTCGAAGTTTTAATTCATAAACATACAACACATTAAAATGTTGGAAATGACACATAAATCAACGTATTGAGAAAAACATGTAATCATAACTACATTGTTGAAATTACACACCTTAAAAACAGACAAGACCTCTAGCAAATATATTATACCCTAAGTAACTTTAAAGAATTTTTAGTATTATTATTTATTTATTAAATTATTTCGTGCTTTTAGTTATGTTGGGCAGGGAAATTTATGTTTCCGATTTTTATTTATGCTTAAGTTCAATGCTAATTGTTATTAGCTATAGCATCCAATAGAGAAATTGTAATCTTATTTAGTTTCCGCATACGAGCGCTAATGGAATAAATCAATCATAACAAAAAATCCAGTCATTACGAAAATGAATATCAATATGTTGATTTTGGTTTCCGTTTCAATATGTCAATGTGTTGTATTTACAGATGATTATTAATTAGAAAACTTTCGTCTAAAGAAGTGAGGACCAAAATCAGGCTGTGATGTTTAATTATTAACTAATCCAGTTACCTTCAACGAAATAAAAAATTAATCTGATCGATTTGTAATACCACAGAACATTCGAGGAATTAAGATAAACATTAAAAATAATTTAATTAGAAAATAAAACTAATTTTTAAACATTATTAAAAAATTATATCCTCTTAAAGTGACTGTAAAAATATTAGTCACTGAATAGATTATATATATATATTAATTAATTTATGTAGCGAAAATAAATTATTTATATATATTTATTTACGTTATTCTCTAAAATGTCTTTGTATAATAGTACTTTTGACTTTATAATTAAGCATAACGGAAGTAAAGCATAACGGAAGTAAAAATACGGGGTAAATTTTTTTCAACCAGGCACTCTTGTGAAATATGGCTAGTATTGTTTTATTCAACTACTTGTTACTTTAATATAAATAAATAAAATTTAAATACAACTACTGCTACCATCTTTCACTACTGAAAATTTTCTTTTTTTTTCTTCTGGGTTGGTAATTAAAGAAATAATTTACAAAATAACAGCATTTTTTGTCTATTATTTGTCTATTTACGTATCTCAAAAGTATAATTTTAACACATATTTTATAATTTCAAGTGGGATGTTGTATAAGGTTTTTTAACTCTTTGTTGGATTTATAATCGCAGTCTAATCTTCCTCGAAGTTAGCAGAACCTTGTAGGAGAGACAGGAAGGGGCTACCTTTTAACTAAGCTTCCCAGACGCCGAGGCACCTCGGCCTGTTTTGAGAGGTGTATGTTCCGGGGTCACAGACCTTGGGCATACGGTAAGAGTTGTTCTCAGTTCTCATTGGAACAGTCAGCCAGCTGCCTCTTAAACTGGTCGAGGTACGGAGAAGGGAATGCTGCGACCCCACAGCAAACTCTTCTCCCGCTATCGGAAGGGCGTGGGACAAGTACCCAATGCCCGACGTACCTGATGCAGGTTTTTCTAGAGTTTTCCCTGCATTACTTTTAGGCAAATACCGTGTAGGTTCCTTAAACTATAGCCTAGTTAACACTTGGCTACCTTCCTCTACCCTTCCGCATCCCCCCTTTCAAATCGCTTCCTATGCTATTAAACGGGAGTTGCCACCATGTGGATTACAGTCATGTAGCCTGTTACCCTAATAAAAAAATTAAAATTTTGTGAGTAGATCAGAGTGTTAAATTACGAAGCTTTGGCGAATGGGATTAATAATTTAATTTACGGAGCACTGTACGTCGTTAGATAAGCGTACGAAATATTCCAATATTTCTGCACTATCCACCGCAAGAAACACGCAAAAACTGAAAACACTTGTGGAGAAAGTCACTCTGTCACGACGTGATACTTATCAGACCTTACATGAGTGTTCGCAAACAATACATCATACTTTCCAAGCGACGGAGCAGATAACACAAACACGACTTCATAATGTAACAATAAAAATAGTTAAGATTATCTGTTTGTGGCTCACCTCCGTAACGAATGTTTCGTCTACATGAGAACGAAATCATTCAGTAGTACAATTATGCTTAATTTAATATTTTTTTCTGCAAAAATAATTTACAGTTTGTTAAATCGAATATCCTCATTTTTATTAATAAATATTAAGTATTTGTATTTGACGACATTCACAAAAAAAACTGCAGCTTAATATATTTTCCCATTTGATCATATTTGGAAAGGAAAACTACATATGCGTCATTTCAATATCCACGAGGACGCTATAAGAGAATTTTTTATCCAACGAACGATTAATGCAGAAAAGCCTGTATTTATGGTTCGGGGATCCCAGTAATTCCTACTCCAGGATATTAATGTGAGGCTTAGTATCGTCAGATATGTTGTGTATGACGAGCGACGTGGTAGAAAGTGTGCTCCGGGAGAGCGCTCTTTCTGAGCAACGATAACCCCTGCGCTCTTAATGAGGGTCGCTAATGAATCCAGATAGGGAACGCGACTGCTGTCTAATTACTCTGGCTCCTCGCGAAGCAGCCGCAGCTATAAACGAAAGTCGTTAACGTATCAGGGGCGCTAAGACGCCTCAAGGCGCCGTGTCTTTATTAACTATATGAGTAAACAGGTAATAATTACGTTCCCTAATGTTCCACTAAAATGTTGACACGCGTGTAATTATCAAGCTATATGTTCTATATTCTCTGACGTGGAAGATCTTGTAATGGAGTTAAGTATTTAAGCAGCAAAAAATAGGCAATGCTTGGCAAGTAAGAAGGATATGTCGTGTGACAGATGAATAAATCTAAATTGACGTACATTATATTTCAAAATAGCAATTGAGTGTCCGTTAATGAGGAGACAGCCTTAAGAATGCTTTCAGAATTAATGGAGGTAGAAGTTAATAAGGTTAATTACCTCTATAAAGAATACGACTAATTAACCTACTTCACTTTACTTTAAATAATGAAATAGATCTTTTACAATGTTAAACAACTTTCATTGTAACAAAAAAATCTTTCGTCCAAAAAATTGAAACCTTACTATTTTTAATATATTCAATATCAATTAGTTGTCATACCATTGACAACATCCGTACCGTTTTGTGGTTACAAATCTTGCCTATCAAGAATGTGGTCAAACATAAACAAAGAAAGTTAATATGTGTGATGACGTCACGGTTATATAATTCTTTGCCGGATTCAAGGCCAGACGGCCGTATTCAGAATTATTTTATTCTTCGTCTTCTGGAGATTTGAAGGACGCAGACGTTTCTAATTATTTTTTAGAATTATTTTATTAAGGGTGATTATCGCAGACTTTTTTTGTTTGGGAAGGATGGAAAACTAATCCAGATCGAAGGTGTGCAGAAATGTATATGAATTAACAGTGCATTTTTCTTGAAAAGAAGATGTTTTCACAAAAAAATTCACATGTTAATTCGAAAATGATGTAATATTATAAAAAAGCTAATTAATTAGAAGATTCAGGTATTTATTAATTATAAATTTTATTTAACATGAGAGCACTATTTATATTAACTTCAATAACCTAATTTTATGACTAAAAAAATTGTATACAACGTTGCATTAAGTTACAAGGTAAGTAATTTGAGATTAAAACCTCAAGAGACGTACGTAAGATTGTTATAATATGTATAAAAACAGAAATTTTCTTATGCTCTGATTATTATAATTAAAACTCAATTGAAACGCTTCTCAGACAATACTATATTATTTGTTTATTTAAAAGATTAATAAATAACGTCTGTTATCATGCCTTTACTCTGATAACTCAATAATTGTGCTATTTCTTTATCACACACCAATGAAAAATATAAGATGGTTTTGGTTACGTTGCACAAAAAAAAATATTTCCTCCATTTCTTGAGGTGAGAAATTTCAGATTATTAATCGATCGTCAAGTTATTGACGAGTCTAGGCACCATGATTAAATCATAACACTCAAGCGTAGCTGGAGGAAATTGAGCGAGGTATGGCGATGACGTGTATTAGTTTTGTGTGTTTGTCGCAGCGCACATTGAAAATGTTTTCAATCAGAAAATGAAACACATATCGATGAGTTCACTTTGCTAGTGAGACATATGAACAGAATTATTTATATCTGCAGTCCTATATATACCCTAAGAACTGGAATCGCTAATTACAATAATTACTCATTTATTTAAAATATTTGCTTATAAAACAAATTTATTGTAAAAGTTAAAAATATTGTAACCAGTAATTTGAATTTTAGAAATTGTTTGGCGACAGTTAAATAAGCGGTGAATAAGGGCAGTGTAACGTGGTCGGCTAAATCCTTACATTTAGTGAAACAGACATTTTCATTGCATAATTCTTTGATGTTGCAATTTATGAGATTATGAGATTAATGAATTTATCAGAAACTTGTAACCCGTTTGAGATGAGGGCATTTACGCAAGTAATGTCACTTTCGTAATGGCACTACTATGTCCAGAAAACCACCAGGTACTGCTGAGAATTTTATCACATCTTCCTTCTAGAAGTTGCAATATAAAAGTGTCATATTTATTTCAAAAACTTATTTTGATAAGCGAGGGAGATATTACTAATCCAAACGAGCCGTCTACGCAATAATTCGCACGGGGCGTGTTATTAAATGATGTGCGTTGAGACGGATTCTGAACCGGAGACATTCGGGGAGACCTTCCAGGATGCTGCGTTGTTGATTTCAAAGGCATAACGTCATACAAGAACATTCGGGGAGACCTTCCAGGATGCTGCGTTGTTGATTTCAAAGGCATAACGTCATACAGGAACATTCGGGGAGACCTTCCAGGATGCTGCGTTGTTGATTTCAAAGGCATAACGTCATACAGGGACCATTACCGAACAACCTACGCGCTAATCTAAGACGTGGAAATTAAGGTGAAAAATTGACAGCTTTGAGTACAATTTAACTGTGAGCATTAAAAATTGCCAATCTTAATTTTGTCTGTTAAATGGCTTCATAAATTTCGTTTAAATGCTCTACTTTTTTTTTTAGGGCAACAGGCTACATGAGGGTGATCCACATTGGGCAACTCCCCTTTAATAGCATAGGAAGGGATTAGAAAGGGGGGATGCGGAAGGGTAGAGGAAGGTAGCCAAGGGTTACTAGGGCCCCCGGGCTATGGTTTAAGGATCCTACCCGGCATTCGCCTAAAGAAATGCAGGGAAAACCCTAGAAAAACCTGCATCGGGTAGGTCGGGCATTTGGTACTTGTCCCACCCCCTTCCGATGACGGGAGAGGAGTTTGCTGTGGGGACGCAGCTTACCCCTCGCCATGCCTTGGCCTGTTTAGGAGGCAGCTGGCCGACTATTCCAATAGGAATAGCGGACAACTCTTGCCGTATGCCCAAAAACGCTTTCCTTTTGGATTGGAAATACGTACAATTCGCTGATGAGAGATGTCTCATAAATTCAAAAGTATTCTTTAAAGTTGGAGTAATATTTTGTTATAAATCTCAAGTTGATATATATAAAATTTGTAGTTAACCTGGTGGGGCCCAACAAAGTAACAGAAAATTATGTTATAAATATTCAAATTCGATACATAAAAATGTTATGTCCTAATACATATTTGTTTGCAAGAATTAATAAAAGTTTGATTATTTAATGTAACTTATGAGTCTTTTACAAAAGATAAAACACCTATTACTGTAATCGTAACATAGAATATCTACCAATCTTCAGCGTGATGTAGATACTCGAGGGAATTTCATAGTAAAATGTGAAGTAGATGGTAGTTTATACTCATAACTTTAATTTGAAAACTGTTATTAAACTTTCTCTTCACAATGTATTCCATCTCAACTTTTAATTGAGAGAAGAGTGCCATTAAAACCGTCCAGTGTGTGATTGTCGTTAAATTAATTTTCCTCGTCAATTTAAAATCTACGGACGGTTTGGTTTGAAGAGTAACGAGTTTCTCTGATGTACGTATCGAACTAAGAAGTGCTATCTGTGCCAACACTGGGATACTCTTCGCGACCATGAGGCCAATCCAATTAGTAAGGCTTGCTTCCCACGAAGCAGTTCCGCTAATGAGTGGGTGTGTCTCGCAACTTTCAGAGCCAGACTCTTCCCGATACATTGGGCATGCATTACAGTGCCTAGCCAATGAAAGGCCGAAACTTCAGCCAGAGGAGGAAAAGTTTCTCCTTTTAGATTAACTTAAGTTTTTATTGAGTACCATTAACGTTTCCGCATTGAACTAAAGGTAATAATACAGTAGACGGAAACACGGAATCAAATATGAAGTAATAAAGTTCCTCTCATTTTTTATTTTTCCTTTGCAAATAATAATCGTTGCTGTATAATTTGTATAGGCTTACTACAGTCGAACCTAGACTATCCGACTCCCAATTGTACGTCTTCTGCCTAAGATAAAATTTTCAAATCACTTACACTTTTTGGATCATCCACATGGTAGCCTTTCTCCTGTAATAGCATAGGAAGGGATAGAAAGGTGTGTACGGTAGATATATCAAGGTAGACAAGTGTTATTTGTGGCCTGATCTCTATTTAATATTTTATTCATCCGCGTTCTAAAACTATTTTTTTTACGGCAACAGGCTACATGAGGGTAATCCACGTTGGGCAACTCCCCTTTAATAGCATAGGAAGGGGGGATGCGTAAGGGTAGAGGAAGGTAGCCAAGGGTTACTAGGGCCCCCGGGCTATATTTTAAGGATCCTACCTGGCATTCGCCTAAAGAAATGCAGGGAAAACCCTAGAAAAACCTGCATCAGGTAGGTCGGGCATTGGGTACTTGTCCCACGCCCTTCCGATAGCGGGAGAGGAGTTTCCTGTGGGGACGCAGCATTCCCTTCTCCGTGCCTCGACTAGTTTAGGAGGCAGCTGGCCGAATATTCCAATGGGAATAGCGGACAACTCTTACCGTATGCCCAAGGTCTGCGACCGCGGAACATACACCTCTCAGAACAGGCCGAGGTGCCTCGGTTAGTTCAAATAACGGAGATATAATACAGGCTTTGTCTAAAAACATTTGTTACGAAAAAAATTAGTGCGAATGTGTTAGCAACACTATAAGCTATGGTGGAAGCTAAATAACTGTGAATTATTTTAGCCGAAGTGCTGATAAAATTTTTGATAATACATACTTTACTATGTAGATATTAAAAACATAATATTATTTAAAAACTTGTTTTATTAAAAAAGTTTCCCTTTTTTCCATAATCTGTTTTCTCTCGTATTTTCCTGTAATTTTCGTTTTCGTCAGTGTCGATTCTTTTTCATTCTCGTAAATTTTATTTTAAAATTTTCGTAGGTTACGTAGTACGGATGGATCGCAATACTTTTTTTAAAATAACGTTATATTCCTGTTCTAATTCCAGGAACGGAGACTGGAATGTTACAGGAGTTGATATTAGGTATGAGATTGAAACATCATTATATGAAAATTTAAATTAATTTAGCGGTCAAACAGTAATTGCAAAGTAATTTGAAGATTTTAATCTATTTACAGATAATATGTACGTTTTCAATCATAAAGATACGTTAATATCCCTTACATTTCTGTACGTTCTTTGGACCGTGTGACAGTCCCCAAGTTGTAGGATTTTGTAACATATTGGCGATTAGGTAAAATATTTCCTTCAATAAAGACGGCAAAAAAGTGACGCATCTGCTAATTTGTATTTAAATAAAGAAAGAAAAGTAATGAAAATAATAATTACATTTTTGATTGTGATAAACATACAAAAGTTTATACACTTTATATATATATATATATATATATATATATATATTAAAGGGGGTAGTTGAATTCTAACAATACAATTATAATGAATAAGGAAGATAGCCAATACAGACAAAAAAAGGGTAATATAAATACCACACAACGTTTCTGGGATCCTTGTCCGTTTCGTCAGGTGCTAAGAAGGGCCTAGAGATACACAACTGCACTAGTTAGTTGACAACACTCAAAAGCGACGAAAACGCAACGACAATGGGAAAACAGAAGGTTTAGCGTAATAAATAATTATAAATAACTAAAGAAGCCTACTAGTATATACTTTAAAGCTATAGTTTTTCATTGTATTTTTATATATGAGTGGTCTTAAATATCGTCTAGTATCATAATGAGACTGAGCAGTAAAAATATTCTATAATAATTTGAATTCTATTCATATGCTTATAGTTCGTCGGAAAAACAATTAATTTTTGAGGGTTCCCATTCGTCATTGAACGTTACAGTTATATTACTGCCCAAGACCAACTGTGCGATGTCGTTTTCTTATTGAAGGAAATATATTTTCCTTTAGGTATTACAAATTATTCCATCATTCCTGATTTTGTTTTCTTCTCCCCATATAAAATAAAAGGTCTGAATTTTATTTGTTTCATATATGTGTAAAGGCATATAGAATTACTGGCGAATATTTTACGTTATAGTTGAATAATATTTGCATAAACACATCATAGTAATTGACAGGTGACGACGACATTTCAGCAAAGGTTCCCACATCAATTGATTTATCGTTTTAAAAACCGGGAACACAGAGAACGTATGTTAAATATTTATATCAGTTAAATACTCCATTATGTGAAGGGAACCAGCTCGACTATACGAGTAAGCCTGCACAATATTCACATTTACAAATAAATGCTGTGGTGGAGGCAATCTCCGAGTCCCGAGGCTGTACGTTGACCCATTATCTCGGTCGACTTGCGTCGGTTATGCAAATCGCAGCTTCCCTCTAGTTCTATTTTTATTTTCCTGGGTTACGCAGCCTTTCACACGCAATCACGCACTAGCCCCAGGGGTAATCGCGAACCTTCGCCAGCCAAACTATGCTTAAATTTCAATTCCGACAGATCTGAAGGTCGTAAAAATGTCAAAATATAATTATGCTTCGTAAAAACGAGATATAGAATGTGATGTTTCATATTAATCGCCCAATTTAAATATTCAATTAAAGTGTTCCAGAACTTTAGACATAGTCTTTCTTTATTACTTGATGAAATTTTCGCAACAGATCGTATTTTAAAATCGATGAAAATTTTTTATTTTTATTTTTTAAGGCAACAGGCTACATGAGGGTAATCCACGTTGGGCAACTCCCCTTTAATAGCATAGGAAGGGATTTGAAAGGGGGGATGCGGAAGGGTAGAGAAAGGTAGCCAAGATTTAACTAGGGCCCCCGGGCAATAGTTTAAGGATTCGCCTAAAGAAATGCAAGACAAACCGTAGAAAAACCTGCATCAGGTAGGTCGGGCATTTCGTACTTGTCCCACGCCATTCTGATAGAGGGAGAGGAGTTTGCTGTGGGAACGCAGCATTCCCTTCTCCGTGCCTCGACCAGTTTAGGAGGCAGCTGGCCGACTATTCCAATGGGAATAGCGGACAACTCTTACCGTATGCCCAAGGTCTGTGACCCCGGAACATACACGTCTCAAAACTGGCCGAGGTGCCTCGGCTTAGTTAAAAAATGGAGAGGAAAAGGCATCCCAAAGGTAGCCCCTTCGTATCTCTCCTAAAAGGTTCGACCTGCGAGAGAATATCCCTCCCAGGTTACCTGCGAGAGAATATTCCCGCAGGTCTCAGTCCTTATGAAAATGTTTTTTTTTAGGGCAACAGGCTACATAAGGGTAATCCACGTTGGGCAACTCCCCTTTAATAGCATAGGAAGGGATTAGAATGGGGGGATGCGGAAGGGTAGAGGAAGGTAGCTAAGGGTTAACTAGGGCCCCCGGGCTATATTTTAAGGATCCTACCCGGCATTCGCCTAAAGGAATGCAGGGAAAACCTTAGAAAAACCTGCATCGGGTAGGTCGGGCTTTGGGTACTTGTCCCACGCCCTTCCGATAGCGGGAGAGGAGTTTGCTGTGGGGACGCTGCATTCCCTTCTCCGTGCCTCGACCAGTTTAGGAGGCAGCTGGCCGACTATTCCAATGGGAATAGCGAACAACTCTTACCGTATGCCCAAGGTCTGCGACCCCGGAACATACACCTCTCAAAACAGGCCGATTACATATTAGGCTATATAGTTTTTATATTAATTAACAAGTTCGAGTAGAAAATAATTCGTTTCTGTCAGAATTTGTGTTGAAGCAAAAAGATAGCTTCCTTCTGACGCAACAAAAATTTCAAAATTTATCAATGGTTGAATACATAATTACCAAAAGCATAGTCGTGATATTATTAAAATTTTGTAGTTAATATAACTCACTGATCTCAAGAAAAAGTTAAGACTAAAATAAACTTCTAAAGAATTCCAGATTATTTTTTTTGAGTTATAAACAATCAACATCTCTTATTTTCTTTAAAGGAAATTGGAATTAAATTTAATATTTCTTGTTACGATCAAATTTGAGCTTTGCCAGTGCAGGAGCCAAAAACATTTAAGGAAGGACAGGTTATAAAATTAATTGAGAATTCGGATAATTTAAGACCAAATTCTGGACACAATAAATATTAACTATATTTTTCTTCAAAAAAGGAATACAGATTTGTCGATAATAAATCATTTAACTTTTGAAAGCAATGCAATCGTCAAAAATGAAATATTTTTGTGTTGTGGAGTAGAAAAATTTATGGGTATACACGAACAAGTCTTATTAAACAGTTACCATTTATTCAATATTATTTACGCAATATGCTTGTATATAAATGATAAATGCTGTAGGGAGACAAAGGTGGAAAGAAAAGAAAAGTATTAGAGTACGACGGCTTTCCCGGTGAATATGTTGAAGATTAAATTCTCGGGTCTCAACCCGGCCAATGGCTTGTTGAATAACAACGTTTCGACACCAAGCTCCTCCATCGTCTTCAGGTTAACTGTTAACCTTATTCTTATTCAACAAACCTTTCGTCCGGTTTAGGACCAGAGAATTTTGTCATCAAAATAAAAGTATGTCGACAGGCTATATCCACGTAGTAACCATTCCCCTAATAGCATAGGAAAGGGCCTGAAAGGGGGGATGCGGAAAAGTAGAGAAAGGTATGAGAGACTATTTAAATGTTGACGTGGATGCTTCTGATTGGTGCTCGTCTATTCACACTTTAAGATGTAGAATTTAAAAAAATGTAATCATACAGGCTTTAAGAAATTTATATTTAATCAATTGTAACGGGTTATAAATGTAAGGAATTATAACAATACGTACGAACTAATTGCTTATGTTCTTGTGATGTGAGCGTCAATAATTTTAATTATTTCGGTGCTTGAGACTTGTATTGTAGTTGGTTGCTAATAACTGGAGGGGGAAATTAATACGTGGAGTTAAAAAGCACTTTTATAAAGTCCTCAGTCGTATATTTGTCTTTTAATCTTAAAATATTTGATTAAAAGTCGTCTTATTATTAATATATAACAGAAAAATGTATTTTTAACTGAAATATATAAATAAAAATCTTGTTCAAATAGAAATAAGGGGTTTTCAGCATTTCTTTGTTTATGATATATCTAATGAAAGTTTATTCTTTATTATGGAATTTATAATGAGGTTTTCTTAATAAATCGGCCAACAAAAAATTGAAGCTTGTTAAGTTTTCTCTATTCTAAAGATATCCGGCAGATAGGAACATGTAATGTTTTCGCGGAGGAATTGTGGGTCATCACCCTTAATTTCTACTCTCATAAGTTAATTTACAACACATTTAATTCGTAGTTCACTGTCGTAAAAAATAATCCAAGTGATTAATTTCCTAACGTAATGTTTTTGTAAGTTCTATATTGTAAGAACCCTGTTATAATTAATACTGGTATAAATTTTAATTAAGCGCATAAAACACATATATTTTACCTATTTATTAATAAGAAGAAATATCGTATATCTATTTTTTGTATCTCCTTCCTGTTTAATTCACTTAATTTGTTCCCAATTAAATAGCAGCTCGTTTTCCGTGCCGTACTGCGCCCACATTCTTGTTATAACTGAGAATAGTATAAATTAGGAGATATAGTTTATAACACGGAGTGTTCTCAATGTTCCTCCATTCCTTTTGTACGTGTACACACTTTCCCACTTACGTGTCTAACGTTTTTTACAGTGAAATCGAAATATTTCGTCGATTTGAAATATAATATGTTTTACAGAATAATTACCTACCTCCGATGACAATTACATTAATTTCATAATGTTAAATAAATATGAGCAATCAATGCGTAACAGAAAAATTAATTTATTTTCTACGTTTCGAAGTAACAACCCCCTACGGAAGTAGAAATTTAATTTTTTTACATATCAGAAGTAAATATTTTGTAGTTTTTTTCAACATATTTTTCATGTTTGGTATTCGCACCGAATATTTTATATATTTCGTATGATACGTTACATAACGATTTGTTTTGCTTGTACAATTTCCTGGATTACAGACATTTCAACAGCCACATTTTCCCTTTACTTGAAATTATACGCCAAAACATCTTAAAGATATGAAGATTACTGAAAATCGGAAACTAAATGTTCGTTTTCATTGTCATGTGAATATTAAAACTGTATTCTATTTTATCTAAAAAAATAAAATCGAGCCTGATTGTAAAACGTAGTGCATCTTATATAGACTCACGATTTTTCCAAGGATAAATTTACATATGTGTATTACTATAAAACTACGAGAAAACGATATATTCACGTTTTATATGAACTTAGTTTTTCAGATGGTGCCGATATCCTTATGTATTGGAGATTATAAGGGTGGAAATAACAGAATTCCACCTGGTTTTAAATACGATAAATATAAACGTATAAAAATTTGAGTACAAGATAAAAATAAAGACAAAAGAACTTTATTACATTTTATAAAAAAGTAACAAAAACAAATATAATACAAAAATAACTTTTACAATGACTATGTGTCTCGAGAGACAGGTTTATGATTTAAAATGATATTTTATCGGCCCCAGCCGTGTTTGGGCTCGTGGTAAATGTGCTTGTAGATTGGAATGTGAATGGCGAATGCTTTCGGTACGGGAACAGGAACGTGTTTTTCAACGGTTATGGGGTAGGGCTTTTCTACGGGGAAGGGGATCTTCCTCTCTATCTCCACCGGGTAGTGCTTCTCAATGGGAATCTGGACGGTCTTGATGATTGGGATCTCCACAGGTATGGGTACCTTCACGTGCACGGGCACCGGCTGAGGGACGGGGATCACCACGGCCTGTGGGATGGCGACTGGAACGGGATGGGCGACGGGAATGCGAACCACTTGTACCACCGGGACGGCGTACGGCTTCACGTTCTCCACGTAGTTGCTCTCTACAGGAGCCACCGGCGCCACGGCCGCCCCCGCGATGTCCGCGCCCCCACCCCCGGCGTTTATCAGCAGCCCCCGCTTCTCTACAGCCTTGTCAGCCGCTTCCTCCTCCCGCACCTGGATCGGGAGACAATGTGCTGCTGATACCAGCAGCAACAGGCAAATCTGTGACAAGAAGAATACATTTTTGTAAGGAAAATTAATATTTATTATAGCCTATAAATTGCGGATAACTTGGTCACTATTTTCGGCTTGAAACAATAAGGCTACGTAGGGGAATGTGGATCAGCATTGTTCTTAGATATCTTGCACTCGTCAAAATTTATCCTTAATATTACAATTGTCAACATTAAATTTTCCATTTGTTCTGAAACTTTTCAAACAATAGTTTATACAACAACTGCCTGCAACTAACAAGGAAATAAAATCTTAATGATCTCTATTTGTTTTATTTTGCAATAAAAGCAACAGCTAGTCTTTACTTCTAAGTAGAACTACATACCGTATACTTGATAGACTAAAAGCCACAATTCAAAAATAGATTTATCTTCTATTATTACATTCGTATTCGTTACTTCCTACATTTATAATCCTGTTAGTATTTTCAGACTTTATTTTTAACTTATCTCTGAATTCCTCAAACATTTCCACACAAAATAGTTAAATAAAAGTGTTCTAACGAAATTGATTATAAATAGAGATTAAATTAGAATAACCACTTCCGAAAGTAACAGTAAATAGCAGGATGTGTAACATAAAAAATTAATTGTTTGAATCATTACCGGAACTATTTCTCAAAAACATAAATATATATTTTTTCCATTCAAGGTTTTTTCTCCTCTTAACAGGTAATGGCAAGTTCGTATTTAAAGACCAAAATATGCGTAAAAAATCAAAAATTTATTTCATTACTGACTGGAATTTAGAAAGGAAATTTTTGGTTTTATTAAATCTATTTGGGAAACCATACTTAAATGTATATCATAAATATATTAAGAGAAAAGGGAAAATTGTTTTACAATAGCAAAACTGAAACGTGATTGTGACAATAAAAAGTAAAAATATATAATATTTATTGTATTTACCAAAAGATCAGTGGGTTATTTGTTATAAAAAAATTTACCGGTTTTGGTAATTATATTTACGTATTAATTAATTATCCGCAATAATTTTGTGATATGTCTCAGAACCGTTATATATTCAGATTTTACAATCTCTACTGTTGATCCAGGAATGGAGTCTGTCAAATGGTGAAATCCTTTTCGAACAATCCTGAGTTTTAACAAAGTTTCTTCACGAACTCGTAGCGTAACGCTAAAAACAAACTACGAGCAGCAGTAAGATAAACAATAATAAATATCTGTCGTGTGACTCGCTTGTGATTATTATGGATTTGTATTTGCGCCTATGCTTCGTAGAAGGAAAAATAACGTAAAACTACGGTTGAGTAAGGAAGCAGAACGCGAGCCCCGGCTTTAATAGAGTGGGATGACGTCACCCAACGTCTCTAAGCTGCTAGAGCATTATCCCAAAGTATCGCCTTCTTCATAACCTCCGTTCCTTCGACATTTTTATACTATATATTACTACGGTTCTTCCCGCACTTTGCTCGGGCCATTATGCCCAGCAGACCAGCTTAGATGAAAACTTAACAAGTATTGCTACCCTGCCGATAAAGGAAAATATAGTAATTGTTCGCACAAATTTGTAACATGTACACAAAATTAATGTTCCACTCTGATGTCACCCCGTACTGTAGTTTTACCAAATAATCCCATTTTTCAACGAAACACAAGATGTAAATTATTTTGATGGCTGAAAAGAATTTTTTGCAACTGTTTAGGAAATGTAATTTTAGAAATAAACTTAATGACTTACGTTGTAAAGAAAAATACTTATGAATAGAATACAATTTTTTTTGTCTAAATTAACGGGAGAGAAAAAATCGCCGTAAATAAAATAAGACAATGTTTATATGCATAAATTATTTTATTGCAATAAATGCATGAAGTAACAGCAATCTACACATTTATACCTGGTGATAATTCCAATTATTTAAGTCTATCTTACTGCAGTTTGTCCTAACGGGTTCAAACATATATCAAACATATATCATATACCAAACATTTTCACATTTCCTAATATTGTAAACTCTCCTAATGAATGCAAAAAAACAACCAATTGTTCATGATATCTGTGTTTTCCCCTACACACACTTCAACACGCCACACATTAAAATACTGAGGTGGCGTTGTTGAACCCTCACCTCTCCACGACATCAGTACAAGACCCTATTATTAAATTGTACATGTTAGCAAATTAGCTAAAAGATCATTAGTAATCTGATTGCTAATAAAAATATAATAAAAAAAAAGAAAAAACCATTAAAATCAATTGTTTCCTTATTGTCACAAGTACTTTGATTATTTATGCTAAACAAAATTATGTACTAACACAACCCAAAGTAAATATCGAGTTTAATTTTTATAAATATATGACCTTCATTGTTTTTGCAATCAGTGGTTAATTTCTCCTTGTTTTACAACTGTTTGTAATGTCATGGGTTACAGAGATCTGTGTTGTAAATTGACCTTGTCCACCTCAGAATATGAAACATCGTGTATACCGAATTGCACAAAAGCAATTAAAATACCTTTTCTACCTTCCGAACGCAAAAAAACAAAAATCCATTGGCTCGTTCTTGAGAGATGCATTGCCCTAGGCGGGGAAATTTATCAGAATAACGAACAGACACTAGAAATGTTGAAGATACTTTTTTCCATTATTATTTTAAATAATGGGTTCTGATAGACTACTGCGTACTTTAGTTACAGGTTGATGGAGAGATGTTAACAAATTCAGGCTACAATATTTCTTTCAGTCAATATCGAAATTTATCATAAAAATTTATTGAAACATTTTTAACTTACAAATTTGGTCATTATTCGTAATAAAATGCATAACTTTAAAAGTATTTTTAGCGATATATTCATGTTTTTTACTATTTGCATTAAGTTCGAAAAGTGATCCAAAAATGTAAATACATAGGAACGATTTTATATAAACAATAAACTATTTCAGAATCAGAGAATAGCAGAGTCAAACAGACGGAGTAGTCATTTATCACTAAATGCAATTTAAGTAAATCCTAAACCTACTTAACGAACACTAAACAATCATTCTAGAATTTTGGTGAGAATTTTTAAAAGGTATAAAAATAAAAATGTAACACGGAAGACTACAAATAAAAATTCAAAACTTTCGATGTTTTAGTAATAATTTAACAGTCACAAATTAATATATAAAGGCTATTTCTGTAATATTTATGCAACTATGTGTCTCCATAAGTTCAAGTACGAGGCGAAATCTTTAACTTCATGGTTTGTTTGGTGATTTCGAACTCCAAATAGGGAAATTGTTTAAGAGACGAAAAATTGTTTTAATTACTTTGACTCTGTTAAGTCTGTTCTCAGTTATATTTAATAAAAAAATATATAAACTATTTTGTTGGTATAAATATAATTATTACTGAATTTAAAATTAACAGACTTGAATTTTCAACCAACGAAAACTATGGCATTAATATATTTTTAAAATTAAAGGTAACTTTTGTGGAGTTAATTAAATGATATTTATGTGGAAATGAAACGGAAATCGTCATTAACCTAGAAATTTCAGTACAGTAACAATCACAAAAGCGTGTAATTCCACCGGTACTGCAACAGCTATTAATTAATTGACACAAATAACGATACTCCATGATGTTACTGAAATTATGACAGAAATATTTGAGTAGAAAAGCTAAGTCCGCAGTTGTGTTTATATATACGTTCCCGGTGGAACATCCAATATGTAACATTAACTCCAACAATATTTGATGTGTGTACAGCAACACGTGAGTATTATGCTGGTTAGACCCGAATTATTAGTATGGGATGCATATATTTTCCTGCGGTACACAAGCCGACGTAAACTTAAACATCGTACTGGTAATTAGTGTTTCACTGTTGACGGGAAAAAATGTAGTATATTATGTATGGAAATCCGAAACTATTTTTTACATTCTCTGGAAACAAAATTCAATTACGTCAGTTGCCATTGGTATTACTATAACCATCGTGCAAGTAAACCCAACGTGTGCTAAATTTACTTAATATGTAATTTGCATTTTATTTAGCCTATTTAGTGGTCACCGTTTAGCAAATCTGGCAAATTATTAATAATTTAGCATCTGCTCAAAAATGTTAATACGAGTAAAAGTTTAAGAGATTGTCGCAAAACCTGTCCGTTTACGCCCTCCGCATTGGGGGCAGCTGCTTCGCAACTCAAGTTGCAAAAGAGTCATGTATGCAACTGTTTTGCGACTTCACCGAGTACAAGTACGTGGTTCAGCACACGAGTTGACTGAATCCCAACCGATTTCAACTTAGTTAACAAAGGATTGTATGGTATTGTTTTTTATTAGTCTTAAAATAGTTGAGTTGCATGGTTTCAAGTGGAACCTCCTCCAAGTGGATCTACACCAAATTCAAAGATTTCAAATTAAAATTTATTTTACAAGTTATAAATTAATATAATAATTAATTGCCAATTACTCAAAATTTATTGAGTTACGTTCAAACGTTTTGGAGCTTATAACACATATGTGTAACACATACACAATGCTTCATTCTGACTTTTGAAATCTCCCCAGGTGTAAGTTAACCAACCATTAAAAATCAAAAATGAGAACCAATTGTGTTTTAAAGTTGTGGAACATCGAGATATGAGTTTATAAGAGTTACAATTTAAATATAATGTATACAATTTGGAGATTCCCAACTATCGAAACCAAAATTTGTGTGTTTTTATGCGTAGTAATAATTTTCCACATATATGTAACTCATTAAATAATAAATTTAATCTCTATTAATTAACTTAGAATTTTTTGGACAAATTAGTCATGGATTATTGTATCAAATACAAACAACTATACACGGAATGATGCAGAATCAGTCACGCCCGTGTGATGTGAGAAGTTGTATTTTGATTGCATACTGACTGTGTGCGCGACTAACGTATGACCTATTTGAAATTTTTTTTAAAAAAATTGTAGTTGAATTTTCGGTTAAACGTTCCTCAGTCTGTAACCACTGTATTCTCTTTGAGTCAGTATATCCTCTGCAGTATCACGACGTAAAAATAAGTATTGGACCAACTACCAGTTGCCAACCTCAAAACTTGATATTTTGACTGTTTAGAGCTCAAATTATAGAAATGTTCTTTTAATTTTGTAACAGCTGATGGAACCTGTATATATCTGAGAAATTCAATAATATTTCAAATATTAATAATAATCCTATACAATATTTAGTTCTCAAGAATATAAGGACTTACAACAACTGAGATTAAGTGTGCATCTTTTAATATCATTTATTTAAAAATTGTTGGTAAAAACCCTAACGACGTAATCATGTTTTATGTTCAACTTGCTTAAACTGTGTCATATATCACATACGTGTTTTTATAATAAAAAGATGTTATTGTAGCCTTGAGATATTCCTAAGCAACATGAAGGTGTATATTAATGCTTTCTACTTCTTAAGAATCTGAGATTATATCTGGAAACGTGAAGTTTAAAATTTCAGTTAATTAAAAATGTAAACAATATTCCAATATTAAAAGTACCGTAGCTTTGGAGTGAAATGGCACGTTTCCAATTTACGAATTTTAATTAGGAAATGAAAATGATGATGTTACATTGGAATTCCATTTTATAATAGTGTAATTTAGAAAATGTATTTCTGAATAGACGCGATAGGGCGTGCAGTGTATATAAGAAAAAGCAAAGTAATTAAACTTCGTCGCTGTGAGGGAACACGCGTTCACGTCAGCAGAGTCATTCAAGAAAAGGGAGTTCTTTCACCGGTCACCGACCCCGTTCTTCCTGAAAGGTAAAAGTGGCAGAGTACAATTAGATCACTACGACTCACCGTATTGGCCCTCATCTCTTTGCACTGTCCCTTTGAAAGGTGCGTGGTCGCGGTGCTCTCACTGGAGAATGCCTGACGCGTGGTGTTGCGGTCTTCTTATTATACCATTCACTTTCTCTATTCCGGTTTCACTATCATTGCCGCGTGTGGACTTGTCCGCGACGGATGCTTTCCCTGGACCGGTCAGGACCAAACTCGGCCGCGGTTCTCTCCCGAACACATAGTCGTATCTTTATTCCAACGAGAGCTCTGTGGCTGTCAGACTGATCGCTAAAATTTTATATGAAGTACTGTCAGGGAACCGTAATCGTTTATTACGAGTCTAAGAGACATAACCTCGATTACGTCAGGAAGATGTAGCGTCTTTATCATTCCTTTACTACATTAGTCTATTCAAGACATTGTTTTACTGTGAATTAAACACCCAAGGGTTCATATCTGAAAGCCAGTGAATACCAGATGAACTATTCCTACATTAATTTTTTCTAATTATTCACAAGATGTTTTCATTATCAATCAAAGAATTGTATGCAATTATATGACGTAAATTTATAAATTCCTAAATTTAAGTAAGTGGAGAAAATACGAAAAGTGGTGTCTCTGAGAACAAAGTGTGATAGAAATAGACAAGTAAAAAGAAGAATACACACGGCTATAATATACGAAAATGATGAAAATTATTGAAAGATTTATACGAGGGTACGTAAAAAAGTAAATGCAGTAAAAAATCACCACGAATGGCATGATTTCTTACTATAATCATATCCACAATATACTTTCAAAAATAAAATTTCTTACACCTTCACTTGTTGATCCCACTACTTCAACGTAATATCAAAACTGTGCATTTAATTTGGATCTTCATCAGCATCCCTCGTCGGTTAATCAAAACGACGACACACTTGCTCAGTGATTTCATCAGCAGTAGATGTGGCTGGACGTCCTAATATTTTACTCGCTGTTCAGGCCTTTTCGACTGTTTAATTATTCTGAATATTTTCGATGGGGTTCAGCTTCTGTTACATCTTCAGGCCACATGAAGCGGATTACGTAACACTGTTGTTCTGTGGTACAAACGGATTGCGGCGCTGCCACGTTGGCTTCACAACAGCGGAGTACTAAATAGACTTACCAGATACAAGAAACGCAGAAAGATGTACAGACAACCTTCAGACGTTTTTAACCAAAAAATATTTTATATTTCCAGTTAACTCCGTACTCAGTACAAGTGCTTGGCTACGTAGACTTCATACTTGGTTACCTGAAATTAATATTGGTAAGTTAATTACTGAACTCAAAAGTTGCTCAAATTGCAGCAATACATATTTTGTCCGACAAACATATGTTGCGTAATAACTGAAACGTTAAATTACTAATGAATAAGAATTAAGTGATTTAACTTTCTGCAGACCCTTTTTTTTCTGCTAAATTCACCAGTGTTTATTATTTCATTCGAAAAATATAACGTATAGCAGTGTCTTTTATGTAAAATTATACTTTAAAGCAGTAGAAAGAAAATAAATCAAAAACGTAATTTTCGTTTTGCAATTACGTATATAATATCAGGACGCAAGGCACGTTAATTTGTATGTCAAGGATTTTCTATTCACCTTTTGATTCTAGTATTTGTCCTATTATTAACACATCAGACTGTAGAATTAAAGTACGTTTGTGGACTAAATTAAAAAAATTCTAATAAAATATAGTGGGATTCAGACTGATGTAAAATATTTATAGGCTAATTTTGAGTGGTGAGCAAAGTGTCATGGAAATAAAAATATAAAGTAAAGTAATTTAAAAGTAACGCATATGAAAAACGTAAAATATTTAAGTTTCTAAAGACCAATAGGTTAATGCGAATATTAATTGTAATATATATATAAAACTTACCTAATATTATATTTTAAAGACGTTGGTCTAGTTTCACAAATGATCTTGATTTTTCCTTATGGACCTAAAGAAAAAATGGTAATATTATGAATAATTATTAAATACCTCATGAAAAAACTAACGTATAATGAAAAAATCAAATTCTGTCGATATTAGTTTCAATTTAAAACAACCAACTTCAAAATTATTTTAACCACACTAACAATTGTCTAAGCCTCACAATTAGTTCAGAAAAACTTTATAACGAGATACCAATCAATGTCCTAAATTAAAGATTTGTTCTACCATCCGGCTGTTGTAGAGTTTATAGTTGTTGTGAAATGGTGTTATTGCATAAAAGGAGTTATATCTCAACCTCGGTTACGACAATGTATAATACAAGTACAACGAAAAACGAAATTACGGTAGACACGATGCTTTGCGACGGGTGGTACAATTATACAGTAGCCATTCTAACTTCCACAACAGCAACACTCCCAACTGTTGTTTTAGCTTCTGCAAGTCGAGAGAACCTTCTCATAACAACAGTGGGCGTTTCTCAGGAAGTCCGTTTATAAACAGCGAAAGAATAGTCGTCTTCGGCCGATAATTAAAGAATTTAATTCATGCTATCAATGTAAGTTCTGCGGGTTGCAGACATTATATAACGGTTTACGTGTCGCATTTCATGTTCCAAGTTGCCAAATTTATTTAGAATCAATACTAATTTCCGTTAAAAAAAATTACTCAGTTGTATATAAATTGAGTTTTGACTACGGAGGAAATTCAATTTTGACTTTATTAAATATTTTCTCCAGACTTTTGAAATCCATAAACAAACTGAAAATTATTTTTCTCGTTGTATGCGTCACGGTTTTCCTTTTAAACATATATATATATATATATATAGATAGATAGATATTTTGTACGGCTTTCTGTCAAAAAAACGCATATTTTCAATCGGGTATTTCAATTTGATAACATATCTTCAGATATTTATGTTGTTTTTTTAGGGCAACAGGCTACATGAGGGTGATCCACATTGGGCAACTCCCCTTTAATAGCATAGGAAGGGATATGAAAGGGGGGATGCGGAAGGGTAGAGGAAGGTAGCCAAGGGTTACTAGGGCCCCCGGGCTATGGTTTAAGGATCCTACCCGGCATTCGCCTAAAGAAATGCAGGGAAAACCCTAGAAAAACCTGCATCGGGTAGGTCGGGCATTGGGTACTTGTCCCACGCCCTTCCGATAGCGGGAGAGGAGTTTGCTGTGGGGACGCAGCATTCCCTTCTCCGTGCCTCGACCAGTTTAGGAGGCAGCTGGCCGACTATTCCAATGGGAATAGCGAACAACTCTTACCGTATGCCCAAGGTCTGCGACCCCGAAACATACACCTCTCAAAACAGGCCGAGGTGCCTCGGCTTGTGGGAACCTTAGTTCAAAAACGGAGAGGAAAAAGCATACCAAAAGGTAGCCCCTTCGTATCTCTCCTAAAAGGTTCTGCCTGCGAGAGAACATCCCTCGCAGGTTACCTGCGAGAGAATCCTCTCGCAGGCTTAGGTCAGATATTTATGGTAAGTCCAGATACTAAGAATGGTAGAACAATTCGGTACGGACTTATTCAAGTCGTCCCATATTCACCTGCAGACTTTACTGGATATGTTTTCAGCATGGTGGGCCCCAGCACACTTCGTAGTACCAGTTCGTGCCACAAAATCCGACACTTCCGGTAATTGGTAAATTGGAAGCGGTAACACACATACCGAACACACAAAATGAATTGTAAACTAATTCCCGTTCTGCACAGATGTTAAATGTAAACATTATGAACATTTGTTATAATAACTTTCAACACGATAATATATCTCTAAAAATATTTACCGTTGTTTTATTTTCAATCAAGTCAATAACCTACTTCATACGCAGTACTCCTACAATATGAGGTTTTATATGACACTATTCCGCTATACAAATTTGCACCGGAAATTATTTTCGACTTTTTAGAAAATACAATATTGCTAAAGATATAGTAAATAGTAAATAAATCAATTTTAAAAGTATTAAAAACTGTCCTAATGTTAATTATTATTTTACTGCTTCGTATTAATGAATGCATAATTTTTTTATGTTATTTGGGCAATTTTTCAGTACATTACTTGTAACATTTATGCATATGATCCCATATACATGTTTTTACTCTAACAATAATACATGTAAGTTATATCTTAGGCAAATTCAATTCAACTGAAACCACATTTTCAGTATAGCAGAAATATAATTAAAAAAAACCTAATGTAATAAAATTTTGAGCATTATTAATATTCTTGACAACTTAGGGATTACACTACTTTAAACTTGTTTTCGAAGTTACATAATACCTAAAATCAGTCTATTCCTTCTTTTGATGTACGTAAACATACGATATTTCAAGTCGTTTATGATGAGGAAGGAATATGGTGAACCATTACTACTGAATGTTATTTCAATCATATTTGAACTATATAGCATCGCGGTGGCTTTTAAAAGCGGAGAATCGCTAAAACCCATTTATTTTTCAATATGAGAAATATGTTCGTTTGATGACAGGTTTGATGTAAATTTCAAACGCATTCACCGTTTCCGCCGAGAGGGCAGCAGTGCAAACCACACCAGATCTCCGGTGCCCGTTGTCATGACAACGAGGACCCGACCTAGATGCGTACTATGCCAGCGTATGCGCAATAATGACTATCCTTAGATACTTTATTACCTAATAAATGAATTTCTCTCACATAACAGACGCTATTTTACTATACTCAGCAATAAATTTAAATAATCTGTGTTTCTGTAAGCTATCGTTATTATTGGCTCTTGCTATTCTAATTTCACACCTGAACAGACGTAATTACAGGAAATTAATTTACACCAGATTTGCATGCTCAAAGCTTGGTTATTCCCCTCATAATCATTTAATTATACAAGCTACTGAAATAAATTTTATAACGAGAAATTAAATTAAATTACGTACTATATGATTCATTAATTACTTTCGTACGAATAAAAAAAGGTTCAGTTACATTCGTAATTGTTCAAATTATTCTGTATTAATATAACACCTGTATTTCTAGAAATAAATTCGAGAATTTATTTCTAGAATTTCTATTATTATTGATTTGCGGCGAAAATCCGTTATTCAAAAAATAAAATTAAAAAAAAATTCTGAGAAAGATTAATGAATGGGTAGTGAAATGTCTAATATAGTGAGTATAATTGTTTAGAAAATTAAACAGACAAAAATTTAATAATAATAATCAACGAACTCATCCAATAGCTTTTATGGGTTAATGTGTTCGTTGTGTTACTTCTGCTTAATTTGCTGATATTTGTAAAATATAACGTTTTTTTTACAGAATAACTGTCATGTTAAGGCACTACATTAGGCTAGTCATACGTAATTTTAATAGACTGGAATATTTTTTGGTAACACTACAAATTTGACCTTTTATATATTTTATAAAATGAAATTTTGCTATCAATAAATCAGGAAATGACCGAATTTCATACACCATGACGATTGACCCTCATATTACTTGAAATTTTATTGTCAGCCAAAATGAAGGAATCAATGGAACAAAATTAATTAAACCAGTTACGTCATTTTAGTGATCAACTGTATTGTAAACTTCCAATATCACTGAATTTTTATTATATAAAAATTTCACTTCTACGTCTTCTGGTTTATAGTCAACGACCACTTACAGAGACCTTTTTATCATTCAAAAAATGTTATGAATCATAAAATTTTATTTTAACAGAACGACAACATGTTTGTACATATTTGTACCCTCTTCAGGCTGTGTGACTGAAATATTATTCATGGCCTAATTTTAGAACTTCATAGAAGAATGGATACTAAGTGTCAGGTTATCAATGGTGCATTAAATTTATTTTAAAAGAATAGAGAATAAAGGTTTTCAACTCCTATAGCTCAAATGGTAGAGGACTCGCGTATCAAGGAGAGGTGCCGGATTCGATTCCCTCTCCATTCGGTATTTTCCATCTTGATCCTTTAATAGGTATGTCATTCAGAGTATCGGATTTGATATAATAATAATAATTCGAGGACAGATGTAATAACTGTCATTGTTTACCAAAAAATAAGTTGTATTATCGAGAACGAATATTGCTTGTCTTTTCATTCTTGATAATAGCTATAAAATGTGAGAAAAATATTGCCAGGATGTTAATATTTCGAAAAATATAACAGGAGCGTTGTCCGTGGGGCCGATAATGGCTAAATTTGTTTTAGAAAACAAATATCCTATTAGTCATTAAAAAATATTTTACTACTGAATCAGGCTTATCGAATTTGTAACTTTTGTTCACTGGGTTTAGTTAATTAATAGATAACTTTGTAGAATCTATTATGGATAACGCATCCGTCCTTTTACATTACTGATAAGTTGATGACCGAGAATTTTAATTGGTATAGCTTTTAATAGCAGTCTTGACACTCGTTGGGCCGCGGAAACAGCAATTCATGTAAACTTCCCGGTGTGGTGGGGGCAGGGCAAATTATCTGAGAGCAAGCCATAAAATTTATTTGTAAGGATTTTGCCCGGCCGCGCGCCAGGTGGGTGGACACATGTTTGCCGACCGCAGCATCCAGCATCGAGCATCCAGCCCGCCGGACCGGAAACACAGACGTGTAACCAGCGGCTGCCGCGTCTGCCTGCGGCCTGTCAATACTTACGCATTTTAAAATAGCTCCACTTCCAAACAACGAGTTTCGTCATTTCGACTGACACTGACAAAATATTTACTGTCCATTAACAAGAACTTTTATGTGTTGTGCGCGTGTGTTATTTCAAGCTCGAAATTGAAAAGCGAAACTGTTTCATTATATAATATTGCACTTCGCCCGGGTTTCCATTTATCTCCGTTTCCCTTTTAATATTTTGTTCGTGTTGTGGGCTCGCTTTTAGCCGTTGATGGACTTGCAGTTCCGGAGTCATTAAACTACTGCTATTTTTAAATCCTTTCGCTATGATATCTCCGGCTTGTGAAACCAATAAAAAAAAACTAAGGGCATTATTATAAATTGAGAACTCCTTAGCGTAGCACATTAAGAAAGGGACACATTTTCATTAATATCCAGAAATATTTATATTTGGAAAAATATCCTCAAGAAAAAAGAAATTGACACTAAATATTGGCATTAAAAAAATTAAATCACTTTCCATCTATAAAAAATAATATTGGCATTAAAAAATAAAAATTAAATCACTTTAAATCTATAACAAAATAAATTTCGGTTGTTAAGTTACAAAAAACACATTTCTTGTTGCAACTTTAATTACTAACGCAAATGAAACGTTTCCTACGATCATAAATACTATTGGTAGAAACAGAAAATTTTCTTCAAATTATTACTAAATATATATTTTAATAATAATTATTGATCTGAAATCTTTCGTGTAAATCATAGTGATTTGCTTTAATGAATACATTTTTTTTGTAAATGATAATAGGCAACTGTAATGTCCTATATTATTCATTAGGTATATTAAACAGATGTTTCATTATTCAGAAATACTTATTAATTTTATAATTTTAATTTTAACAGCCAACAACGTTTCTGTACATATTTGTAGTGTCTTCAGGTCGTGGCCCAATTGCTGTTATAAACGTTTTTTCAGTCTGGCGTTGATTACAAATAAAACAATATAGGACAATATTAACAGGTTTATTGAGAAATTGAAATTGTAAAACATTGTAATATAACGTGTACAAAAAATCATTGTAAGATGCATCAATATACCTAATCGTCCTTTTAATTATAATATATCCATGAAATTCAACCATTCACAAGTTTTTGTGTCTATTTCGTGATTTTTCTGAGTTATAACTGGAAATGGGTTGATACTAACTTAAAATTACTAATATCATGTCTTTTAAATTTCTCAGTTTTACTGTTATTACATATTTTATTACTTTAATCAGAATTATTTGAATAAGAATTATATTTATACATGGCCTACATCCAAAACTCCACAAGTTTATGCATTGTTAGTATTACGGGTCCTATTTTAAATAAAATAAAATCAATACGGAGGGTAACGCTGTTATTTTAATTCTAATTAATTCTAATTAAAATAATGAGTGTCAACTTATAGGGTAAATAATTTTGACGATATATATAAAGCAATAGTTATGTCAGTGTGAGATTTAATGTTTTAAAATTTACAGTTTTTGAGAAATTATGCTTTAATAATATTTGGTTTTCGAATATATTCATTTTTATTCGATTTACAGGGTTCCCAATAAGTTAAGACCTATCTTTAGTAATCATGTTTTTTTAGAATAATTATATTCTATTTATGGTAACGATTAGAATGTTGAAAATGTACTAAACGTGTTAAGAACTGTAAGTTATTACCTTGTTTTTGCAAGATTTATTTTTGTTTACATAACTGACAATATTATTTACACGTTTTTCTCAAAAAGGTACTTACTTTTGTGGCTTTTAAAAATAATGTATTATGCAAATTTACTCTAGGAATTTTTGTATTTAATTTAAATTTAAGTGTATTATATCTATTGAATTTCAAGATAATCAGGACACACAAACATTTAATTTTTTCCCTTTTTGCAGCTGTAATAAAATGATTTAGGCAAAAGTTTCGATAAAGTTATGAGAGATAAAATTTTAAAATAAAACTTAGAAATGAAAGATTACATTTGTGGCTGTTTGATATATGTTTATATATATATATATATATATATATATATATATATATATATATATATATATATATATATTGCAAGAAATAAGGCGTATTGATGATTAATCAGTATCAGTCTTTGCGACTAGTTTTATTGGTTGTTTGCATTTGGACGACATATTTTGCATGCGTAGCACAATTATCGGATGCTAATATAATAACATTCCTTATACAATAATATCCCAGTTTGACAAAGATTCTCTTCGGCGCATTTTTTTCTGCCGTCTGTTATTTTGTGTTCCAGCTCGTACGTCCGTGGCGTATTTATGGGCCCATATTTAGCACCCGCCGCATCTCCATTGCCAACTTTAGTGCCAATATTTCCAGAGCTACCAACATGCAGGTACATCAGTAGCAGTAAGAGGGGGGGAGGGGACAATTGTTTCGCAGGAAGGGAAGTGAAAGCAGAATACTTTCTTCAAGCGTCCCTCCTCTGTCAGCATTCCGACGACGCCAGTGAAAGCCCAGGGTGTGGCTTCACGGCCAAGGTTGACCCCGACACGTTAATATCTCGGACCACTTATGTGAAATTGTTGGGTTTCTCCTCTTTTTAAAATGTTTACTTGCATCCATCATTTAAAATTTCCATATTAAAAAGCATCATTGTATCCGACGTACCG
The DNA here is from genome assembly GCA_037074705.1 of Zhengitettix transpicula. NCBI lineage: Eukaryota > Metazoa > Arthropoda > Insecta > Orthoptera > Tetrigidae > Zhengitettix > Zhengitettix transpicula. The sequence continues at coordinate 40,235,435 of CM073592.1, read as the reverse complement.
ATTAGTGTACACATTACCACAGATATCAAAATTATATTTTTAATATTATCTCGTCGGTTAAACGTATACATTTTATTAATTATAGGACGCTGAGCAAAACTACTTGAAATAACAGGCTTGTAATACACGTTTATATAGAAGGCGGGTAATTACGGAATCCGAAGATATGCTTATCCGTCAATAAACTCGCGTTATATGCTTTAGATGCGAAAGATAAAATTTTATAGTGACGTGCAACAGGGTCCATTGTATCGAATACAGTGAAGTTGCAACTTGAAAGGATGTGCTAACAAATGATTTTTTGACAAAGGACCAAAAAGTGAAATTTAACAGCCGAGAAAAATATTGAAACAACCTCATGGACTTTACGATAAAAACTGAGTTGTATAAAGTAATTTAAATGTTTTACAAATGTAGAACTTAACAGATGTAAGTCGCTAATGATAAAATGGTTAATGCAACATTAAATTGTAATTGAAAAAATATTGGAATTGAATTACCTTATTAACTGAATGATACTCATATAAAAATTATTTAATTTCATCAAATATTTATTTAATTGAGTTATGGATGATATTACCTTATAAAAATGGACATAATATATTAATAAAATAAAACGTTTAACTGTTAATTTATGACAATTAGAATATTTATACATTTTATTAATCACGAATCCGAAACCAATACAATAAGATATACATTGATAATTGCATATATACACTGGGGATATTTTCATATTGCTGTCATTGAAAACAGCAGCTTGATTATTCCACCTAATATAATTACTAATCCATTATTCACTGTCAGATAAACCTACGACTTAGAATGCAAAGAATAACTAAGTGATATTTAATTTCTTGTCTGACTGTCACACTTACGTTGTTCGATTTGTAAAATATAAAACGTGTATTTTAAAATGACAGTAATTAGATTAGTAAATAGTGTAATAAAAGATTAAATTGAGGGATAAAATAAATACTACTCAACGTTTCTGAAAACCTTATTGCTTTCGGCAGTTGATTCAAAAGCCTTTGACTTCGTTACCTGGTTTGTGCGGTTTTTTATTCTTGCGGCTCTGTTGTTTTTAATGATTGCAGAAACTTATTCAGGTATTTATTTCGCACTTAAGTATGTTTTTTATTTATCTAATTATTTGATCACTCTACTTCAAGAAAAATATGCTTGTCTTTGTTAATTAATTACTATTTTTATTCTGTTGACAAAATGGCGGACTTGCTAATAGCTTTATTTGGATCACTATTTACACGGAACTAACCGATTTCAAAGACTAGTAATCGTAGCTATAATTTTTTTTAGGGCAACAGGCTACATGAGGGTAATTCACGTTGGGCAACTCCCCATTAATAGCATAGGAAGGGATATGAAAGGGGGGATGCGAAAAGACACAGCATAAATATTTAAGAAATACAAAACTGGTATCCGCCTGCTTGAGACTAAATGTAAATCGTTCCAAAATCATATTTAAACTGTTTATGCGGGTATTTTCTTCTATATTCCGAGAATCTGTCGAATGTATATTCTCTGAAGCGCTTACTAGTTTCCATAGTCACCCAACATTTAAAATTCAAAACTTAAAATTCAGTCTTCTCTGAATGATTTCTATACCTTCATCTTATATTCAATAGATTTAAATTTTCGTGCAAGTTGTAAATTTACTGCTACAGGGTTTTATTTTCAGGTAAAGCTGATAATAAATTAATTTATAGTAACACCAATAAATTAATAGGAATCTAATATTCATTACTCACGATATATTTGTAACCTAATAACCGGCTTCAGGTTACAGTTAGGGTATATTTAGACCTAGTAGTACTAATAGATACGATATAGCTTTCTGCAATAACATTTCCTACTTCAAGAGACGTGCATTGTTTGTTTGTTTTCAAGTTTTCTGCTTTTATCTTTTCGTATCTATCGTAACATACTTAATGTATACGTAGGCATAAAATTTGTATAATAAAACAACTTTCCTTTATAGGTAAACGAAAAATTGGAGTTACCCTCAGGCTTTTACTAGTACAAAGAACGAGTTTTTCGAAAGGCGAACCTGTTCCATTCTTCTTTGATTTAAACTGAATTCCGAATAAAATACTCTACTACGTATTTTGAATTTTAATACGATTTATCTTTCAATCTCTTTTTTTAAAAAAATACACGTAAAATTGAATTGTATTACTGCTGATGGTATTCCGCAATTATTAATTTAATAATCAACCCGAAAAATTGTTTTGGATTGAATAACTGTTCACTAGATAGGAATATTTTCCGCAATATGATGAAATTCAATCACCACGAATTTTCCGATACGAAAAATGCGATGTGAAAACTACAATATATATTTATGTGTTGGTAAAAATAAAACAGTTATTAAATATTATTACAAAAAATGATCAACTCAAAGTCAAAAATTCAATTATTAAATCATACAATCATTGCGTTCGACTATGATAATGCCTGACCCCTCCCCCCCCACGATCGTCCCCGCCCCTAATTTCTTCACTATTTTTCCCATAGTCTACGATACATTCTGAGATATAAAAATTATTTGAAAAAAATATATATTCCATTCTTAAAGGAATATGCTTAATAAATAATTGAGCATTTATTATAAATAATATCGGGATATTAAGGAAAACTAAAATAAAAGTAGCAGTGTTGGGTTTATTCGTAGTAAGTTCCTCTTCACTATAAATCTCTATTTAAACGATAACCTAATTGTCATACTACATAATATCTTACTAACTTCTTATTTCAAATTCTATTCAAATGGACTTTTGGTAATGCCAAGAGAGACAACTTTTCATTTCCTATACACTGTAAATGAGGAAAAATATGCCCTTAATATTTGAATGTCAAGGTCCTGAGACAGAGAGTAGTCGCCATTTTCGCAATGACGTCAGAAACTAACTAATTAATCATTCAATCATAAAAAAATGTTACGATTGAAAAGCTCTTACGATGTCAGTGTAGGAACACGGTGTCAAACCACGCTAAACAAGCATTACAAATTCTGAGAGATTTTCTACTACAAGACATAACAAAAAATAATTACATGCACTAACCTTCCCGGCTGACGACATATTTGATTAACATTTGTATCTGTACTAACTCTAAATAACATGAATGGAATCATCTTGTAACAGAGCCTGACTTGTGAAACTGCGGGATTTCCAAACGGGTTCGTCATCTTTTGCACCCAGTGGTAATCCGATGCCTCAAAGTGATTTGTTCAGCTTAGACTCAATCTTATGTTACTTTTGGGAAACCAGTTTGTGATCCGGAATCGAATATCTCCTCTTAAAAATTAGAGCATCCGCTTGCATACACGAACCGCAAGACAAAAAATAAACTTCGAAGCAGAAACAGGAAAACATATATTTTCCTACAACATGAAAGTGTAGGGATAGAGTTTCTTGTTGCAGAATAAAGTGTTTTCAGGTTTCCCGATTGTATCTCGTTTACATTATTTCAAGAAAGCACTTGTAACCACCGTGTTGACTAAACTACTTTTCGTTGCTCTATAATATTTATCTCTAATGTACAGAAACTTCTAAGACATTTATAGTGGTTAGTGTGAAGTAGCTTGACTTATCCTTATGCAGTTTGGATTTTCTCAGCAACTCTTTTTATAACGTTGTATTTCATAAGAATAAATATTTTTATTCTAGCCCCGGTATTGATTACATCTTACGATAGTAGATTTATTGTTGATTATCCGTAGGTGCAGTTGTTTAGGTACCATATTTTTCAGTACTTATTAACGACGGTATATGCGTCATCAGTTATAACACACAAAATAAAATACGTAAACGTCTATAATAGAACAGAAATTTTCTGTTGATTTTTAAAATTTATTCAATTATAAAACATAGATACATCGATTCTATAATGCAGATATAAATTAAAATAACAATTTTATTATACAAATTATATAAAATATTATTTTATTTAAAATATGAAGATTAAAGGTGAAAACAATCAAGTACAAACTTTGTGCTAATTTAGTTCTTATTACAACACTGCTTAGAAAATTATATTATAACAAGATTTTTACCTCAATGACTGTTACTAACATAATTTTGTGTGACAGATTAATTTAAAGAGATTATCTGTAACTGGATTCCGTCTGTTAAACAATTTTCTTACCCTGTTTTTAAGCCATATTTGTCGGCAGCTTTTAAAGGCGGCCGCTTTATAGAATTAAACTGATTAAACAAACACAATTTGTGCCTTAAATGATTTTTTACAGAACAATTAACAACGCAGTTAATTACTTCCAGGAGCATGATTACACACTAACTAGTTCGTAACAGTTTATTTACGAAGTAATCTCCAGGTATTGTCCGGCTGTCGACGTCCAGCTCTCTCGACACCTACGCGACGATGTCAGACAAAACACTTGACATTGAGACATAAGGTCAACTTCATGAAAGTTCATCCTCAGAGGTTGAAGGTCTCGGCTGAGGTCATAGAAAGGGTCACGCAACTGAATAATATTGCTGTAATAGAAAAATAGCAGAATAAATAAATTGAAATGAAAGTCTTGTAGTTATGTTATTTTTAAAGTAACGCTGTCATATAAATACATCTTTAAATTTTTCAGTTGATAGTTGATATAGGGCCTCAAATTAGTATTAAATTATTTCTATAAGTGACATGAAACAAATATTAAATATAGTTCGGAAATCAAATATTTCCCATCAGTTAAATGAGCTCCCTTAACGTTATTCGAAAATTCAATTTAAAGTATTAACCTTAGATCATATACTTAATAAATTGACGTAATGATATTATATACATGTTTTACCTCCGTGACGGTATTGGTGATTGGTGAAGAAAAACTTGATAATTTTGCTACATACCCTTTCATCATAGTAGAGTACAGGATGTTCAGTTTAGAGGACAAACCATGATAAGTATTTGAGCTTTAAGTAACTGATAAATTATACGTATAATTTCAGCAAAATTGAAAATAAATGATTAATACATAAAAAAAAATGTGAACTTACCAGATGAATTAAAAAAAAATACTCAACACGGGTACTATGATTTTTAATAGCAACAAACGTCCTGAATAGTAGAGGTCAGTGGTAGAAAATTCGAGTTGTTCATAAAATTATAAATTGACCCTTGTTAGGAATAACTAGAATATAAATAACATCGAGAGTTTTTTTTAAGGCAACAGGCTTCATGAGGGTAATCCACTTTGGGCAACTCCCCTTTAATAACATAGGAAGGGATTTGATAGGGGGGATGTGGAAGGGTGGAGGAAGGTAGCCAAGGGTTAACTAGGGCCCCCAGGCTATAGTTTAAGGATCCTACCCGGCATTCGCCTAAAGAAATGCAGGGAAAACCCTAGGAAAACCTGCATTGTGTAGGTCGGGCATTGGGTACTTGTCGCACGCCCTTCCGATAGCGGGAGAGGAGTTTGCTGTGGGGACGCAGCATTCCCTTCTCCGTGCCTCCACCAGTTTAGGAGGCAGCTTGCCCACTATTCCAATGGGAATAGCGGACAACTCTTACTGTATGCCCAAGGTCTGAGACCCCGGAACATACACCTCTCAAAACAGGCCGAGGTGCCTCGGAATGTGGGAAGCTTATTTAAAAAACCAGAGGGATCCGAGATCTTGATACAATCTGGGATACAAAAAGGGAAACAAGTTAGTTACGGTATAAGTAACGGAAAAAAAATAACATTAAAGTACATGTTGTAATATCTCATAAAGATGCGATTGGGATCGTTCCCTGTGGCAGTTTCAAACAAATATATAAACTAAAGTATAATAAATAAATAAAGCAATATTGAAAAAAAAAAAATAATAATAATAAAAATGTCTTAGAAATTTGTCCTGACAATTTTATGTGTACATTAAAATTTATTTACAAAAACAGGAACATATACACTTAAATAATAGATTGCAAAAAATAAACAAGAAACAGAAATCTTGGTTTATTGGTCAGAACACAGAGAATTATTTTAGGAGGAATAAGCGTATGAGCACCCAAATCATTGCGTATTAATATTATAAATATTTGTAACCATGACAAAGATAAACCAAGTAGAAACGTGAGATGTATCACGCTTAGTGAGCTCATACTTTAGAGGTATGATAGCGACATTTGGTAACGTAACATCTGCGTGGAGGCAGTCTGGCGTCAGCTTTGGCAATTTGTGCCCATTAGTGCCAGAACAAACATACCAACTGTCGGCAGATGGCTACCAAACTTAAATTTTCCTAGTACCCATACAACTTTCTTTCAACTTACTTGGATATTGACCTAACAGAATTATGTCGTCGGAACTCATAAATTTCAAATGAATCTATAAATTTAAAAAGTGCGTTATAATTATAAATACTTGTTATGTACGTTGTTGATATTGGTATTATGAAACACATGGTGTAATTTAAAATAACCTTCTTCATAAGAAGTTTGTAGAACAAGCGGTAAGAAAGTAAACAAGTGAAAGTTGCGGCCTGCTGGTTTTCGCATAGATATAATTAAAATTTTCTCCCGTAATCTCCAGAAAATATATACTTAGGTCACAAGTGAAAACAATAATATATATGATAAGGTTGCTCATTAATCATCAGACCGCAGATGTTGAGTCATGCCAGCAACGGTGTACCTTCTCTTGGCAACAAATATTTTGTTTACCTTCAATATAAATTAGTTAAGGTGGAGTATCTTTCAAAGTTTAAATTTTACAAGTGTTGGATGAAAATTTAACATAAGTCTAGTCTAAAGGAAGAAAATCCTAATACAAGCTGTTGAATTCAGGTTTCCGATTTCCTATTAGTCTCAGGAAGGCGGGTGGCAAGTTGATATGTGTTTTATGCAATAAAATTATAAATTTTCTTCCAAATCAGCTAGATCGGTGATGCGTACAAATTCCAGATATTAGTAACTCGGTTATTTTGTATTCAGTTGGTGGATGTCAGTTTTATTTCGGACAACGCTGGATCATACGTGTGTATAACAAGAAACTGAAGTTTCTTGCATATTTTTAGCGACAGGCTACATGAGGGCTGCTCTCTTTTAATAGTATAGGAAGGGACGGAAATGGGGTATGCGAAACGGTGGACAATGTAGCCAGCGGGTGACTAGGAACGCCGGCGCCGGGGTATAATTTAAGGGCCCTACCCTGCATTCACCTAAATGTGATGCAGGAAAAACCCTAGAAAAACCAGAATCAGTGAGGTTGGGCTCTTGGTATTTGTCCCACGTCCTTCCGGTTACGAGATAGCAGGGTTTGTTGTGAGGACGTAACTTTCCCGAATCCATGCCTAGCCTGGATTTGGGAGGCAGTTGGTCGACTGGTCTAAATAATTACAGAGAACAACTTAGTGCGTATACGATCCAGGAAGATGTACTCTTCAAAGTCAACCTAGGTGTCATGGCTTACGGGATACTTTACTTAAATTCCTTGTTTAAGAAAAAATTCTTTTCGGCTTATTCCTCTTATCTCTCTATATACTGATTATGTTGCATACAAATCGACAACCATATTTTTTTAGTGAAAAATGTCATCGTGGCAGAGAGATGACATAGGTTTCTGATCTATTGATATTAAAAGTTAAGATGTCCTAAAATCAGTCGATTATCAAAAGGAATATTTTATTTCTAATGATCGCTTTGTGAAAATAACTAAGATAAAAATAAAAGCATGTAAAATTATATTATATATTGTAATAATTTAATATAATATGATTGTGGCGCCGTTAAATGAACAACTATTAACTTTAAACAACTAATAAAATTTATTATCAATTTTAAAACAAGTATTCAAATTACATAAATATTTGGGATCTCAGGGTCTTGAACTGGGTTTGATAAATGGCAGAATTTATATAATCAAAAATTACATTTACTTTTTATGGAAATCAATGCGTCTGAACATAGACGAAATTTGTTGAGGAAGAAATAATACTAAAGATTGAATTTAAACAATTTCAATTTTATCAAGAATTAACGATCTCATTTTATCGATAATTTAAATAATTAAAGAACGATCTGACTTTTATCTTTTAAACACGGTTTACAAATGATTTTAAAGTTTTTCTGTACTTACGGCCGCCCAGGTCTCTTTTAGCTTTTCGTGCACAATTTTGGGGACATCACTGATTCTAAGTTCTCACAGACTCTAAATGTTCACAGGCTCTAATTGGTGTAGTTTGTTAGTTGGTTTAACACAAATTGGTTGGTTCTCGATGATTTACTGCAACCTGGATTCGTAGATCTCGTGAGTCATGTTGAAAATGTACTTCATTGGTTTGTCTATGGCCAGCATGATGAATCTACGCTCGACCACCGAATACACACTAGTTGCTCTGTCTCCTTCCCGACTGAATATTGCTTTAGTTTTTAATATTTGAAAGCATGTTTGTGACTGGACAACATTATTTCGTTCTGACTGCCGACTGTAAAACTTTTTGTCTGATCTATTCGCTATCTGCTGCCCGACTAATATCTGTTCAAATTTTTATGACTTGGAATTTTGGTCTTTTCTCCTCGCTGCCTACTGCCCGACTGTTCGTTCGTCTCGTAAATTTTGATCGCGTAAAAACCTTCTCGACCGATCACCAATGTTTTCTTTGCCTTGCCGGTTTGTTGCGGCGTCCGCTCTATATCCACTAATAATGAGTTCTCTACAATTCAACTTTTCAATTAGAACAATACCTTAATTACCAATTACTACAATATAAATGTGATTATGTTTTGACAGTATTTATTAATGGAGAATTTGGGATCCTAACATGAATTAAAATTTCTAATTTTCTGGTTAAATTATCTGGGCACTACATACAAGTAAATTGTTTTGACCCTGACGCCGTACGAGTGGAATAAAATATTGGTCCAGCGTTTTCTTTGAGATGATCGTAAGCGGAAGGCCGTAGCTAAGCATTTCCGTTCCCTCTCTTTGGCATTCTGTCAGAACAAGCGGGGCGTAAATTTCGCCACGCATCGAATCGCATAGGTCAGCCTGAGTAAGCTTAACACCTCCTAGCGCCGTGTATCAAGCAACGCAGGATTTGGAAAGCCACACAAATAAACTCCCCGCAGCTCAGCTTATAAAAAGCAATGGCGGCACGGGTACACTTCTTCACAAGGTCTTAGCGGCACATTCATAAAGCTATAACGCTAACTGCGATAGTGGCTGCAAGCGGATTTGCTCCCGGATTTACGCGCTGACACCCGGCTAAACACTGCTCCTCAGCCCGACTGAAGCATATTTATCCTGGTTCACAAAAAGGAAGAGAAACTTTAGGCTTAGAACTCCACGACAACAAATTTCGGTCTGGCCAAAGCTTCCTTAATATACTTTCTGGCTTAGGTTGTAATTCAAACTCTTCTTTGGGAGTTAAAATAGTCGAAACACAATGTATTCCGTAATATCTGGAAAGGCGCTGAGACAACAGTTCCGGAGTTGTTGACATGGAAGACAAACTTTTAACTAGATTGCTACAACGACCTGTATTATTTTCTGTTGTGACGCTCCCGCACTAAATCCGATATTCTGAGAAATTCAGCGCCTCTTATGTAAATGTGCCGAATTGTTTACCAATTAAGACATTATTTATAAATTCAATGCTCAGTACAAATTATTTTCCTCATTCTGCAAATAAATTAACAAATTTATTGAAATTATTTCACCGATTCTGTTACGTAACTTACTGAAACAATCTGAATACAATTTAAAAATTTTATATTTTTTTTTCAATTTTGCATTAATATTATATATTCTAACATACGAATTGTATTGTTTCTGTTCCTTTTATTCTTATCTTGTTCAAAAGAAAAATTAATTTCTCGAAAACCTCACGATTAAATTATTATTTATTTTCAGAACCTATTACCAGGCCCGTAACAATTCATAATACCAAGTTCATCCCACATAATAAAATAATATATTATTCAGTAACACGCAGGCACTAAAAAATTTTACGTTTGATTTCGAATTGAAAAATAAATTATTTGACACGTCTATAAATGCGTGCGGGGATGCAATATTCTCCATACTATTAAATTCTAAAGTTGTGTTTCATCCATATACTATAAATTAAAGAAAAATAAAACTAATAAGAATATTTTTGGAACTTATAAAATATATGTCAACATAGGTTTCAACATTTCAAATGAATTCCTGTGAGAAGACAATGGGAGTAAAGTAAGCTGTAAATGTGACAAATATATATAAATGAAAAGAAAACAGTAAGAAAGTGATTGGAATATTTTATAAATGTGGACGGTTTCACAAAAATTTACAAAAATATTCCATTTATAATTAACAATTATTTTTCAGTGTATATTGTATTATTTCTGTTTAACCATCATTGAATTTTAATTAAATTTGTATTTATAGATTTAACTAAAAACTGTCTCGTTACAAAAACAGTTCTACTTGTTCATTATAACATTTTCACGTATTTTTATAATGACTTTCATTAACGAGAAATTCGGTTTTAATCAGAAATTTAACATGAACCACTTCAAAGTTTGATTGAAAAACACGTTTAAATACATACACGTCAGCTTGTTTAAGACACATTTTATTACCGTTTGTTATATACTTGGATATTATTTATTATGGAATTTATATATTAGTCATAATCCACAGTTATGGACAATGGTTCAAAAAATTGTTTTCGAGTGTGTCTCAGTGTATTATCTTACAGATGCCAAAGAGAGTGCTTGAAAATTGCAGATATACTTATCGACATAAATTTAATCTACATCAAAAGTTAGCTGAAATTGTCATCTATTTGAGTAATTTTTTATTTATCAAATAATTTATAATAGACACATAATTGTCTTATTAATTTAAAATAATACTTACCGTAGTATAATTATAAAAAATATGGTTTGATTAAGAATAATTGAATATTTGATTTCGGAACAGAATTCAAGTACTCTAACATTTATAACGGGAAAAGTATTCCCTCAATATAATACAAAAATGAATTTACTTTAAATAAATGTAATTAGTTAAAATGGTATGTAGATAAATTGATATGTAAGAAATAAATCATCGACATAATTATAAAATCGTCGATCTAGGTTATACACCTCTATATATCACTGTATATATTACGTAAAAAAGATTAATTATCCTTGTGCAGTCATGTAGTTACTTTGCTTACATGCCCATTTAACGAACACGTTCCTGATGAACATTGAAAATTTTAATCAGATTCGTCCTATAGGTTAAAGCCTGGTATTTGAAGATTTATTGTCTATTTGCAAGTCACTTAATAATACTTTCATAACTTCTGCTTCACCCACTACAGAATTCATTTCTGGTCTCATATTGGGTATCGCGCCCGGTAAACCTGGCTGTCCAACTATTGTATTCTCCGACTACTGTCTAGAACGGCAGTCATTTGAGCTAAATTGATTTTATGCCGCACAAAAATCATGTTGTCTTCCAGCTCTGTCGAAGACAACAAAGGTTTAAATCAAATCTAATATAATCTAAGAAACCCGTCTCTAAACTGATCTTAGCCACTTATCGGCACAAACGAGCTGTCTTTATCTCGGCCGATTAACTGAATACCTCAGTACGAATATTGTAAGTGTATTCATTAATAATTTTATGACTTCGAATTCTCCTTTCGTCTACCAGCGGACGCTCGTTGATCATAAATGTTCAAATTAATTATAATTTATAATATAAACTAAATTTCGATGGTCCGAAATCGTACGCTATAATAGCCACTTTAACAGTATTGGTCAGGTGTCACCGACATATGTCAATAGCAACAGTTTTCTACGCAATTTAAATAAATCGTTCCTCGGAGGATAATTTTATTACGAATACTAACATTTTACTGTGGAAGACAACGTGTTGCTGGCAGAATGTTCCCGGATCTTCTACTGCTGGCAGCGTGTTGATAACGTTGACTTGATGGCCATAGCGTAACAGGTGCCGGCATACAGTGATATTGGATCAGAGACTGTCGATAAGGGAGCTCGCCACATGCTGGGAATATCCGGACCCGACTACTGCCAATATCCTCCGCTGTCGGTCCTCATGCGTACACATTGCATTGCGGAGGATTTACACACCAGCTCCTGTTTAATCAAAACTCGGTAGCGTCCCAATAGGAACAAAATGTATGGAACGCGCTGCTTATTCAGCTGAATTACTCATAATGAAAAGTTACCTATTGTGTACAAAAATTAGTATGAAACTTGAAATGAGTCACTTCGAAAGAATTTTTCATAAAAGGAGTACTGTGGACTCGTTATTATATTTGAACTTTATATTCAGAACCATGCGGATACATGTTATTTCAGATTAATCAGAATTTATATTAATAAAACAATATATTTTAACGAATATTTACACATATATATTTTTAAAAAGGTTACGGATGACGGAGTTAGTAATTATTTAATTCAAGGAAGGGAGCGAGGGATAGTATTTCTATATTTTCTTTAATGTTGGAGGGAGAGAATTTGAGACGCGTATATATAATTTTCCTAATAAAATGTAAAGGTGAACGAAATTTTTAGCATTCGGAAAGCTTACGTTTAAAAAATGGTAAAAATACTCATAAAGAAAGAAATGATGGACTTCCCGATAACAGACCATAATTATACTCCAAGGAGACCGGCCTGGAAATTCCATGAGTTACCAATTGACACTTCCATCACCAGAATGGTATCAAAGATCATGAAAATTAGGAACTGGGAGATGGAGCTGAAGAAACTACTGAAGAAGTACAAGTTACATATACACAGATACGTCAATAACCAGCGAATGAGATGGATGTGCTATAGTTTCGGGCATCAACATGATGCGGAAATATATGTCGTATATATGGCAAAAATAGGATGTATAGAAGAGACAAACAAAAATAATTTAATCCTTACTGACTCTGGCTGCAGTCAATATAATTAGCATATGGAATGGTAACGTCAATAAAATCAGAGAAAACATAATGCATATCCCAAAAAGCAATAATAAGATAATGGTAGGATGGATACCGACATTAACCGGGGAATAGAGGGTAACGACAGTGCTGACAACAGTGCGAATTTGGAAGTAATCCCTACAGAAGAACAAAAACAACAGTCCAATATGCACCAAAAAGGACGGGGAACAAACCTATGCCAGAATACTGAAGGAAAAATGGACAAATGTATAAGAGGAAGGAAAGAAGGAATTTTTCATAAGGAATTCGATAACTCTAAAGAAATATCCTACGCTGGTGATCTGCACGGAGACAGCAGGTGGTTGTTGCTAGGATAAGAACTCTCCATTCTAACGTCACGCACTCCTTTCTGTTCTCTAGGTCACCGCAACCTGCATGTGACTTATGCAAGACTGCCCTGACGATCCAGCATGTCCTCTACGACTGCCCAAAGCACGACAGGATTAGAAGAGCCAAAATTGAGAAATACACGAGAAGGGTGATATGTACCTCAGCAGCGGCAATAAATAAGATGCTACATTTTATCAAGGTAACGGGAATTCCAGATCTAATCGAAATAGACAATGAATCTAAGGCTCTAAGAATAATATGTATAGGCAATATGAATCATATGTAATAATTTTATGTAGTAGGTATGGAAAGTCGCCAATAACTATTTGCTAACGCGACTATGAACAATAAATTGTTTTAAGAAATAAAAAAATGGTAGAACCAAGTTACTAACATGGTGAGCAATTAGTCATTGAAATATATGTAGACGACGGTCCGTATATTATAATTAAATATATTTAACTGTTACATTTGGACGGAACAAAATTGTACAATTAATTGTCATCTAATTATATTGCTCTCAGCTACGAAAAAACAATACTTTTTCAATTTTTGCCATTTAAATCATATAGCTTTATAAACTCAGAAACAGTATGTGGTAAAAAACTGAAATCTACAATCATTATTTAAAAATAGTGTTTCGTGATTTACGTAATATAATAAAAAATGTATAATTCAAATCAAGGTATATTTATTTAATTAAAATCAAAGGAATCCTTATATTCTTAGAATGTTTAAAAAAATCGGGCATGTAAGCAACAATTACATAAAATTTCGGGCTTTTAATATTTTTTGGAAAATAATTAAGAAATTAGTCACTATTTTCTAACCGATCTTTTAAGCATGTCAGAATCTTTGGAATAATATAATTATAAAAGTTTTGCGAGATTTACATAAACTGATGTAATTTGAACTCAAGCTAGACGTCAGAATTTTCTGCCGTCTACATCCAGTTATGAATTTGAAACAGTGAGCGGAAAATATTGGTAACAAATCCCGAGCTATGATACGCGATTTGTTCTGTGCTTGTGCAATTAGCAACAGTACGTTGCCTACGGCCATTGCCAATATTGGGTCGCTGATTAGCCATTACAAATATATCTCGCGAACACGTTCATAAATGACTGCCTGCTCCGAGGACGAAATTAATTGAAATCTAAACTTCCATACGGCTCACAATCGCTGATGGTGTCAGTAAGGAGGACAGGACTTGGTCATTTAAACTGTTTCTATTCAACTATTTTGTCATTACTATACAACCATAAATTATATCAGGTGTGATCTTAACTAAGAAACACCTTACACTGGAAGCAACCTCACGAACAGTCTTACACTGCAGTCGGTTTCTTGGTCAAATACTAATTTAAACGTCGGTAAAATCTACTTAGTACGAAATAAAAAATAAAAGACCACTCCTGAATATAAACAATAAATATTAAAAAACCAATTACGAGTTTGAAAGTTATATTTTATTGACATATCATTAAAATACTATGTGTTAAAAATTAATTACCATTGTAGATCAATTTTTAAAATATTTCGTATTAAGTTTGAAAACTCGACAATCAGCTTAAAAAGCATTAATTTGACAACATATTACGCTCTTTGAAAAGTAACGTTTGTAACAAACAAAAATATGTAAATAATTTAATATTAAAATTGTTTGTATGAAATGTAAACTTTATAATCGGGGTGTCTGGGAATCGTAAAAAGTTTTACAAATAAAAGGTTATAAAGTGAAAAATATTAATTTTGTAAGAATCTTATAACCAGTTTGTTTTGTTGAGAACAATATAAACATAATAAAGAAACAACAGCTAACTTTCTGACCTCATTAAGTAGAATTTTAACAAAATTTGGATAGTCAGGTAATTTTCCTGAAAATAACTAATCCAAAACAAAACAATCAGGATCATAAAAATAAGGCGCTGAGTCAATCATTGGGTCCGCTAAAAATATTATATGACGAAGAAACCAGTGCTCCACCTATCCTTTTGGAACAGTTAAAGATTATTATACTAAATGCTACGGACTCAAAGAACCCAAGAACAATTATTAGAGATTACCAAATATCCTCTACATCATTCATAAATGTTTTGGACTCTTTGTACCGACACGTAAATGATAAAATGGCAAACAGTAGAATAAAAGGGCTCGTAAATTTAGTCAAGAAACAAGAGAGTGATACATATTCAGAAGCAGACGCCTCTTCATAATAAAAACAGACTATGACTACAGTACAGTGGTATTTGCAACAGTCGCAGCTTCAAATAAGCTAATATAATTAATTATCCTATTATTATGATAAACAATTAACAAATGTGAATTTTAAAATGTAAATGTAAGAAACGAACATTCGAAATGTATAATTAATTTTCAAATTAATGTATGTATACTATTGGAATCAATGGGAATCTAAGCATATTTACGTAAACAAACACTATTTGTAATTTATTTATGGGTCGTCAATGACCAGGTTGTTAACGCAATCATTATAAACTTTTATAATATAAAAAATATCATTTTTCTGAATTCAAATTGGCTTTTGTTTATTTAAAATTTGTCTCAATACTCAGAATATATATATATATATATAATAAATATC
This sequence comes from Zhengitettix transpicula, assembly GCA_037074705.1. Taxonomy (NCBI): domain Eukaryota; kingdom Metazoa; phylum Arthropoda; class Insecta; order Orthoptera; family Tetrigidae; genus Zhengitettix; species Zhengitettix transpicula. Next base: position 40,219,541 of record CM073592.1, on the reverse strand, counting down.
ATAATAATTAAATTGTGATTTAAATCTCAATTTATTTTTTAAATTCTTGGAAATATTAGAAACTTCTTCGGTAAAGTGATTAAAGGAAGAAAAAATTAATCTTCACGTATTTGTCTCAATACATAAATGTTTGGAGAGACTGTTGTCTATACGTAATATTATTATTATTCAGAAAAGAAATATCTCCGTAATCTTGAGACTTTATTCTAGTTTTATAAATTTAGAATATGAGAAAATTAGCAAGACAATAAAGACATAACAGGAAGAGTCTGTTCGTTTCAGACAAAATACCAGAATATTTCTTAGCTCTCTATAATGTAAGGTGCTCAAATTATTCATGTATAGTAGTGATTCTAGTCACGTCTAAGAAATTAGGCCCAAGAGAAAATTGAACCCATAGCCGGATATGGGACTGGGAAAACGAGCCAGGGTCATTATGTTATAGTAAATTGCAACGTTCGTAAGCCTGAATTGAGCAATTATATCGGGAATTTTGTGAGTCACCTGTGGATTTTCCTGACCATGACTATAGTTTCTATTCGATTAATTTAAACAAAAAAATTAATTTGCATCAGAATATGTATTGTTTGTTGTAAAAGTCAATGGGAAAAACATATTACTATTACTGACGGTGCAGGAGCGTTCGGCCTCATAATCGATGACACGGACGCCATTTGAATTGGCAATAACTTTAATACATCGATAGTTATTCACTTCAAGAATGGAGACAAATAAACGGCAACATGTGTAAACAAAAAGTGCTCGATACAGCTGATGAAAATGATTCACTGTGAAATAAATCTATAACTTAGCCAGTTGCAATTTTCGAAAGTAAGGGAATTCCTGAGGCTACGTAGTGGACAGACGACATAAACTGAGTCGTCAAATATACTAACACAGGTCATCAACTACGATTTCCGTATAGATGCCACCATCAAAGAAATGTTAAACCTCCATCTACGCGAGTCTCAAGTTAAGTTACAAGGAACGATAAAATCAAACAACCAGTATGTGGTATGTAGAAATCGACGTAATTGCGCACAAAGAAAGTTACTTGCGATCGTGAAAGGTGAAAGGTAACAAACGAAAGCCTAACTAGATCACTGTTACACGGTTACAAACTTTTGTGGCTGACCTAGACCACGACCATGAAACTTTACTCTGCGCACCTTAAGTAAAAAAGTGAATAGTTATTTGTAACTTGCTGAAGAGTCTTAAAAGAAGTTCACTGTATGACTATTTGCGGACAATGAATTGACACATGCAAAATATTGTGTAAGAACGTGATCTCACAATTTCTTCTCTGGAAGTATTCACTAAATATCTATACAATTGGATAAATCCAAGCTTTAGTTCTCCAGAACTTCTGATATTCTCAATATATTTCAATAGACTAGAAAACAGTTCTTCATTACAGTATTAATATAATTAGTCAAATTTTGTGATTAATAATAGATACTAGCTACAATTATCATTAACATGCAAAGTAGTTGATCGCAGTTCTTAGGCTATCCGGTCAGTAATATGAGATTATGGTAACTGAAATGAGTTATTACGTAACCCCCAGAAATGAATATCCTCAGAGACAGTTTCCTGCTAACCTGTTTAATTATTTTTGACTATCAACTGCCCTTACAGCGGATATTGAACTTGAGTGAATATTATCATATTGCGAAATATAAGATCATTTAAGGGGTTTGGAAATTTATTTATCAGCAATTCGCAGGGGGATGCGGTGCTGAGACAGAAACTGAAATAGGACCGCTTACAGTTCAGTGGGTCCCCATTTAATTTATTTCAAAGTGAAAAACCATTTGATAACCGTATTTCTGGTACAATTCTCTCTTCCCTCAGCACGAGCCACTTAGTAGATTGGCTCAATTTATTACGCGGCATGTTTGTATGTGAAATTCCGCCCGAAGCGGGTGAGCATTGTTAGTTTTGCAAGAGTGCGTCCGTATGGTTTTGTTTGCGTATGTATATTCCAGCGTTTGTGCCATTTATTTGGGCACGTGTTCGTATGGTTTCTCCGTCAGAGGGGATGAGATCGGTTGTGGTGGATAGTGTGTTTTCCCTACATCGCAGTCTGTTGTTTGTGAAGTATTTCTGAACATTTGAATAGCTGGACCTAAAACCATACTACAGGCATAGAGTGAAGGACGACTCCAGTATTACGAGTTATTAGGAAATAACAAGGTAAGACTAGTTACATTACCTTAAATACATTTTTGCTGTGAAAAGAAAAGTGTATGTGATTTCCCTTTAACTTTCTCGTCCATTCCTGTAACATTTTTTAACATAAAATATTCATCAATTTAATTATTAATATCAGATATGTGTTTACGAAATATAAGAATGATTCATTACAAACATAAAGAACAAATATATTAATGGTTATTATGGAAAGAACGACAAAGCAAGACCCTATTCAATCTATTTCCTAATAACTCGTAATACTGGAGTCGTCCTTCACTATCAAGGTATTATATGGGAATCAGAACTTGTCATATGAACACTAATGTACCAAACGTAGTCCATATTGTATCACAAACCACAAGCCGGAAGATGGAAGAAATTTTAGATCGATGTATGACCAGTTGCCTATTGATTATAGGACAAATTACTTAGCTTATGAAATTATGTTTATCAATAATCTACGTCTAAGAAATTATTAAACATTTTATAATAATATATGGTTGTCTTGTACGTATAAATACATAATAATTGATTAATTCATAATAATTACACAGTTAATGATTTTATCTTGAAACATTTATTTTATAAAACCATAAATTTCAGCCATCTATTTTACTGAGGCAATATTCTTTTACAATAGTCCTAAAATCTAATTATAAACGACCATTTTAAGTCTCGATTCACTCTGGGAAAATGTTTTATCAGATGCATTCCCATTGTATACGAAAATAAATTTAAATGTTCTTAAATTATTATCTATTAATATTATTGATTGTAAATAAGAAGATAACAAAAGTGAAAACATAAGCATCTCTTAATTGTTAATGTCTAATTTAATATGCATGTTGGACAAAATTCTAGAAAACCTTTGTTAGGATTATATATATAAATTTTAAAAATATCGTATTAATTCAGTAACAGATTTAATTTTAAATAATTATCAAGAACCTTTCGTTAAAATAATTTTGTTTCGTTCCTAAGGATGATCTGTTAAACTGTAACGTAGATATTTCCATTAAAATGTATTTTAAGAGAACTTAAAAGACAGAACGACAAAAGAAAAGGGGGAAAACTAGGCTAGCGTAAATTAAGGTCTAAACATAATATATTCTAAGGTTCACTATATATTATGCTACCTATAAAACACAATCTTCGGTACGTTATTGCATAAAATAAAAATACTGTCTTCAATTGAGTGAGGAAAGTGAAAAATTAAACTGATTTTACTGTTGTGAATATAAATATATGTATAATTAAACGCTTAATGCTCGTATTCATGTGTTGTTAATCAAATAAAAATGCAAGTATCTCGCTTATATAGACGTACCAATAAAATTTATAAATAAAGTATTGTAATACAAAATTTTTTTACTCTAAATTCGGAAGAGTATACAGTATGTGTCTTGTCCCTCCGAAAGACTTGCAAATACCCCGTGTACAACCCTGGATTTCACACTCCGGTTACCAATGATCATCACTCCGAAATACTAGTTCTGGCGAGCACCTCTCAAGGGCTGACTGAAATTTCAGGATACTACAGTGCGATTGAGAATCTCTCAAGTACAACAGTTGATAACACACAGCCAAATAAGGGCTTTAAATTATCCACCACTAGTAACTCAAGTCCAATTCAAAACGTCTGAGTCTGGCTGGAAGTGGCCGAATCAGATTCCAGCTGAGTTTGGATCCTTGAGATGCATCCCGAGAACTTCGACTCACCCCGACTACCAGCTACGTAGTAGGGCGGCCCTGGTCGGCCCCAAGGGACTCCATCTGCCCGAAGGCCACTTCGAACTTGCAAATTCACTGTGGAAAGACACGGGTAGCTCCGCCACTATATAGACTATGTTTTAGTAACTTGACACAAAAACAATACTAATATGAAGCTTCGTTGAAATTTGTCATGTGGTACTTGTTTATTTAAACGAGCTGACAAACAGGACACGGTAGTGTTTCATTTATCGAGTGTATATATTTAAAATACAAATTATATGAAAAATGTATAATACTCTGTCGTATTCCCTAGCTTTCATGTTCCAATGAGTGTTTTTTTTTGTTGTTCCTTAGAGAAATGAAGTATTTATTATTTATTATTAATTGTAAATTTAGCGTAGTATTGAATAAATTGTTGACGTGGTAGTTTTTGATTGGTACTTTGTATTACGTGTCAGCACTGATTGATATCCGAGAATGACTGCTACGATTTTACGAAAGAGTGTTTTGACTTTTGTTTAAATATCCATTAAATTTTTGTAATTTTCTACCCGGAAAAACATAAAAATTAATTGAAATCTGTATTTCCAGTTGTCCTATTATAATTTTGAAGACGTATATATATATATATATATAAATTGTATGAGATATAATTGTTATAGATAATTACGACCAAAAACATCAATTTTTATCAATTATATTTCAGCATAGAGAAATCCAAATTATAATTCGAGACCCTCATCATACAAGAAAAAGCAACAGCTTATTTTTCCTTGACCTCAGTCATTTCCCGCGGTTTATAACCTGAAATAAATGCTAATATACATTTACTCGTTTTTTACGTAGGAATAAAATTTAATAGCCATACTGGAGCAATTAGTTCGGCAGGTATAACTGAAAACGCCATATTTAAGTTTATGTGTCAATTTTTTTCGCCTGTAAATGGCGGAAGAAGTGAGAACATTTTTTTTTCTTAACAGCAGTGGGGAAAGCTGTCTATATAGACTGTGCAGTTATTGGTTTCTCTCGGATTTTTTTCGCAGGGAAGAATTTGTAGCTTTGGCTGAGGAATGTAATGAAGCAAATAAAACCTGCGAACGCTGAAGCTTGGTGCCAATCAAAGAACTCAGATTCACCGGCGCCGGAGATTTCCACGTTTACTGCTCGGTCCGATATACTGAAGATTCGATCATATAATCAGATTCTTCCAGGTTCTTTGATCCCGTGGTAAACGTGGTCTTATTAGTTAATTACACCATATTCGTTGTGATTTAGAACTCAAGCTATTAATTATATTTTATGATATTAATATAACAAAAAATATGAAACTTACAAATAATATTCCAATCCAACTCCATTTCTACTCATAAATGAGATAAAAACAGTTTTTGTCAGCTCTTTCATATATATGTCTTGTTCATGATATTTCACAATACCTAATAAATTAAAATACTGATTAATTTTTAAACCTATAAATATTATTTATATCTATCAATATTATCTTAAAGTCCAGGGTTTATGTCATGTTAAATAAATTTCTTGTGAAAAAAAGAAAACGTCTGAATAACGTATAGACAAGAATATATATGGCATTGGTTTTCGCTTAATGATAAATTAAACGTAAAGATATACTGAATTCACTCGACGGCACACAATTTTCAATCAGAAGATGTATTTAAAACAGTTGTATGTAATAAACATATGACTATTACGTCAGATTATTTATTAACAGAGAATATTAGAGCGCCTTAAATCCGGGTTGATGACATACATTATGGACACCTATAATTACTTCACCCATCATCAGACATCATATGTACAATCCTTCATTCAAAACACTGTGATCGTTTGCACCTTTTTTTGTGTTTAATATAATTCGCAGATTAAATTAATTACATTTATAAGCACGGAAACAATATTTATTATTAATGGGCCTCTTTAATGTATAACTCATTTTTTATTGGAATTTTAATGACTTAAACCCTTTACGTTTTATATAATTTCTGTGTGCAATATAAATTTAAAACATTCTCTGACTGATATATTAATTAATTAATAAAAAAAACAAATAATTTAAGATATTAAATTGTGTGATAGCTGCAATAATTGGTTGTAAGCCAATTAAAACAAATTCAACTGCCGATACGTAAACGGTAAATAATTAAGGTTATTTCGTCACATTTCCATTGAAAGTAAAGAAAAAACACTCTTCGTATCTTAAAAGATTCAGAATTATTTGACATACTTTAAGAGAGTCAAAAAAGAGTTCAAATTACTTTCGGTTCCTTAAGAGAGTTAATTACATTGCAACTATGTTCCTTTATGTTAAAAGAGTAAAAAGAACTGTGTAATAAAACCTCCCGGTACCTTAAGGGAGTCTGAGATACTTTCAATATGGAAAATTAGTCTCAATACATTAAATTTTAACATTTAGTAAAAGTGACAAAAATTCTGCCTGTAATTTGGAACATCTTTAAAAGTCCACCCCCACCTCTATAGGTTTTACCAGTATATTTCTCAGAAAAAAATTAAAGGTTGCATAATTGCCTCAACCATTATAAGTGAAATTTACAAGACGGAATAATACGATACGAGAAGAATAACGTAATACAAAATTGAAATATTTCTAAAGAAAATATTGAATAGTTACAGAAGTTTGCGCTCGATTTAAAAATAAAATATTATATTTGAAGTATTACAATTTTTTTTTAATCTATAATATATTGTTCGTAAAAGTTAGATAAAACGGTTAATACCAGAGAAATTAATAGGGAAATTTAAATTTACGTTCCTATTACCCGTCAGCGACTGTGAACTGTGGTGATTATTACACTATATATTAATTTAAACGTGCGGTTCGGGAATTCATACACGTTTAACAGTTATGCTCGTTACGCACGTAATCACAAATATATTTCCTTACCTTACTGTAACACCAGAATTTTTGGGTGATTATCGTAAGCAGCAAAGTATAGTTCGGAATTAGGTATATTAATAGTAGTATCCATACAGAGTAGCCACTTATTTCAAGATATAGCGGTCATGTACCAATACGTTATTCTAAGTGATCTCAAGTTGATTGATAAAATATTTATTTTAAACATAGGTTAATTCTATACTTCCATTATTCCAAATTAATTTTCATATCTGATATCAGACGTCAGTATTGTGACACGTCACTTCATTCACTTCTGATTTTACTAAGACTTTTATAGCCTAGTTACAACAAAATAGTGATATATATGCAAAAAGATTTACATATGCTAAATCGTACGTTCATAGCTTTTAAATTTATGTTCTGTATTTTACAAATTATTTCAGCGTTCCGTTCCTTACCAATACTTTTTACATGTGCGGAAAATCACTCGGCTATAAATTCTGGAATCTCGGCATAACTATCCTGAAAGCGGACTGGAAGTGATTTCCATTGAAATGACTAAGGTAAATGGCGTCGATTGGCAATTAGCACAGAGTGACTTTGGTAATTGGCGGTTTTGTTGCGAATGTAAAGCAGCGGTGTGGCGGAGCGCAGGGCCTCTCTGAAAATGGTATTCCGGCGGCGAATCTTATTACTGAACTTGCCCGCGCTCCTTCTGGCGCGGCATCCATTCCAAGCAGGGGGTTTCTGCTCTAAACACCACCACCCCCGCCAATGATGCATTCCTCGCCAACGTCCTAACCTTCTAACCCACTTCCTGCAGCCTCAATACGAGTTTTAAAAAAAAGATTTAATTTAAAAAAAATCTTTTAGGGATAGCTCAGATCTTTACTGTAAAAATATTTATTATTCTTATTATTATTTGGGAGGACTATAATACGCACAAGGATTCATACAGTCCCTGATATTATGATAAACTACATTATATATATATATATATATATATATATATATATATATATATATATGCTATATAATTATACTAAAATATTAAAGGTCGCGACTCATAAAGCTAACATAACTCGAGCTTATGAATTGGTGACCATTATATTTGTAAGTCATGAACGGGAACTAAACGAGTCAAAAAGGAAATATCATATTCAATGAAGACACTAATTATAATTTGTTAAGGTAACAAAACGCTCGTTTGCATTTTACGGCCACTGTAAACACGAAATATACATATATTCTAGTGGTGAGGTAGTCTGACTTTAAAGTTATTAGTTTCTAGTAACAGTGAATTGGAAATTATGTAAATACAAAAAATAATAATTGATAAATGAAGTGGAACAACAGCCATTAAAACTTTACTACACACCACTTCGTTAACCAGTTGCCTCTAACACTTCAGTAATTTACATAAACCTGTAACAAGTCTTTACTGAGCTGATAGCTCATTCTCTTTCAATAGATTAAAAATAAACATTCAATAAATCGGAAGATGTGACGGAACGCCATATATTATGAACTATATCAGTATTTTTCGTTAGATTATATAAAATGTCAGTCTTTTTACGTCCGAAAATCATGCAACGGTTCCTCAATAATTTGCGACATCTTCAGGTAACAAGTTTTACAAAATTTTGATAGTCACGGACGTACTTCGCTGGCTGCTGAGACCGAAATTAGCGACGAAACGTTGTACAATTTTCATTTTAAGACTTTAAAATTTCGTGGTTTATTTATAGTTTAATCTTAAATAGTCAGAATATATAATTATTTTGCGTTAAATAAATAATGAAATTGGATCCTGGTGAGTTTATTGGGAAGTAAAACTTGGACAGGAAAAATAATCTGAAAATATGCTTCAGACAGAATCATACAGAGAAACAAAATATTATTAGGACTTTTTTCAGTTTTATGCTAGTTAGGTGTTTTAACAAATTTTCGGTACCTTACTTCTTCTTTCTAGTTATAAATATACAATATTTTCAATAAAACCTTTGTCTTATCACAGAACAATTTCGATAAGCACAGATAATAAAATATTGTAGTTTCTCCTTTAATATGTATAGCAGGAGGTAAAAACAATGCTTGTATTATTTATTAAAAGTAGTTTTAAATGATTAAATTGGAATAAACGCTTTAATTGAAAAAAAATTAGAATTCTTATATATCACCCTCCATTACCGAAAAAATATTTAAGTTAGATCGAGTTAATTTTTTTTAAAAAAATGTTGATTTAACTTAAAAAAATACACTTAATTATTTGAAAAGTAATTTAACCTAAATGAAATGGAAAAATGTGAACATGTTGCTTGTACACCTGAAGCAAAAAATCTGGCGCGCCTAGAGAATTAGATATCTGCTGCGATAAGATAAAAAGAACAGGGAGTTGACAAGAATAGCTTCGTGTCAAGCGGCACTCACAAACATTCACACATCCCTGTGGCCGCTTGTCACAGCAAACGTCAGCAGCATAAACAGGGCAGCTGCTGCTGGGCGAAAAATGAGCTACGTGTACGTGCACAGCTTGCGAGTGTGCGATAAAGCAGTGCAGACCTGAGAAATAGCTTCAGTCTTGCTGCAGGGATGGGGCGCAAACCAACTGCCGAACCACTCCCTGACACGGAATTTACAGCCAAAGTCTTCAATCAGACAGAGATTTATAGAATCTATATTATTCCCATCCTTTACACGAGTTGCGTGATAACATAAGAAAAGCAGGAACAAACTTACGTCCACGTTTTTGTCCTCATAAACCTAAACATTAAATGAATATCTATTGAAAACAAATTGTTAAATTTTAACGTCTAAACCAACAAGTAAAATTTCATTTATATAAATAGATTTTTAAAATTTTTCTCGCGGTTTCTCCCTGATTTTCTCAGGGTATTGAGGCGTAAATAAAGTGAATAACAAGTCTATGGATATTTAAATATCATTCGCCGAGGAATAAATTAATTAAAATAAAATATACGAGTAACTAAATAACAGTGGAAGATTATAAATTTTCTTACCACTAATATCATGATATACTAATCTCCATGGAAAGTTTAAGATATAAAAAAAGGTATTCGTGAAGTCCAGTCCGACTATTCCTTTTGGAATAGTCGGCCAGCTGCCTCCTAAACCGGTCAAGGCACGGCGAGGGGAAAGCTGTGACCCCACAGCAAACCCCTCTCCCTCCATCGGAATGGCGTGGGACACGTACCAAATGCACGACCTAACTGATGCAGGTTTTTCAAGGGTTTTCCCTGCATCACTTTTAGGCGAATTGCCAGGTAGGATCCTTTAACCATAGCCCGGGGCCCCTAGTTAACCTTTGGCTACCTTCCTCTACCCTTCCGCATCCCCCCTTTCAAATCCCTTTCCTATGCTATAAGAGGGGAGTTGCCACTATGTGGCTTTAAAAATATCGAAAGAAGGCGGGTCGAAATTTTAAAAAAATTATTGCAAAGACGACAGGAAAATAATAATTAGGTAAGCAATAAATGAATTCAGACAATCCAACGAAGTTTGACTATCGTCGTAAACATCTGCTACTAAGACCCCATTACTCTAGTCCTGAGTATATTAACGGCACTGTTGCTAATTACTGTCTATAAATCAATAGTGCTTAATGAGATTCGAATAATTTAATTTTGAATGTAAATTTACAATATTTAAACTAAAACTAAAATATAAAACTTCTGTAAAAATTATAATAATTAGATGAATAAGTACCCAAATAACAGAAAAAAATTAGTGTAAATAACTCCCACACAGTGTTTCTGCAATCCTCGTTGCTTTCGTCAGGAAATTCAAGAGACGACGTAAAACACAAATCAAAGGTGACGAACGCAGAAACCTTTTCAGTCGGTCATCCAGTTTGCGCGGCGTGTCATTCTTGCAGCTTTTACTCTTTTTTTTTTCACCTGACGAAAGCAACAAGAACTGCAGAAACGTAGTGTGGTATTTATTTAACACTTATTTTTGTCTTGTATTTGGCTTTTTATTTATCTAAATATTTACAGTAAATTGCACTATATTAATTTTGCGTTCTTTCTCATTTGCAATGTATTGTATAGTGAGTGTATTAATAGTTTTTTTTAAAAAAATTCCTATGTACAGTGGTAAAATACTGAATAGTAAAACTAATCTTATTCATTGAAATATATTTACTGCTGTTGTCGTCATTCGTATGTAGAAGAAATTAATATATTTCACAGTCGTTATCGTTTATTTATATTTGTCTCGTGTATGCATTCGATTATCCGAATTTCTCTTGGAAGTTTCCTGGGAATGTATTTTCCAATCTATGTAATTTATTTTCTTATTCCGTTATTGTGTAATTAATAGTTTTATATCTAAAGTTTGGTATAAATTTTTTCAAAATTATATGAATACACATTATTTTATATTATTATATAAAGAAGATATTTGCATTTTTAGTCATTTGTATGTTATGATATAATATTTACACATAAAAGTTTCATATTTGTAACTTTCCTATTATATATATATATATATACAGCAAAACCCTAAGTGAGACAAGTAGTTTTATTATTTAGGCACTATTATTTGATACAGATTAGAGAATTACTGAAATAATGTTTTGTTAATCAGATTTAAATATTATTTAATTAAGATAATGGATTCATGGAAATTTTCCCCAAATATTTGATCGGATTAAATGCTTTTAGCAGAGCGTTTTATGCATACCAAATTTAGTGAGGAAAATAATGAGGAGGGAGGGGTTGATACCCATGTAAAATTTAGAATTCTGAAAAAGTCTCTTGGCAAAGGAAATTAATATAGGAAATAGAAACTTCCTAATGAAGGTCAATTTGACAAATTAAATTCCAGAAATTCTAACCAAATATTTGCTTTGAAACACAATGTTCAATTAAAGAACATGCTTATAAATGGAGCACTTTCAAAATTGTTTATAGGAATGAAAATTTTTCAAAATTTCAAGACGTTTTGTGACGGCGAACAGCTTAAACGTGTTCTTACTTCAGAGTGAGAACCAGACAAATACCGAAACTATTGAAGAAAGTTTTTAATGGATTTATTCAATATTGAAAATGTAGCTGGTAAACTAATAAATAAATACACAACAGCCAATTTTAAGTTAGAAAAAAAGATAATTTATTATATTAACGTTTTAAATTTTTTATTATAAAACAAGTCATTTTTTAACCAAAACATAGTAAAACATATTACGGACAAAATCAAATATTTAGGTAAGCATAATGTAATTTATACCATTAATTGTCTGGGTTGTTAAGCCACATAAATAGGCCAAACCAAACGCTCATTAAAATCTATGTTAATAGAACATAAAAATAATATAATAGTAGTATTCAAAATTACTGTGTTTTTTCTAAACATAATTATTTAAACAACCACAAATTAGATTTGGGTAATGTGTCAATTTTTGACTTTTCGAGATTAATGAGTGAAATTCTGTATCAGATCCTTGAAAACAGATTTTACCATAAATAATTATACAGATAATTTGAATAAAATTTATGACAGTTTCTTTTTGTAATGTTTAATTTATATATTGTTATAATTTCAAATTCTAAAATGTTTCCATGTCGTTAATCGTACCCAACAATGTATATTAATTTTCACTGGTCGTTTTCGTACAATTTAAATGTAAATTTCAGCCACGGCAGTCTGCATCCAAATTTTGTAAGTTTAACACAAATTTTTTGTTGTCTGCTAAATTATTTCTTAAAATTTTTATTCTTATCATTGTAATAGTTTTGTTCTTTTCGTAGTTTTAAATTGGAACCTGATGAGGTCGCACATTAATCGATGAAATCTTGTTAATTTAATAAATTCTCCTCTTTTTTAATTAAATTTGACTGATGTGTATTTATTTATTAGGTTTGTCATAAGTCAGAATACATATTTATATGAAGTTGATAAACGTCTCGATATATTTGAGTGCGCTGCCAGAACCTGACGCAAATAATAATTCGAAATATAAACTCACGCAACATAATTTTTAAGTGTATTTATTGATTCTGTTTTTTTAGTCACTGTCGTGTATTTTATATACATGCTTATTATTTTATTTTAAAATTGTAGATTTATAATTTCGCAATTAAAAACCACCGCGAATAAATATCATACCTTATTTCCGTACAGGCGTTTTACTCTTATACGACACACGAGAAGTTTCTATGAAGTTGTTCACAGATCGGTAAATTCGTTGCGTAAAATCACAAATGGCTCGGCTAAATACCGTGAAGGCTAGTAACAGCGGCTGTTCCGGCCCGTTTGCAGCGCTAGGTCAGTGTTCGCGGAATGTGCACTGCATTCAATGTTGCGCAGATGTTGAGGGGAAAGCACACTTGGAACTTTCTCGGCCACAGATTCTTCACTCTCTAGCTAGTCATTCATAATTTGATACAGTTTCCGCACTATTAACACTTCTGTTGAAAAATTTAATATTGAGATAATACAAGACGGGTCGTACCACACGCTTGAAATATGCTTAATAGGAAGATAAGGTAACCATAATACTGTTACGTTAGAAATAGCAACAAACGTGAATAGGAAGCTGAAACATATTCACTAAATATAATATAAACATACAAACACGACAACTATATCAATATATATATATATATATATATATATATATATATATAAATAATAAAAAAGGATGTATATTTGTATGTATGTGTGTATTTACGTTGTTCTTTATACAAATTTTATCGCGTGGACAGAATGCAACACATTGGTACACATATTCTTCAAACTACGAGAAACGGTACTGTGAGGGTGAGAAACGCCTAGCATACATGTGGAAAGAATTATAATTGAACACCGTGATCATTAAATATTAAATTACTGCGCGCCAAGAGACAATGACGTCACGCGAGAGAGAGACGTTACTACGCAACGAACAAAGGAAATATTTCCTTTATTAGGAATGAAATAAAGCAGAAATATGTTCTTTAAATAAAAAGTATAATTTTATACAGCAATACTCCATCGAATGGTAATAAAGAAGAATACGAATTACTTTACCATTCTTGCGGAAAATGTAAGTTAATTTTCGCGCTATATTAGATGTGAGTCTAGCTAACAATTTCATCAATGTAATATTTCGTAATGTATGAAGACTGAGTGACAATTGACAATTATATCCTGAAATACTCAAGGAATATATTTAAGTATTCAATTAAATACTTTTTCGAGTTTATATAAATAAGTACACGAGCAACGCCGGGCACCCAGCTGGTATATATATAATAGACCGCATATATTGTAATTTCATGAAAGAGTTGTTAAATACCCTAATCAGTAATAAGATCGGTTATAAAATGATTAAAAATTCAACATCTGAAAGAAACTTATTTTTACAGTTAATTATTTAGTCATGAAATTTCGTTTATATTTACGGTCTTACGAGGTTTCTGGACCGAAAACCGATACCAGGGATAATATTTAGGAAATTGCGAGCGACGACATGACTTCGAAGAAGTTCATCATTCTCGCCCTTTATTTTTGTCACAAATTAAACCAGTGCAGTTGACGTACCGCCATGATAAATCTGTTGATGACAGATTTGATTAATTACCTCCGAGGTAATTGCTCCCGGGTTCGGAGACTTTTCCTTTTTCTGTAGCCCGAAAAAGGATTCCTCCGTCTTCTCTATATCCTCAATATTATGATTCTTTTGATTAAAAAAGGCTTTACTAACGAAAGTAATTTAATAGACGTCCAGAATACGTCTTCTTAATCTAACGTATTTCATCGAGTAATCAAGTAGTTCAGTAAACGTTAAAGAACAAGTACATACCATTCTTGAAACAAATATTCAAATTTGTGCGAAAAAGAAACACATTAAAACGTTTTCTACTTTACACTGTCTGGCCTTTTATTTTTCATAATTAATTATGAGAAAGATTTTATTTTAGCCGCTCAACCTGTGAATAACTTGGGTTTGAAATTAACTTAAAATTTGGTATATCATCCGTTTCAATAGCATAAAAATGCAATAGAATGCATTCCTTGTATAATTTTCTAATTATTATTTAAGCCTGTATGCGGAAAACATTAATTTTAATATTACAAAATACACTTAATATTGTCAATATTTTCTGACTTATTTTGCTGAGTAAAATAAGTCGTTACCATATATATACATATATACAGTTTTAAGGGAAATTTTAAAATTTTTATTTTTAAATAATTTTTTCTGATATAACGGATGCATACAAAAATATCTCCTCTGATTAATAGGTATTTGTATTATGATTATTAAGTTATTTTTTATATTCTTATTATATCAGATCGCTTTAATAAACGTTTTTCTTTGATTTCTTTCTCTACAATCTCGATCTAAATATTAACTACAAATATTATTCTGTAAAGTGTATGAAATTTCTATGCACATTAAACAATATAACAATTTAAATTAAAATTTGCCAATGAAATATTTTGTTTTATTGATTAATAAAATTATAGTTACAATTTTTCTGAAAATATGCATTCATTAATGCTCTGTTGATTTTATTTTTGTGTCTAACGAACGTAGTCGTTGACATTATTAAATTATTAATTCTTGGAAATTCTTACGTTAAAATTGAAACATTATTTTCAAATGTTTATAAGAAAAGAGATTGGAACTTATGGAACAGTTCAGCCTTTTAAGTAGGCTACCGTTTGAACTGCCAAGGCGTGTTAGATGCGAACATTCCAGAGATCTTCAGATTAAGCTAAATAGGAAAGAAAAATTACTGCTGGCAAGTTTATCTATAGAAACTGCCTTTTATACCAATAATTATGTACGGTTTAGAAAATTACTAACCTAAACTTTATGATATGAAGAAAACTAATTATTGTCTTTATATTTTATTCCAGAATTACAGATATCACATTTCCAAAAGCATGTTTGTACATACGATAAATTTTTCTCCCTCGTGTTTACTTTCATAGTTTCTATGTATTAACAATACTTGTTATCTACATCATTTCTGATAATGTTTCATTTGGACCAGAACTATTTTCGTCAAACGTATTGTCCTGTAAACGTTAATGTGTTCTCCTACTATAATTCGTAACGTATTACAATCATGAATTCATTTTTAATATGATTTATTCGTGTCTTCGTCTGACTCGCTTTTTGAGTAACTAACTGTTCTAAGGCAAACCTCACATTTCAATCAACATCAGATTAATTGTAATCGTATTAGATACACCTTCACCATACATATTTACAAAACATTATTTTTAAATGTTCAATAGTTTGTAAATATACTTCCTCATTGTAGTTATACATAGATATGATTCACTGGCATAAAATTACAATTTAATAAACAATCAGATGTCTTCATTATAAGTTTTAGACATAGTAATCTACTGACCACGGAAGTATTTCACAAACGTTTGAAATATTTAACCACATGGTTACTTCAGTTATAAATTAACAGATCATTTAAATATAATGAATACAAAATTTAAAAATATGTCATATGTTTATATCGAAGCATGTAAAACCTCCAATTACAAATTAACACAATGTTGTTGCACTTATTTAATAGTTTGTATCCATGTAGAGAACTGTTCGTGACAATTTTAGGTTTAATTGACCACTATTAAAAATTATCTATAGGATATATTTTTAACTGTCTGATGCAAATATTACTAACTTATGTGTTCGTCGCGCTTAATATCTCAATAATATTTACTTAGAATTTTCGCATTTCTTCCATTTTAGTTCTGAAATTAACAGCAAATGTGTTTTCTTATATGGATAATAATCTTTTGTGTATCTATTGCAAACAATTGTATATTGGAAAAATAAATTTTGTGTTTTCAATGTTATATTGGAAAAATAAAGGTATTGAATTATAAGGCTGTTTTTAATCTTTGAAGCCGTCGTAGAACTTTTATTTTCATGTATTTTGAAATTTATCGATTAACTATTTTTAAGGATTGATACATTAGTATTTTTAAGATCTTTTGATATTTACTTTTCAGTAACTACACAATTTATTTTATTTAATCCATGTTATCCAAAATTTTTACTATAAAGCCAGTTAATTTATTTACCTAAGGACGTTTTAGTTTCAATATTTTCTTATGTTATTCCCCACTTATCTATTGGAATTCTTTTTAAAATTTATTAGTCTCAGTATTAAGTAAACCATATAAGTCCTTTCAAAATCCTTTATGCAATTCTTTCAGTGGTTGAAGAAGCAAACATTCTTCTGCTATTTCAGATAAGTAAAATAATATTTCTTAATGTTAATTTTAATGTAAAAGTGAAAATGTGTAGTTATGATGTAAATATATAATTTCATTTAACATGGCCATGGCCGAAAGAATGTGCAACCACTTAACGAATTAAATAACAATTTTTAAGAGGACTTATGTTTTTTTACTAAATTCTTCCAAAACAAGAATAACATTTTTATTATTTGTATTTATTATTCTGTTTATTTCTTTTATTTTTTAAAATAACCGTTCTTTTTAGAATATATTTCTAAAATCCATATTCTATTTCTTTTCTCCTAAAAATTTTCTATTTATAAATATCTCATTTGTTATATTTTCATTATATATGCTGTAACGTGTCTTCATGAGTTTTTAGAAACTTTGATGATTTTCTGGTGTTTTTTAAGCGAGTGTACAGTCATTAGAAAAACTTCGAGACTCCTTTATTGATTTATATGAAATATTTTTAAACTATAGGAAATAATATTATTGAAACTATTATTTAATGTTAGTTAATATTTATATTTCCCTAATTAATTCTTACGTCAGAATCAATATTCACTTTTACGCGGAGACGGCGGATATTCAGAATCTTGTTCCTTAAGTTCCCCTCACCTCCTCCACTTCTTTTATAACTTTAGCTCATACTTCGTAAGAGGCCTCAGAGACACTATTGATCTGTATGCTGCCTCCACCTACGCTCGTGTTTGACTCCTTTTAAGTCTTTTGCAGAAGCAATCTCCCGAACAAAACGTGATTTGGTTCTCTTAATTATGTTACGTACCTATGCTGAAATATTTCCCTCCCCAAAATATCTTTACTTCTTCACACTTTAGAGGTACATAAGTTCGAGTGCATGAATTTTTTTAACGGTGGCAGTTTTCATGAGTTCCGAAACCTTGATGTTTATGAATTTAACTTTCTTAATGCATACAAAATATTATACAAAAGTATTCACAATATAATTTTTGTACTGCTTAAAAATAGAACATTTTTGGCATTGGATGTTTAATTCAAACATGTCCAAATACGCAGTAAAATAAAAAGATAATAATCTCATGAATAAATTTTTAGTTGTTTAAATCACTTGAAGAAATGTCAAAGAATGTAAATCGGAATGCTATGAATGTTAAATTGATGATGATTTGTCAATTGTTAAATAAAAAAAATAAAAAAAGGGCAACTAAATAATTATGTCAATCCTATAATAGAGATGTTTAGTATTTTAAAAAACGACGTCTCATTTAATTTGAATAATTCTACTAGGTTCATTTCGATAGCACTTTTTTATAATATTTTGAATTAAAATAATTTACATTACGTTAATACTGTCAAATAATCCTTTGATTGCAGAAATTTATTTTTCATTATTTCACTCGTCTTAATTTCCCAATGCCGATACAAAATGTTTTTATTTCATTTTGTGTTGTAAATAATAATTTCAGATAATATAAAAGTATTTATTGAGGAATGTCGACGTCAGAACAAATATGAATAATTATGAAAAGAAGAAGAGCTTGAAAAATTATTTTGTGTGAAAAATGTGAGTCAAACAAACAAGAACATCTTATTTAAGTAACATAATTAAATCAAATGATGTAAAACAATATGAATTTTTTGAATACCGTTAACATCATAGTTAGGCTTACGGGTACTTTAGTTTCCGGGGAAAGAATTACGCTAATACTCGCGTTGTTTTATTATTTTTTTATTATAAATCGCAAAGTTCTTTAGGCGAATGCCGGGTAGGATCCTTAAAATATAGCCCGGGGGCCATAGTAACCCTTGGCTACCTTCCTCTACCCTTCCGCATCCCCCCTTTCAAATTCCTTCCTATGCTATTAAAGGGAAGTTGCCCAATGTGGATCACCCTCATGTAGCCTGTTGCCCTAAAAAACCAACTCTTTTATTTCGGGCAGTAATGCAACCAATTATGCGTTAAAAAAAATTAAATTATTTTCGACAATAGGATAATGTAAGAACTACAGTAAATTATTTATATTTAAATTGGTCTTGAATTATCTCACCAAAACTTTTTTAATGTTTTTTTTTGTCGGGAAACTCTTAAAAAAGTCATGACACATGCATCGGCTGCGTTCTAGCGAGCGACATCTGTGCACGAACAGTGGTACTTCTACAAGGATATTTCCTGCAGATGTCACGTCGAAAGGTTAGTTAAATACGTTTTAAAATACCCAAAATCATTTCATTATTCAAGCTGAATTAACAAAGTCACTACGTTTCCTGTTCAATATCAACAATGGAATTTCGTGAACTGCTTTCATGGTACTTGGAATCAGGAACTTTGAAGTTTTATTATAAAGGATTTAATATGTGTACTATGTGAACCTGTAGGTGATTGTAGTGACGCCCCCAGAGATTACCTTTTGTTTTTCGAAAGAGTCGTCTAAATGAGCTTTGAATGTTATTTACAGCTGCCGAATTCACTTCCCTTTCAAACATGACGTTATTAATCTCTCTGAATGCCTCTTTTCAGAAACAGTATGTAATATGTACAAGGAATCAAAATAAAGGTGAAACTGTGACAGATATAATTATCAGAGAGGCCAAAACAGAAATAATATGATGAATTCTACGTTTAATAAAAATTATAAAGGAAAAAAACAAACAGATAATTTCACAAGCTTATTCACGTAATCTATATAATAAAAAAGGATGTATATTTGTAGAATGTATGTATTTACGTTAAACTCATTACATATTTAAACGCGTGGAAAAATTGGAACAAAAATTGGTACACATATTACTAAAAACACAAGAAACGGTACTGTGGTGGTTAAAACCCCCTACCATAAAGATGGAAAAAATTATAATTAAAAAATGTGATCATTTTGTGTTTAATTACTGCGCGCGAAAAGACTGTGACGTCAGAGAACAGAGAGACGTTACTACGCAACGATCAAAGGAAATAGTTCCTTACCCATAATGAAATAAAGCACAAATATTTTCATTGAATGAACAGTAAGTTTTATCCAGAAATACTCCATAGAATGATAATAATAAAACAATACGAAATACTTAACGATATTTGCTGGAAATATAAGTTAATTTTTGCGCCATATTAGTGACTCCAATACGGCGACCATTTGTTTACATTGTGAATCCAAATAACAATTTAATCTTTAGAAATGTCTGAAGACTGAGGGACAATTATATCCTGCAATACTCAAGGAGTATATTTAAGAATAAATTCAGAGGTATGTTTGTTGCGATTGATGCTATAAAGTTCAATGTATTTTACAGTTGTTCAATTAATGCACTATCTTTCGAAAGTGTGTACGGAACTAGGAATAGTTAGAGTTAGGTTAAATCATTTCTTCACTAAAGATTAATATAGAATTAAATACTTTTTCGGGTTTATATAAATAAGTACATGGGCAACGCCGTGCACCCAGCCAGTTTTATATAAACGGTGTTACGTTACATATTATTGTGTAGCGTCATGAAATTACATCAAGATTTTTAGCGCATGATTTTTTGTATTTCTTATAATAATTTAAAAGATGTATTTTTGTGAATGCAATACGGAAAAGTTATCAAAAAAATATCAAACGTGACCAAAGTTTGGTTCTTGAAGTTTCACATATACAACATAAATATAATTAGGTCTGATTTTATCAATAATTCACATTAATTGGATAATTATTATTTTAGTTCAATTAGAATATACTGTAAATGAAGCTTAATTTTTTTATAGAAAAAAAATATGAAAAAAACATAGAAAATAAATATTCTGAAGTTGACCGGCGGGTAGAAAAATCTGACTTGAGGGGTTGACACACAGAAAGCTAGGACAGGTAACATGGCCACGGATGCCAAATATGTTATATTTCCTTAAATGCATGTTGTTTCATGTCTGCATCACTAATTATCTCTCTAGGAAACCAACAGACGTCTGTGGGTTGACACTTAAAGTTATGTTGCATATATGCCACACTGTGCACTAAAGGGTTAACATTGTTTTGATCTTATTAACTAGTCGACGATGATGGCAACGTGCTGCGGTAGTTCTTCTTGCAAGCGTTGCCTTTGTTTGGTTGAAATGTTGTCGCACTGCGAGGCGCGGACGTAGCGTAAGTGGGGCGACGCTTTACAGATCCTCAGAAGCGCCGGAAGCCTAAGTTCAGGACATCTGCACACGCTCAGAGTCCTGAGATGCGGCCAGGATCCAAGTCGCTCCAGCATCTCTGGAGGGATCCGTGGCGATTCTAGGAATAGCCCTTCCAAATGTGACGGTTTCTCTCCTCGTCCTGAAATACGCATCACTTTAGCTCGCAAACAACTGCCAAAGCGTATATTAAACAAAAACACCAATTTTTTATTCACAAACAACAATTCTACGAAATAATTGGGTTCTTTAACATATAAAATCCGTCCCTACATTAACCTAAATATTTAATAAAAATAGGGTAAGTCTATATTCATTACTTTTAAGTTTATTGGAGCCGTCAGTTATTATTTGTCCATTAACCTGTAATTGCCAAATTAACATTGACTAGGAAATCAATGGGTTACAATGTAATATCACTTCAGTTTCAACAGAAGATTTATTCCGAAAGTCTGCAGGGGATTTCCGTGGTGCAAACCGGCGTCAGGAAATCATGCGCGTAAGTAACTTCCGTGATAAACAACAAATCCTTAAACCAACGCTCGGGAAAAGTCCAGAAATTTAAAGAATAGGAAAATGTTTGCTTTTGAGACATGCCATGGTATTTTAGAGGATTTGTTGAAAGTTGTGGAGTGACCAGCGGAGTGTCTGCAGGTGCTGATAAAATAGATTACATGTTTTCCAGTGTGACTACCTCTCAAGAGGAAAAATGTCTGATTATTTAGGTCATGTTTTGCATATTCTACACAGCGAAGATATCAGAGGTGAATTACTCGACGAAAGTAATAAATTAGAACATTATTCCAGATTTTAAAATCCGAAAATTATAGTTTCACATTTTCCCATGTTTTTTATATATATGACGAATAGGCCACAGAGAATTTTGTAATTAATTCTGGTTAACTTAGGGTTCCTTTAATTCAACATTACGTTCAATGTAAATATATCTTATAATCATTGCGTCCATAACTCGTTGTTATAAAACAGAAATTTCAGTACATTTATGAATTTAGAAATATAGCTAGAGCTTTCATAATTTTAGTGACATTTAATTTGTGCAATGGGTCGTAAACCGAATCCATATTATAAAAATGTAGATTGAAACTCATTATGACAGTATATGATCTGTTTGATTAATTTGGATGTACACTTTAAAAAGTTTTTAATTGCTGACGTAAAGCCAGAAGGTAGTTTACGATTTGGTGTGGATGACTTTATTCCTCTTTAAGATTCGAGAGTCTTAGCATAGACTTTATTTTCAATTGAGGCAAATCCTGCTGTAAGACAGGCACGAATTTGACATCCAGTCTCCTAGCGACCCATTATAACGCCTTGTTAGCTTCGCCATTTTCTTGCAATGCATTTTTCACTGTCACACAAATTTTCTTTGTGACACTCTCACCAGGTCGCCAACCGAGACACATAGCCAAATTGAGGGATCAAAGTGGTAGATTATTCCCTTTGACTTCATCTAATAAGTAATAAAATTGATATTTGAGGACAACGATTATGTATATTTATTGTAATGGAAGTGATGATTAAAATTAAGTATTTTTATAGTATAATTAATTTGTTGAAATCAATAAAATAAGACGTTAAACCGTTCGTGTCAGACTTTGAGCAATACATTTATTCAAATAAATTATTAATTAAATACATAAATGAAACAAAAATATATACAATAAAAAAGGATGTATGTATGTATGTATTTAGGTTAATTTCTATACAAATTTAAAGGCGTGGACAGATTGCAACGAAACTACGTACGCATATTCTCCAAAACTCGAGAAATGGTACTGTGCGGGTGAGAAAACCCTAGCATAAATATGGAAATAAATATAATTCAAAAACGTGATAATTTTGTGTTAAATTACTGCGCGACAAGAGACCGTTAAGTCACTCGAGACAGAGACGTTACTACGCGATGAACAAAGGAAATTGGTCATACTTCCGTAATGAAATAAAGCAGAAATATATTCATTGAATTAAAAGTATAACTTTATCCAGCAATACTCCTTAGAATGATAATAAAAAAAACAATACTTTACGAGGGATTTTTTAACAACCCCTGATTTTAAAGACTGTAGATTCTGTCTTATCTAATCACATTAATCAATAGTTTCATCCAAGTTATTATGTGATTGAGTTTTTCATATGTTTATTTATTTAAGTTTTGTTAATCAAGTGTTTTCATTAATTAATATACGAAATTTCATGTTGATTACAGAACGCGCATCTAAATAAACTAATAAACAGCGGTTTGAAATGGTTTGCTTCATGAATCATTTGAAGGACAGTAGTGAATAAGGTTTTCCAAATTAAGTGTTAGGCCGTTGCCATCGAGTAGTTTTCGCTACATAATTGGTTCTTAGTGGCCCTCATACACCATTTCCATCCTTTATATCCTTTTCAATCCTCCCACCTTTCCTCCGGCCTCTGAAATTGTTTATCTTAAGTGAAAAATCCTATGGAAATAAGATTTATTTGTGTTTTCAAGAAGGCCGGTTCGCCTGCAAGAACAGCTATATCGGCTATTATTTTTTACTGTAGTTAAGTGGTGGATTCATGTTTCATCAACATCGTCGTAGAAACTAAATTGCTTACAAGGAATTATTTATCTTCACTATGAGAAGTCAAGGCTCCAAACTTGCTGATAATTTTCTAAAAAAAATTATTCGAGGAAATTGATACCACTGAGGTATGAGATACGCATGAGGCTTCAATACGTCTGAATCGATAATCACTTAACTATAATTTATATTTAGTCGATCATTTCTGTTTGTCTGTCGCTTCCAGTTGACTCCTGGAACTATTTTCATCAATGGTATAAACGGCTTCAAACACCGGAGATGATGTGCCATGATCTTAATACCAATTTTTTTTTCTTCAGGCATACGGCTTCTTGAGTGTTTAATCAATGCTAGAAATGAATTATTATTTCATTTTTTTATTAAAGTGATATAAAATTAAATCACGAAATAGATATGACAAAAACGTACAATGTCTTGATAAATATCACATTCCAGAAAACAAACTTGTTTCGTGCTATCTCTGCCACATTATGCAAAGTTTAAATATTCATGTTCCTAGCATCGGGAATTAACTACATCAGTATCTCATTCATTTTTATTTGCTTCACAATTTGAATTTTTAATATTAGTAGAACAATTGTGGCTATTTGTCGGAAATCAATGCATCAAAATTTCTTAAATAAAATTTTTATCTAATAATATTCATTCTAGATCGGTCTACACTGTACTGCATAATTAATTTCATGAAATAGTTTCCTTTCATTATTTCGAGGACTATTCCGGACAGGAACACAGAAATTTTTCCATTTATAAAGAGTAATAATTTAATAATAAATATTTAACACAATTAACTATTGGTTCATTTTAAGGTCATTCAAAATTTATACTAAATTCTCACGATTTAAATGCGATGTGTGTACGTAAGGCAAGCTTCTTCAGTTTCATCACACTTATGTCCAATATTAAGTCATTCCATACTCTCTTACTGGCTTCAAGTAAAGCCTTTTTTTAGGGCAACAGGTTACATGAGGATAATCCACGTTGGGCAACTCAACTTTAATAGCATAGGAAGGGATTTGAAATGGGGGATGTGGAAGGGTAGAGGAAGGTAGCTAAGGGTAACTAGACCCCCGGGCTATATTTTAAGGATCCTACCCTTCATTCGCCTAAAAAAATGCAAGGAAAACCCTAGAAAAACCTGCATCAGGTAGGTCGGGTATTTGGTACATGTCCCACGCCCTTCCGATAGCGGGAGAGGAGTTTGCTATGGGGACGCAGCATTACCCCTTCTCCGTGCCTCGACCAGTTTAGGAGACAGATGGCCGACTATTCCAATGGGAATAGTGGACAACTCTTACCGTATGCCCAAGGTCTGTGACCCCGGAACATACACCTCTCAGAACAGGCCGAGGTGCCTCGGCTTGTGGGAACCTTAGTTCAAAAACGGAGAGGAAAAGGCATCCACAAAAGTAACCTCTTCGTATCTCTCCTACAAGGTTCAGCCTGCGAGAGAACATCCCTCGCAAGTATTGCCTGCGAGAGAATAGCCCTCGCAGGTCTACTTCGCTCTCAAGTAAAGCCATGCAGTTTCCTACCTTATTAACTCCCGCTTCAGTTATGAATAGCAGAAAGATTGGATTCATGATTCACTCTCGAGCCAGACACACTCCAGGCTATAAAGTAAAACTTGGAATTCACGTTTATTCTTCAAACCTCTTACAAAATTATAACCTGTTTCAAAATTCGGAAGCTGAATATAATTTCATTATTTGTACAACATTACAACACGAATTTCAAATAAAATTGCTACTTACTCTTGTTAATAATGTAATTTATCCATTTAATATAATATTTTATTTATTTTTGAACGACAAGCTTGTAATTGCTAATCAGAAATATTTTGGACCAACAATTTAATTTTCGTTCAACTTATCTCAGTCAATATCCAGATAAATGATTATTTTCAGCGACACACACCTACAGTTTTTGAATCCTTAGCTCTTTATTATGCATGAAACCTTCGTGGTCAGCGATAACTAGAAAATATATGTATTAAAGGAGAAATGCTACAACTAAAATTTTTGTTCAGTTAAGTGCGTAAGGAACACTTTAATTACCTGGTTCTATAATAATTTATTTTATGTTTAATTTCAAAACATTTTTCATTACACGAAAAATAATAGTTAAAACATAGCAGATAATTTAGCACGAAACATTCTCGAAAGTTTTCCTAGAATGAAAAATATGAAACAAAAATTTATGAAAGTATTTTTTGGTACATTTGAAGAATAGTGAAGTACTAAAGTGTAAAATTTAAAAACTTCTATCTAAATGTAGATTTCGGAGAACGATATTCAATAATTTTAATCTGTACTTCTTTATTTCTCAAATGATATGTTTTCCTCGCAAGTAAAGTTTTTAGATTTATTATAGTAAATAAACATAAATTAGACACACAGGCGAGGGATTTTCTCTCGCAGGCAGAACCTTTTAGGAGAGATACGAAGGGGCTACCTTTGGTTAAGCCTTTTCCTCTCCGTTTTTGAACTAAGGTTCCCACAATCCGAGGCACCTCGGCCTGTTTTGAGAGGTGTATGTTCCGGGGTCGCAGACCTTGGGCATACGGTAAGAGTTGTTCGCTATTCCCATTGGAATAGTCGGCCAGCTGCCTCCTAAACTGGTCGAGGCACGGAGAAGGGAATGCTGCGTCCCCACAGCAAACTCCTTTCCCGCTATCGGAAGGGCGTGAGACAAGTACCCAATACCCGACCTACCTGATGCAGGTTTTTTTAGGGTTTTCCCTGCATTTCTTTAGGCGAATTCCAGGTAGGATCCTTAAAATATAGCCCGGGGGCCCTTGTTAACACTTGGCTACCTTCCTCTACCCTTCCACATCCCCCCTTTCAAATCCCTTCCTATGCTATTAAAGGGGAGTTGCCCAATGTGGATCATCCTCATGTAGCCTGTTGCCCCCCCCCCCCAAAAAAAAAAAATAGACACAAATTAACATTTTCCTATGACGGGAAAAAGGAAGCTTGCGCGAGCATAATCTCGCAGGTGAACCTTCCCAGGGAGCTTTAGAGGAGGCTATAACTTTGTGGATGCCTTCTCCTCTCTCTGTTTTTTTTTAACTAAGGTTCTCACAAGCCGAGGCACCTCAGCCTGTTTTGAGAGGTGTATGTTCCGGCGTCACAGATCTTGGGCGTACGGTAATTGTTATCCGATGTTCCCATTGAAACAGTCGGCCAGCTGCCTCCTAATCTGTTGGAGGCACGGAGAAAGGAATGCTCCCCAATGCCCGACCTATCTGATGCAGGTTTACTAGGGTTTGTCGTGCATCACTTTTAGGCGATAGCCGTGTAGGATCCTTAAACTATAGCCCGGGGGCTCTGGTGAACCCGTGGCTACTTTCCTCCACCCTTCCGTATCTCCCTTTTCAAAATCCTTCCTATAATATTAAATGGGAGTTGGCACCACGTGGATCACACTCATGTAGCCTTTTACTCTTTTCCAAAAAAAATTCCTATTATTCTTCCCCTGCAAGCTAGTAATTCCCATCTAATATTAACTTTGGAAACTTTGGAAACTATCCTATAATATTCGTATTAATTCTATTCCGTTTAGTTTTTATAAGCCGATACTTATACCAACACTATAAGTGTGCCGTACTTGGTTTGTCACATCATCTTAAAACAAGGAAACATGATCATTCATAGTATTCCGTTTTTTTAATTTTTCCTGTTATACTATTACTCATTGAAATGTCTGATCCAAAATAAATACACATGACTGGATCATCAGATTGAGTGATACTATGCATAAAGTAACGTTATTTGGAGTAAGGTAGAACATCGCCAGTGAAAGTAGATGTTGACGCTTAACCATGAATATTTATAGCGAATCATTTTTTTTTCCCCGCTGAAGTTTGATGGTTTAATTTACGAACCAAGTGCCGAGAGCCAGAAGCACGACGGCAGTGCGTGGTCCCAGCTGAAGTCATCGCCGTCGGCGAAGAAGAGCAGGCGCAACCGTGGAACAGCAGCCGGAGCACTACAGCTGTGCGTCGTTGTACACGAAGGCGGGGATACATTTCCGCAGCCACTGAGAAGCAGTCTCTCCAGTCGTGGACAGTGGTGCAAAATCTCATGTGTGTCCACCTCCTCCATCACCTGCAGCAACCGAAAAGTAATACGTCTCACTGTATCCGATACAAATATCAATAATAGCAAAGTCAGCCATTTTTATCCTAATCCAGCAAAATATATATTTTTTTAAAAGTTTATTAGTCTATATTTTTTAAATTAAACCCACTGAAGCTGGTCGGCGAATTTTTTAAATTTTGAAACAACTTTCACAACCGCACGACAATATACCACTCGCTGCATTAAATTTTTGTATATGGTAATAACCAATTAATTACCCACTTCAGTACGCCATACAAAACATCAACTACTGTAATGAAATGTGCTCTGGAAAACGTCAAATTTATTTGTGAAACGATTTTCACAACATAGGGCCGCCAATTAAAATTTTTATTTAATTAACTATTCTACAGCTGAGTTCACATTCCCTTTAGAGTAAATTTAGTTATTTATTCAACACCTAACTCATATTTCTATTCACCTAGACGAATGTAATTCTGACTATTACGTCTGGAACAATAGTGTTAAAAACTCATTGTTTGTACAGAGCTAGTTATCAATTTAATTTTTGCAGTGTGCAGAACAAAATTGGAAAATTAAATGTTACAATGCGGCACTTGCTTTAGGTAATGCAATAACCGGCTAAATGTGAAATCTAGTTACTGGGTACAAGTTGACAGTCCAGTTGCTGTCATTTAATTGGCAGTCTGTGGGGAGTGTTTATTGAATCACCATCAGTTTTGAAACGCTTTTGTTGTTAATTGTTACGTTCGTTCGTTCGTTCGTCAAAATTCACGGAACAAATTTTAATTTTCTTCGACCTGTGTAAGCTTGTAACAATATAACTGAATAATGAGATATATTCAGCATAACAGGATAGACAGTGAGCGACCAAGTAGTCAATTATTATGATTTGACTGGTATGAAAACGTCATTGTTAATTAGTAACATAAAAACTGAATTAAAGAAATTGTGAAGATATTTTAGAATGATAGGATGAATAAATTTGCAATATTTTATATAAAGAAAATTAAACTTACGAAAATCCATATCAAATTCGAAAAAATTGTATTATCACATTCATGACTAAAAGTAAACAGTAAATAATTATTTGTGCTCACTAAAATTTCTTGAATATTTTTATCGTGATATAATTCCGAAATCAAGGACTGCGGAATGTAGATAATACGTACAATACCAAACAACCGTGACTTCATATGTTCGTAAATAGCTCGATACTGTGTCCAAAGCATACCAACTTTTGTAAGCTAGGTCAAAAAAATCGATGCACATTTTCGGGTTTACGATGCATGCATAAAAAATTAAATGAACTGGTCTTACTTTGGCAAATGTACATGACGTGTTTATCACGCATGTGGGTATTGTCAGTAGGAGTAAATAACGAATTGGTGGGATACAATGCTCACATTGGAAAATGGGGTTTACCGCCGTGCGCACTCATCGAACGACATCTCAGTAAGAGTTGAGAGACCTTGTCAACTAGCTAAATAGTAATACTATTAATTAACTAAATAAGTAGCCAATCAACAGATACATTCTTTATACATTTCTTATTTATCTAATACAAACGTTTTATATTTACTACTAGCGTTGTCCGGGTTGTCATATATACACAATCTCCGATTTGACTCCAATCTCGGTTGCTTTTGCGAAACTTTTATCCCTAAATTTTCTCACCTCCCAGGCCTGAAATAGGTTGAAATTATGTAAAAATAACATGATTGAAAATTTCTACCACCCTCCGACCACCACACACCCCCGCGCTTCTTCCAGGTTGTCATAAACAAACTCAGCGACATCCATATCCGCGATTTGACTCTAATCTCGGTTGTTTTTGCGTTATTTTCCCCTGCACCACCACCCTTAAGCGTGATCGCCTCCGAAAGGGGTTGAAATTATACGCAAACAACATCGATATAAATACTATCAAACTAAGTAACACCCAAAAATATTTAATCAACGAAAATATCTGCCGCGTTTGAATGTTTAAAAACTTTCACTCCCGTACCTGGGGATTAAATGGCAAGTTGAATGTCATAATTAAACTCAGTGACATCCATAACCCAGGATTTGACACCAATCTTGGTTTTATTCCCTTTATTTTCTTGCAACTCCTTTATACCCCTCCACCTAAATTTGCTCCTTTCCCATGCCATAAGGGGGTTACAATTATACACCCATATCATCGATAGAAACACTATTAATCTCTTTCACCACGAAAAATATTTATCCAACTCAATTAGCGGCCGTTTTAGCATGTTTGAAAATTTTCACTCCAGTCCATCCCTGCTCACGGGGATGGATGGCATACCTCAGACACCAACGTAACGGTTCTCGTGTTTTGAAGAATATGTGCACCAATTTTTTGTTGCAATATGTCCACGCGTTTAAAATTACATAGAAATTAATGTAAATACATACATTTTATTTTTTATTATATAGAAACGATTTAGGCCTACGTTCTTTTAGAACTAAATATTTCTGGGGTGACTCTTAGAAACCCGTTCAGGAGAAAGGATGTACTTAACTATAAAACACTAAATTAATATATTTTCATCACTTACAGCTAATTGATCACCAATTAAAAAGAAAATTTGCTGAAAAACTATGTTATTTTTTTATATTAATTCAGGATGAATAAAAAAACCTTTAATAGTCTTCAAATAATATAAACCAGGAGCTTTCGCTTTATCCTAAACCATATTTATATGTTATTTTTATTAAAGTTACATACTATTTACAACATATCATGCCACACTGTTCTAAGTGCGTTGCTTACGTCTCCCGTATAATCTGGCAATTGTCATAAAATGTCTGTTATTTTTTTATAGAGAAAATGAATGAACGATAAAATTTGGGGTGTCGTTATGACACTTCAAAGTTGATCTCTGCATTAAAGAAAATATTAGGCAGATATTACATTTTTATTCAGATTTTTTTGGTGTGATGCTTATTATTGGAGTTAATTTCATTTGCAAAGATAAATAAATTCTTGGTTTTTTAGCATAAAAATAGTATTAAGTGAAATTAAATCATCATAATAACCACGTTTCTCGATAACCCGGTCAAGGATTTCAAACTCTCAACATAAGAAAATGGGTCTTCAATTGAATTTTGCCATGGATATCTACGAGACGGCGGGTTTATTTTTGTGTTGACCTTAAGCTGCAGCGAGACGAGACTGGTCGGTCCGTGGCGTTGCAGCACGGGCAGGATGTCCGCGAAGTCGAGCAGGCTGCGCTCGCCGCTGGTGACGCACGCGACGCAGAGTTCCCGCAGCCGGCGCAGCTCGAGCAGCGGGGCCAGGGCGTCGTGCGGCGTCGCGGGGTCGCAGCGCACGCGCAGTTGCTCCGCCCAGGGACACAGACGGACGGCCAGCGGCAGCGCATCACGCGACAGCACGGCCTCGGGCGACATGCGGCAGCGCGTCTGCAAGTATCGCACACCGTGTCACAGCGCCGGCAGCGGCAGTACCAAAGTTTTTATTATAAATATGCCCAATACCTGATTCAAAATAAGCAAGAAAATAACGATTTTATAATGCTATTATAAAATTCTAACTTGACACGGTAATTTGTCCTCGAATTATATAAAAACAACTTGAATCAATCCCAAATAGACGTGTCTGCAATTCGAACTTCAGATCGAGTGGCATATCTTTGAAATTTTCTCTGAAGACCCGCTATAGTTGCTAATCAGTTTTGTCCATCCTTCTACAGTGGGATTTCTGCCATGCTATTAATAATTATTTTTATACCCCTACTTCCTTTTGCACTATAATCAGCCACCTGAATTTTTATCTTTTTCTAACACATGAAATTAAACACCACTTTAATTAAAATTGCAATAGGGACCTGCCGATTGCTGAAAATTGTAGCTGACCCAATACCTTTTTTATGAGACGTCTATAGAATCAAAATTTTAACAACAGCGCGATAGTTACATTGAAAGAAAATACATAAGAAATCATTTGATTATTATAATATGACAATTATTAACGTGTACTAAAACTTAAAATTATTTTTCCAAGTTCAACCTAATAATTAATATTCTGTTTGAAGATATACAATAAACTCAAATTTTTTCAATAGATGTTTCCGGTGCTAGTCCTTTGATAAATAGAACGATTTCCTTAAATTGGATAAAATTTTAAAAGAATTAATTGATCCTGTAGTAACAAGAACTATACTTGTAAAATAATAGCAATGATGGATGACTTAGACTCAATAAAATTCATCGCACTATTTGCTGAATATAGAAGGTGACTAAAGTCTGTCCTGGTGCTAACCACCCCAAGTTTCACAGATAATTACGTAACTTCGTTCTCAAAACTTTTTTTTAAGGGCAACAGGCTACATGAGGGTAATCTACATTAGGCAACTCCCCTTTAATAGCATAGGAAGGGATTTGAAAGGGGGGATGCGGAAGGGTAGAGGAAGGTAGCCAAGGGTTAACTAGGGCCCCCGGGCTATGGTTTAAGGATCCTACCCGGCATTCGCCTAACGAAATGCAGGGAAAACCCTAGAAAAACCTGCATCAGGTAGGTCGGGCATTGGGTACTTGTCCCACGCCCTTCCGATAGCGGGAGAGGAGTTTGCTAAACTTGAAACGTTTGAGTTATTCGTGTGTTAAAGTAACGCACCACATGCGAGAAATCGACGTCGAGGTTACGCAGCTTGTATCTCGGCAGGGCCTCTCCTTTCCTAGATTGGTCCATGTGTTTTATATATAAAGCGCGAACCATCTGGTAGTGTCTCAGCAGCTGTAACTCCGGAAGTCGCTCCAGCAGGAGAATCAGGTCGTCGGTGGACACGCGGGTCGCTCCCAAGTGGATCTCCACCAACCTTGAACCAACTCCCGCCGGAAAAGGAGGGGGAGTTGGACTCTGTCTCCAAACGTACAGGGCCCTGAAACAGTTGTATTTGCCACCGTATAAATAACTATATTGGTGCTCGACCTGCATACGGGAATAAAGTTCAGTTAAACTCTAAGATTATTGAACAATATATGCTATTTTATAGGATATGTATCGCCTCTTCTTTCTCTAGCACGTTTGAGATTTTCGAACCTATACTAAGAGTTTTTTATTTCATACATTTTTTTTATTTCTTGGTTCTACGTTTAATACTAATTTTTTACTAATCTAATCTCACCTATCAAGACGTAGAAGTTTTTGTTAACTACCAACACAACCCATAGAAATATAAATTTCAATTCTTAATTTTTTAACTGGTGCTTGGGATACTTCTGTTAGCTTCTAAGTAATTTACATAAAAAACGCTCATACTCTTCTCCTAAAATAGACCAAAATTCCTTACAAAGCTGATGAAATCAGTTTTTTTAACGTTCACCAATTGGTGTAAATATAATGGGTGGCTGTTTCATGCTTCTAAAAACGTTTCTACAAGTCAATATATAAAGTTTAATCGAAATTACTTACACAATTTCCTTGATAAAAGGGAAAAAATCATGACTTTGGAAAGCTTGAAGTTTTGTCTGAAGGTAGCGTATATTATATAAAACAATGCAAGGTCCCATGAGAATCGGTCCGACCGTTGTCTTTGTAAATCGGTTTGTACCAGTTTGTATCAAGATCTCGGATCCCTCTGGTTTTTTAAATAAGGTTCCTACATTCCGAGGCACATCGGCCTGTTTTGAGAGGTTCCGTGGTCGCAGACCTTGGGCATACGGTAAGAGTTGCCCGCTATTCCTATTGGAATAGTCGGCCAGCTGCCTCCCAAACTGGTCAAGGCATGGCGAGGGTAAAGCTGCAACCCCACAGAAAACCCATTTTCCCCCATCGGAAGGGCGTGTGTCAAGTACCAAATGCCCGACCTACCTGATGCAGGTTTTTATAGGGTTTGTCCTGCATTATTTTTAGGCGAATTGCGGGTAGTATCCTTAAACCATAGCCCGTGGGCCCTAGTTAAGCCTTGGCTACCTTCCTCTACCCTTCCGCATCCCCCCTTTCAAATCCCTTTCCTATGCTATAGGATGGGAGATGCCACTATGTGAATTACCCTAGACATAGCCTGCCTACACCTCCAAAAAATGGTAGGTTTATATCATTTTTATAATTCGTATATGTGTTCCATTTATATATTTTCATATATATCTATGTAATAATTTTTTTAACTTTTCCTATTTCTTGAGTAGGGAACTAATTGAATTAATTAACCGAAATCTCAATATGGCGAGAGAAATGTAATTTTTTTAATTAAAATATTTATTTAAGATGTTAGCGAATGGAGTGATAATGTAAAAAAATGTAGCTAGTTTTAATCTCGTAACAGTAACATTTGGAAATTCGTGAATCGTAGCTGAACATTAGCAATAAATGAATTTCAATAAATACCTTTCAGTTTCAGAATTAATTTATAGATTTATATATACGTGAAAGAATTAGTAAATTAATTATTAATTAATCAGAACATAGTGTGTGTGAATGTATCATTATCTTAATGAATATAACATGACTGATAGATGATGAAATTTAATATGATTTTTTCGTATAAAAGGTGTAAAAATGTTTGAATTTTACAATGCACCACATATGACGACAAGTGACTTTTCGAAATTGTCGGAGAAAGCATTTGTGTAGCACACCAAGGTCCAAAATAAATGCCTCGTCATGTACTGAGTGTAACTATCTCATCGATGGACGTTTCTTTGTTTCCTCATCTGAATATGTATGCGTTTCACCGCAGCTCGTTTGTTTGCTTGCTTGCCTTCAGGAAGAAGCTCTTAACGGACGTCAAAGCTCATTTCCCTGCACGGAAGCTTCCTTCAAAGAAATTACCATTGTAAATGCAAATATCTCCAGAACTCCTCGTATTTTTTTTTGTGGATGAAGACGGAAACATCGTAAAAGTAGCCATGTCCGTATATAAAAAATATAGGAATGAATGTGGAATGGATGCAGTAAATTGTCCCGTTTCCGAAAGCAGTTAAGTTGTTAGCGGGGCTTTTATAATGCATTTACCCTTTTATAACTGATCTGTCTCTAGAAAATAATGCATAAGGCTTTCTTTGAATCTAGAAGAATTTATAGCTTCATATCCATAGTAATATAATACATGCAAGCGCTTACAGTAATTTACTTGGCTCGCTGCATTAATATATAACACCATAAAACCACAATAATAAATCATTTGCTTCCACATTTTATACCTAACAACAAACTAGTATTTCAAAATTCATTAAAATTAATTTTTCCCGTAGTGATTATTATTAGAAATAAGTTTAAAATCAATATTAAATTTTCTCTTTTGATTTACTGTGAATCCTAAATCTTCAGTGTTTCATTTGTTGATTTTCATATTGGTCATAAATGACAAACTTGAATAAATGTTTCTTTACATGCATATATTTTTTCTTATTAAACCGTAACGTCCTAACCATGATGCTTAAAATGCCATATTAATTTCGCTTAATTTTGAAACATTATTATCAAACATTTTATAATTAAAAGCACTAAAATCATGTAGGGTAATATTAAGTGTATAAAAAAATTTAATAAGTCGGTAGATAGTGCGAATATATACGTACAATAATTCTAAATGCATAACATTTAATATAGTTAATAATTCAGATCTTCACAAATGATAAGTAGATTATTTTTATTACTATTATATTGCAAGATTCATAATTTGTAAGTAAAATAACCTTGTATGTTTATCCTTAAAATAATAAAAATTGAATAAAGTGAACATTCCAGTTGTTAAAAGCGCATTACTCGTTACACATCTATTAATAGGAGGAACTATTTTCATTTATAGCCAATAAGAATTGATTATGTCCAGTTTACAAAACGGTGTATTGCTTGTTGCATTCTTGTAGGGAAACTGTGTCGAAGAGTTTATTTATTTGATTTATGGAATTAATTCATTATTTTACGGTGAAGGCATGAATGTTAGATGTTTATTTGCAAAATGTCTGAAACGTTGAAGGTCCACAAAAGAATTAAAATTGTAAATGTTCTGAAATTAAGGATTTTAAAATAAACGAAGTAAATATTATTTCAGTGAACTCTTGGCATCTTATATCAGGTTACATTCACAACAAATTTTAAATCCTTTCCCAAGTTATTTCGAATAATAAAGACAATGTAGCGCCACGTTTATTAGTTCAAATTTTTGTGTTTTCCTTCCGGAATACATGTAGTAATAGCTCTCATGACAGAATATGTTTCATGACCGTACTTGTCCTTTAATCATACTAGAGCTCCAGATTTGACACTAATGATGCCACCGTAATCGATTTATTAAGATTATACGAGATAATGATAACGAATGACATCATCCGGATGGATTTTACGTACTTTAAATCCTAATAAAGGTATAATATGTTTGGAACGTGCCGCTATTATCCCTAGATATCAGATGCATTATAGGTTATTTTTTAAGTAGTATTTTCAAGCATTTTCCAACACCATTTGGTATCAAAGTATTACTTTTAATTGATTTTAAATCTGCGTTATAATTTAATTTACGACGTCAAAACTTGGGTAATTTGTAAGAATTATTTATATTACCTTTTTTATTCATTACTTTCAATCAGACGTAAAATGTTTTAATTCTTTTTGCAATTTGTTTTATATATTTTAATTTACAAGAGGTATAATTGTAATTTTGCTCATACTGATAAATTCCGAAATTAAAATGTACTCATAATTATTCTATTGGTAATTCAAATAAAAAAACACATTATGTACAAAGTATACATGCAAAGTAACACTTGCAATCTCGCTTTCATATACTCGTAGGAAATCACAAAAGCAGAACATACTTGAACACCGCTTCAGCTTCCGGTAGCCACGGTCTTGTTTTGCTATCAGTTTTAGTTGCTAGATGATCCCATATAGGCATTCTTTTACCACGGTAAAAAATTTCCCCGTCGAAGTCGAGGGTGATCGCGGAATTTGGGATCCAGTCCAAATGCAGAGAGTCGTTGTTCTTTTGGCAAACCAGAATTCTAAGGACTTGCTGCAATAAGGAGAATTGAATATGGTATCCAAGAATTAATTGTAATAACATATATACAAAATTTATCTATTCAAGTTAATCTTTATTTTATAAATAGCATTATAAATATTTATTGATAATGGATGAGGGTTTTTTGATTACTAACACAGAAATATGGCAATTATACCCGTCAGATTCACTACATGATATGGTATATTTGGTTTATATTCTTCAAGCGTTCATCATAATAAACATAAAAATGAGTTTAAGAAATAAATTAAATGTAGGAAAAAATTCTGTGTGGTAATGGCTTCTACACAGAGGAATGCTATACACACAATTAAAAATAAATATCTTTCACTTTACTGAAGAATGAAAAATATATTTCTGATTAATACAATTATCAGTTAAATACAAAAATCAATTAAGACAAAGAACAATTCGCACAATATACTTAATCGTTTTTTAACGAAAATGTTTAAAACTCCTCTGACGTATAAAAAAATCGCCGTTCACGTTTCTGGTATAATTGCAATGTAAAATTGCAGAAGTTGACTGACACTCAAAAAGTGCAGCTTGGTATGTTGTGAAACAAGTTATTTGAGGATGAGAATAGAGTCAGTTTTATTTATTGCTATGAAATAGTTAATGTTTGTTAAGTTTTCATTACTGATCAATAAGGTAATAAAACACTTTTATGAAAAAAGGATATGAAACTATTCCGTAAATAGTCAAAATCTATAGCAATAAACGAATAAATATTTTTTAGCTTAATTGTATTTAATAAATTTTATAAATAAACAACAGTCTCTATTGTCAGAAAATATATATATTTATTAATACAAAATTAAACTACATTTCGTAGGTTCCTTTTCGACCTCTTCATGTTGAAGTCTAACACTAGAAAACCAAACAAAACAATTACAATGATTAAAATAAAATTTTTAAGAAACATTTGTCTGAAAAAAAAACACAAATATATTCAGGTGGACTTACAAATGTTGTAGATCACATAAAACGGCTATTAACAAAATAATTTGAACAAAATTTATGACACTGAGACTTTGTAGTATTTAATTTATATAATGTTATAATTTTAAATTCTCAATTGTTTCCATTGTAAACCGTACTCAACAATGTAAATTAGTTTTTTCTGATCGTTCTCGTTTTAAATTGTGTATTTCGACCACGGCGGTCAAGAGAGAATGACCTCATTATCAATATTTGTAAGTTCATGTAAATTTATATTGTTTGTTTTGGTTTGGTTTGGTTGTGTTAAACTTCAACCTGAAGAGGTCGCAAAGTAAGCGACGAAACGTAGATTAATTTTCCATACATAAATATATTTTTACTGACTTCAAATTGGCTGTTGTTGATATATATAAGTTGTCTCTATAGTCATAATATATGTGTATTTACATATATATATAAAACTAAACGTTCAGCTAGATATTTGTCTTTCTTAAAAAAATATTTTTTTGAATAGTATTTTTATTTTTCCTTTTGGCTTTGATCATTTTTAATTTTACCTGTACAAACTTGACATACCAGGAAACCCTGTTTTATTTTTTATTATGTCTATTTGACAGACAATTAATTCTTTGGCATTTTAAAAAATAGTTTTTTATACATTTTATTCTACGTTATCAATTATAAACTGCTTAAAAAAATCAGATATTTGGTTTGGACGAGTCTAACCGTAATATACTTTATGAATTATATTTTAATCACGAGATTTGTTTTGCAATGGTGTTACAAATTTCGCTTGGGAGTAAATTCGCGTTTACACACCAAGGAACAATTTTATTTTGAATATTGTTTTTCTCCAAGGGAAATGGAACAAATAGCAGTTGTTTTTTGAAGGGTCTCAAGATGAATGTTTACATTGCAGAGTAGTGAGCTGTCTCACCGGACAGTACTTGGACAGACGTGACAGAAGTTCGCGGTCCCAGCAGACGAGGACGCTCTCTGAGCGCGGCGACAGGAACACCTCCCAGACGTCTCTCCAGATTTCAGCGTCTTCCCCAGGAGTCTTGCCCCTCGACGCCCTGCTGTACGCAAACATCTGCATGTCCTCAGCTAGGCGGGGCACTGAAAAATAACATGTCAATAATCTAAATAATAAAAAGGATACATATTTGTGTGTATGTATCTATTTATATTAATTTGTATAAAATTAAAACGCGTGGACAGATTGCATAAAAAATTGGTACACATATTCTTCATAACTCAAGAAACGGTACTGTTGGGTTAGTAATGGAACGAATAATAATCAAAAAATGTGATCATTAAGCGTTAAATTAAATTTATTAATAATTAAAATACGTCACTCGAAAGAGAGGTACGTTACTACGCGACGAACAAAGGAAATATTTCCTTTTTCCGTAATGAAATAATGCTGAAATATTTCATTTGAATGAAAAGTATAATTTCATCCAGCAATACTCTTTCGATAATAAAAAACATACGAAATTCTTTACGATACTTACGGAAAAAGTAAGTAAATTTTCGTGTAATATTAGTGACCCCAATATGGCGACAATTTGTTTGTATTGTGAATGTAGCTAACAATTTTATCAAATTAATTTTTCGTAATGATTGAAGGCTGAGGGACAATTATATCCAGCAATACTCAAGGAGTATATTTAAGAATAAATTCGAAGGTACGTTTGTTCGTATTGATGCTATAAAATTCAATGTATTTTATAGCACCGTGGACGGAGTGTTGATGAAATTACTATGCTCTCTGCGTAGGTACGTAAAATCACGTCTTGAATAAATATTAATGTAGAATTAAAAATAGTTTCGGGTTTATATAAATAAATACTCGGGAAACGCGGGGCACTCAGCTAGTTTATAATAAAATAACCAATATAATATATTTTTAACCACACTTTTAAGAAATTATAGGGTTACTCAGATTTTTTATTCTCTACCATTCAGGTTATTTTATTTGATTATAAGAACACAAACTAGAATTTTTTTTAGAGTAATAGGCTTTGTAATATAATAGTCTACACGTGCCATCTTATCATAACGTCTCTTCCGCATAGCGGACATAAGTGGGCGCAGCTGTAAGAAAGCTGAGTCTAGGCAAGTCAGCACCTTAGGTGCCGTGTGCAGCAATGCACACGGCAGCAGAAATCTTCCTTTCTCTAAGAGCTCTCATTGGAGACTTAAAATCATCAGGGAGGGGAAAAGGAGTCTTCGAATTGTTCAGAGCTTCTTGGGAACGGCAGTCGTGATCAAACCTACACACGGGTCGGTGGCCCCTGGTGCTATCCGCCAGTTTGTCTTTCTTTATTTTATTTCTGACTATTAAATCTCTTTATTCTTCATCAACTCTTATTTGACTGAAGTGCAGCGAAACACCAAACACTACGCCTAGGGTCAATTAGTTGAACCAGAACCCTCACGTTACCGACTTTCCTATTTCCTGTTCTTAATTCTTCCTTTATCCTCTAGATCGGTAGCCAGGTGAGCTAACGGAGGTATAGCTCGGTTGGTGAACGATCTATCTGGACTTCCCATTCCCAACTGCTGGAATGTTACAGCTTCTTCCATGCGAGTCACTTGTGGTGAGCGAAACGATTCTCCTTCTCTTTTAATCTCTGTTTTCATGACCATGTACATATGGTGATTCTACCCCAGGACCTCTGTGATGTGATATAGTTACTCTGACCACTACATTAATGCAACCCATCTACCCATTCGTTTATTAGATATTTATAAACCACAATGATCATTCTTAAAAACAGATTTATGGCCATTTAAAAATAAATAGGCACTGTTAAAACAATTTTATATTTATGAGAATCACACACTATTTTCCTTTAACGGCGAATAATATTTTGAGTAAAACATTCTCGGGTTTCTAAGAGGGTTAAATATTAACACCGAATGTTTTATGGTGGTCTTTGTCATCGTCTTCAGGCGAATTGCGGTTACAGGGCTAAAGTTAACAACTACTTGAGGTTACAGAGTTAAATTAATGCCTTAAATCGCAAAGAAGCAGTATTAATACACAAAATGAATATGATTGTCGTTGATTTAGAGTCTTGTAGCTGATTGGTTAATGTAGATTTTTTTTGGTCAGGAAGCCGGAATACGGAAAACTATACTCTATCCTTCGTATACGAAATCGTATTTTATTGGTGTGTTATTAAAAATATATTATTATTATTATTCATAATTCCATTGATATTTATTAATGGAATTTTGGTAATAATATCAAAAATGTGTTGTTTCTTATCAACATTTGAATGACACATTATTCTAATATCTTATTTTCCCCGTTAACAACTACAATTTGCGGTATTACGACGTACGTTTACTTTAACTGAAAGTAGCATCATACACATCTTTCACCACATGGCATATATTGCTAAACCGAATATTGTAAGTAACCTAATTAACCGAAACTAATTTTCAGAATAAATATTTTTTTAGGCGATATCTTGTCCTTGAAA
Source organism: Zhengitettix transpicula (assembly GCA_037074705.1). Classification (NCBI taxonomy): domain Eukaryota; kingdom Metazoa; phylum Arthropoda; class Insecta; order Orthoptera; family Tetrigidae; genus Zhengitettix; species Zhengitettix transpicula. The sequence goes on along the minus strand of CM073592.1, from coordinate 40,178,272 downwards.
ATAATCCATTAAGTTTCTATGATTAAATCAGTTCATTTTTTTAAGAAATTTAGTGTACAATTTAAGAATCGAGTTTAATATTAATGATTGTAACTTTTCCCGGTGTAAATTATTAATAAATTTTTCACGGTTAAGTGCCAGGTACAGATTTCTAAGTGCTGACGTTTCTGCTGAAAGGTGGCACGACAGTGTGATTTTATAAGCCATATAAATTAAAATCCATAACAATCTTTTAAACAAAGAGTCTGGCTTCCAAATCAGTAAAGCGTGGCATCAGATTATTGAAAAATAACGCTACATGGAAACACATGTGTCCTTGACACTATCCTCAGGCGATCCTCAACGACCAATCAGATCGCAACATGGAGACTTGGAGTCCGACCCTATAAATACGACGCACACGTCACGCAGCGACATAGTCTGAAGATAGCGGTAGAGAATGACCGCAGACTCTGTAACTGGTACTTAACCGTGAAAAATTTATTAACGAGTTTAATATATTTATTTTATTTTCATGTCGATTATACCATTTGATATGTGAACATTGAGTAGAGTACTTAACAACTTTCAATTATCAGCTAAGATAAAAGCCAGAACTATTTATGACTATTTAACCTGAATTTTCATTAACATCTCAGTTGGTACTGGCGTTCCCCTCATTTAAAAGCTATTTATTCTGATGAAAAAATTCTATTTTAATGTTTACGTACCTCGCCAAGTAGTAACTGATTTTAGAGTTAATTTCACAGTTAGTAGTCTGCTATCAAATTCACGGTTCTCGTCTCCAAATTTAACATCGAATAACACTCATATATTACGAGATTACAAGTAAATTAAATTGGCTTTTAAATTCTCAGTTTGCCTGTTCGTTTCTGACCAAAGAACGTTGTTTTTACGTGCGTCGATAATAACTTCCTTTGTTAAGACGTCGACCATAGCTCTTCACTTTCCGTTCCGTTAAGCTCATGTATAATGTACATGAGCCAACGGTTCAATCTCAAACGCTGTGTAATTAGCCAAGATCAATCGCAATGCGATCTTGTTACGGGCCGTGTGCACACAGGCAAAGCCGTGCAACTGTTGGAATTTGACCCTCGGGAATCAAGGTAATACTCCGGGACCAACTCAGGCCCTCTAAGTCATTAACACGTTCCCACATGCGGAATGTGACCCCAGTGTAGCTTCCATAACGAGGCTGAAACCTAACTGAAACATTACAACCACTTTCCACGTGAAACGGCAATTTTAAGTCGCCACATTCCGTATTTTATTCACAGCAAAACGTCCGACAATCAGCGCAAACTTCATTAAATTAGGATTAACGGTACCTTACTTATTACAAACACTGTAATATTTTCTCGACAATTGTCATCTATTTATCGAAATTTAAATTTACAGATTTATTAATTGAATGTAAAACGACATCAAGTTTATAAAATTGTGGCCTGTCCTGCGGTTCATACTAACGCATGACTCAGTTTATTCAAATGTTCTGGATATTGTAGAATATTCGAGGCTTCCACATAATTATCACCATCAGTTTGAAGATGCCACTGTAGAGAAAGGTCTCAAAATGAATGAACGTTAGTTACTCCAACAGTCTTTTTACCCACTAAAGGCAAATCAAAGAAAATAAATTTCACACTTTATATGCATTTTCTGACACCAGAAACTTTGTAAAGATAAACCCACAAAAAAAATTATGCGTTGTCTCTGCTACGTGACCCTAACTCTCTTAAAACATCTGATCTCATGATTTTTATCAAATAAAATTTAAATCATTGAAAGTATTTATATAAAAAAATATTGTTTACAATTTTGTTAAGACAATTGTAATTAAATTTTTCTTCCCTGTATATTTTTTAAAGTAGTCAATGAAAACTTCTTTATATTTTTCATAATTATTATATGTAATTAAATTATTTCTCCATTGATTCCATATTCTTTGATTCCATTTGACAGATTTAAGTTCCAAATAGTCACACTCTGATAAACCTCGGCATTAATAGTTAAGTCATTGAATTTTAAAATTATTTGAATTTAGTGTATTAAGAGAAACATATCGGCTGTTTTGGGTAGCGCACCAAAGAGCATTAATTATGGCCGGGGATGAACGCATGAATCACAGGTGTGTATTGATGTATACTCCTATCAGCAGTTCGGACCATATAAAGCAACTTGATGGTGCAGCTTATATTAGTATCAATGGGAAAACGTAGCAGTTAATCTGATGGGAAATGTATGATGCGTCCAGCTTTTACATGTGTCAGTGTCGCGTAGATATTACTGTAATTGCCATAAAAGCCTAATTGTTTAATATTTTCCAATTATTGTAAGGGGGATGAAATACCAAGCCTTTGAAATATTCTGTATGTACTTATCAATATGCGCCGTCTAATTTATAAATATAATATTGTCAACTAAGACAAATCCTCTAGACATATCACAAAAATATTATACGATAATTTCAGAATAAGGGGAGCCTCGAAGAATTGTATCTGCGAATTACGTGCTTCGCAAAAACACATTATGCTATATTTTCCCAACAACAAATAATATATTACTGTGATTTTTTTAATTAAAATATGTGTTGCAATTCATTATTTTAATACTTCCAGTACTTTTTCCATTTTTCGGGAAATAGAATCTTAACGTGAACCGGGAAATCAGTACAGAAAAATCCATACTTTTCCTTACCACATAGTAAAATTATGATTGACAGCGGACCATGAGATTGGACGGTTTGTGCAGATAGGTTATTTATACCAAAAAAATTGTCAGTATATCACGAATAAGACCTTTAGTTACGCTTAAATGAGTGAAAAGCTGACGAGATGACAGATGGTACTATCATTAAAATAAATTAGCAATGGATGATGGTGGGCAGTAAAATAAATGGGTTCGTTTTGAGAAAACTAGCCGAGCTACTTTGAGAGAGGAAATAAAAAAATTGAGGACCGTGTGTGTTAAATTAATGAAATGGAATTGTCCTGAGATAAAAAAAAATCTTAAACAGTGGAGAGTAGTTATCGTCGTGAGTTTCTGATGAGCTAGTAAAAAATTATTTTTAATGCTTTAAAAATAATGCCAAATATCTTTCAAAATTAAATTACAACATTGAATTAATAATTAGAATAAATTTGGCTTCGCTTGAGATCGTTGGATGATTCAAGTAGTGACAATTTAATAATAAAAATTTTCGGCGATACCTACATAAATAAACTATCAAAATTGTCTGTGTTGTGTCATAAGATATTCTTTTATTGATTATACTTCCAATAACATTCGTTTAATGGATAAATATTTCAGTGTTTTCTTTATGAACAATGAATTTCCTTTCAATTATTAAAGTGAATGATTATAATAATGTGAATATAGTGTGGTAGGTCTATGAGGGATCTGAGCATGATTTTCCTTCATTACCTGTGAAACCGACCAAAGTAACGCGTTGCAGCCCATCGCATGCGAGGACGCCAGTTTTAATCATGTCTTCAGACAAAGGCCAGGCTATTCGGCTGCGAGGTCCATTCGGCGGCAGCAATATAGACTTTATTAAAGCTCCTCTAATAGAGGATTTGCTTTGAAGCTGTGAGGCTAAAAGAATTATTGAGGTTAGCGCCGGCTGTAATTTTCAACGTCGCTCAGGATCAACGCCACGAGTTCGGTGTCTGGAAACCGTACACTAACTCGGGGAATGCCATATCCTGTTTTCAGAGGTTTCAATTAGGGGTGTACTTAAACTGAAACACTAATATGCACTAAAAAAAACTTTGAACTCCAATTTATTTTAAGTGAATCAAAACATTTTTTACATAATTAATTTTTTTTGAACGGGAAATAATATAACCTTCCATTATAAACATTGGTTGTACAGATATTGATTTAAAATCAATGCAATCATGATCATTAAGTAATATGAACGGAAAAAATGTTTAGCTAAAATGTCTTAATTTGCATGTTATCAATTGCCAAACGTTGTCATGCAATATGTCGTGTCGCTGATAGGTACAGTAAGTATTATTAGGCTTAAACATAACACTTTTCTAATGAAAAACTACTTTTAAGCTTACAACCAAACTGTAACATATTGAAAAGCATTTAATTATTTTACGAGATACATTTTTGCTATTTATTATTTTATGGTATCGTAAAGCAGATTCATGATTTAATAAATAAACATTTGCTCCATTATTTCATCCCCACAAATTTATGAATATATATATATATGAATAATTACCACAGATGACATGTATAAATGTACATAAAAAATAATAATAAATTAAATTTAAGATAAAATACCGAATTTTTTCTTTTGGGAGTGTGTAAAAATATTTGCATGAATAAGAATGTTGAACATAAATATGTATAAAATTTTAATTAATACCCAAATCATAAAACTTAGTATATTAACGGTCAAAATTACTTACATGTGGCGTAAAATATGAGAAAATTTACTACTTAAAAACAATAAAATGTACTAAAAATAAAAAAATTTATGCATTCTTTATAGGAATCTAATTAAACAAATTAAAATATTTTTAGCTACTATCCGAACGATTTGTCAATTTAGTTAACAACTTCCAAAATACTAACGAAGGATTCAACCACATTTCGGAGCGTAGTTATGTTGACAGTTGTAGCAGTTGCTTTTTTTCATTTCTTTTTAGAAACCTGTGATGTATTCCATTAAAAGTAAGAAGTTCTTTTAACTTGCGAAACTTACATGCACTCCTCATGGGTCTTTCTTTGTTTGCAAATTCTTCCCAGTCCACCCCATTGCAAACATTTTCTAGAAAACGAACCAAGAACTCAACGCAGAGACGGTAAAGCCGAGGTACTACCATCCTGAAAATAAAGATACTTTCAGTATAATTAAAAATAAGTTGGAATAAACAATAATAATTTTTAGAATTTCAGAACAAATATTTACTTGAAAAGATACGGTTTCCTTCAGTTTTACGGCTGGTGTTTTAGAATCATACTTAAATGTTAAATTAATATTTTATATAAATACCGAGAAAATATGAGAAAGTAATATAAGACATTGAAAATAAGGATTTATAATAATTTTTTTTGTCAATGTGTCGAAAATAAACACCCTTCATTTTTATGCAAAGGGGTTGATAAATTTCAAAAATGTTCTTCCTATTAAGGAAAGTATAGCTTCTGTTAAAAACATTATAGATATGTTTGAAATTATTGACTACTCATCGGTGATAACTAAGTAAATTTAAACCTAGTACCCGTTATTAAATATAGTATTGAAATTAAAATAATTTATTTAAATAAAAATAATAAAAGCAAAACCTGATTGCATTGGCAATTTAATTTAATGCTCATTTTTGAAGCATGACGTTTTTTCGGATTCTGGTGCCATGCGGACTGGATTCTTCAATACTTTCCTGAACGTACAGATAATTTTGGATTTATATTATTTTTAAATAATATTAGATATTTGGTAAAATAAGATTTTGATGTAGGAATAAATATGTAAAGATATATAAATCTTGATTATATATTATAATTGTATTTTTTATTATGTAAAATGTGTGTAACTATTTTATTAATGTAATATGGACAAAAGTACGTAAGATAGAAGTAAATAAATTAATATCTGCTCCTAATAAATGTCCACACAAGGAACAAACTTATTGCGGAATGTAATTTAATAAATCATTTATAATTTTTTTAATTTTGTTTTTGTATTGGCCTTGAATCCTTTAATCTTTACAAAAGAATATATTCGAAATTTGTAAGCATTTAACTATATTACAATAATGATGGTTGAAGCCTGTCCCGTTTTTGTACAACTTCCTGTGCCAGTTCCAGAACGTGGTTTAAAAGTACTTTTTAACTTTTCCTCATTCTCTATTTTTATAACGAAGAACACAGTTTTAAGTTATGTATATTTTCATATGATTAAGAAACAAACATGGAAGAAATCTCATTGTCGTAGCTTCGGTTTCACCTTTTACATGTTACACTTTTCGACAGCTGATTTAATCATCTCTTAATTACGTATTGACGACGCAACTCATTAACTCCAAAAATTGTAATAACATTTAAATTTCCTCCCACTGTATTGCATACCATCCTATTTTAATCTAACTGGTGCGGTTCTCATCGTCAATATTAATGTTGATGTTGTCATGAATGCACAACGAAACTAACTCAATTTTCACATGAGAGACATGTTTGCTGATGGGGAAAGTCAACGTTGACAGACTGTATGTTGAAAATTCACGAAATAAAATGTAACTCGGAACAGAGCCTAATATTTTCTTCTTTACACAGCTATGTAAACATTTTCTTTATCCAATTTATTTACTGAATAAAGAGAATCTGTGTCCAGTAAGTAGCGCTCTGCTGCATTGTAATACGCACCATATTTCGCTTTAACAGTAAACTATGAGTACACCTCTTATTAATGTGATGCATTTTTTACCCTGCAAATACATACTACAAAATAATTTATACTTCTTATTAAAATTCAGTACTTACTTTGTAGTTTCATTGTTCACATCAACCTTTGAACTTTGTCAATTTAAAAACCGTATTTCAGACATGCTAGTTTTTATACCATAAGATCAAACAACGTTGTTGAATTGACGTGTGATGTTTGTAGCACTTACAGTTTGAAATCTATAACCCATAGAGCACGTAAACTGATACGTTCAATTGTTTTTGTAAATCGCGCATTACCATGCAGGATTTAAATTGTCATAATTGGGAATGAAGAGATCAAGCTAATTTTTACTGTCTGTTTCGATTTTACCTGAATTATTGATACCATTATTTTACATTATCTTTACTGAAAAATTGGGAGAAATCAAACCACCATATATATATATACAATATCTATCTATATACATATAATAAAATACTAAATATAATTATGATCAATTTTTTTTTAGGGCAACAGGCTACATGAGGGTGATCCACATTGGGCAACTCCCCTTTAATAGCATAGGAATGGATTTGAAAGGGAGGATGCGGAAGGGTAGAGGAAGGTAGCCAAGGGTTAACTAGGGCCCCCGGGATATATTTTAAGGATCCTACCCGGCATTCGCCTAAAGAAATGCAGGGAAAACCTTAGAAAAACCTGAATCGGGTAGGTCGGGCATTGGGTAATTGTCCCACGCCCTTCCGATAGCGAGAGAGGAGTTTGCTGTGGGGACGCAGCATTCCATTCTCCGTGACTCGACCAGTTTAGGAGGCAGCTGGCTGACTATTCCAATGGGAATAGCGAACAACTCTTACCGTATGCCCAAGGTCTGTGACCCCGGAACATACACCTCTCAAAATAGGCCGAGGTGCCTCGGCTTGTGGGAACCTTAGTTCAAAAACGGAGAGGAAAAGGCATACCCAAAGGTAGCCCCTTCGTATCTCTCCTAAAAGGTTCTGCCTGCGAGAGAACATCCCTCGCAGGTATTGTCTGCGAGAGAATAGACCTCCCAGCATAATTATGATCAAATATCATCAGCGAGAAATATAGACTGCAAACACATACACAAATATGAGAAATGCGGAAAATAAATATAATTTAAATTAAATACTTAATAATAAATACTAAAATTAATAAATAAATAGAATAGACAATGTGAAACGAAAATATAGTAAAATACTTAACTGAAAGAAACCAGAAGAAGAAAAACTCTGATTCAATCGTTGTTGATGTCCAGATAAAATAATCGCAAAATCGGTTCCCTTGGAGTATTTCACAACAAAAAGCAGAAATTAAGGCTTTAATTTTGTAATTATCAGGAGAAAGAATACTTTCAGCTTTCTCATATTATATTGAGCAAAATATAAAGCAGTAGAAGTACTGCAGAACTCTAGTTTTGATAATTTTTATTTACACCGTACATTTTTTTTAGGGCAACAGGCTACATGAGGGTGATCCACATTGGGCAACTCCCCTTTAATAGCATAGGAAGGGATTAGAAAGGGGGGATGCGGAAGGGTAGAGGAAGGTAGCCAAGGGTTACTAGGGCCCCCGGGCTATGGTTTAAGGATCCTACCCGGAATTCGCCTAAAGAAATGCAGGGAAAACCCTAGAAAAACCTGCATCGGGTAGGTCGGGCATTGGGTACTTGTCCCACGGCCTTCCGATTGCGGGAGAGGAGTTTTCTGTGGGGACGCAGCATTCCCTTCTCCGTGCCTCGACCAGTTTAGGAGGCAGCTGGCCGACTATTCCAATGGGAATAGCGGACAACTCTTACCGTATGCCCACCGTACAATTATTATTATATTTTTATCCCAATAATTCTGCAAACTATCTTTGAGATTTTCTGCATTTTCATATTTAAAGCACTTGTACGCATCATTTTTCTTTATTATTTAAATCCATATATCTATATTACTAACATTTTTCTTTCATTAAAAAAATTATTTTTCTAATTCATATTTTTCTTGAACACTTTCAAATTATTTGTAGTGGTTTTATCTAAATAATAGTTTAAATACGTCACAGTTGTATCTAATATTTTTTAAGAATTGGATAAATATGAAGTTTTGATAGAAAGTTATTGAGATAAAACATTCATTTGTACTTATCAAAATATTTAAAAATAACGTAAAGGACAGTAATAGTTATTTTTGACAGTTTTGGTGGTGGTGGCGGTGAATGTTTGATCATATATATCACAGATTATTAAATTATTTTTTGAGCTGTTGTATGAGAGATGTAACCGATATAAATGTGCTCGTAATATCCACCATTACAAGTAAACGGTATTTGTGAATTAGTATAAAAATTTGCGCCTCAAAGTCTAATCCTATAACCTTGAATGAGACTAATAAACCTGGAAATGATTGTACGCAACTATCCACGTATAAAGTGTTCGAAATCGCAGGCACAAATGGGAACATGGAACTGCATTCATTATGGGTGATCTGACAGAGGATCAGTTGTGCAACAGTGAAGATGTCTCAGGCAGTGATTGAGATGTGACAGTCATTGATTGGCATGTGGGGAGATTGGCGATTGCTTATAGCTTGTGCAATATCAACAGCAAAGCAAAGTGATCAGTAGAATATCGATAGCCAGTAAGGTATAAATGGTCCAAATATTTTCTGACGTTAAAAACATCCGCGATAAAGACCAAATTAATATTTAACCTTTCTTTCATAATTATTATTCAAGCGTATCCACTATAATTATCAAAATGATTCCGAAGAACAGTACATTTTATTTCAATTGTAAATGTGCTAAAATTTATTTAAAATATCTGTCGCTTTTACGGGACCACATAATGGCTTTTTAATCTGTTTGATCTTTACTGAATTACATACACTTAAATTAATATATATTATACAAAAACGTAAAATTTTGCGTGGGACATGTTTAATACGTGATTTGCTAGGACAATTTTTTTATGGACATGTGCCGTTAAATACATTGAATATAATAAATAAGTTCTATTTCAATGCGCCCCCGAGCCTCGTGTCGGGATATGCAACAGACTTCAAGTCTTTCCCCAAAAATTTTATGTAGGAAAATGTTATGATTAACATCTGCTTTATAATAAATTTTTAAACCCATAAAAGAAGTAAGTCAGCAGATTTTCATTCGATAATCCATATTTTTGTAGACTTAATTACTGTCAAAATATATGTACGTGCGTACATACTGTGATTTCTGTTATATAGAAAACACTATAATTGGATGTATATTACCACTGTCATTAAATATGGAAATGCCTTATTTCCAGTTGAACTAAATTACTTTGTCGCTGGTTGAAATATTATTGATAACATCTTTACGTATAAAAAAATAAAATAAGACTTCCCTAATCGGAGAAGTAAACCAGCAATACAAAAGAAAATATCTAGACCCAATAAAATAAAAATTAGTATTACACGTGATAATGTAAAATTATATGTAAATACTGGAAAAGGTGATGTAAAGAACTATTGATTAAAACCTACGCAATATCAAGCACATCAAATCAGTAAAAATAAATAGAAAAATTCTAGTTGAGGTGCAAAGGGTAAAAGTAAATGTAAAAGAGTGAAAATAGATTAATTTCGCTATTTTGGCAGTAGATTAACCGTTGAAGGTAGAAGAAATGTAGATATAAAAAGTCTAATTGTCACAAGCAACGAAAGCTTTCGCACAAGATTGGAATCAGTTTTGGTTACTAGGACATACTATTTAGTTTTATCTACTTACCAGTGCAGTTGTGTCGCTCTAGGCTCTTCCTAGCAGCTGAATAAAGGGACAAGGGGCCCAGAAACGTTGTGTGGTATTTATATTATCACTTATTTTGACTATTTTGGCTATATTTCTTATTATTATCATCTCTACAATTGTTTATCTGGATTGTGGCGTTGTATGGGAGTGAAACTTGGGCAATCGGCAGTACTAAACCAAAAAAAAAACCTTTGGATTGTATTGTTACACAAAAATTCTAAAATTCAGATAGTTAAATCGAGACAGAAACCAGGAAATCCTGAATAGAATGGGTGAAGATAGAGAACATTATGGATGACACTGACCAAAGTAAAGCCACATTTGTAAGCACTAAGGGCGTGTTAAATTAATATTAGGGGGAAGTGTGTAGAGTAAAAATAGAAACGGTAGACTAAGGTTAGAATATGTTAGCGTATTCAGGGTGAATGTGGTATGAAATAGTTAAGCAGAGAACTTTTTTTTAGCAGATGCTAGATTAGTTTGGAAACAAACAAGTCTGTGGAATGACTAACACCACCACCTCGTTGGTTATCGTATCTTTTAACCAGAGTAAAACGATATGTCAAAGCGAGACAGCTTCTGATTCCAGTGGGCTCGTCGGTAAAACGTGATGGACAATATATTGGAAACCTTATCAACGCAATTACATTTCACCGGTCACGGGGTTTTAACATGACCATTTAAATTTTCATTGCAGTTATATGTAAACTAAATATAGAATCGTTCGAATATTTAGTAATATATGTTAATCTCTTTACCCTCAGATGAATAAGAAAGAAAAAAATTTCGTAATTTTAGTTTGCTTAAATCAGAGAACTCAAATAACGCTGATACAATTTCTCTTTCACGGCATTATTTGGGATAAAATTTTTAACGAAGATGTTATAGAGAGGAAGTCAAAATATTTAAAACGGTAATACTTTGTTTCTTAGCAAACGTAAGGCATCATTACAGTTAACAACTTTATTAGAATATAGTAGTCCGTATTAACGCTTAGTTAATTCACTGTTATATGTATTTAATCAATATTCATAAAATTCGTCAGTAATTGAAATATTTTAATATAGTAAAATATTCTCGGAAACAAATTGGAAAAAAACTGTAGAAAAAACGTATACAAATTTAAAAGTACAAAATATAGCGTGGCTCTAATAAAATCTCAAACTGATTCATTAATTGTTTGTTTATAAATCATAGTGACCGTGGAACAACTCGAATTAATATTCTGTAAGGTTTCGGATTTTTTATTCCAACGTAACCTTCATTTTCTACATCTCCAAAATTGTGTAGAATATAATATGATATACAATTATTTTTATCAAAATTATCATTTAAAAATTCAATCTATTATTTATTTAATAAACTGTTTGTCGTAAACTGATATATAATTTGAGTATATATTATCGTGAGCATTTATACGATACTAATGTGAGTGCTGGTGACTTTTTGTATCGTAATTATTTTTATAGTGCAGAAGATGTTTGCAATTTTAACTCATTCGAAAGGAAGAACGTAAACACCATATTGGCTGGGTAAATAAAATAATTTTTCGTACCACTTTGGCATGGAAGCTTCCAGTTTTTAATAGCAATCTAAACTGATTGCCACAGCCTTTAAATACGTGTCGTACACAACTTAGTTAGTAATGGCGTGATAATTTTTTAAATAATAATCTTAGAGCATTCAGCAAGCAGTAAGTGAGACACCAGAAAACAGAAAAATAGTGCATAAATTGTTGGTTGTTTCAGTATTTTTTGAGAATTAATTTTTTTACTGACTTGTTAAAATGAACATTAAATGCGGTACATATAATAGATGTGATAAAACAAATTTAAATTATACATGTGTCAAAGAGAACAACCGGGCAGCCTTCGAGAAAATCCAAACATTTCTTGTTAAGTAATAAATGATACAGATTCATGAACAATTCTGATTATATAACTTAGAAGAAATTTTGATACTTGTTTTCAAATACAGACACAGGGTTTCGAGAGCTGATGAAACCAATTTTGTGGTGCATAAAATAGAATGTATCGAGTGTAATTTAATTTACATTGGGCAAACTAAGCGAGCTCTAAAACCGGGTTCATAGAACATAGACTAATTACACATTTACATAGCAAAACGTTCAGTTTTAACGAAGCATAGTCACCTACATATTCACAAAGTTTTATTTTAAGTCGTATCAACAACTTTGTATTTATTAAATTACAGTAGATTGCATGACTATGTTAAATCATAATTTTATTGTACTAATGACATAATTATTGACGTCGAACCCAAATGTAATTCCAGAATCATTTCAGAAATTATCAATATTAGATTGAATAATCTTTTACCCTTAATACTCAAAGTGCCACGTATTCACTAAGTAAAATCTGTGACCTCGTATTGGCGTTGCCTTCTTTCCTTTGGTCTGACAGATGTCCTCTGGATTAGTTCGTTTACGCTGCAGAGCTTGAGAACGTCTACCAATTGGTAGAAGAAACGTTGCATGTATTTTCTTGTTAATTTGACTGTGGTCAATTGTATATATATATAATAATTAAATGATGAAAACTTGTCAATTGTTGTATTGGAACATAAATCTTGATTTGCTGATAGTGTTTAAAACAGATTATTTGTTTGACCCATGTATCTCTGCGGATTTGAAATCCTTCATCTGATACCCGGCTTTCAACAATGACACTAGGATCAGTAAGGTGAATTGCAACTGTGGAACACGAAATTTGTGATTTATGTCGTAGCGCCCAAATGTACCGCAAATTATTGTGTACTGACTTTGGCTTTCATGTTTGTTTGAGCAAACAGAAAGGTCAAGCACGCCCATTAATTCCGAATATAGGCAGCGTTTCGCAAGTTGAGTTATATTAATATCGTAATAGGGCGAGTTCTCAAGCTCTTGCATTTGTACATTCGGAAACCTATTACCGTTATTGTGTTATAATTAAATTGAAACCTGGGTTGGTTAACCTTTCAAAGAATTGTTTTTGACTTGAAATGAAATTTCAAGCGTATTCTTGCGCCTCTATGAAAATTTTTATACGTGATTGTGCCTTGTTTTCATTTGTCATACACTTTGTGGTCATTAAATTCAGTATATTAATTATAAGGAATATCACACATTTGTAAATATTATTTTTGCTTAAAGACTGAGTAATTGAAACAATAATCTCAAGTTCCATCTCAATCTAATTAATTACCCGAATGGCTACTCTTCTTATCTGTTTTGATAGCTGCATTTGTAAATAAAGGGAACAAACAATTAAAAAGATAATCAAGATAATTATTAAAGTCTTATTCACAGCTGTTTTATTTTGTATCTTGGGGATATTATATTTTTTTTTCAGATTATGTTTCTTAATTCAGAATCATCAACCACCAAAACAAAACCTTTTCAAAATTCCATCAATTTTCTGTATCGGTTTTTACCTATTTTTTTCCAACTCTTTTATTTCTTGGAGATTAGCGTGATTAAAGAAAAGGTTTCTTAAAACACATCAGGAGAAATTTGTATATTAAAAAAAATTATAATTTCAACTTTAAACTTGAATTGTTAATAATATTTCGAGTCTTCCGAAGATGATTCATAGTATACGAGGTATAATTTTAATGTTGATGGATGAAAATTAATTATTGTGCGGATGAAAAATTTGAAATTACTTATATTAACCCTAGCTATTAACTTTTGGATTAAGAAATTTGTTACGAATATTATATTTCTCCGTAACATGTGAAAACTATATCACATTTAATTTAGTCAAAACTATCAATTAAATTATAAATTTCTGTTTGAATCTAAAAATCACATACGACATTCAACATTATAGTTTTCGCTACTATCTCATTTGAAATTTCATTCATTTTCAAATTTAACTACAATTTTGAAGCATAAAAACGAAACACATTTCTGAGCAGGCTGAAAAATTCAGAAATGTACTTACAGCAATGAAACTTCTCAGGCCCCTTGTTTCTAAATTTCTAGGAAGCGCTTTTCAATATCGTTTGATGTTTCCAAGTATCGATTTGTTTCCGCGTGTGTGTTTTCCATTACCCGAACTTTGGAACGCCAAGGGGCCAGCTGTGCTGTGAATTTAATTCATTTATTGCATGAATAAACCACGAGTAAGGATGCATTTTTTTTGTGTGTGTGTGTGGAAAAAAATGTTTACGACGTGTAATTGAAATTCCATTATCTGTGTGGTGTGCGATCTTCCAGAGGGAGCTGTTTGGCTCGGCGCCAACTTTGACGCAGGGGAAAAGAGACTTGTGTGGGCGTGGGTTCGCGAGGGTTTGCGAGGGACGGGCGGCTTCATTCCGCGAAAATTAAGACTTTCCCAGGGAATGATATAGGCTTTATTTAGACGACGGAGAAAGAGTTATAAACGTGCTATTTCTTCAAGGCGATCTACACAAAAAATAGACAACTCAATACTGAATTAAAATAAATGCATGTATAGCGTAAGATAGTGATATCAGACAGAAAAATGGAGTACGCTAATTAGAATTCAGGAAATGAAATAAAATATGCAGCAAACTACTCTAAATATTAAGGTGTAACTTGTAGTTACTATTCACTCGCATCAACCGAAAAACAAATTATTACAGTTGCCTTCAAAGGGTAGAAATAATTCAACTTTCCTATCATAATTCCAAAGAATACGACATGAAGGTTACGAAAAGTTCACATCATTTATAGGCTCCCGCAAAAATTATTTTGAGACCCCTGAAGGTTTAATCAGGTCTAGGCCCTGGAAATAGTTGAGAACAAATCTTGGAACTTTTATTTCATTTATGGGTAAAAAAAATTAGCGTTTTTGAAATAGATAGCAGAAAGAAAGATAGACTTTATGGTAAATACAAAGGACTTGGAGTTGATAATTATTTTGTTCTATGTATCTAAAAACTACCAAATTTACAATATTATACATATAAAATAATTAGCTTACCAGTATTAATTTTTATTATTAAACAAAAGAGTTTGAAATAGTTTATCTACATGTGTGCTACCTATTAATACAGAGAATATTAATTATTTGATAAAGTTCATAATACTGCGAATTTCAGTGAAGTTAAATATAAAATAATATATATATACTGGTATCCGTGAAAATTTGTAAATATATTTATGAAGTGCAAAATAGCAAGAAAGAAACATTTAAATTGAAAACAATTACTTAAGTTTAATAAACTATATTTTATTTTGACCGTTGTAATGCAGTTTTCTGTTTACTGTTTTATTGTAATTTACCATCGGGTTTCATTCCATTTAATTTAGTTAATATATCTATAGATAAGTGTTAACAGTTTAACAGTTACAACACAGTGTAATCAAATTCAACTAAAAACCTTTTTTCTTCAATTATTTTAATCAACTGACGGAATTAGATTTATATTAAAATAAACGTTTTTTAAATAATAACATGTTACATGCCGAAAAAAATAATTGATAAATTATAAAAAATAATTTATTACTCATTTCATACCCTTGAATCCTCACCAATACGGTACTTAAATCTTTGTAGAGTTAATAAATCGCGAACAATTATTCAGAGGCAATCAATCCATTGTATTTTTTTCAATTTTTTGTCTTTTCGTTTTTTTACAGCTTGTTATGTGACTCAGTTTCACCGTTCGTTACGTCTGAACCAGAGAATCTTCATTTTATATGTATGCGCATATATAAAATTAGGTGTCTCAGAGAAAGCCTATAAAAATTTACTGCAATTCATTTCTACTATGCTTTTCTAAGGCACACAAGATATATTAATAATAAATTTTGCGGTGCAGTCAAGACGTGAGATGACAAAACCATGGTTCTGCATAGCTCCGCCCTTCTTCGGTACACATAAATATATTGTCTTCTGCTCTATAAATCCACACTCTCAACTAAATTTTACAACACTGTCATTACCTCTATCTTCATAGAGACTGAAACTTTACCGTGGTTGAACCAAGTTGATTCCGAAGTAATGTATTGTCGAAAGTCAGCATGGAACGACTTTAAATCATGAACTAATTTTTACCTCTGGCGATGTTAAAATTCGTAATCGGAGAGAAGGCCGCTCAAGTCAATATTCCCGAAGTGAAACATAAAAACACTTAATCCGAGATTTTAAGATTTGAATTCAAATATTCTTTTCCTCAGAGATTTTTAATCTGTGGAAGGGGAGATCTGTGCGGGGTGACGGAGATCTGAGACTCAGACAATCCCTTTTACAGACTTAGAATTAACGTTGAAATGCGCAGAAAAAATCCCAATGACCTGCTCCAATACTACCAAAGCTGAGAAGGCGAACTGTGATAATTCACGCAATTAAATATTCCTGACTTCATGGCAGATTTATTTTCACTCGTAAAGGCATAAAATTTGATGTAAAAAAATCGTAGAACTATTTTATTATAATCCATTTCTCCAATCGTAAATATTTCTTTGTACAGATGTAGAACCTCCTTGATACGTAACTAATGAAATCATGATAGAAAAATATAACAGACATAATATGTTATTTTGTTAACATTTTCCATCATGCATATGGTATAGAAATTGAAAGATACGAGGTCGTGAACGCCGCCATGTCCTACCTGAAGATGTTTCATATCCTGCGTTGGACTGGAAACTGACTTCGAATTGAGGTTTACAGAACTTTGTGCCAGGAACCTACGTCTCCGGGGAAGTCGATATGCCGCACTGGATTGGGGTAGGTCGAGCAGACGGAACTCAGCGAATTTCAGTAATAGACTATTATTAGGTCAAGAAAAACGTCAAACAAAATCTCTACGTCTCTGTCTCAATAACCAATTCGCCAGTAAAATGTGCTCTGAGAAATGCGAAATAAATAAAACATCGTCTAAATGAAGGGATGTTGGGATCAATCTTATTCAGAGTTTAACATCTTACAATGACTCCAAATTATTGTAAATTTGACAGACAAAACCAAATATTTATAATCGTTCTACGGATCGAAAAATTCGTGGACGGTTACTCTTGTTTATAACAGAAAAAAAACACTCAAATATTAGAAAAGTTCAAAGAATATATTTTATAAATATTTGGAAGTCATTATTTCAAACGAAAATTAAATAAAAATTTTAAATTCTAGTTTATTTCCCATTATAGTCATTTATAAAGTATGGTTTAGTAATCTTAATAATATTCTGACGATTTTAAATAACCAAACATTGCTTTTAATATGAAGACACGTCTATCCTTTTATTACAAAAAAAGCAATAGATTAAAATTAAGAGCATTTCATACTATACTTCTAAATATCAATAGAGACAAAATTATCAAGGAAGTTATATAGGCATATTTTCAAGAAAGTGACTTATAATTTCATTATCAGTATAATTATGTTACTATCATTCGTTGTATCTACACCTCTTTGAATTTTACGCAATGTTCACATGTCGTTTGTAATGACGGGATCGTAAAGAGGATTTTTAGTTTTAATTTTATTCCACCGAAATTATATTTTCATGAATTTTCGTCCTATGATTACATTGTTATTTAAGATATTTTTCTTTTAAAAAAATAAATTCATTGCAGATAATTAATTTTTAATAAGTGCCTATATTATCCGCTATATATTTTCAAATGATTCTTCTGCAGCAACATATGAATAAGTATATTTTGGGTATGTCGAGGATCCTTCCGTGCCCCTACGTCGAGTCCGTGATTGATGCACACGCCAGTGACTAGACAGCTTTGTGTGCCAATGACAGTTGAAGCACATCGTTATGGTCCAGTTAGCGGTTGTTGACACTTTGGAACGTGTATCTCGTAGCTGGTTTACGTGAACTGACTGCGTGACGACTGATGCAATGCCAGTTCCCAATCAGTCACTGTTCCCTTACAACTCTTTGTGTACCAAAAATATGAAGTCTTAATTTCCATACGAAAATTTTTAAAATTTATTTAAGAAATTATAATACTAAAAAGGCTTAAAATTAAATTCTAAAACACTTTTATTTTGCTGTAGTCGAATATTTAACTGTAACTGTACCAGATAATTTTTATTGGTGCGAGAAATATTTTAATTGACGGTATAAGTGTGGAATAGTTACCTCGTGAGCAATTAAATTACATTTCCAGGAAATAAGGAACAAATCAAAATTACATCTTTTAGTAATTCAGATTTTATCGCCACGGAACGAACCACAGAAACTTTTCAACTCAGAAATCAAGATATTGGTGTTGATGAATGATAAAACGCTAATTACACTAGTTTCAATAGAAATTCCAACTACAGCTTCTAATGATTTTTAATTATTAAAGAATTTGTCTGGAGATGAAAGCATAATAATTTATTTTAATTGAAAACAGAAGAATTAGTTTTAATTTCCACCACACTTATATATATTAATAGAATGTCAAATATATAAACAGAATATTCAAACTAGTTTAAAGAAGTTTAAATATTGAAAGCTTAACACTCGAATATCTTCCATTTTGCCCGTCAATGTTACAACACACCTTTTAAAACAAAGATTTTTCTTCAGTATTTATTTTGGTTGATTTAGAGTTTACCGCGTTCCCATTTTGTCCCCAATATTTTTATCAATCACCTTCAGTAAAAATAAAAGTAATTAATACATTTCTAAATTATTTAATTTTGAAATTTTCCTGGAACGTTCGGCAATATTGCCTTAATAATTTGTACATAAAACAAATGTTTAGCACAATTTTAAGTAACAATTCTTTATATAAAAATATAAGGGAAAATTATTTCTGATAACCATAATGACATAATTTCATAAATAAATTTTGTTCCATTGAGGATAAAATACAAAAAACAACAATATATATTGGTATAAGCAGATTGTTTTCACTTTTTTAAGTGAATACATCGGAGTTAAATAGATATAGTAAGGGGATTTGTTGGAAGCAGCAAACCAGACTGCAAAAAAAGTTCCAAAGGGAACGGTAACACATTACAGTAACGCAAATTAAGTTAGTTAAAGGATATTTAAATATTGTAATATATAATGGCTCGCAACCCCCGGGGAAAAATGAAGTTATGTTTTAACTCTTATCAGTTGAAATTTAATTAAAATTGTGAATAATATTTTAGAATACTTTTTTTAATATTCTCTTGTTCTGGCATAAAATTGAATCAAAATCTGTGGGGTGAAGAGAACAAGTAAATCGTACTGTAATTTCAATGTGAATAACTCATTCTACAAATTGGTTGTTACGCTTCCATTGGTTCCCTCTCGGAAAACAGAGCCTGTTTTGTTATACTTCTAAGCATATTGTATAATTACGATGTTGATGTAGATCCGAGGCCGAGCTGACGTAATTACCTGCACAGGTGAAGCCCAAATTCCCCGGGAGAGGCGAAGTACTTGGTCGTCATTAGCGGCGGAGCTTTTCATGCGAGGCCCGCATAATACCGCAGCATTTACTCGGCGCACCGGCGTTAATTGCGGCACAAGACTCGCTATCACTTAGCAACACACTTGCCACGCCACTGTTTTCAATCGGCTGCTTTCACGCACAGATTAATAGTCGCCTCTGAAAGCGAGGCCGAACGCTAATGCAGCTGTTTACACGTCTCACGCCGCCCGATAGAACTCTGACACAATGCTCTCAGACAAGAAAAACCCTCCCACTACCTGTTAAGGTTGATTGTATCGCGTACAAGTATGTGAAAGATCGGAGACACGTCGTCGTGTAATGGCCATTGACCCACTAAAGAGTAAAGACTACATTTATCAACAGTTTCCTGTCCAATTTGGTGAAACACGAACCATAATTGAAGAATATGTTATTTGATAAATAGATATTATTGTATAACACACAAATATAATATATGAGAAGTTCTAAACTTTAAAATTAGTTAATATATTCTGAATACTAATTATTCTAATTGTTACATCAATATAAACTTTGTGAAGTATTTAATTAACAATTTTTACTCACATTTTGGCCATGGAAGTTGGAGGAGTGTGTCTACATTTTTCCACCTAAATTATATTTTTTTCATTAATGTAAATTACCATAATATACTTAATACGTCTACTAGTCAATTTTCATATTTATATTTCCTTTTATCTTGCACATTTTACAGCTATACGCTCCAATACACTTGAATAATTTTCTGATTATTTTTCCAATATATAAATATAAAATGTTCTCGGTTTCCAAGAATAAAAAGTGAAACAAAGACAATGAAAATAAAAATCAGAAATTCATATTGTTGTGAATATTTTAGGAGACAAAAAAATTAAGTTGTTAATGTGCGACATTTCTTCCCGTAAATATTTCCAATCACGATGTCTAGCAGTGTTGGATTTCCGACAATTACGACTATTGGTGTCAGCTTTCAACAAACGATACAAAAATGTTTTTTTCCTGTTTCGTGTAAAATGTTTTTCATATTGCAGTTGTTTTCACTTAGTTCAACGCAAGACGAACAGCGATTTCTACCAATATTTATTTAAATAATAAACAGAGAGGTGCAAATCAAGCTGAAGCAGTATTTTTCTCATTAGTTCGTTATCAATCAGTATGTTATAAAATTATAATTCGTTTTCATAGGCGATGTGACTTCATTATCAGATATTTGGGCTGTTGGGTCACTTATGGTTGCGGCGATTCTGCCGACGTTTCGCTTGTAGTCTCCAAGCATTATCAAATATGGACCAGGATTGTCCTTGTTCGCCAGCGCCAACGCCCAAATAGGCTTTTGGTGTTGAAGGTCACCTTGTTCCCGCGTCAAATGGCTATATACGGGCACTTGCTAGCAAGGCTAATCAGTCATTGCCCAGACCTGATAATGCTTGAAGACTACAAGCGAAACGTTGGCAGAAACAGCCCAAATACCTGATAATGAAATCTGTAAGTTATCACTGATTGTGATGTGGAGAGGAAAATGTCAGCCAACAAG
This sequence comes from Zhengitettix transpicula, assembly GCA_037074705.1. NCBI lineage: Eukaryota > Metazoa > Arthropoda > Insecta > Orthoptera > Tetrigidae > Zhengitettix > Zhengitettix transpicula. The sequence continues at coordinate 40,157,185 of CM073592.1, read as the reverse complement.
ACAGACCGAAACATAAGTAACAGAATTTTTTTTAGAAATTAACAATAAACATTCCAGCAAAGCCGTTTAGACTAACGGGAAGGTAGGTGTAAATGTAAACTCTATGATATACAATAACGGCAATGCTCCGTGAAAGCAGAGTTTAATTGTCACTCCGTTCATAGAAAACAATTAAATTTTGAATGTTATTTTAAAATACCCTTTCTATTTTTTAGTTCTACTATCATATTAATTTCCTAAAATTCATTGAATCGAATAACATAAATTATTTATTAAAAATATAGTTCACACCACACACATGGCGTTTTTGAAATTATATATTTTTATCTGCTCGTTAAATCATTCCATAACGTTTATTATCGTCAGATTGTATTGTGTATTTGTGTTTCGTCAACGGGGATTGACCACCAACGTTATGCTATTATTCAAAATTCGCGAAATCGACGTCTGCTTCTGAAAATATGTTCCCACAAAAGAAATATCGGGATATTATATAAGAAATTTATTTCTTATGAATTTATCGCGATTCATGCTACGTCTTAGAATAATTTATGGGAAGTTTTACGTATATTGCGGAATTAAGGGAACAGTTAAACTGTTCTAAGACCTAAAGTATTGGGCGATATGTTTGCAGAGCGAGTGCTGTGTCACCGCCCACGGGCAGTTTACTCGGAATTCCGGCAAAGCTCGGAAGTCTTGCGGTGGCTGGACAACTTGGCCAACCATAAAGCCACGTACTTGGCCAGAAGTTAACTTTGCCGCGGGGACACGTGGAATTGCCCAGCTGGCCACAAAGCAATTTAGACCTTCTTGCCGACAGAAGCTCCGGCTCACTGTTAAACACGTCCACACGAATGGATAGCTTCATTAAATGGCGTCAGACGTGCACAATACCATTTGCAAATATGAGTTTTTTCTTGTTTATAAACCTACACTTAGGAATTATGATATGTTCACCTTTCTACAACTTTTTGTTATTCTACTAACTTTTTAAAATAAATAAATATATGATTAGTAAGCCTACCTATTTTATTCTACAAATTCCGTACAAAACCATCCTTCTTTTATTAAATCTATATTAAAACCATTAAGCAATCATATTTATAATTTTTATATAAAAATTTATTTAATTTAATTTACGTAGACTTTTATTTACACATACAAACATATGTCAACTGGCCTGATACTATAACAAATAATTATGGGTATATTTGGGCCGTTTAACAGAGTAACGCACATTGTAAATAAACTGTTTCGAAAGTGCATACATTTTACTCCTAACACCTTCACTTCTTTTAGTTTGCGCTCCTACGACATGACTATCTATGGAGCTGGTGGTAGTTTTCTCAGAAAGCAGCCACGTGGAGTCAAAAACATTTTCACAACATTTTTGGAACTTTAAAAGCTGTATCAAAAAACTTTCCCAGATTTGATTTATCTACTTAGATAAAATAATTCAAGTTTCTTTATGTCTCTGTGAGTTTTTCAAAGGCAAAAAGTGTAATACTTGTTGTACCTACGATTATTTAGGGTGTCAGTAAAGTTGAAATAAATTCTATGCTCCCTTGTGTTTATTTTTCACTCGTATTAAATTTTAAACTGATTGTCGCCACCTCTAAATATTTTCCAGAAACCAAAAATCTTCGATGTAATTGGAATTACGTTCATTAGACATCTTATATAAAACTGTACCCAGTACTTTGAATTAGGTATTACGTTACATATTTTCCAATGTGTGTATCATAATATTCATTCTAATTTCTTAATCATGGTTTTTGTACCAAATTACTAAATATATATTTATTATTAATTGCTTTGTAATACTTTGAATATTGTTCCCCTTTTTATTATCAGTCCAACGCTTTAATATTTCGTAAATATCAAGTTTTATGTAAGAAAAAATAATTTATAAAGTAAATTGATGTTTCCATCAATCTTAAACAATGTAATACCAGGAAAAATAATCTGTTTGAAACTTATAATTCAATTTACCAATGGCTTGTTTTGGTATCGTAAAATAAGAGTATAAACGCAAAAGTTTTCAACTTCCGTTTATCTCCTTTCGCATATCACATGAGAGTCCATGCCACAAAGTTCATTGGAAAGGTCAAACCCATATCTGAAGGAACTTGTATAAGGACCCGTCAGAAACTAGTGCAAAGAACGAAGAGAAATGTTCACGTCGAAACTTTTGTATCTGCTTGTCATTGCACTGCATGCGTGTGAATCAAAATCAGGTTCGTAAAATTATTTTGAAGTTACAGCCAATGTCATATATCTGTCATCGAAATAGTTAAATATGGTTCGAGTTGCAGGTAAAACGGTATTAAAGTGATGGTCATAAATATTTTTTTATGTAAATATGTATTTAAATACGTCAAGTGCATTCGTTGAATTATTAATAATTCGTGGCATTAATCCTAGAAGAAGTAATAATTGTGGTTTCCGTTTAATGTCGAACTACAATTATGGACTGTCAGTTATATTTCATAATTTTTCACGTTTTCTTTCGTTTACAAAGCATGGATAATAGTTCTTAATTTACATCGCGTCTTTTCAGTTGTGCTGTTAGTTAATTTCCGACTGATATGCCAAAAATTTGTAATTAGAATCTTTAACAATTACCATTAAATGTCACTAAATTGTATTGTCGTACATATTAAGACGTCCGTAAAACATATTATCAAATCAAATTTACTTTCGAAAATGTTCGGTAACGGAAATAAAAAACAATTCAAGATGAATGCAGACTAATTATTTTCAATCTTCATCGATGGCATAAAGTGTAGCATTTATGCCATGATTGAACTTTAAATGTTTGGTACGCAGGGAATTATTTAGAACTGAAATTTTCTATTTAAACGGAGAATCCCCCCCCCCCCCCCACACACACACAAAATTGTTACTATATTTTTACTGCTATTTATTTTGGTGTAAAATATTTATCTAATGAATATTTATGTTTTTCGTGCAGTTAGCGATGACATGTTAGCGAAGTACACTCTGATAGAAGGACTGGGGCACTACAGAATTGGATCGGACGCTCTTTCATGGGACGACGCTAAGTTGGCATGTGAGAGAGACGGAGCGAACCTCTTGGTGCTCAACTCCGAGAAAGAGAAGAACTTTACAGTGCAGCTGTACTCCAGCACTCCAGATCCTCCAGAAGCTGCGTGGCGCGGATTCGCCTGGATAGGAGTGAACGACTTGAGAACCGAAGGTGTCTTCCATACAGTCACAGGTCAGAAACAGGGATCTGTACTTCAGCCATACATCTTCTCTTTTGTGGCAGTTTTAGCTTCCGTAAGAATGAAACAGTCATTCGAAACGTGCACTTGTAAATTTTATGATAGATGCGAATTTAGAGAGCGACGGCTTTCCCGGTGAATCTGTTCTAGATAAAATTTACGGGTCTCAACCCGGGCCAACTGTTCGTTGAATAACGACTTATAAGTACGGGTGCCGCGGTCTCGGCATCACAGTTAACCTGTTGACGATGGCGGAGATTGCCATTGAAACGTCGTTATTGAATGAACAATTGGCCCGGTTTGAGACCCGAAAATTTTATCTAGAAGGCGAATTTAACTATGAGATAATCTTTTGCTAATTATATAATTTTAAGAAGACGAATTCAAGAAATACATAGAGCAATTAGTGTTTAAGTGGGCAAAGTGTGTCCGAAAGGAATTTCCAGTCTTTTATAAAAGATTGAAGTAAGAAACTGGAATTAGTGGAATGCGTGGCGCGATCTGACCTTGCTTTGAAAACAAGTAAAACCTTGGTTTTGATACAAAATTATTAAAATTTAATAATCATCATTTTGTCGCATTAGGTCAGGAACAAAGCGCTGAAATTTTTTTCTAAGATAATGCAGTGTTTAATTCACTCTAAAAGAAACTTATGTTCCAAATTCCTCAAATCCACATTCTTATACGTCAAACCATTCGTGGAAAGTCAATATGTGTTTTACAGGATTACATAAAAAAGGCACACGAAAATAATTGAAATAACTGTATATAAAAATCTGTTTATCAAAAAAAATTCTAGTTGCGTCAATATTTGAATTGTGAAACTGTGGGAAAAGTTAGAAACACCGGAATGGGACAATATAATTTCTTTCATATCCGATAAATGTCTAATGTGATGTACTTATATAAGCTGTATTGTTGGTTGCATTCATGAAGGGGCTCTGAATTTTTATAATTTTTTGAGAAAAATAGTCCATAAAGGTTTTTACCGGTACAAAAATTAAACCATTAATTGTTTTTATAAAATAAAGAAAAATTTACGTCCGATTGAAAATTAACAATAAAAAACGACCCAAATACAGACGTCAAAAAAATAATATAAATACCACACAACGTTTGTGGAAGCCTTGTTCCTTTTTACAACACAAAACCTTTTGAGTTTTCTCAACTGACGTACAGTTGTGTCGCTCTAGGCTCTTGCGTGTTTTCTGCACCTGAAGGCTTCCAGGAACACTGTTTGGTATTTATATTATCACTTCTTTTGTCTGTATTTGGCCATTTTTCTTATTAATACTTTTTTAAACCTTCTAAGCCTTATAGAAACTAATGAAAATTCGGCTCGATGAATTCGAGTTGGAAGAGAAAATAATTGAATATATCGGCAGTACGACAAATTTAAGGCCAACGAGAGATAAAGTGAAATATTATTCAATTTTTCAGAATTTACATAAATATTCTGTTGGTTCAGGGTGAGTCAGTTTCTTTAAAACGTGTGTCCCTAATGCGAATTTCGGGAACTATGTTTTGCACTACTTGCTCACAAATATTTCAGGACATAAGACATACAAAACGTAAAATTATCTTAAAAAGGAGTATTTTAGGAATTATTAGAATACAGTTTGAAACAAGAATAAAGCAGGGTACAATTAAAAAACATAGCGAAGGTTAAAAGTCGCAGCTCAGAAGAAGATTGGATCACTGATAATCAACAAAGAGTGTATATAAAACGAGATAGAGGCCGAGCCTGCTGTAACATCCCAAACTGCCATCTTGTAACACTCCACCACTGTGAACATGTAACATTCCAGCAGTTGGAAATGGGAAGTCAAGATAGATCGTTCACCAACCGAGCTATACCTCCGTTAGCTCACCTGGCTACCGATCTAGAGGATAAAAGAAGAATTAAGAACAGGAAATAGGAAAGTCGGTAACTTGAGGGTTCGGGTTCAACTAATTGAACCTAGGCGTAGTGTTTGGTGTTTCGCTGCACTTCAGCCAAATAAGAGTTGATGAAGAATAAAGATATTTAATAGTTAGAAATAAAATAAAGTAAGACAAACTGGCGGATAGCACCAGGAGCCACCAACCCGTCTGGAGGTTGGATCACGACTGTCGTTCCCAAGAAGCTCTGAACAATTCGAAGACTCCTTTCCTTCTCCCTGATGATTTTAAGTCTCCAATGAGAACTCTTACAGGGTGGAATGATTTCTGCTGCCGTGTGCATGTCTGCATAAGGCACTTAAAATGCTGACTTCATTTGACGCAGCGTTTTCACAGCTGCCTAGGCGGAAGGGGTGAAGATTTATGTGGTGGTGCGTATCGTTACTCACTATATCTAAAGTGATGTCTTTAACTGTATCAGCGTTCTTGCAGCTGCGCCCTCTTAGGTCCGCTATGCTGAAGAGACGTTATGATAAGAGGGCACGTGTAGACTATTATATTACACTGCGAGGGATGTTCTCTCGCAAGCCGAACCATTTAGGAGACATACGAAGGGGCTACCTTTGGGTATGTCTTTTCCTCTCCGTTTTTGAACTAAGGTTCCCACAAGCCGAGGCACCTCGGTCTGTTTTGAGAGGTGTAGGTTCCGGGGTCACAGACCTTAGGCATACGGTAAGAGTTGTTCGCTATTCCCATTGGAATAGTCGGTCAGCTGCCTCCTAAACTGGTCGAGGCACGGAGAAGGGAATGCTGCGTCCCCACAGCAAACGCCTCTCCCGCTATCAGAAGGGCATGGGATAAGTACCAAATGCCCAACCTACCTGATGCAGGTTTTTCTAGGGTATGTGGATTACCCTCATGTAGCCTGTTACCTAAAAAAACAATATATATATATATATATATATATATATATATATAAAACGAGAGTCAAAAATTTTTCTTATTCAAAATATTTTTCCTTTTCAGGACAAAGCTTAGAGTCTGTGGGCTACACCAACTGGGGAGACGGCCAACCTACAAGTCTACCAGATATTCCAGCACGAATAGAAAACTGTGTAGACCTCTCTCGGTCAGGCAAAATGAGTGACACCTACTGTGCCTGGAAATTAGCCTATATCTGTGAAAAACCAATTTTACGTACAACGGAAATTCCCGAAGTGACGACGACTAACAGCACAGATGTTCAAATTTAGTCATTATTAATACATTACCAAAATTAAAGATCAAAACGTTAACTAATTTGTTATAAATTTTTAAAAATATTGTCTTTATAATTGATCACATTCACCGCAGATTTAAATTTTTCGTAGTCCCGGAATATTTTGAAACTAATTATTTATCAGCTTCATTTGGAAAACCAGGATAGAAATTCATCGATGAAAATATGATACAGTATTTATTTCATAAACTTTACAACACGTATTCAAACTGGAAAAAATTATGAAACACCGGTTATTGTGAATTGGTAAAAGCTTTGTAATGTTTTATTTCTCTTAGGGCCGTCATCCGTTCGCACGAGTAAAATTCCAATACACTTTCTGAAAATTAACCTCGTTTCCCACTCTAAGTGACATACGCATTAATATAAATTGTTAAATAGAATACAGTACTTATTAAAAATGTGCAGAAGTTTAATTTACATATTCTAAAACAAAGTCAGTATTTTTTCAAACACGCTGTTCTGCAATAATATTGCCGTCTTGTTATATAAAGGCTAGCGAATTATTTTCAAACTTTTTATTTATGTGAATAAGTCATAAATCAGGCTTCATCCATATTTTAGGCTGACTCAATTCAAGTATTCACGAAAGGCAATATTTTCTTTCAGTGGTATTCACCAGGTGATGGTCCTTTCGCGTGTCTCCAGATAACAGATAATTTTTTGTAAAATCATTGGCTGAATTTAGTTCAGAACCATGCCGTGTAACTCTCTGGAGAGATTCAAAATGTATCATATTTCGAAGAATTTCGGCGAGACATGCTCCGCACGTCTTTGTTTTCCTCGAACGTTAGTTAGGTCACGTGCGAATTTCACCCATGTACACGGTCAGAGCTGATTTACGTGTGTTTGTCTCTCGTAGGTGTGAGTAAGAGGTGGACCAAGACGTGTCACCTTCAATAGCGACCGCCCTAATTCCATTAGCCGGGACCTGAGTGCACTCCGACCCTGGTGGACATGGGCTGCGGTCACACCGCACCTGCCCCACCAAATGCGACCACAACTCGATGGGATGTGGGTCGCTGCCCAGCCACTGCAACTCTCCCGTCCGTCAGCGTTCAGAGAATCCGTCACAGTGGAACTGGTGAATAACACGCAAGAAACGCAACATGTATCAACGCAGACAAACGGATCAAAATCCTAGTAATAATGGAGGATCGTGATTTGATTTGTCGAGTGCACATAACTGACCCATGCGTAAGTCCAGTTCCATTTCTGTGATGGATCTTCCAAATGTCAAATGATTCAAAATCTAAACGATTGAAGTTATCTATTATCTTTGTCTAAATGTACGGTAAAAAGGGATTTGGGTATTATTATGCTTAATTTAGTAGTGTTTCAGTTCGAGGATAATTTTTGGTCTTATGTAATGTTCTGCCATTGTTTTAATTTGACAGTCCCTTTCAATTTCATAATAAAAACGTGAAAAACAAATCTGTTTGGAATTTATTTATTTTCCAAAAAAATACATAATTACTGTGTTCTGAATTCACCCAAAGCTGTAAAAATAGGTGGTTTCTTCTACGGACCAATAGTGAGTTGATAATCAGATATTCTAAATTACAACTTCCATAATGATATGTTGCCAACATTTAAAGTAGAAATTATAAGTTTACATAGGATGACTTTTACTTATAGCCAAAATGTTTATCATCATATCGACGGAAAAATATTTTGGAAAGATGAAATTAATTTTTAAGGAAAAATCCTGAGTACGTCATGAGGCTGACTGGATAAAAGAAATTTCAATTATCCACACAATATTCAAACAACTCAAATATTTTGTTTACAGATCATTTAGACCATGATGACTTGAAAATCTACAGAATGTTCATCGCGTTCAACAACGACACTAAGTAGGGTTCCAGTTTTGTTGTATTGTAAACTTTTTAACGTCATAGCGATTTAGTTCCAGTTTTAGAAACACAGGGCTAAATTTTACCTGAATGGTGTTAATATTGTGTGCAGTTAATTTTTTATTTACTATCATTTACTGAAAATAAATATAATTTTATCTGATCTTATAAACACTCAATTGTCTGTGTATGAATTTTTTAAATTTTATTTATATTGGCATTAACTGTTAGGCCATTTATGATTTTCAAAATTGTTACATTTAAAGGGTTCAAATTAGTAAGTATAAATAATTTTTTTATTGTTTTCTTGGGCTTTTATAGTTTGCGTAATTGATGTCGTTTTTTTCAGTTTCCGTTTCCCCTCTTAATAAAAGTTTGAACAGAAAAAAGTGGGTTTTTGAAAGGAGGTTGAGTTTTTGTGAGTAATGAACAAGCGTAAACTTGAACTTCAAGGTTTTACTTAAATTATTGTTAATCTAAGTGCTCCAATATTTTTCTACGGTTATGAGTTTGAGTATTTATGTAATACTGAAATAATGAAAATTCTAGAAAACTAGAGAAATAGCCCAAAATAATTTATATACTAATTCTGATTTTGTCACTTAAAAACTTCTGATAATTATATTCTCCAGCTGTCGTTTGTATCTCAGCGAGTGCATTTTGTACAATTGATATTATTGTTACAGAAACCAATTTCGTTTCATTGACTTATGCTAATATTTTCACAAATCTTCAAGCTGGCGTTGCAATCATGGATTCTTCAAGTTGTTTTCCTCTCAGAAAAATATTTCGTTCTATCTGAGACTTTATCAGGCCGGTTCCTGTGCGCGTTTTGTAGCGTAAATAGCTGCGGCGTATATTCCGTTCGTGTCGCATACAGCGCCGGAGCAGGCTTTCCGAAAGGTTTTGAGATTGACCTGCTTGCGGAAATGGGGAATGAGCTATTTGCCACATGTCACTCCGGAGGGAGCCCTCGTACGATCCAGCCTTTGCGACAGATCTGTCGATGCTGTCCCCTGTATACCGCCATGACAGGGAAGGAAACAAATCCGTGAAACATTGAAACAGTGACAAAAATCGTAGGATATTAATATACGCCTTTACATTAACGCCAAAAACTTAAATTTTAATGCTCCAAAAAAAGTTGAAAAAGATATTCGTCTAATAACTGATCATTCCTACTTACATTACACTAAACGTATGGCAAGTTAAGGAATGTACCTAAACGTAAACGTAATAAAAGTTCCATTCTTAACTTTATAACAACTAACGGTGCTAATAACAGGTTAAAAGTGTCAATGTCAGAGAAAAAACAGTATAGAATTATTTTTATAATTATTAGTTTTCATTCTAGTTACTTTCAAACTGGCGAGAAATAAGTAAAAATGGATTGTAATTTCTTTAAATCATTTTTAGCTGCAATTCGGCTCGAGACAATGGTTGGTAAACGAAATTATCTCACTGCTAAACATATTGTCAGAAAATACATAAAACGTATAAGACAATATCCATTAAATGAACCCATATACAGGCTGCAAGGGTTATTCTCTCGCAGGCAGTACCTGCGAGGGATGTTCTCTCGCAGGCAGAACCTTTTAGGAGAGATACGAAGGGGCTACCTTTTGGGCAAGCCTTTTCCTCTCCCTTTTTGAACTAAGGTTCCCACAATCCGAGGCACCTCGGCCTGTTTTGAGAGGTGTATGTTCCGGGGTCACTGACATTGGGCATACGGTAAGAGTTGTCTTCTATTCCCATTGGAATAGTCGGCCAGCTGCCTCCTAAACTGGTCGCGGCACGGAGAAGAGAATGCTGCGTCCCCACAGAAAACTCCTCTCCCGCTATTGGAAGAGCGTGGGACAAGTATCCAATGCCCGACCTACCTGATGCAGGGTTTTCCCTGCATTTCTTTAGGCGAATGCCAGGTAGTATCCTTAAAATATAGCCCGGGGGCCCTAGTTAACCCTTGGCTACCTTCCTCTACCCTTCCGCATCCTCCCTTTCAAATCCCTTCCTATGTTATTCAAGGGGAGTTGCCCAAAGTGGATTACTCTCGTGTAGTCTGTTACCCTAAAAAAATAAAATAAAAAATCCATGAAATGATTCCAAAGTAGTCCAAAAGAATTGAAATAGGAAACTTCTTTCAGATCTCTTCGTAAATTATTAAATAGTGAAATATTTGCACGCAAACCTCTTACAATGCCTTCTACAATGACTTATATGGTCAATTGAAATTTATAAATGCATTTGAGTCTTGTACGCGTGCAGTTTTGGGGGTAAGAGACCAACAGATAATACACACCGGTAATACTCAAAGTAGATTAACGAGGCTACTGAGATTCACCCACTCACTAGTAATACATTACCAGTGTAAGACAAAAATAAACGTTATTTGTTAATTAGTTGAGAGATAAAATCTGATATTAAAAATATTATGAGGTTCGTCCAGAGACTTACTTTATGGGCATGAGGAGTCGGTTGGGTGCAAATACTTCAACCAAATAATATATAGTGATTGGACCACCATGTTGACGGGGTGCGATATCAAATAATAAAGTAAGAAAATAATCCTGTTTAGGTAGTCTGTGATTATGAAAAAGCGGAGAGTAAACAGATGTTAGAAAAAAGTGAAAGATAGAAACTTCCAGCCAGTTTAAGCACACAGTAAAATAAAACTAGAGACAACATTTCCAGAACACTATTTCTGGAACTGTCACGAAATCACTTAATTAATTAAACGTGAATAAATTTAGTGTGTAAAAATAAGTATCGATGGTTTAATAAAGAAACGTTGAATATTCGTTTCATTTTATCAATGTCGTTTCGTTGTTTATCAATTCATCACTAAACTATTTGACAGATGTCAGTATTTAATACAATAATAAGAAATATAGCCAAATACAGAAAAAATAAGTGATAGCACAAATACCTCAGAAATTTTCTGGAAGTCTTGTTCCTCTCTTCTTGTGCAGAAAATATGTAAGAGCTGAGATAGACACAACTGCATTAGTCAGTTGACAAACTTAAAATAAAATAAAAACCAGTTTTGTCAACTGACTAAGGGGTACAGTTGTATCTCTCTCGGCTCTTACATATTTACTGCAACTGAAGAAAGGAAACAAGGTTTCCAGAAAAGTTGTGTTATCATTTCTTTTGTCTAACATATTTTTTATTTCAGTATTTAATATACTCTTCATATTCATACATTATCCACAACTTCAAAAGAGACTGAGCTAAATTTATTAATGTAAACCTTTGTAGATACTGATTTACTATAAATAAGTTAGAAAATAAATTATCTCAAGATTTAATAATTTTATAATTAATAAATGACCAGCATTAATCAGGAAGTTAAGTGTACTATATCATTTAAAGCATAATAGATTGCAGTCTGTAACATTCCATTCTGTCTTTCTATGTGATAATATTAATACGTTTAATATACTAAGAAATCTTTTGTGTATATACGTTTGTTTTAAGAATTTCAAGTATTCTAATTAGTGGTTATCACGTTCAATAGGGGTTGGAATTGCATTGGAACACTTAAAGAATTTATTTACGTGCCGTAACGTGAAGTAACTCATGTTTTAACCACGTTATTTACCTGCTGATATATATTAATCGATTTATTTTCTTTGGCTTGCTTCTAATCGTTATGTAAACTCGCGACTAAATGAGATGCCTCGAGGTGCCTCGTTCCTGGCGGTAAAATATTCTACGCGATTTTCATTTGAGAACGTCCTTAATCTTGTCACTGACACCTCTCCGTGCCATTTCCAAGGCGAACGGAATAAAACCGATAACAGAACGGGTGTTCATCATCTTTATTTGAGTTGGAATATGTTCCCCTGACAGAACATGAAATGATTGCAGGGAGTCTAAGTTTGCGTGAGCAGATAATGGCTCTGGAAAATAATGAGGGGCGAGAAGAAATACTGAATCGATATAGATTTCACTCTTCCAGCAGACAGCCTGGAAGGCTTCCACGACGCTAGGCAATTGCCTGACCAAATACAGACGTAGCGTTTTCTCCTGTCTCAGATGAGATGCAAATTAATCGCATGAGAAAGATTAAGATATATTTTTGTACTTGTCTTCGAGGACTAAATACAACTGTAAATTCATAAATGAGTTAAAACCCAGTTACCATACAGGAGTTGAAAATTTTTGCTAATAATGTCTCTATAAAACAAAGATGTATCTATACAGACCACACAGAGCAAGTTGGTACCACTGGAAAGTAATTGTTGACAACATCCGCTTTTATACGAGTCATTATTTTAATGTACTGGAGGCGAGGTTCTTCCTAGGTTAGTGACGGAGACAAATAGCGAAGTAGAGTGCGATTTTATATTTCTGAATGAGGATGAGAAATCCATCGTCGCATGTCTGTTGTTAAGGAAAAACACAGAACGTCACGATTGTGTCCACTGTAATAACACAAGAAATTCCATTAGCGATGATTATGAATACGAGGTAACGCAGGTCTGTTGATGAGGTTCATCTGCTTGTATCGAAGGATCGCTCAATAAATAAACAGAATAACGGATACAGAGAAATTGAAGTGACGTCAGACACCTACAATGTTGACGTGTGTATTTATTAAATCTACAAATGGATAGTTTGCCCTGTAGTAGATGCAATAAATTACAATTTAATTACAAATGTAATAAATTACAATAATAAGAGAAATTGTCGTAATCAAAGCAGTAATAATCACAACAGATAATTGACAAACGTATATTGTAGTTTACAAAACTGAATGGAAGGACAGTTTACAATGTTAAACGAAACGTGCAGAGAATCGTCATTTTTAATTATTGGCCGGGAATCGGTACGTATCTTTTAATTATTGAGATGGGCTGAGGATTATATTGTCAAAGAGGAGAAAATGACGAGACATTCAAGATAGGTATCTGGTCTGATTGATTCATGGAGTATTTCTCAAGTAACACTACGAACGGTTCACAATGACTTAAACCGTGAACGAGATGAATACTTGGAGAATTAATTTAAAATCAACAGTGGGGATAAATAAATATGTAAACACACAATAAAAATTCACTGAGTCTCCAGTTTTCATTTTTGTTTAAGAGCTTATTTACAAACAAAAATTTTAACTTTCTTCACGTCAATTTTTAACGGGTTTTGAAGTTATTTGTAGAATCACGTACAAAAAATTTTCATACTTACTAGGCTGTAAATAATAGTAAACAAATTCGGCTTTCATTATAAAATTACATATTTGTTGCCACTTGTGAATTTTAACACAAAAAGGTTTTTTTTCCCCGATTAGTTATGGTGAACATTCACCTTCACTATCCAAGTTCGAATGGTCTAGCGAATATAAAAGAAATGCAGCAATAAAAGCGCCGGACTTGCTATGCATTAGAGTAGTCTCTTGCGGCCGGCGCAGTGCCATCTATAAAAGAGGCCGTTGGTGGCCATGTTTACAGTGCAATCTCATCGAATTGAGTAACTCAGAGGGTACTGAGAGCTTCGCCTCCAAGTTCCTCGTGCTAGTTCAGTTTTGTTCAACCTATAGAAAATTGCTGTCATTTAAGAATTGCTTCGTTGAAAGGAACGACGGTGCAATTCAAATTTATAAATTCTGAACACAATGTTACTCAAATAATCTTATTTAAATATTTACTGTAATGTTATAAATTGAGGCTAGCTGAAGATTGAATGTACTATCAATATATTTTATTTACTTGATACTTCTGTTTTCACAGCTGATATAACTTGAATAATTTTTTGTTAAATAAGCCCCGTCGTCTTTGTATCATGACTTCGTTTTCCTCAAGAATTTTTTTCTAGTCCTCACCTATTGACAGGTTTTACGCGTCTCTCCTTTTTTTTCTGTTTAGGTTAATACTAATCTGGTCACAGTATTTCCAAAACAAACTTTCCTAATTACATTATCTGTTAATTTTTAACTTTTCTACTGTTGCCTTTACTGAATTAACCTAACCACGATTTCTCAACGACTTCGCTTTAATTCTACTTACGGGTGCTCTCTCAAGCTTCCTCCATCGCTGACACTATCAACAGCAATATAGTTCGATACTTTAACAGTTTAAAAATTATTTTATAGAACAGTATTGAAATCGCTTCCAGATTAACTGTTTTAATCTTTGCAATTGATCAAGTTTCATGGAATGGTATTTATTACGGTTTTTGAGTTTATTGACACGCTATTGAAATACTTGGTGTGGAAATTATTGGGTAACACAATGCCTTTAGTAAAGAAAATATTGGAGCGTGGAAGAAGGAAGTAATACTATTTTCCAACAGTATAAAATGGTAATATCAGAACAGCGAAAACTTAGAGTCTATAACTTTAAGTTTTGAGCGAATGTGCGGAAATGATCAGACTAAATAGGATTAGATCGGAGGAAAATCAAGCCCTGTCTCTTCTTCAGTGTTGAGTAGAAGACTTCTAGGAAAGGAGGTAGGAACGACGATAACATGGGTTTTTGGTATCCAGAGACTTGATCAAATCAGAAATCGTTATCAATGTAAATAAGAAGTTTAATAGATAAAAGTAGACTGAACTGTTAGAGTCCTGGAGCCTGCACACACAAACGCAGCAGTATCAAGACTCTCTGAGAGAGAAAAACCGCCTCCCAAGTGCAGATACGCTTGCTAGAAGGCAATCTAAAGTTTCAGATCAGCCCATGAATTGTGGCGGGGCCCCTACAAACCGGTTAACACAGGATTTCTACCGAGTATGCACAAAAACCCAAAGCGAGCCTATAAATATTGACGTGTTATCGTAACAAGAGATGCTCACATCCGTTCACGTCCAAAGCGAAGTGAAAGTCTGTTCCTCGTCAGGAAAAGGATTAAGAATCAGAGGTGGGAAAATGAGTCCGAACATTACAAATCGAAATGAACAAACTGTCTTAATCCAGAAATATTTAGTATGCACTGTGTTTTAACGCGAATTAAGGGTGATACTACTGGTATTTGTATTAGTTCCTGTTTTAGTTCACTTGGATACCGAATGGTAAAGTCTAGGTATTTTAAGGTGATATAAGACTTATTTCGTGTTGTAAACTTTGAAAAATCGTATTTTTAAGACAAAAGTTTCTACTCGTGTGGATGAAAAAACATCTAAACGGATATACAATGTATTTCGACATCACAAAAATAAACCATTATTATAAAAGTCAATAATTTGTTCGATAACTCTCACGTTTTAAAAATTTAAAAATTTTAATCTATACACAACATAGTTTACGTATATGTATACTGCTACGGATATCTGCACATGGAAGTACTGTTGAAATTAATTTCAGGATAGTACTCCTGAAACTTTATCCCTGAACTCATTAGAGATTACACGCATGAGCGGATTTGCGTGTGCATGCGTATGGTGGTAGCCTCTAGAGCAGTGTTGATGCAATGGAATAGGTTAATTAAACAGGGTTAGAGGACCGCGTGAGAGATGCCTTCGCCTGCCTAACTCGTCTGGCAAACACCAGACAACTTCGTGATTGCTGGGCGACGGCCAGTTTAAACACTAGCTCATAATCAATCCGTCATGAATATTGTAGTTAACGCTTTGTCCACAGCGGATTGCTTGATTTTCACTTAACTTCCCATTGGGATTTGCGCCTTGAAAATATTGTTATGAGGCAAGGCATATATAATATATGTAAAATGTTTTTTACGCTGGGCCAAACATTATATTCTTTAATGATTTAGGTCATATACAATTTTTTAAAAAAAGGTAGATAGACGTATCAACATAAAATCAAGAGTAAAGAGGGTGACTGAACCTGGCCACGAAAGTGACAATAAGGATGGAAGTCTCTATACTAGAACCACAAGAGCTCGCCATTCATTCGTCAGGCCATATTGATTGGGAAATCGATCAAGGAGTATAGTGCTAAGAATGTACGTCTGACGCTTCATGGCCTCAAACTTCAAAAGAAAATCTGATCGTGCGACCTCGTGAGATTCAGCTCATGCGGAACCGTAAGAAGAATTTCGAAATATTACGATTTCTTGGACACTCATCACAAGATTCGGTGAAAATATGGAAGAAGCTAGTTAATTAATTTGTAGACAATCCAGCTGTAGGATTTATTTTGATGAAAATGCTTGTTTAGACGTGAGTGGGATTAACCATATTTTCAATCGATTAATTGTAATAACTAACGTTGAAAATCTCATGAGGCAATTATGATGTGTTCATTGAACACACCTAAATGGCAACACAAAATTTTGTCTATAAATTGAAAACTATTGTAGGAAAACGTCGGAAAAATTCGAACTTCCTTATATTTATTTCTCAACCTTATATTTATTTCTCAAACTTGATTATAACAAATATTACTACTTAAATATTAATTTATGCACATACTTGACTGTATTTTTTTTTAAAAAAATATTAATATGAAACATCAGGTTACCCATTAACAGAATTGGACTTGAGGGTGGAAAAGTGTCTCCCAAATTGAGTTATTAACACAAAGCGAGGGATTATCAATTACAGACAGTAACTCTGACTAAAGATTAAGTATTTTTTCGTCTGAGACCATAATTACGACTTCGTGAGATGAGCAAATAAATCTCTGTAAACATCGGTGGAGATTGTTTTAACCCACGACTTTCCACTAATTCTGCCTAACTCACCCGAACACATATTATTACGAATTTAGATGCAATGTCAGCCGAATTTGTGGAAAAAAAAACATTTAAACGCATGATATGGAACTACATGATACACAGTTTTCAGAAATGTAGAAATTCATAAAAACGGAACACACAATGAAGCAGATTATACGTGAATTTTCCCGATCCTCTGTAATTACTTGGTAAAAAAAATATATAGTTAGGCAACCAGTTTTTTTTATAAGTCGCACCGCACGTACGTAATAATAATGAAGTTTTTGGTGAGTGGGAAAATATGAGTGGGTAGACTAATTAGTGACAAACTGTACAGCGTCCCTTTATTATTATCAAGGTGGAAGACGATGATAAAAATAAATTGACCAAGGAAGACCGTCATACACCAATCGTGATATTAAAAAAATGGCAAAGAAGCGTTTAATTAGTCTTTGACCAGGAAGCGATGTCCACTCTAGGACCTCCAAACATAAAAGTGGCGAGACGACATCCAACAACTAAAACTGTTGTTTAAAAATAAATCTTCAAGAAAAGACACATATCAACCGTCAAAATTGAAAATTTATTGTGAGAAAATGGTTCTCAAATGGATGTTCCAAATATTCAGTTGTACGCTTGTGGATAATTCTTCGCGAAATACAATATTGATTACTCTTCCTTCAGTAACAACTAAAAATATCTTATTTATTAGTTTGTCTGAGCATTCCTATTGCTATAAAAATATTAATTTCCCTTGTTTTAACATTCGAAACATTCCAGTCTCATTCTTATTTAATCCTGAAACGCATCCAAACACCTGATTCATCTGCAGACAGATTGCCTTAAAGAATGCATTGTTAATACAGGTATTTCTTGTTTTACTTTGATTCAAGTTAAAAATTAGTCAATTAAGTTTTCTTTCTTCGGAAAAATTCACGTTTAAGATAATTTATTCGTTTTATCATGTGGGCTGATCTGAATCGTTTTATCTGTTCCACACAGGCACGTGGTGTTCATAGAGTTTGTGGTGAATTTCAATATCGCTGTCTCTATATATGTGTTAATTACGTAAAATAAACTTGGTTTTCCATTCGTAACGCTTCGTTATTGAAAATTAAAAACTGACAAAAGCACGAGGCAGATTTTATATATTTTTCCAATACATCAATATATATATATATATATATATATATTTATATATATATATAAATAAATAAATATATATATATATATAAACATAATTGATTGTATGGGAGACATGTTTTACAGAAAATGGGGTAGTAGTTGTTTTAAGGGAAAAAAGTTATAATATTTTAATATTCATATGTCAGACGAAGTTTGTAATATCTCATTTTTGTTACATTTTTATACAATATTTACTACTACCTTTATCTAAACTATGAATTAAAATCCCACGATAGTATATCAACTACTCTACTCACTAATTAATTAAAGGAACTCAGTTTCTTGTTTCTTCCAAGTGAAGCGAGTACAAAAATAGTGGACGTCAGAAAAACAGTTGCAGTATGTCACTGACGTTGGGAATGAGTTTTAACCATAGTGTGAGGGATGTTCTCTCTCAGGTCGAACCTTTTAGGAGAGATACGAAGGGACTACCTTTGGGGATGCCTTTTCCTCTACATTTTTGAATTAAGGTTCCCACAAGCCGAGGCCCTTCGGCTTGTTTTGAGAGGTGTATGTTCCGGGGTCACAGACCTTGGGCATACGGTAAGAGTTGTCCGCTATTTCCATTGGAATAGTCGGCCAGCTGCCTCCTAAACTGGTCGAGGCACGGAGAAGGGAATGCTGCGTCCCCACAGAAAACTCCTCTCCCGCTATCGGAAGGGCGTGGGACAAGTACCCAATGCCCGACCTACCAGATGAAGGTTTTCCTAGGGTTTTCCCTGCATTTCTTTAGGCGAATGCCGGGTAGGATCCTTAAAATATAGCCCGGGGGCCCTAGTTAACCCTTGGCTACCTTCCTCTACCTTTCCACATCCCCCCTTTCAAATCCCTTCCTATGCTATTCAAGGGGAGTTGCCCAATGTGGATCACCCTCATGTAGCCTGTTGCCCTAAAAGAAAAAAAAAAGTATTCAGGTGCACCTGGAAAAATTTTATTTTTCTATTTCACAGCCTTTAGTATCTGGAGTTAATCGAAACATTTCGCTAAAATATATGATTCCCAATAATTACATATAAATAAAAAATATGCATTTTATTATTTTATATATTTTTAAAAATGTTAATATCTACATCTAGTAGGGATCCACCAATCCACAAGTACATGGTGTGGAATATAAAAAATAAATTATATATAACTGATTATTAGTTTTGAATCATTTTATGGTTAAATTAAAATACAGAATAAAATTATAAATATTTAATGTAAATAAATTAATCGGGTTATAACTATTTTATTCAATGAATAATAAAAACAATATATGCTCATAAAATTAAATTTACTATTTAATGGTTAGCAATAATTAACATAATCTGTTTTATATTTATATGTGAAACGATTTAATACTATTTCTTACTTTATTCAGTTGGAAGTGAACAGCAGCCAACTTCCTATACTTTAGCCTGTCAGTCAATTTCAATTTCAACTAGTGGTCTGCACAGGGCTTTCCAAGTTGTCCAACATAACAAGTTCAATTTTCGTAACTGAAATTTTCCCGTTCATCCTCCCAATGTTCTATTATCGCTTTAACTTTATGTAATATCTGAGAACTACCTCTCATCACTTTCACTAAGTTTCAAGTCAGCTGCTATAACAATCTGTCGCTGCTCAACGATAACTATTTCATCCCTACGAATACAATGAACCATAAATTAAATTAATCTCAATTTCATTTTTGTTGCTATATATTCCTCAGCTTTTTCTGAAAATAATTTGTCACTACACCACACCTCAGTATCGAAGGTGAGTGGTGCAGATTGAGAGAGAGAAGGAGAGGCAGTACGGAATACATGCATTCACTACATCTTATTAATCCGGCCAAGCTCCAGCATCTTAATGAATCTTATTGTCAGCGCACAGGGACGTGGTAGCACCTGCGAAGAAGGACAGCAAATTTGCCTCGCACTCATCTCTTTCCGCTGGTGAATTAACACACTCTACAAACTCTACTGAAATTATATTTTCGGTTTTAAAAAAATATTTTTAAGGAAAATTTTGAAAGAACCCCCGACATCCAGCAGTTTTGATGCATATCTTATCATTTACACAATTATATATAGCGAAGAATTGACCATTTTCAATTTTATGACGCTACTTTTACACTTTCGAGCGAGTGCGCATTACTACTTGGCATGTTAGTGAAATTGTCTGCGAATTTGTAATATACGAGCCAATACGTGTGGGAGAAAGCCGGTGCTTACAGATAGCTGCCTCTCTAACTCTGTGTTATATTATTCAGGTCAAGAGCCCTTTTATGTAGTTCGTAGCCACAGAATGACCTTTGTGAAGCAGGGCAGAAATATAAATGGCCTCTTTAAAAGCTACTTGTGTGATGAAGATTAATGGCTCCAGGATGTGCAACAACACAGCCGCTGGACGGAAATGTTCAATTTTGTCTCTTGTTGAAGATTTTGAGTGTTGACGTGTATTTTAAGGGAAAACTTTAAGAATACATATTATTGTCCGAACATTGGATTTTTTCCAATCGGGTATAATCAAATCCACGAAAAATTATTTGTTATTTTTATAAAAAAAATTATCAGTACTGACCTTCATTCAGTGTGTTCAAATATTTCTGGAAGGACTCTATATATGCTTTCCTATGTTTATTTCAGATGAATTATTAAATATTTTTCTGTACATAACAAATAAATAATTCACAATTTTAAAATTGTAAAATGAGTCACCTGACACAGAAACAAGGTTACAGAAAAATTGTGTCGTATTTACATTATCAGTCAATTTTTCCTTTTTATTGGATAATTCATTAACTATTTGTTAAGTTTATATTTTCAGTACATATTAGTGTGACGTAAAAATGTATTTGGAGATTATTCTAAGTTGGACAGGCTGGAGAAAATTTGTCGTAGAACTTGAGAACTCAATATTGTCTGTTTTGAAGGTAAAAATTACGTTCTACAATAATATACAAATATAATTGTTAGTTGTAACATGTATTAATATTTTCACAGTACGTGAATAGAGCTATAATGTCCCTGTGCACATAATACATTTTCTCTATATGTAATGAATATAAATTAGAATAAGTCAACACATTACGATAGATCGGGTATCGAACTCAGGACCTCCGCTTGTTACGCCGTGCTCTCACCATATTACAATAATTTTCTAATGAAATTTTAACCAATAACTCAAGTTCAAGTATGTTAATTTATTATGAATATTAAAACGACCTATTCTTGTATTCTGTATTTTAAACGCGCGTTTCAAAATGTTAATAGAAATTTTAAATTGAATTATTTATAACCTAAATGTAGCCAAGTTTTCTTTTTCGCATTATGTCACGTATTTGGAGGAAGAATTTAAAGTTTAAGCGACTTTACAAAGAAACTAACAGGAAGTTATAATTGCTTGTTTAAAGTGCTGGCGTTGCTCAAAAAGAGCATGAGTCTGCTGCAGTCGCGCTGTGATCGGTTCCAGCATGTCATTAAAAGTTTCGCTAATTAATTCACAGTTCCATACGCGTATTTTACGATCACATCAACAACGTGGAGGCAGAACATTAATTTCGGCCACACGTCCGTAATCCTACAGGATCAGGCTCTGCCAGTAATGCTCTCATGAAATATTCCCATTAGGTGATGAGAATATCACTGTAACATATAATGTGACAATGTAAGGAAAAATATAAAAAAAATTATTATGTGCGAAAATAACTAGGTTTGGATTCATCATAAATGGTCTGACATTATTTTCTTGCAGTTGATTTTCGTAGTAGTAAAACGACTATGGATAACTTCTATTCCCATTGAAATAGTCGGCCAGCTGCCGCCTAAACTGGTCCAGGCACGGAGAAGGGAATGCTGCGTCACCACAGCAAACTCCTCTCCCGCTATCGAAAGGGCGTGGGAAAAGTACCCAATGCCCGACCTACCTGATGCAGGTTTTTCTAGGGTTTCCCCTGCATTTCTTTAGGCGAATGCCAGGTAGGATCCTTAAAATATAGCCCGGGGGCCCTTGTTAACCCTTGTCTATCTTACTCTACCCTTCCAGATCCCCCCTTTCAAATCCCTTCCTATGCTATTAAAGGGGAGTTGCCCAAAGTGGATTAACCTCATGTAGCCTGTTGCCCTAAATAATAATAAAAAAAAGGTTCAACTTCGTGGAGTAGTCACACAAAATATATCAATATTATTTTAATCGTCCGTACAATAACGCAAAGAAATTTTACTATTCGAAGATGAATATGAACAAAATTTCTTGGTATATATCGATATCGCCTACAACTCATGGTTTGCATTGCACTATTTTATGAATCCTGTCAATAAATTGAAAAATTAATCTTATCGTTAAGTACTGTAATTTAATGACCACGTTTGAGAACAATAAATGGATATTTCAGTAAGAGGAAATGCATTAGAAAAAATTAATTATTTTATAACTACATTGAATTAAAATTAAATAAAAAAGCAAAATTCTCAAGAAATAATTTTCAATAACATAAAAAGTTATAACATAATAAAAATTAGCAAGACGTATCGTTCCCGTTATGTAATCTTCAATGCATGCATAAAATGTTTTATAAATTTGTATATCTAAAATTTCGGGAAAACATGTTTCTATAAACATTATATTTATAATATAATTATGTGAAAACTTGTTGAACATTATTTGCAATTTATTGTGTTAATTAAAATTTTCTCGAGAATATTTCTAAACGTGTGCGATCCACACACACATTGCATCCCAATTGACAATTTTGTGAAGCCTTTTGTTGAGTATATATGTAATATATATATATATATATATATATATATATATATGTATAGCAATAAATAAATTGTAAGTAACATTATATAAATTTTTATGCACACATGGAGCAGTTCCAAAGAGGAAGAAACCGGAGTGATATTTTTTAGTAATATATTTATTATTTTATTAAAATATATTTGACGAATTTGGCTGGTTTATTAATTTATAATTACCAAATATTCTCGTAGGTGAAAACATGTGCCATGAACATCTAACGTAAATAACTTATTCATTAATACTATACGTGTTTATAAGAATAGCTATTTAAGCCAATTAATGTGTTAAGACTTGAGATGCATTATAAATAAAAAAAATAAACCGAACCTACGTCAGGAAACATGAATATTTAAATTTCACAACACGAAGTTGTTCAAATAATAATGACTGAATCATTGATAGGTCACATTAGAAGAAATCACAAGAATTTTCTTGATAGGAAAACCATCATCCCAAACAAACAGGTTGAAGTAGCAAGCATAAGAAAGAATTTATAAGCAAATAATTGAAAAAGATGCTTACTGAAGCTATGTTCGACAACTGAGCTCGTAGATAGAATCAAGAAAATACTTATAACGTACCAACAGTTAGCTGGAATTTTACGTTAGCTTATCTAAACTCTACAGAAGCGTTCTGGCTGATGAAAAATATTTGAAAACATTGTAATTGTTAATAACAATATATTTAACTAGTAAGAAGTTAATACAGTAAATCATCATGACGGAAATAAACTTTTAAAATTTTGTGTACATATTTTTAATTTTTAAATATCCAGTTTAATATTCTACTTAATAATGGATAGAATTAAAGTTTTATATTAATTCATTACCTTCCAGAAAAAGTTAATTTTTTTACAAAAGTAACATTTTTGATTTATATCAAATATATAAATATTAATATTTCAACATCATTTTAATTTAAGAACTATTTTGTAAAGGAAACTTAGGCCTCTATTATACCTTTTCAGGACTTAATATCATTTTTTTATCAATCCTCGTACTTAAATTAAATGTTCCAATGTTCTATAATTACTAAATCGCAAGATTGTCTTTTCATTATGGTCATTGCCCCACAACAGCACACGCACAAGTTTCTCAGCGAACACGGAAAGTTTCAAAACTCGAGAAAAAGCTGAAAAACCTGGGAAAGTGGAGTCTAATAAGTAAGTTATCACGTCGTGTGAGCAAGTCTGAGCTGAAGGCTGCAACCCCTAACATACGTTCACTGCCCCTTAGCACGCTCCATCCTGGTTACACGCAACGCATAAGCACGGGCTCAGTTTTTGTACCTTATACGTTCTCAGTAAATAAAAGAACCACCAATACATTCCAAATCACTGTTTAATAAATCTAAAATAATAAGTTAACAATAAATTAGTTTGCTTTGTGTTGCGTGAAACAAATTTCATTTTGCGTTTGTTGCATCAACACATCCGATATTTGTATTAAAAAATATAGTGGATGCTGTATTAAGTTAATACTGAAGGGACCATTAAGAGGCATAATATATTAAATTTGGTTCACTAATATAATAATAATGATACAAAGTATTTTATCTGAGATGTATGTATGGGTCTATTAATCATTTTGGAAATTAGTCACGACTCTAGTCGTAGTGAATTATAGCAAAATGTAGTTATTCTCATTATTTTTGATTAAGAGTAACAGGAGAGTTTTCACCATTATCATTCCGTATAAACTATAATAAAAATATTCACGTCTATAAATAATTATAAAATTCGTTAAATTATTTGTCGATTAATATTTCTTGACTCTTTTTTAAATAACTTCTTTTTCAGAATTTTTTATATAAAGAACATGAATCAATCAAAATTATAGATTTATATTTTACTACACAAATATGTTATTTTGTATGGTAATATTTTGTGACTGTAATTTGATTGCAACAGTTAGAATAATATTTTTTTTAAAAAAAAATTGTTACGGTTTTTTAATATTATTATCATTTGCGTCTTGTTCATGTCCAGTACGATTCATTTATAAATAATAAAATTGAGACCGTTTAGAATTATAGTGTGGATATCTGATCTCAAAATATGATGAATATATTGATAGCTGTTCGTAAGCCTAAGAGTCTAGGGCAAGATAAAGAAATGTACGAAAACAGTAATTTGAATGGTACCATGAATTCTGGCTATGATATAACAAACGGATATTAGTTTGTAAACTAAAATAGGATAATATTGAAAAACTTGTAGAGATTTGGTGAACAGATGCGACTCACGATTTTTCTTGAAAGGGACACGAGGGTGAAGTTAAATGAGATTTTTTTTTACAGATGGCGTTGTGGATGACGTGCTCCTTCGATACGATTCTCCCTACCGTGTTTTATTACCCATCGACGTGCTGATGCTGCTGCGGAGATCGCATCTCGGCGGAAACTGAATTCCGTGACCGACTCAAAGTGAATAAATACGATAGGCGGGCGAGTTGACTCGTTCCTGCCTCTCCCCAGTCATGTTATTTGCTGCAGACATACATTATTAAATAAACTTTGCTATACTCGATTCTTGTATCTCCTTCGTCTGGCTTCTCTTTTTAGAAAAAAGTTACAAGTTCGAACCGAATAATTCTGTCTTTTGCGAATTGACTACGTTGTTACAGCAACTATTTCTTTATACATTCGAACCGCGTAAATGAACAGCAGAAAAATATTCAGGTAAGTAAATTCATTTAATTACAATATAAGTGGCGTAAAACCACCTATCTGTATCTTTCAGGCTTAGTAGTGTTACCTAAATGAGCTCAGTGCCGCTTTCGTCGATGCGGTTTGAGTGGCTTACCTGACAGCATTACGGAAGCCAGCTCGTTTCAAGTGGAAAGGCTTATCTTTGCCGTCTTCAGAGCAACGCTGTGCGGGGAACTTGCAGGTGAGCTCCTCACACCTCACACACTCCATCTTACAATATTACCTGGGAAGAGCACAAGAGCGCGACATACTTTTTCCAAAATGAAAAGAAAGCATATAGGTTGACACACTAAAAAATTAATTCAAGTGATTAAAAGTATTCCCATAAGAATTTTTTGTAAGCTATTCTTCAATATTTAACGATTGTAATATCATCTCACATACTGAAGCAAATCTTAAAAATATTTTTTTAAAAAAAGAAAGTTATGTAATATAATATAAAAATTCGTGAGATTTTTTTATAAATTGAAATTAAAAACAACGAATCCATTGTCTCTATTGCATTTTTTTTCCTTCTTAAAATGACATCAGTTTTAAATTGACTGATATTTTCAGCTGTCGTCATAAATATATAGCACAAAATCCTAGAAGTCGTTTTGAAGGAATTGCTATTTATATGCTGAATCAGTTATCGATCCATGACTTTTATTCATCTAGACTTGTTCGACTTACATCGTCCATAATGACATTATCGAAACTTGAAAAGATTATATTGTAGATTTTAAATTACTCTTAAACTGATTACAAAAACTATTTTAAATATTTTCATATTTCAAAGTTTGATTTATGAAATTTTGTGCATCTGTTACTGGAATACTTTCTTTGTTGATATGTGCAAAATTCAGTAATAATGAATTGGAGTGGTTTTTCTCTACAAAAATCGCTACATAAAATCAGTATTCCATAAAACATGTTATTTGCCATATTTGTATTGTAGTCTCAATTTATTCGGTTCATAAAAAATTTCTGTTTTACAACAATCCATAGATATCATATTTATTTTCCAAAACCTGCTAATTTAGAAAAGATTTATTTTTAATGAAAAAATGTTTCAAGCAGAATATAAAAACTCTTGCCTGTCCACCAACAAAAATTAATATCGATTATTCAGGAACAGCAAAAAAAAACTGAATTAGTTTTTAACTACAGAATTATAGTAATAAAAACAGTAGGTTTAGGCCTTAACTATTTATCTCGGCCCTATTTGATATCTTTATTGGAGTACGAGAGGAAACGATGGAAAATTATTTCAAATTTTCGTTTGTAATTTTCGTAATCTGTGTCAATTTTGTAACTTTACTTAGCATCTAGAGCATATATCAAATACACTTTTCAATATTATTAACATACTGATATCGGGGTTACTTTATGCGAGAAAAAAATTAAAGACTATAGTTATTTAGAATTGAACTATTAATTTAGATGGTCACATACTTAAATTCTTTAGTTCCTGACGTCCGCATATAAGCAAATGAATAATGTTATATTGATGACATATTAAAATCCGTTATAAATATTATTAATATATAAATACGTTTATACTTGGTCAGATTTAAAATTTCATGTGGTTAATTACAGTTTCATAAACCCAGTGGTTAGTTATATAGATTTTATAATTATTACAACTAGTTCAAAATGAATTACTTCTATATTATGCCAAATGTGAATAGTTGTTGAAGAGTAAAAGAAGAGTCTCTTATTTTCAACGTAGAAACTTTTCTTTTGCTTGCCTTGGACGGGACTGGAGAGATTTGATGGAAAAAGGGAAGGAAAATGAGATTATTGTGTCAGTCAAACCGTATTAGTGAACCTATCGACATTAGACAGGAAATTATTGGAGGAGAGGAGCAGAAGCTGAGCTAATGGCACATCGTCCTGGGTCCCCAGGCATGAACAATCAGCGGCTTATTGGATATTATACTCAATCAATGCAGCCTGGTCCTGGCCCATCGTGATCCAAAGTGAATTTCATTTCAATAAACTAACGTAACATCGAAACATGTATAGCTCGGACTAGGCGGATCTTCACAGTATGAAATACGAGAAATGGGCGGCCTGGTTTAAACGTGACAATGAAAGCGAAAAAGGTGATGGAAGTTTTGGATGACTAAAGATTCAATCAAACCCTGAATCATCTAAAAGGTGCAGGATATTATTTGGGAAGAAGGTTAATTAATTTTATAATACTGTAACTATATCAAAAGTACGTGTCGCTTTCATTTTGAAAAATTACACTTGAAAATTCATTGTGCAAGATGGGATCCGCACATGATCAATGAGGATCAAAAACGCATTCGTAAGACATTTTCCCATTAATTCTTGGCCCGTTTTACGAAATCAGATGCGATTTTTTATGGCAACATGTGACAACCTGGATTCACCATTACACACCAGAAAAAAAAACAGCAGTCCATGTAGTGGATGGAAGCTAGTTCTTCAGATCCGAAGAAGACGCGAAAGTTCACGGTGACAGTTTTCTGACGAGAAATGAATTATTTTGAATGACTATCTTGAAAAAGTTAAAACAATAACTCGGAAATAGTATTCTAATGATACGTGATGAAAATATCGTGAAAACAGACCCGGCGTGAAGAAATAATATCATTTTCCATCTTGTCACTGAGCCAGTCCACAAAAGCTCCTTTATGATGGGACATTTGAGGGTTTTCACTATGAAGTACAAGAATATTATTTTTAAAAATCAGATTGGTACGAGGGTGACCTGAAAAGTCATCGGCCTGATAGTGAAAATAAGAATTTATTTGTCAAAACTGTTTTATTTTGTGGACTGGTTCAGTGACAAGATGGAAAATGATATTATTTCTTCACGCCGGGTCTGTTTTCACGATATTTTGCATCACGTATCATTAGAATTCTATTTCCCAGTTATTGTTTTAACTTTTTCAAGATGGTCATTCAAAATCATTCATTTCTCGTCAGAAAACTGTCACCATGAACTTTCACGTCTTCATCGGATCTGAAGAACTAGCTTCCATCCACTACATGGACTGCTGTTTTTTTTCTGGTGTGTAATGGTGAATCCCATCTTAATCGTAAAACGGGCCAAGCATTGTTGGGAAAATGCCTTCCGAATGCTTTTTTGATCCTCATTGATCATGTACGGATCCCATCTTGCACAATGAATTTTCAAGTGTAATTTTTCAAAATGAAAGCAACACGTTCTTTTGATATAGTTACAGTATTATAAAATTAATTAACCTTCTTCCCAAATAATATCCTGTACCTTTTAGATAATTCAGGGTTTGATTGAATCTTTAGTCATCCAAAACTTACCATTAATTATCTAAATCCTATTTCCCCATATGTGACACACTAGTATTTAGATAATTAATGATAATATGAAGTACAGGAATATTCACCCAATTCCCCATACGTGACACCCTAGGATTTCAATCCAGTCTAAAAACAACATTTTCATCGCTGGTGAACGTTTATCGTCCAGTCAAGAAGCGATTGCGACTGTAGATTTATTCAACATTTCCAGCACAAATCCACAAAGACGGGATAATGGTATTGGAACACCGTTGTATGAAATGTACTAATACTGAAGGTGGTTACGTTGAAAAATAAAACAGTTTTGGCAAATAAATTCTTATTTTCACTATCAGGCCCATGACTTTTCAGGTCACCCTCGTACCGATCTGATTTTTGAAAATAAAAAAATTAGAATGTTTTAGATAATTACTGGTAATGCTTGCAGTGGGGCGACGCAAATGCATAATTCCCGCCCCTCGGCAGTTGTGAGGGAAATACGCCCGAAACGGAGCAGGGAACATGTGTTTGGTCTTTATAGCTGACCACTGGTGAGGGAGGGTCTTGGTGCAGACGCTACACAGAATGAATGCGAAATGGAGAGAGGCTGCTGAAGAGTAATGGGCGAGCTACACGAGTCTGCGCGCTCTGAGCTGCGGCCTGATCGATTACAGCAGCTGCATTGGATATGCGCACCATCAAACAGACGAAGACTCGCCTGCCAGCCTGCAACGACTTATTGTTTCCATCAGACACACATTTGCTCTTAAACATAAAAAATACACCATTTATCACTTCCACCGAACGGAAGGACACATATCGTAATACTTCATTTAAAAATAAATCATTTTTTGCCGCAACCAAACAGTTCGAAAATTATATTTTAGGACACAATCGTTTAAAAATAAATACATAATCAGTAAAAAAAATTAAAAATAATATAAAACTGAACAATGATACGAAAAAAAGTTAGTTTTGATCTATCCAAGCTCCAAAGAAAGAGGAAATGCAGTTACAACAAAAATTTATTGTAATAAAAAAAACAGTACATAAAAGAGCAGGAAATGAAATTTAACGTCTTAGTTGAGAAGCTCACGAAAATAAAATACATAATAATTGGAAGGTCATAATTCAAATATTATTACAGAAGAAGGAGAATACACTGTAATATTATTACAGAAACAAAAACGAGTTTTTAGCTGTTTGAATCAAAAAAATCCATTTTTGTACTCTTTGAGTACGAAAGGACAATTTTGAACAGGGAATTAGAAACTTGTTGCGAATCCTATATTGATAAAATAAAATGGAAGAATAAGTAATTATATTCACATTACTACTGTACAAATAAGAATGTAGTAACACCAGGTTCTCCTGATCATTTGGCTATTTTTAGGACCATTTATGACTAACCTCAAAAATGAATAGTCCGTTAGTAGACGAATCATCACTAAGTTCAGAATTTCTCTTGTGAAAGGTTTCTCCCTCTCCCACCCCCTCCCCGAAGCCTTAGGCAGAACGCAACTTATTCACACGCTCACTTCGGCCGATTACATCTCTGCAGCACCAACTTCGCTCTGCAAGGCTGCGACGCCCTCATTCTCTAACCCTGAATCAACTGAACACCAACCGCCCGCAGACTCAACAATACACAAAGACCGCCATGTCCTCGACGCGCCTGTGGTGTTTCAACACTCATAATCCTCAGCCGTGTGGATACTTCATAAACCATGCATTCGCATAATTATAATCAAAAGATATGCTCAAGTTCGAACGTTGAAATTGTCGACCATTAACATTATTATCTATTTAAACTTTTATTTCAGGGTATAAACTCGGTAACGTACACATCCGTCGCCATTATTCTCTATATTTGACTATTAACATGCAGTTAGTCTCCGATTGACTTGTCCTAACTATCGAACTTTGAGGATGCCTTTTTCCTCTCTCCGTTTTTCAACTAAGGTTCTCACAAGCCGAGGCACCTTGGCCTGTTTTGAGAAGTGTATGTTCCGGTGTATCAGACCTTGGGCATACTGTAAGAGCTGTCCTCTGTTCCCATTGGAACAGTCGGCCAGCTGCGTCCTAAACTGGTCGAAGCTTGGAGAAGGGAATGCTGCGTCCCACATAAAACCCCTAACGCACCAGCGGAAGAGCGTGGGACAAGTACCCAATGCCCGACCTACCTGATGCAGGTTTTCTATGATTTTTCCTATATCACTGTTAGGCGAATGCCGGGTAGGATCCTTAAACCACAGTCAGGGAGCTCTAGTTAACCCTTGACTACCTTCCTCTACTCTTTCCACAACCCTCCTTTGAAATCCCTTCCTATGCTATTAAAGGTGAGTTGCCACTATGTAACCTGTTACTCTAAAAAACTCTTTGATCATAGTCTCGTGCATTCCAGTTCTTCGAGTCATCATCCACTGTCCTCGCCGTGTTCTTCATCACTGCTGTTTTAGAATTTATTTTCCTTCCGCAGTGGCTCTTAAGTTTGTTCCTACAGTTCAATGTAATTCAATAAAAATATATTGGATGGATAAAATTATTTATTGCATTTAAGTGCAGTAAACGCGCAGTATAACACGTACTTTGTTCATAGCATAATATTTAATATATCACTAAAGATGCGGAATATATTTTCCGTTAATATTTGGCGCAATTAAATTTCAGCGTTAATTTTGACCGTTAATAATATAAAAAATTGTATATCTTGATAATCTTAGGGGTAAATTTACTTTATTTCTGCACTGAAAGCTCCAACATTGATTTTTAATTATTTATTTAATTCAGATTAAATTAACAGGACAAGGTAAAATTAAATCGTAAAAATGCTAACAAATGTTAATAACAAAAAATATTACCTTTCTGATCCAATTACTATGTAGAAATATAAAAAAACGTTAAAACAAAAAACATTAACCCCTA
Organism: Zhengitettix transpicula; assembly: GCA_037074705.1. NCBI lineage: Eukaryota > Metazoa > Arthropoda > Insecta > Orthoptera > Tetrigidae > Zhengitettix > Zhengitettix transpicula. The sequence continues at coordinate 40,125,446 of CM073592.1, read as the reverse complement.
GAAACATTAAAAACCCCTAATATTGACCTGACCCTAACCAAATATGAAAAAAATTACACCAGCCCAGAAATATATCAAACCCTTTTCCGTGAAATACTTACAACTTATAAAGGCTACATACATATCTACGGATCTAAGACACCTAATGGTGCTGCATGTGCTAACATTTTTTTTTTTTTTTTGGGCAACAGGCTACATGAGGGTGATCCACATTGGGCAACTCCCCTTTAATAGCATAGGAAGGGATTAGAAAGGGGGGATGCGGAAGGGTAGAGGAAGGTAGCCAAGGGTTACTAGGGCCCCCGGGCTATGGTTTAAGGATCCTACCCGGCATTCGCCTAAAGAAATGCAAGGAAAACCCTAGAAAAACCTGCATCGGGTAGGTCGGGCATTGGGTACTTGTCCCACGCCCTTCCGATGACGGGAGAGGAGTTTGCTGTGGGGACGCAGCTTACCCCTCGCCATGCCTTGGCCTGTTTAGGAGGCAGCTGGCCGACTATTCCAATAGGAATAGCGGACAACTCTTGCCGTATGCCCAAAGTCTGCGACCCCGGAACATACACCTCTCAAAACAGACGGAGGTGCCTCGGCATGTGGGAACCTTAGTTCAAAAAAACCAGAGAGATGTGAGAGCATCCCCATTCGAGGGATCCATAAAATCATATAAACTTCATGATATGGCTTCGAGTTTTTACTGTGAATCTTATGCTATTACAACAGCCCTAAACGACATCGAGAACTCTAACAAATCCAAGTTCGCTATCTTCACGGACTCAATAAGCGTAATCGAATCAATAAAAAACAAATGTAGTAAGGAACCCATTACGCTTGGTATCATAGCCCAAAACTCAAAAATAATTACATCAGGTAAACAACTGTCATACATATGGATCCCCTCCATTATCGGAATCGCAGGTAATGAAGCAGCCGATGTCGGGGCTAAATGCGCAATATCCAGCCAAAACCCATCTACCCTGCCAGTGTCCCACAAGAACATAATCAAAGCTGTAAAAGCCAAATTAAAGAAAAACTGGAACAACGAATGGGTTAAGAAACAGACAAAACTTCACGAAATAAGGGACAGTGTATACGAAACCCAACCTCATCAGTACAATTTAAACAGACGTGTTCAAACTGTATTCACCCGGCTAAGAATTGGTCATTCTAGACTATCTCACGGTCACCTAATCACCAAAACCAACCCTGTTGCATGTGACAAATGCAACTCCAAAATTACCACCCGACACATAATTAACGAGTGTGAGTACACGCTACAAAAAAGAAGAGACTATGGAATGCCAGACGACTACAAGGAATGCCTAAACGAACCTCAATATATTAACCCAATCATGGACTATCTTAGGGACCTAAACGTGATTGATACTATCTAATTTAGCCATACTAGATTTTCCTATACAATCTGTATTATTAAAGAATGTAAACCATATTGTACCTAAGACAAAGCCAATATCCTATAAATAATGAAACCATAATGTAAAAAAAGAAAAAAAAGTGGTAGTAATTTTGTAATGTAAATCGTGGTCACTAATAACCATGTTGGTTGATGTGACAATAAACTAAATAAAAAAAACAAAAAAACATTAACATGTTTTCAATTAATTTATTCTGACTATGTATACTTTAAGTTTTGTTTTATGCACCGTAATATTAAACAATAACACCAAGAAGAAAAGTTTAGGGAATTATTAAAAGTACTGAAGCACTTTCTTCAAATTTTGTCTCTGGAATATATCTCTCTGTAATCCTCATTGAAGCCATACATCGGTGAAAGGTAAACGAGAAGAGAGACGACGCACGAATTGTGTGAACAAACACAGTTAAGTACATACCGATATACGGCGTCTCGTAAATTCATATATTTGACTAAGGTAGTAAAATATAAGTCAAGGTGGGAAACACATCTCTGTGTACTTCATGCGCTGAAAGTGAATACGGAACATGTTACGTGCAAATAATTGCATGTTGTCTGTATTATTTAAAGACGAATCCATGATCATGTACCATTAATTTTTATTATTTATCATTTCGTATGCTTGTGAAAAATAAACCACGAGCTTGGAAATGTTTATTTAAATGCTTAAAAATTAAATATTTAGAATGTTGAAATATTAGGATTTAATTTAGAAAATTCGAAACACATTAACAAATTAGAAAAGTAATCAAACCTTGATTACAAGACAGGTTTCGTATAAACGTAAAACATTCCGAGTGATATGAATCTCTCATGAAATTCTGTATTACCGAAGAGTTAATGTTTTTATGCAGATTTTTTTTTATTCAGACATAAGGCTACACGTACAAACAACTCAACATGTCACGTTAGGCCTTGTAGTGCAGTGCCGCGTTTTGGTCGGTAATAATCTGTGAATTTAACGGCGGGGCTTTAATCGCACAAGCACAAGGCATTTAGTGGTATTTAGGTAATACAACACATTACTGGTCTCCTATCCAACGTTTGCATTTCCGTTTAAGGCCGGTCGATTCTCGGTTGCACAATTCCGCTATTCTGCACTAGAAGCGGTCCACTTAGGTTTCCACCTCAATATGGTGCAATTAATCAAGGCTTGACACGAATCTAACTCAATTATTTTAATAACAGTAAATTTCCTCAAGGAAGTAATTTCCGAGATCACATATATTCAGTAAATTTCTGATGTGTAACAATAAAATTAGTACAGAAATTATATCTATTGTATCTAGTATAAAAATCATTCGCATAACGTCTGACGGTAACGTACTATTTTTAAAGCCAAATTATTTGTTTCAAAACTTATTACATAACACGTCCTGTGTAAAATAATTTTTCAATTATTTTCATTCGTCCGCATTTATTCTATAAACGGAAACTTAATTTGCAATGAATAATCATTTTTCATAAATATTTTTGGCAGCGAAATTCCTTTATATTTTTGTTGTTGCTAAAATAAAATAAAATCCTATTTCTTCATATTCTTTTTTACAATTTGTCTGTTTTCCATGGTCAAAAAATTTACAACACGTATTCACACTCATAACATTATTTATACATGAAATTAAACATTCACAATATTTTATTTTGTGCCTGTTCTTTATATTTCAGGACCATTATCTGTTACCCTCATAAAAATTTTCAAATAATTTCATAAATGTCATTATCTTATAAATAAAAAAGAGTGTATGTATGTTTGTATGTTTGTTTGTTTGTATGTTTGTTTGTATGTTTGTTTGTATGTTGGTATGTTCGTTATACAAATCTACACCGGTAGAGCAAATTTCACCAAATTTCGTACACGTGTTCTTTACGACCAGGAAACAAACACTGTCGGGGTGAGACATGTCTACCACCCCCAGAAGCGGGGGTGCACGGGGGTTGAAATATTTAAACATGCTAAAACAGCCGATATTTTAGTCGGATAATAATTTTTAGGGGTCCAAGATATTGATGGTGTTTCTACCGATGTTTTCTGAATATAATTTTCATCCCCTACACCCTGGGGAAAGAGCACCCCTAGCGTTTGGGGTGGAGAATACAAATCTATACCGTTGGTTAAAATTTCACCAAATTTCGTGCACGTGTTCTTTGCGACCAGGAAACAAACACTGTCGGGGTGAGACGCGCCTACCACCCCCAGAAGCGGGGGTGGACGGGGGTGGAAATATTTGAACATGCTAAAACAGTCGATATTTCAGTCGGATAAATATTTTTAGGGTTCCAAGATATTTATAGTCTTTCCACTGATGATATCTGAATATAATTTTCAACCTCTACACCCTGGGGAAAGAGCACCCCTAGCGTTTGGGGTGGAGAATACAAATCTACACCGCTGGAGCAAATTTCACCAAATTTCGTACAAGTGTTCTTTGCGACCAGGAAAACAACACTGTCGGGGTCAGACGCGTCTACCAACCCCAGAAGCGGGGGTGGACGGCGGTTGAAATACTTAAACATGCTGAAACAGCTGATATTTTAGTCGGATAATATTTTTTAGGGGTCCAAGATATTTATGGTGTTTCTACCGATGTTTTCTGAATATAATTTTCAACCTCTACACCCTGGGGAAAGAGCACCCCTAGCGTTTCGGGTGGAGAATACAAATCTACACCGCTGGAGCAAATTTCACCAAATTTCGTACACGTGTTCTTTGCGACCAGGAAAACAACACTGTTGGGGTCAGACGCGTCTACCAACCCCAGAAGCGGGGGTGGACGGGAGTTGAAATACTTAAACATGCTGAAACAGCTGATATTTTAGTCGGATAATATTTTTTAGGGGTCCAAGATATTTATGGTGTTTCTACCGATGTTTTCTGAATATAATTTTCATCCCCAACACCCTGGGAAAAGGGCACCCTTAGGGTTTGGGGTGGAGAATACAAATCTATACCGGTGGATCAAATTTCACCAAATTTTGTACACGTGTTCTTTACGACCAGGAAACAAACACTGTCGGGGTGAGACATGTTTACCACCCCCAGAAGCGGGGGTGCACTGGGGTTGAAATATTTAAACATGCTAAAACAGCCGATATTTTAGTCGGATAATAATTTTTAGGGGTCCAAGATATTGATGGTGTTTCTACCGATGTTTTATGAATATAATTTTCATCCCCTACACCCTGGGGAAAGAGCACCCCTAGCGTTTGGGGTGGAGAATACAAATCTATACCGTTGGATCAAATTTCACCAAATTTCGTACACGTGTTCTTTGCGACCAGGAAAACAACACTATCGGGATGAGACGCGCCTACCACCCCCTGAAGCGGGAGTGGACGGGGGTTGAAATATTTGAACATGCTAAAACAGTCGATATTTCAGTCGGATAAATATTTTTAGGGGTCAAAGATATTTATAGTCTTTCCACTGATAATTTTGCGACCAGGAAAACAACACTGTCGGGGTGAGACGCGCCTACCACCTCCAGAAGCGGGGGTGGACGGGGGTGGAAATATTTGAACATGCTGAAACAGTCGATATTTCAGTCGGATAAATATTTTTAGGGGTCCAAGATATTGATGGTGTTTCTACCGATGTTTTCTGAATATAATTTTCATCCCCTACACCCTGGGGAAAGAGCACCCCTAGCGTTTTGGGTGGAGAATACAAATCTACACCGCTGGAGCAAATTTCACCAAATTTCGTACACGTGTTCTTTGCGACCAGGAAAACAACACTGTTGGGGTCAGACGCGTCTACCAACCCCAGAAGCGGGGGTGGACGGGAGTTGAAATACTTAAACATGCTGAAACAGCTGATATTTTAGTCGGATAATATTTTTTAGGGGTCCAAGATATTTATGGTGTTTCTACCGATGTTTTCTGAATATAATTTTCATCCCCAACACCCTGGGAAAAGGGCACCCTTAGGGTTTGGGGTGGAGAATACAAATCTATACCGGTGGATCAAATTTCACCAAATTTCGTACACGTGTTCTTTACGACCAGGAAACAAACACTGTCGGGGTGAGACATGTTTACCAACCCCAGAAGCGGGGGTGCACGGGGGTTGAAATATTTAAACATGCTAAAACAGCCGATATTTTAGTCGGATAATAATTTTTAGGGGTCCAAGATATTGATGGTGTTTCTACCGATGTTTTATGAATATAATTTTCATCCCCTACACCCTGGGGAAAGAGCACCCCTAGCGTTTGGGGTGGAGAATACAAATCTATACCGTTGGTTAAAATTTCACCAAATTTCGTACACGTGTTCTTTGCGACAAGGAAAACAACACTATCGGGATGAGACGCGCCTACCACCCCCTGAAGCGGGAGTGGACGGGGGTTGAAATATTTGAACATGCTAAAACAGTCGATATTTCAGTCGGATAAATATTTTTAGGGTTCAAAGATATTTATAGTCTTTCCACTGATAATTTTGCGACCAGGAAAACAACACTGTCGGGGTGAGACGCGCCTACCACCTCCAGAAGCGGGGGTGGACGGGGGTGGAAATATTTGAACATGCTAAAACAGTCGATATTTCAGTCGGATAAATATTTTTAGGGGTCAAAGATATTTATAGTCTTTCGACTGATGATATCTGAATATAATTTTCAACCTCTACACCCTGGGGAAAGAACACCCCTAGCGTTTGGGGTGGAGAGTACAAATCTACACCGCTGGAGCAAATTTCACCAAATTTCGTACACGGGTTCTTTGCGACCAGGAAAACAACACTGTCGGAGTGAGATGCGCCTACCACCTCCAGAAGCGGGGGTGGACGGGGGTGGAAATATTTGAACATGCTAAAACAGCCGATATTTTAGTCGGATAATAATTTTTAGGGGTCCAACATATTTATGGAGTTTCTACCAATGTTTTCAGAATATAATTTTCATCCCCTACACCCTGGGAAAAGGGCACCCTTAGGGTTTGGGGTGGAGAATACAAGTCTATACCGGTGGATCAAATTTCACCGAATTTCGTACACGGGTTCTTTGCGACCAGGAAAACAACACTGTCGAGGTGAGACGCGTCTACCAACCCCAGAACCGGGGGTGGACGGGGGTTGAAATACTTAAACATGCTAAAACAGCAGGTATTAGATTTGGATAAATATTTTCGGGGTCAAAGATATTGATTGTGTTTCTACCGATGTTATCTGAATATAATATTCATCTCCTACGCCCTGGGAAAAGGGCACCCTTAGGGTTTGGGGTGGAGTTGCTTTACAGAAAAATAACGCGAATACAACCGAGTTTGGAGTCAAATCGAAGGTTATGGATGTCAGTGAGTTTACTTCGGATAAATATTTTTAATTGCCCATTTAACCCGAAAGGGTGGGGGTTGGAAGGGGAGATAAATAGTCAGTTCTTGCGCGTTCTTGGAGGAGAATTACGTGGATACTATTTCAACGGATTTTGTTGAAAATATAAATCCCTTTAGACATTAGCGGTGAGCTTGCTTAGGGCTGGGGGTGAGAATTGTCTATTATTCTAAAATTGCCAAAATGTTATGTGTTTATGGGTAAACTAGATTTATAGTGTTTCTACCGATGTGATATGAGTAAAAATTCAACCCTTTCCACCACGGGAAAGTAGCATATTTAGTGGTGGTGTTGTTCATACTATTTTATCGATGTTGTTTCCATTAATAACGACGTTTAATTTTATAAATAAAAATGAGTGTATGTATGTATGTATGTTTGTATGTTTGTATATTTGTATGTTTGTATATTTGTATATTTGTATGTTCGTTATACAAATCTACACAGCTGGAGAAAATTTCACCAACTTTCGTACACGTGTTCTTTGCGACCAGGAAACAAACACTGTCGGGGTGAGACGCGTCTACCAACTCCAGAAGCGGGGGCGGACGGGGGTTGAAATATTTAAACACGCTAAAACAGTCGTTATTTCCGTCGGATAAATATTTTTAGGGGTCACAGATATTGATAGTGTTTCTACCGACTGTTGGGCTGAGACGCGTCTACCACCCCCAGAAGCGGGTCGGTATTATCAGTAGAGCACTTTTAGGTGTTGGGTGGAGGAACGCTGCAATAAAATAACGCGAATACAACCGAGATTGGAGTCAAATCCAAGGATATGGATGTCGTCCAGTTCAATTATAGCATCAAATTGGCCATTTAGCCCCAATGGGCGGCACTGGATGGGATGGAAATTTTCTAACATGTTAAATCATCGATATTAGCGTGGAATAAATAAATGCCGGGACCATTGACGTTGATAGTATTTCCACCGATGTTGTTTGTAGGCATGATAGGGGTGGTGCTGGAGGGGATTACCTTGAAAATAACGGGAAAACAACCGAAATTCGAGTCAAATCGAAGGTAATGGATGTCCCTGAATTTATTTATGACAATCTGGACAACGCGCGGGTATCAGCTGGGTTGGGAAGAGTTGACCAGCTGTTTTTTGCGTCGATTAAATATATTTCGGGATGAATTACATTAATACAATTTCCCTACATGTTCTCTGTGTATAATTTCAACCCCTTTCGGACTCATAAGGGTGCACATTTAAGGGTGGGCGTGAAGTAGCATTACATAAAAAGAAACCAGAAACTATCGGGATTGTCACTGAGTTTAATTAATTTCCTTGAAAATAACGGGAAAACAACCGAGATTCGAGTCAAATCGAAGGTAATGGATGTCCCTGAATTTATTTATGACAATCTGGACAACGCGCGGGTATCGGCTGGGTTGGGATGAGTTGACCGGCTGTTTTTTGCGTCAATTAAATATATTTCGGGATGAATTAGATTAATAAAACTTCCCTACATGTTCTCTATGAATAATTTCAACCCCTTTCGGACTCATAAGGGTGGGCGTGAAGTAGCATTACATAAAAAGAAACCAGAAGCTATCGGGATTGTAACTGAGTTTAATTATGACATTAAACTTGACCGTTTAAGTCCCCGAAGCGGGAGTGGTCGGGGGTGAAAAATTTCAAACATGTTAAACGGTCGATATTTGCGATAATTATTTCCTGGGGTTAATTACTTTGATAGTATTTATACCGATGTTGTTTGTGTATAATTTAACCCGTGTGAGGGGAGCAAGCTTAGGGGTGGGGTGGAGGTACGTTAAATAAAATCCCGCAAAAACAACCGAGATTCGAATCAATTCAGAGACTATGAATGTCGCTGAGTCTAATTGTGACAACCCTGGGGGGGTAACGCGACGGGTTTGGGAGTTGTTGGGCGAGGGAATAAATTTTCAGACAATGTAATCGGCCGATTTTTGCGTGGAATACATTCTTTTTCATTATCGCATATTTGTAAGGGTGGCCATCTTCTAACATGTAAAAACGGCCGATATATTTAGTCAATGACTTCATCCGCCTTCGGCATGGGAGGTGAGCACATTTAGGGATAGGGTTCGAGGAGCTTTACATAAAAATAGCGCAAAAGTAACCAAAATTGGAGTCTTATGGATGGTTATAGATAAATGACATCTCGGGCAACGCCGGGCACCCAGCTAGTATCTAATAAATAAAACAGAGTGTTTATATATATATATATGTATATATATATATACACCGGTGGAACAAATTTCATACATGTGTTCTTTGCGACCAGGAAACAAACACTGTCGGGGTGAGAAACATTTACCAACCCCAGGAGTGGGGATTGACGAGGGCTGAAATATTCAAACATGTTAAAACAGCCGATATTTGTGTCTGATAAATAATTTTAGGGGTGAAAAAGATTGATAGTGTTTATACCGATGTTCTATGAGTATAATTTCAAACCCTCATATCATGGGAAAGGAGCGCCGTTAGGAGTGGGGCTGGACAGGTATTACAAGAAAATAACGGGAATACAACCGATATTGGAGTCAAATACAGGGTAACGGATGTCGGTGAGTTTAATTATGACATTCAAGTGGCCATTTAAAACCCAGGGGAAAGGGTTTGAACGGGAATGGAAGATTTCAAACAAGTTAAATGGTCGATATTTGAGTGGAATAAATAATTATCAGGGTCAATTACGTTGATAGTATTTCCACCTATGTTTTTTTTGTAAAATTACAACCCTTTTTGGTATGAGAGGATAGCACGCATAGGGTCGGGGGTTGAAACATTCAAACAATCTAAAACAGTCGATATTTTAGGCGGATAAAAATTTTTAGGGGTTAAAGAGATTGATAGTAATTCTACCGATGTTATATGAGTATAATTACTATTATTACTATTGTTTTCTATATCCAGATTGACTTATTATAACTACTTGACAAAATTCAGATCTAAATTTAGGCGTCATATTTATTGGAACAAATTAGGCTGTTTGTAAGCGAAGATAGGAAACCAGGAAATAAATTCATAAATTTAAAAACTTTTTCGACATAGATGCCGTGGCGTCTTCCAATGAAATTATTATCAATCCAAAAACGCTTTTTCTAACCCCAGACATCATTAGGCGTTCTGTAACAAATAATTAATCAGTTTATATTTCAAAAACACTAAACTTTCAGTCGTATTTTGTTAAATTTAAAATGGCGCGATTATTAAATTACTTAACAAAACGTCGCTATTTTCCGTGTATATCGCGTCACACAGTGCAAATAAAATTAAGGAGATTATTTTCAAATTAATTTCTATTATTATGCAACAACAATAATAGAAAACATAATGAACATTATCATACAAAATACGTCTTGGTTTTACAAGGCTCACCATGGCATCAGGCTCAATGCGGGCACAGTGTGTTATTTTTATTGGTTTTTAAATTGAAAATACGTAGTTAAAACCTGTGTTTTAATAGTAAAATAATTACATAACTAACGTAACAAATAATAGACCAATTATTACTTATCACACAATATTTGTTTATCATTTACTTGCTTTTAGTTAACATGATTTATTATTCATTATAAAAAGCCAATTAATTGTGTTTATGGGTATTAATTATGGCCTTTAATTGAAAAGTTATGGAACAAATAATAATGATTGACTATAATTTTACATTTGTAAATATAGTAATTATTGATTTAAAAAATTAATTATGGAATATGAAAAAGATGAATATGGGAACGCAAAAATCATTCCGCATAAAAAAATTGATAAAAATAAATTAATTATTTAATTTCGAAAATTTCTAATTTAAGTTCCACATTATTAATTTAATTTAGTGACTATCTAAATTTTATCGATTATTTATATATTCAAAATCATTTCTTCATTCCTCTCGGCTAGAGAGAAATAGAGAGACCAAGTAAGCAACGGCAGGCAGAGTTGTGCCGATGCATGTAAAATGGAGGAGCTGCTGCTTTAGGGGCGGTGCTTAGACTCGTGGACTGAGACACCTGCTCGTGGAATAAGACACCTTCTTTACTTCTACTAGCAACCCGCACGACAAAATCACGAAATCCCATACTAAAATTGAAACGCTTCAAAAAGGAGGCGCTCATGACATCTGTTGGACTTGGTTCGTACTAAGGACTTAACATGGGGTTTGATTTTCACGGAGCTCGATACATCAGGGGAGCAGACGGCCTTAGTAGTTGGCGAACTTCTTGTCTACGTCACACCTGCCCCTTCTTCCTGCCTCGCCTTGGTCAGAGGCGTTTACCCAGAACTAAGCAAAATGGCGACGTTGTTCTCTGAATTACGCAGTGCGTTTTTCTTTTAATATTAATTATATTTAGTTAAGAGGAACATTTTTTAGTACAATAAATGACGCACTATAATTTTATATTCATTTTTAGAGGTTCAAGGCAATTAATTGTTTTTATCTTACAATCAATCAACATTTATGTACTGAAATATCTTATGACTGTTTTAGGGTTATAAATACTCGATTGTAATTAAATAATTCAATAAACCCACACTGCAGTTTCATTTATATAGAAATAAATAAATAAATTCGGCTGCTGTGCGTATTTTTTATTATTATTATTGTACATTTTCTATATCCAGATTGACTTATTATAACTACTTGACAAAATTCAGTTCTAAATTAAGGCGTCATAGTGGAACAAATTGGGCCGTTTGTAAGCGAAGATAGGAAACCAGAAAATAAACTCATAAATTTAAAAACTTTGTCGACATCGATACACGATCCAACGTGTAGGGGTGGAGGGCAGTTACAAGAAAAAAACGTGAGAACAACATAGATTCGAGACAAATCGAGGTTATAGATGTCACTGAATTTATATATGGCAACCTGGGTAGCGCGCGAAGTTGGTTGTGGGTGGGAGGGCTGGTCGGACGTGGGCGGGCGTAGAAATGTTCAAAAATGTTAACCTGTCGATATTTGCGCCAAATAAATATTTTTCGGGGTCAATGAGACTCATAATAATACTAAATAAATTCTGTGTATAATTTCAACACCTATGGGCATGGTATGGAAGCACGCTTAGAGGTGGGGTTTTGAGAAGCGTTACATGAAAATAACGCGAATAGACCAAGATTCGAGTCAATTATGGGGTTATGGATGTCGCTCAATTTCATTGTGAAAAAATTAAGTTTTGCTCGGGGTTGGACGGGGGTAGAAATTTTTAAACAATGGAACCGGCCGATAACACATTTAGTTGCGTTACATAAAAATAACGAAAAATTCGGGGGTTATGGATAAATGTCATCTCGGGCAACGCCGGGCACCCAGCTAGTTTAAAATAAAATAAAATAAATTTTCTTACAACACATATTTTTTTTATCTATCCTATCATGTAAATTACGGTGAATACGGTGACTGACTGGTAATTCGTTTATCCGGACACATTTAATACAGAAATTGAAGTGAAAAAAAAGGAGAAAATTTATAAAATGATTGAAAATACTGAAAATCTATAAAATATATTTGTTAATATACCAGTACTTAACTCTTTGCGAGTGTTAAAAAATATTGAATAAGAGTGTCAAATGAATGGGTTGGACTAAAAGTGATAAAAAATAAATAATGGAAGAAACACGCCTGATTGAAACTTTTAAGCAGTTAAACATTTTGTGGATAGCTTAGTTAAGTCATGGTTACTGTGTCCTGAGATGCTTATTGGTGAACGTAACTGCTTTAATATGATTTTTAAGCTATTTATTAATTATATAATAAAATCCCTAAAAAATTTCTTCTTTAAGTTTGTAACATCGCACAATATTTTCGATAATTATGTTTCGACTGATTCTTTGGTTTTCAACCTTTGTACATAAATTTCTTCCTAACTTTTTACTCTAAAATAATTATGTTATGTGAAACATCCAAAATATTTTCGTTTTTGATATACTGTGGTAAACTAATGAAATTAATTTTTGGTACACGAATTTATTTTATATTTTCCTAAAAACATTAACTTTATCATTCGTAATATCATATCATATCATAAATAAGAATGAATTTAAAAACCTAAACTGTTGAATATCATTCATTCGTATTCGACGTCAGTTAATTGATTTATTACAAACGTCTTCTAGAAAATTACATAATAACACACGTGACAACGCATCGTACCCGGTCCTCATAATATACTGTTATTCCAGTCTTTGCAAGTATAATCACATCCTCAGTTTGTCATTCTATAACATTGAGAAGGATAAGGACATGTGGTCTCTCGACACTGCTAAGACTGTGGTAAGAACTGTAATTAAAAATGACGGTATTTTGTTACTGAAGTTTTATTGAGAAAATATTAAATGTATACTATTTTTTTGTTGAAACAATTCATCTTTTTACAAGCCCATAAATACCATATATTTCCATAATAAATTTAAAGTTAATACCATGTAAATAAATTTATAAGGGAAAACTAAAGGGAACAGCAGGATCTAAAACATCGTAAAATTTTTATGGCCTTTGTTGATGCCATGGAACGTATTAAACTGATAATTTCAATAAATATATTTCTAACGATTATATGCAATAATTAATTAAAAGTTTTAAATAACGAAACATCGTAATATATTAAGGATTCTTAGAACTGATTCAGCGTATTATATTATTAGTCGTTCTGTTGGTTCACATTTTACGTTACATTATTCGATGTGTTGAGAACTGTAAGAGCCTATGAGGTAGGCATAACTTTCTGGAGCTCCAAAAAGAGAGCTACCTCTGAGGACGCCTCTTCAGTAAATCTGCGAGGCCTATTTTTCCCGCAGGCAGAACCGTGTAGAAGAGACGGAAAGGGTTACCTTTGGGAATAGTCGGCCAGCTGCCTCCTAAACAGGCAAAGGCATGGCGAGGGGTAAGCTGCGTCCCCACAGCAAACTCCTCTCCCGCTATCAGAAGAGCGTGGGACAAGTACCAAATGCCCGACCTACCCGATGTAGGTTTTTTATAGGGTTTGTCCTGCATTACTTTTAGGCGAATGCCGGCTAGGATCCTTAAAATATAGCCCGGGGGCCCTCGTAACCCTTGGCTACCTTCCTACACCCTACCGCATCCCCCCTTTCAAATCCCTTTCCTATGCTATAAGAGGGGAGTTGCCACTATGTGGATTACCCTATAGATAGCCTATCTACACCCAAAAAAAAATGCCTTTTCCCTATAAGAAAATCTGCGAGAGGATTCTCTCGCAAGTAACCTGCGAGGGATGTTCTCTCGCAGGCAAAATCTTGCAGGAGAGATACGAAGGGGCTACCTTTGCGGAAGGGCGTGGGACAAGTACCCAATGCCGGCCTACCTTATACAGGTTTTTCTAGGGTTTTCCCTGCATTTCTTTAGGCGAATGCCGGGTAGGATCCTTAAAGTATACCCTGGGGGCCCTAGTAACCCTTGGCTACCTTCCTCTATCCTTCCGCATCCCCCCTTTGAAATCCCTTCCTATGCTATTAAAGGGGAGTTGTCCAACGTGGATCACCCTCATGTAGCCTGATGCCATAAAAAAATATGCTTTTTCCTCTCCGTTTTTGAAATAAGGTTCCCACAAGCCGAGGCACCTCGGCCTGTTCTGAGAGGTGTGTGTTTCGGGGTCACAGATCTTGGGCATACGGTAAGAGTTGTTCGCTGTTACCATTGGAACAGTCGGACAGCTGCCTACTAAATTGGTCGAAGCACGGAGAAGGGAATGCTACGTCCCCACAAAAAAAACCTCTTCCGCTATCGGAAGTGCGTGGGACAAGTACCCAATGCCCGACTACCTGATTTATGTTTTCTACGGTTTGTCCTGCATTACTTTTAGGCGAATGCCTGGTAGGATCCTTAAACTATAGCACGGGGGCCCTAGTTAACCTTTGGCTACCTTCCGCATCCCCATTTTAAATCCCTTCCTATGATATTAAAGGGGAGTTGCCACCATGTGGATTACCCTCATATAGCCTGTTACCCTTAAAAAAAAGGTGGTCTCTTCCTCTCTCCGCTTTGAACTAAGGTTCCCACAAGTTGAAGAACTTTGGCCTATTTGGGAGAAATATATTCCGAGGTCGCAGACCTTGGGCATACGGTAAGACTTGTCCGGTGTTCCCATCGGAACAGTCGGCGAGCTACCTCATCAACTGGTCGAGGAACAGAGAAGGCGTCCCTACAGCTCAACCCTCTCCCGCCATCGGAAGGACAAATACCTACTGCCCGACCTACCTCTCATATAATGAGACGTAACGGAAAATAAAAAGGCCGCAGACTTCGCTTTAAGTTCACTCTCCCTGCAAAGCCTAGACGGCATACGCGGGGAAGCGGTACGCCCACCTGAGTGGTGGCGTATGATGCGCTAAATTATTTTACTTTTACTACTTACTACTTACTACTGCCCGACCTACCTGATTCAGGTTTTCTATGCTTTGTCCTCATCACTTTTAGGTGGATCCCGGGTAGGATCCTTAAATTATAGCCCGAGAGCCTTAGTTAACCCTTGGCTACCTTCCTCTACCTATCCGTATCTGCCCTTTCAAATCCCTCCCCCCATGCTATTAAAGGGGAGTGGATTACCCTCTTGTAGCCTGTTACATGTTATGTGCTATAAAATATTTCCGGTTTTGGAATTACTACAGAAATTGGAAAAATAAGAATACTGGTGTGTATGACATCGAGCAGCGTTGTATAGAACTGATGTGTAACCTGAAAAAATAACAGAGCTATGGGCACAATACCTTGCAAATTGTATCTGAAGACAAGTTTATCGGAGGTAAGACGTGGCCTGCGCCCTTGTGTGGGGATGGGGGGGGGGGGTGTGGACAAGGTTGTGCCCTGTGGCGAGACGCCGCAATCCTTTGAGCACAAAGCCCATCTGCGTCCGCGTCCAGAAGCGTCTAGCTGTAATTACTTGTCGCCCCAAGCCCCCTCGTACCGTGTTGACAGTTTCCATTATTTATTTACCCTACTCTTTCGAATAGTTTCGTAATTAAAATTTGTCCCCACTGAATTCATCGTGCCGCCCTAATGTGAGCATTTAACAGAAATAAATTATCATGTAAATTGTTTCACTTCGCACAAAAGTCCGCACAAAATGAATCCCGATATTTTAAAGGGAATAATTTTTCAATTATTAAAATTCACTCTCTGACATGCGCTGTTGGTACTTTCATGTTACATTAAATTGGTCAGGGAGTAGTTGTGTCATGACAGTTACATAAGTTAATTGCCTTTATATCGAATATCGAGTTTTTATAAATTAATTTTAAGAATGTAAAGTTATAAATATCAGGTATTTTAATTTATTAAAAATAATTTCTGGGAAAATGTTTTCTTTATAGTTATATGCAGAAAAGAAATTTATTTGTAAAATATAAATTTTTCTTTCCAAATTTCTTTGTTTTCTGGAGAATGTTTTTTTTAGGCAACAGGCTACATGAGGGTGATCCACATTGGACAACTCCCCATTAATAGCATAGGAAGGGATTTGAAAGAGGGGATGCGGAAGGGTAGAGAAAGGTAGCCAAGGGTTACTAGGGCCCCCGGGCTATGGTTTAAGGATCCTACCCGGCATTCACCTATAGAAATGCAGGGAAATCCCTAGAAAAACCTGCATCAGGAAGGTCGGGCATTGGGTACTTGTCCCACGCCCTTCCAATAGCGGGAGAAAAGTTTGCTGTGGGGACGCAGCTTTCCCTTCTCCGTGCCTCGACCAGTTTACGAGGCAGCTGGCCGACTATTCCATTGGGAATAGCGGACAACTCTTACCGTATGCCCAAGGTCTGTGACCCCGGAACACACACCTCTCAAAACAGGCCGAGGTGTCTCGGCTTGTGGGAAACTTAGTTCAAAAACGGAGAGGAAAAGGCATCCCCAAAGGTAGCCCCTTCGTATCTCGCCTACAAGGGTCTGGCTGTGAGAGAACATCCCTCGCAGGTTACCTGCGAGAAAATTCTCCCGCAGGTTTCTGGAGAATGTTACTTTACGAGCCATTTATAGATGTGGAAGTGTCTAATTGACTCATATTTATTTATTTTTTCCAAGACTCCTCGAAATGATATACGTGATTAAAATTATTCAAACAGATTAACTTGGGATTACAATAATAAATTTATGACGCTGAAACTTTAAAATAAAATTACACGTCACATAAATATTAATGGTTAATCATAATTAATAAAATTCCACACTTAACGTGATTTAGGGTTTAATTAAACACTTAAAATATTAACCCAACACTGATCTATTCGTTATGGCTTCCATGCAGCAGCGTGATCTTCAACCGCAGTTCGATTCACGTCGAACATGTAAGGAGGAAACATAATGGCATTATAATTCAATGAAGACATTGTATTATACATATTTGTTCAACTATTACAGAATTGAAGCAAGCTATTAGTCTATTCAAGAATTTACTTAGATCTTTCGAGAAACACTTTTATCTGTATGAAAATCCCATTAATTAGTGTTTACATTTTTTAATAAATAAAGTTTTTATGTCATTTGGGACACTCTTTATTCCAGCATAAACATATATAATAATGCTGGATTCAAAGATTATTTCCACACTCCCGCGGAAAATTGACGCCTAAGATTTTGTCATTGGTCCTTTAACAACGACGCGTAATGTTTGTTACGTCCCAATAGCTACAAATTAATAACGGCCTTCGATCTGTCTAAAACGGACCTATGTAGCTAAATTTCGAACGTGCTCGCGGCGAATGGCTGATAAAGAGCTTAATGATGCGAGAGACGTTTTAATAAGTCTTTAACGAGCACAGCAGTGCGTTAGTTAAATAGCAGAGGGTTTTGTCATTCTTTCGCTTTTTTTCCCCCCCTTCAGCCGGTAATTAAAGCACAAGTAAATGCACCCTTCACTGCGCTCAAAAGTCTGCAGTTCCCAAATAGTTAACAATACCGAGCGCTCTGAAAGAAATTAATACATCATTAGGCCCACGTTCAATTGAAGAACGGAGGAAATAATTAGTGTGCTCTGCCAGTTGAACTGCATTGGACATTATAAATTTTCTCTTTAGCTCTATTAAATGAATTCCCTTTATTTTAGAATAACTTAATGAATAGAAGTTTCTTCAAGTTCTTCGTCATTGGGCAGTCAATATTTCTATTTAAAAATATACAATTGTGGAAGTTTGACTATTCTGATACGACACACGTGATTGTTGTAATTATTGCACCACAATAATTAAAATAGGAGTATTGGCCTCAGAAAAAAACGCCAACAGCGAAGATCGTTTGATCCTAACATTTAGTAAACCTTTGATTCTAAGTAAACAAAAATCGAATTTTAAGCAGACACAGGCTCAGAAATAAACAAAATTATATATGATTTCATTTACGGCAGAATATCTTAATACAGTGCGTTCTTTCAGAAAGCCTACTGATACTAGGAAATTAAATAATGATCTGATATTAACAGGGTAATCGTCTGAATGAATCCAAATCAAAGTACGGTTTCCCCAAAATGAGTCACTTTCTAAGGAAGTTTCCATATTAAGAAACGCCCACTCGTTAGTTCCTCCACAAAGAAAACTCAAGATATTACAGTGACGCTAATGACTTCAATTTTTATAGTCACAAGCTACGTGAGGGTTCTCCGCTTTGATGGCTACTCCCATTTGATAGCATAGGAAGGGATTTGAAAGGAGGGATGCGGTAATGCAAGGCAGCCAAGGTTTTATTTGGGACTCCGGGGTATATTTTATAAATCCTACCCGGCATTCGCCTCAAGATTATGCTGGGGAAAACCGTAGAGAAACCTGCATCGGGTCGGTCCTTGCCCCACGACCTTCCGATAACGAGAATTTGGTCTGCTGTGGGATCGCAGCATAACCAAAATCCTTGCCTCGGCCGAATTTGAAGGGCAGCTCGCCGACTGGTCCAATATGATCAGTGAGAGACTCTAATGACTTCCGTTTTTTTAGGGCAACAGGCTACATGAGGGTAATCCACGTTGGGCAGGAAGGGATTTGAAACGGGGGATGCGGAAGGGTAAAGAAAGGTAGCCAAGGGTTAACTAGTGTACCCGGGCTATAGTTTAAGGATCCTAACCGGCATTCGTCTAAAGAAATGCAGGGAAAACCCTAGAAAAACCTGCATCAGGTAGGTCGGGCATTGGGTACTTGGCCCACGCCCTTCCGATAGCGGGAGAGGAGTTTGCTGTGGGGACGCACTTCTCCGTGCCTCGACCAGTTTAGGAGGCAGCTGGACGACTATTCCAATGGGAATAGCGACAATTCTTACCGTATGCCCAAGGTCTCTGACCCCTGAACATACACCTCTCTGAACAGTCCGAGGTGTCTCGGCTTGTGGGAACCTTAGTTCAAAAACGGAGGGAAAAGGCATCCGCAAAGGTAACTCCTTCGTATCTCTCCTACAAGGTTCTGCCTGCGAGAGAATAGCCCTCTTAATGACTTCAGCAGCTGATGCGACTATAAATAAAACATGTTTTTAAAAAAAATAGCGAAATTTGCTTACATAAGCTCGACATCATCGGGAAACGTTTACCGGTTAGTTTCAATAGTCTTCCAATCCCGAAGTCAGTTTATCATATTGTTGCCCCCTACTCCGGAAGACAAATTTTTGCTGTGTTTCTCTCTGTTTTACAATAAAAAACAATATTAACTATACAACATGTATCAGATGAAAGAAAAACGCCTCACGAATCTTTCTTTTTTCCTTCTTATACTTTGTTCCCCCACCTGAGAATAAATGTAAACCACTTTACCTCTCATGGTCCAGACAGTTTTTGTTACATGATTTGTTAAATAATTATTTTGAAATGTCTGGAGAACTTACGATGGTAGGCACTTTGAATCTGCTTATAAGGCCAAAATGGAAAATTTTGTCATCAAAATTACAAAGGAGGCACTCGATTGTGCCACACACCAATACGTCGATTATGTCACATGACGTGCGGATTAATTGTCATTAAAGGTTATGGAACGAGGAAGATCAAATCTAAGCTAATTTCAAAATAATATTGTTCTATATATTTATCTTAATATTTGTTATTGGATACTGAGGAGATAATTATATGAGTAATTGGAATTTCCGAAGTATGTGTGTGTATTTTAATTATTGCAAATGCACAAACAATTATTAGAGCGTTTAATTTACATAACTCTGAATAATCACTCGCTTTAGCTCGTAATTTCGTTCGAAACATCTGTTTCATGCGTTGTGAATGAACTCAGTTACACGGCTTATAGATTTAGTGCAAATTAAGTGCAGAGAAAAATTGTCAATGCATGAGTCAGAAATATTAACCTACGGCATGAAAATCAGCTAAGTAAAATCTTAATCGTACTGATGCTCTGCTCTGATAGAGAACTGGAATGACCGCAAGCCGATCACCAGATTATAGACTTAGTCTTCTCTAATTAGTTATCAGGTTCCACCAAAGGGAAGAAGCAATTAAATTTCACTTATTTTACAAATATTTTGTGTAAATTCGTTTTTTTAGGGCAACAGGCTACATGAGGGTAATCCACAAAGGCAACTCCCCTTTAATAGCATAGGAAGGGATTTGAAAGAGGGGATGCGGAAGGGTAAAGGAAGGTAACCAAGGGTTACTAGGGCCCCCGGGCTATATTTTAAGGATCCTACCGGACATTCGCCTAAAGAAATGCAGGGAAAACCCTAGAAAAACCTGCATCAGGTAGGTCGGGCATAGGGGATCTGGTCCCACGCCCTTCCGGTAGCGGGAGAAGAGTTTGCTGTAGGGACGCAGCATTCCCTTCTCCGTGCCTCGACCAGTTTAGGAGGCAGCTGGCCGACTATTCCAATGGGAATAGTGGACAACTCTTACCGTATGCCCAAGGTCTGTGACCCCGGAACATTCACCTCTCAGAACTGGCCGAGGTGCCTCGGCTTGTGGGAACCTTAGTTCAAAAACGAAGAGGAAAAGGCATCCCCAAAGGTAGTCCCTTGGTATCTCTCCTACAATGTTCTACCTCGCTGTGTAAATTCGTATTTATTAAGCCTATTTATATGTATGAATTTCAGTATTCTGACTGATTGTGAATTTAAAATTGTAAATTATATTTTTTATAATTAATTTATATGCAAATATATTTATTTATTCAAACTACTCTGTCGTATTTAATCAAATAATTTCAATCATAATTTACATTATTTACAAAATATTAATTACGCCTTCTATTCAGTATCTCCTTCTCATGAATTGAATTAAGAAAATTTTTGCTTTGTGTTGTAATGGGATCGTTATCAATGCCTAGATAAAAAAATGAAATCTTCTGACTAATAGGTCAATTAAATTAATTGCAGTAACAATGTAATAATGTTAATACTCATTAGTTATATTTACTTCAATCTTGAATGTGTTATAAAATTATTCAACTGCTATTGAGAGATTTGAGAATATTTGATATGTATATTATTAATATTATTATTGTATTTGTCTTAAAACAACATCTCTTAAAACATCTTACATCCGAATGACATGAGTGTATTGTAACATAAATTAGCTATATAACAATGTAATAAAGTCAGGTAATCTTCAGAAACATTTAGAATATGATAATTATTAACCCACGATTACAATTGTACGCATTAAATACGACTTTTTTCTGCATATTTTAACAGCCCTGCGGATTACACAGTGATAATTTGTGCGCGTTTGTTTGCGAGAGTTGAAGAGTCGGTTGGAGTTGATTGCTTTTGGAATAGCAAACCATTCAGAGTAGAATCGTGTAGCCTGCAGATCCTTTCAGCTACAGTGGTAATGCGCAGTCAGCTGTAGACCGTCTTGCACAAATCCGCAGATTGACTGTTTCTCCTAAGCAAGTCTTAAATGAGTTGTGAAAATTTTTATTCCTGTGGTCGTTAAACAGTTAATTATTAAAGCTGTTACAATATATATTTAGCAATTAGAAATTATAATCTGATAAAGAGGAAATACTGACAAATTTTAAAATTATACATGATTTTAAAAATGTACCAATGCAACCAGAATTGTCAGATGTAAATTGTTAACGAAAATCTTAAAATTCACAGTTTTGTTCTCAGTCTAGGACTTCATTAGGTGTACAGTGGTGTGATACTACGATTCAAATAAAAATTATATAACTTAAACGACTGTTCAATCATTTTCTTGTTATAGAAATGATACGATATCAATTAAACTTATAATTTCCATCAATTTACACAATTAAATCTTATTCATATAATTTTATACTAAAAAAATTAGTCATCACACTAACTATAAATAAATAATTTTAATTTTCGGATTAAGCCAATGTACGTCTTATGACGTTTTAATTTTAAGTCTTCTGTTAACAAATTACTTCTGACAAATTTGGGTGTATTCATATATTTTTAATAAAGCATTGATTTTTTATATTTTTATTTAGAAAAACAGGCTACATGAGGGTAACCCACGTAGTGACAACTCCCCTTTAATAGCATAGGAAGGGATTTGAAAGAAGGGATGTGGAAGGGTAGAGGAAGGTAGTCAAGGGTTAATTAAAGTCCCCGGGCTGTATTTTAAGGATCCTACTCAAAATTTGCCTAAAAGTGATGCAGTTTATGAGGCAGCTGGCCGACTATTCCAATGGGATCAGCGGACAACTCTTACCGTATGTCCAAAGTCTGTGACCCGGACCATATACCTCTAAAAACAGGCCGAGGTGCCTTATAAAACAGAGAGAAAAGAAGGGATCCCCAATATATATATATATTGTAATGTCAATTAATTAGGCCATTAATTGTGTGAACATAAAATTTTAAATTGTTTGAGAAATTCTTTGTAGCGGCGGAGTTTCCAGATCATAGCGACAATGTAGCCCAGCTCTGTTCATTTTTCGGATGGTCCGAAAATGGCGTATGCGCGCCAAAATGCGAGACGGTAGTTCAGTTCGCGGAAAGACATCGTCGATGTATAACTGTTAGTTGGAGGAGAATTCAACAGAGTCGGCGATTAGAATTTAACAGAGTTTTTGGTACCTGGACATTTCTGAGGGCAAAGTAAAACATTCAGGAAAGCATAACGTCGAAACTTACTAAGTAAAAGCAGTTTTGTGTCCATAGGCGGACAGAAATAGTAAAATTTCAGTTTGAGTCCAATGCAGTAAAGACTGGCAAATCTACAAACCACGGAATTCACCTAAGGCAAGCAGAATTCACCTAAGGCAAGCAGTCAACAGGTAGCTGACAACAAAAAGGGAGGATCATCCGAGTTCCTGACATTCTATAAATTTTGGCTAGAATCAGTGTAAAATCTGTGAGTCTTAGAATCAATGTAAAATTCCGCAATAGTGTATTTCGAAAACGAAAGGTATGGTGGAATGCTGGACAAATGTGAGTAACAAAATACAAAATATGTAATTATTTAAACGTAATTAAACGATAGAACTCAGATTTCGTTCTCCGTTTAAATTTTTAATTCGTTCTAATCTCGTTACTTCTTAATTTCGTTCTCGTTTTAAATTTCGTTCTAGTTTAATTGTCAAGTAAATTTCTTTTGTTTTAATTGTGATTTGTTTGTTAATAAGATTTTTAAATATAATTAGTGTGTCCATTATCAAACCCAGTGAAGACCCTGAGACCTAATATTTTAAATTTGTAATTGTTTTAAATTATTGCACAATAAAAATATTGTTTGTAAATTTTATAAATTCTTTCATTTAATACAAAGTCATCCATTTGATTATAACATTTTGACGCTTAACGTGAGGTAATCTCTTTAAAACTCTTTAAATTCATTAAAATAAAAAAATAAAGGCTTTTATTTTAATTATTACATATATATATTATGTGATTTTCTTTTGTAATTGTTTGTATTAGCATTAATTGGCACGATTAGAATGGCTCGTGTAATGAGACTGAAGGATAAAATCAGGTTTTCTCACTTAAATTAATTGAATAAAATGAATAATTTAATGGTTGATTTTTGTTTTTATTGGTGCATCTTGTATTCAAAAGTAATACTTTCTAAGGTTAATAGCAATTTATGAAAACTTATCCAGCTGTAAATTATTTAAAGAGACATTCACGTTACTACATTAAGTAGTATTGGACTCTCTATTATATTTAGTAGTCGTTAAAATATTTTCCGCTGTATCCCATTCATTCATAAATTCAGACGCTTACGAGTTATGTCATAATCATTCATTGAATTGTAATACATATGAGGACATGAATAATACAGTACATGAGATAATTGTTACAATTATTAACCTCGTACATACCATTAAAAATGGAGGTGTTTTAACTTAAGTGTGTCAGATATAGTAACTATATAAATAAATTAAAAATTAAAATATTATGCCATCAATACTTGTGCAAGTTCCATCGTCACACTACCAGTTACAAAGAGTCGAATTAAATCGAAGAAACAATAGAAGCAATCGATAGAAAGTGGCGAGTGTTATAAATTATCGTAAATCAATGTCGGAGATTTATTTATTACAGCGACGTAATGAGCTTTTATTTCTGAACGTTCGTTTTTTGTACTTAATTATCTTAGATGTGTATTAATATAGAATGATTCAATGAACTTAAGTTTCGTTTATAGGGGATTTTTATGAGATATTTTCGTTTCAACACGTGTTTAAGTGCTTTAAAGTGGGTAGAAAGTGCTGAATTACATTTATAATACGGTTTTAAGATTAATTTATGAAACTGGTCCTTAAGCATATTTTTCGTTTAAGCAATATAATATTTGCCTCATTTCTCGCAATCAATAATCAATCTTATAGACTATAGTTATCCTGCAAATTGATTTGCTCGTCTTAGGGTTATTTGAAACTGGGGTCAACGAAGCATCATACTTGTTAGATTGGAGTTGTACTACGAAATATAGAAAGCATTTAATGAGATAATTTTAAAGGGAATATCTTTCCCTTACAGTGTTAGTGAGCCACATCTATAGGGGTTATGCTATTATTTAACCAACGGAGTTTGGTTCGAGACGCTTTCAGAGAGGAATGGGGTGAACTTTTGCAGGTAGCCACCGCTTCGTTAGGCTGGGGCATCGGGAAAACCAACTCTGCGCGGTTAATTAGACGGCTGTTCTAGCTCTCGCCAACTTGGGAAGTGTTAGACGAGCCCAGGCAGCCAGCGAGCCACCAAGTCCTCCAACAAATAGAGCGTCGTGCTCTGAAACCTAAGTCCCGAGTTTGCTCTGATGGCTTTCCTGTTGCTCTCGCTTGCGTCACCTTCCCTAATTAAGCATTGTTCAATGTATTGATACTCTGACTACCAACAATTCAGCTACAAAACTCATTTCTCTCGTAAGGAAAATTAAATGTCCAACCTGCTTAAATTAAGATAATGCCACGTTCATTCAAAGGTCATGTTTATTGTAATTGTGTTCGTTTCCGAACATGGGCCATAGGAACCATTTCAACCTTCATTGGGTTGCATATTTGCAGATTTTTTTCACCAATCACCCCAACTCTTAATTTTCCCCGCCTCTCAACATCAACCCCTTAATCGTAAAAGAATAGAGTGTAAGTAAACAAAGAGTCTAGTTTGTTCGTTTCTATCAATCTTTATAGTGACACCTGTAACGAATGAAAGTATGATTTTGCACAAATAGGCGAAAAGAGGATCCCACTACAATTACGAATATTATCCAAATAACTTCAGCGAATATGGGCGCAAAATTAAAATAATTATTACTATCATTTTAAAAATAAATTGTAAGGTATTTCAGAAATTTAAATTAAGAATATATGAGAAACCGAAACAAAGAAATAATATATAACATTTGTCCTGAATTTCAGTAATAAATTTCATGGAATTTTTGTAAACCAGAAGCCAACAATAATCTGATAGTTTTCTCTCTCACGATTTGCAAACACAATACTTTCATGAAGTTGAAATACATTAATTTTTACAGTAACAGGCTACATGAGGGTAATCCACACGATGGCAACTCCCCTTTAATAGCATAGGAACGGATTTGAAAGGGGAGACACGGAAAGGTATACAAAGGTAGCTAAGGGTTAACTAGGGCCGCCGGGCTATGGTTTAAGGATTCTACCCGGCAGTACGCTTGAAAGTGATGCAGGGAAAACCCTAGAAAAACCTGCATCAGGTAGGTCGGGTATTTGGTACTTGTCCCACGCTCTTCCGATGGCGGCAGAGGGGTTTACTGTGGGGTCGCATCATTCCCCTCGCCGTGCCTTGACCGGTTTAGGAGGCAGCTGGCCGACTATTACAATAGGAATATCGAACAACTCTTAACCTATTCCCCAAAGTCTGCGACCACTGACACCTCTCAAAAACAGACCGAGGTGCCTCGGATTGTGGGAGCCTTAGTTATAAAAAAAAACAGAGAAGAGAAGGCATTCCCAAAGATTCCTTCATAGATTTCTGGGAAGATTCAGCTGCAAAAGAATACTCTCCCAGGCTCTGAGCTAAGAAATGCTCGTAACAGTGTTTTTTAATTATTATCCACTGATTTGTTTCACATGCGCAAATATTCAAAGAATAGAGGAAATTAAATTCTAATACGTGCTCAAATTTCTAATTGACTTTTATTAGGAAAATATTACATGTTCTATTTTATTATTTTAGGGTAACATGCTACATGAATGTAATCCACATGGTGGCAACTCCCCTCTTATAGCATAGGAAGGGATTTGAAAGGGGGATGCGGAAGGGTTATGAAGGTAGCCAAGAGTTAACTAGGGCCCCCGGGCTATATTTTAAGGATCCTACCCGGCATTCGCCTAAAGAAATGCAGGACAAACCCTACAAAAACCTTCATCTGTTAGGTCGGGCATTGGGTACTTGACCCACGCTCTTCCAATAGCGGGAGAGGAGTTTGCTGTGGGGACGCAGCATTCCCTTCTCCGTGCCTCGACCAGTTTAGAAGGCAGCTGGCCGACTATTCCAATGGTAATAGCGGACAACTCTTACCGTATGCCCAAGGTCTGTGACCCCGGAACATACACCTCACAGAACAGGCCCAGGTGTCTCGGCTTGTGGGAACCTTAGTTCGAAACTGGAGCGGAAAAGGCATCCCCAAAGGTGGCCCCTTCGTATCTCTCCTACAAGGTTATGCCTGCGAGAGAACATCCCTCGCAGGCCTTGCCTGAAGGGTGGAGGTTCAGCAAGATATGTTCCATACATAACTGCGAGTGAAAGACGCGTAGAAACGATGTGGTCGGAAAGCCAACACGGTCAATGAACAATTAATCACGCAGCGGGAAAAGCACGTTCTTCCTTCTTCGCTAAGACAAATTACTGCAGTCACGACAGAGAAGAACCATTTTGCAGATCAATTTATTAAAGGTACCGCATACAGCTTTCAGTTCTAGCACATTTGTTTGGTTTATTTACATTAATAATACAAGAAATAAAAATATTTGTATATATGCAAAGAAAAATAATTATTTCGTCAAAGCTAATTAATAAATTATCGTTCTGAACCATAGGAAATGACGGACTGTTCTCCTCGAGAGTTTGGACTAAATTCCTAAAGTATAATTGCTTGAAGAATTTGAATAATTTATATTTTTTAATTTTTATTTTTATAAATCTAACGAATAGTCAGAATCGGATAAATGTAAATTTAGTAATGTAATTTAATTCTAAAGTGTAGATTGTTTGTTTTTCAACTAATCGAATCAAACGCGCCAAAATTTGAAGAAAAATTATTTTATTTTATTATAATTTTAACTACATGGTTACCCATTCTTCATTCTGCGGTTTTGCTCTGTTTTTAAGTTAAAGTATAAATTACTAAAAGATTTGTCAAGTATGGATGACATTTTTATTTTTTGCTGGATGTATTTCTGAAATAAGTTTTATGTTATTTCTTCCTTGTAATGAATGGCCTTTTTTTGGCCAATGCAACATAATCTACTTTTTATACAACTAATTTTATAAACAATATTAGACCCTATATGGGGTTGAACAAAAGTTAATTTTACATGTATTATAATATTGGTTCGAACTGCAACTCAATATTAGAAAATAATTGTATTATTTGTTCTCGTTTTATTACATGTAAATATTAGAATAATTAATTATAATTCTCAAAGAAAAATTGACGAGTCTACAATTTAAAACAATATATGTTTCCGCACAGTAGCAATTAAATTAAGAAAATAAAGTATAATAGTATTTACTGAAGCACGGGTTTCCATTTCAAGTGCATTACAGGCATCAGCAAGCAACTCCCCAGACGTGGAAGACGTAAGCTCCAATATGCTCTAAGGGCTGAGAGATTCAAGTTGTTGGTTCTCACGTTACCGAAGTGACGCACCTGGATGCAACAGCTCCAGGCTCCCTTAGAATGCCCTCATAAATATTCAGTTCAATAAATTGAATAATTTCTTTTATTTTCATATGTTTCTTACGTATTTCAAAAACTGGACATGATATTATAGATTTTCTGCCATCTTTGCCAAATCCTGGTAACATTTGAAATTCAGTTTATTTTTCCTTGTAACAAAAATAAATCCGTAGTCAAGATTAGGTGATGTGTAGAATTTTATACATTTACTCAAACAGTAGCAAAAAAAGTAAAATGCAAAGGCTTGATGCTGGAACAATTGAGCACTATTATTAAATACTGCTAAATTATATTTATTAAAAACAATTCCAACAGTCAACACTTGACACAGAAATTCTGAACAAATTGTATTATATCTTATTGTAAGCGCCTTGGTACATATACATTTAAATTTGGATTATATGACGTTGTCACTCTCTCTTTAAATGCTGTTGGAGAATTACCGCTGAACCGTCCAGATGTATGTATTTTTTCTTTTTATTCCCTTGTTTCGTAATATAATGTTGGTATCTAATTGAAAGTCGTATAAATAATTACTTTGATATTATAAGCCAGGAGAGGTTTATCTCTGGACTCAGAGAATTAGGAAAGGCCGTATTCCCGCCTCATTACTCAATTTGTGGAATCTATCAAATTTAGGTTTATTTTATTTGACACTAGCTTGGTTCCCGGCGTTGCCCGGGTTGTCATATAAGCCCCGATTTGATTCAAATTTCGGTTACTTTTGAGATATTTTTTGTGTAATGCCACTCCACCCCCAACCCTAATGGTGCTCCCCTCCCAAGCCAAAATTATAGACGGAAAACATGTAGAGAAATCTTATTAATCCCGAAATATATTTATTCGCCGCAACAATCGCCTGTTAACCTGTTTGAAAATTATACCCCGGCCCACCTACGCCCTGCCCCTACCACACCCGCGCGTTGCAAAGGTTGTCATAAATAAACTCAGCGACATCCATAACCCCGATTTGATACGAAACTTGGTTGTTTTGTCGTTATTGATATGTAACGCTCCTCCACCCCCACTCTTAAGCGTGCTCCCCTCCCATGCCCAAAGAGGTTGAAATTATACTGAAACAACATAGGTTAATTAACCCAGAAAAATAATATAAACTCAAATATAAACAAACACTCTGCTTTATTTATTATATTTAAAAAATATTTATTATATACCCATTCTTGCACCTACACCATGTAACAGAAAATCTCGAATTTACTTAATTGGAGCTGAAAATACGACGTATTTGTGATGTAAAGTTTCCCTTTTCATATAATTCTTCGAACAACTGTAAATTCAAGTATATTAGATATTTATATTGTTGATTCTATTATTAAAATATGTTATAGATTGAATTATTAATTTTATTATTTTTAAATACAGATAGTGAATTTTGATTAGCTTTTTTTTTCGACAGGAAGAATTCTAAATATTGTCGAGGAACATTTTATCAAGTTTTCTTCGTTATATATTCTGGACAATCTGGCGCTGGCCCTCGACTACAGCTCACATCTCGTATTACAAATTAATAAACACATTAAATAATTAGATTTTATTTCTTAGCCATTCTCAATTGCTACTTGTTAAATTTTCCATAAATTGACTGACATGTTTCGGGTATTTGCCACGGAATTTTAAATAAAAGGAAAGCAAACAGGAGGGTATCAGGGAAACGGACGTCTGAAGCTAAAATTTCGAATGGTGAAAACTCTTCTCAACTTCAGGAATAGATTAAATGATCAGGGTTAAGTTACAGAAATAAATAGGGGAACCACTGACTAGTAAATACTATTTAAAAAAGAGAGAATGAGTTCTATCGCAACAAATAAAACAAACAACTAAGTAGAACACTACGCATGTATGGCTTTATCAAGCTACTATAAAATTATTATTTGTTTGAAACGTGTACAGATCATATTTTTTATGAAATCTTCAATCATAATGTAGCACTGTACTTTATCATATTTTCTTAGCAGTGTGACGTCCAGCAGTCCATCGAAATTCAAGCCATTATTCTGGACCTCTGAAGGCCGAAGAAGCTAATTCTGCACGTGACTTACACCTGCGCCCCCTCTGGAGAATCTACGACTGCAGGACACGAAGGCGGCGAATAATAATAGAACATGCTAAACCCTGGTCATTAAGGCCAATATCGTGACTTAAACCCCATGCACGTCGCTATTATGAACTACTCAAAGCTATTTTTGAAAAAACAAAACGGTGTCCACATTTGAAATTCATTTTTCTACTTAGCAAAGCAATTACGTAATCTTCAAACAAGGCCAGTCATAACTAAAAAAATTTCTCTTAAACAGAATATGCATAATCTGAAGTCCATTTTGCAGTATGACACCCCAATGTTGTATATCTTTAAATCCTCTACGAATAATGCTTATTATTCACGTTTTTCTCTATTCCTCAAGTAAATGGTTATGTTTTACGTAATCAAATAAAACTAACAGAAATAACAACCTGTAACATAATCTTGGAATACTATTAAATTTGACATTTTAAATGTAGTAGAAATATCTCAAGGGAAGATACGTTTTTATATACGTGTTTTTCCCCCAGAATAGCTGCTTTCCTTGCTTTAGAGGCTTCTATTTCGTTTTCTCTTTAGACATTGAGCACGTATTGGAAGCCGAGTGAGGACGACATCGCAGGAAGAAGCCATTAGCGCAGAGTAAGCAATCCGCTATTGTAGAGAGCCAATAAACAGACTGTCAATGTACTTTGACGTGGATCTCAAAGAAAGCCGCCCACAATAGAGATAATAGTTTCGCAGCCGCTACCATGAACAACACTTGCATTTATACAATAACATACGCGTATCTCAATCACGCCACCAATTGTTACCGATGGAAAGAATGTCCATTCCACTTATTTTCATAAAAATCCATAATAGCGCACTCGTATGTGACACGTCACCAAACAGGTTTATATGACTTTATACAGCAAATAAATATTTTTTTAAAACATACACTACACCTTTACATACGCTTATATATTTTGCGAGACTGAAACATCATTTCGGTTCTCAATTACGTCAATTCTTCAAGCTGCACCTTTTTATTTCATTGGCAACATCAATCTATTCATTTTAATGTTGACTAAAAAATATTTACTACAAATATTTATTATACTCCATAAAAATTAACCTATTGTAGTTAATTATAGGAAGAAATATTTCAAAATAAACTTATTTCTTTCAGACTTCATTGACGAAGCAGGATATGTCTGGAAATGCGAGTATTGAGTTGTAATAATTAATGAATAAAGCTAATTAACAACTAAAGAATGGTTTAAATAGCATTAAATTTATTTAAAAACTTTCCAACAAGATTATTTGTAGCAGTTCTCTACTGAGTGAATTCAGCTTCATTGCAATAGAATAAATTGGCAAACACCGTCGTTATTTCACACTCCAATTTATGACTTTGTGCGACAGTTTTTGTTAAACATAATTACTTGATTGGAATTTAAAAAAGTATTTTTTTAAGAAATGCTGGAGTTTCATCGGCACAATTAAATTGAAACACGAGTGTTCAGAATTATCAGTTTTCGTTGATAAACTAGTTGTTACGGACGAATTTTTAACTCACCTGGTTCACTTTACGATTTTTCTTACACTAACCGATCCCCCGTGTTTCGTAAAAGCCTGACGTCACCCAGTCACTGAGTTGCGTTCGCACTCTGCTGAAGTTTCGCCTTCTCCAAACCCTCGGGTCGCCCAACAGTATTATAGTAAAACATATATACTACAAAATACAGACTAACGACTTTGGATAAAATGAATGATGAATTTAAAAACTGTTATTAGGCCTCAAATAATATAAAACTGGCACTTTCGGCTTCATTCTAACTCATATTCATCTGTAATTTATATAAAAATCACAAGCTATTTATAACAGTGTGTGGCGTTCGGCTTACGTATAGTCTGACAATTTTATATTATTTTATTTAAGTACTAATAAAGGATTTTTAATTTATCATTCAGCGTATATGATTTTTATATTTGTAATGACTGAATGTATAATTGTTTTTTATTAATATTGAGAGCGTCGTGAGGTTATAAAATTTGGGTGATTCATACGGATCTCGTTTCTTCCTGAGAGACATAGTATACGTAATTATGTAATATAGTATTAAAGAATTTAAAATAAATATAATGACCAGTTCAGAAAATTGATTTATTGTGTCTGTTTATATGTAATAAAATTTTAATTATTATTGTAATGATTATTAACATGAAATAAAGTGGCCACTTGAAACAATTAAATTTTTGTGTTTATATTTAATACAATTATAATATACCACAGACGTAGTGCTTCAAAAAATTATTTAAAATCTTTAACTGAGTATCTTGCTAAAAATATTTTTTTCAGTATGATGAAATCTGTAGGAACCCAGAATTTTTTATAGATGGGATATAATTTTCAATCCATATGGCGAACTTTTTTTATGCATGAAAAATGTCTCAGCCATTGTATAATTACTTCTAAATAAATATTATTAAAACATTAAGTATATTAGCAAAATTAACGAAAATCGCATTAGTACGTTAATGAACAATAGTTGTCAACATATGTCTAAATTTTGAGATGAAGTGTTTAAAGTTGTTCATTGAATTCCAATTAACTTTATACACACATAAGTTCCATGTTGAGTCGAGTCAGCAAAATACACACTGTCCGAGAACACTGGAAAGTGATACAGCTGGCAACTGTTCGCCATCGACCCTTCAACTCGCGACGTAAATATTAACACGTATTGGCCTCCATAATTGAGGGACGGGTCAAATTCAAATTTACCTTGACTGCTTTAAACAGTGGAATGGAAGTTATTTTTAGCATGATTCAAGGTAGTTGGTTAATGCCAAATAATTTTCTTTTCTTTTACAAATTATGACTATGAATGTTTCTTTTTATATCCAGCACATATAAATTAATTAGAAGAAAACTAAACCACTCCAGTGTTTTCTGACATTTCCTCTCAAGAATTTAATTGAAAAAAAGGCTGGAAACAAGCCTGATAAAATTAATTATTATTCGGAATTATAAAACTTGGTCCTTATCCTTTGAAAGTGCGGATCTAGCTTCTGTGATGTAATAGGTTAAGAACGAAACCTTCATGAGAATCTTGTCATGAATAAGGATTTAATTAGTCGAGTGGCCTTGCATAGGGAACAGTGTTCTGCCGCTTCAGAGACGTTGGCCTGCAATTAGTCAGACCGAGGGTGGCTCCATTAACGAAGGCTGCTACACACAACGCCGACTAAAATTTGCATAATATCAAAACTCCTCGTCTTCAGATCCTTGTCTATCGTTAATCAGTTCAACAACATTTTGAGACGAGTTACGTAACTCGTTTTCAACAGTTATTATACTCCAGAATCACATCACAGCATCAAATAGAAGGTTTATTTTCGTTCCGTAATAATTTATAATCATTGTGCTATCGTGAATAACGATTTTTTATTTGTGGGGGGGCGGCGGGTTAAGGTAATTTCTCCATATTCAAAAGTTCCAGATTCTTCTCCAGGTAAGTATTAAACAGTTTTGTACATTGCTTTTTCTCGGTTCTTTGGAGTGACAGTTGTGTAAAGGAATTTATGAGTAACTCGTAGATCTGATTATTCAACCCTTGATGCCTATGAAAACTAGGATTGTAATCCAATGACTCCTTTCCAGAAGACACATTTTTCTATTCTAACATAATATATCGAACAATTGAAAGAGAATAATACTTCTTCCAGCGTACGCGTATGAATCGTGGTACACATTCCAGATGGATATAAACTACAGGTAAGCTATGTTTCCTTAATTAAAACTTTAAAAATGTCCATTATTAGTGTATAATTTTGGTACCATCAATGACTTTTCTATACTGACCTAATTATTTGTAACTAGCTGGGTGCCCGGAGTTGCCCGTGTACTTATTTATATAAACACGAAAAAGTATTTAATTCTACATTAATCTTTAGTCAAGAAGTAATTTAACTGAAATCTAGTTCCGTACATACTTTACACCGATAGTGCATTAATTTAATATACATCAATTTTATTGCATCAATCCCAACAAACATACTTACGAATTTAATTACGAAAAGAATACTTAAACAAACTCCTTGAGTATTGCAGGATATAATTGTCCTTCAGTCTTCAGACATTGCGAAAGATATATTGACGAATTTGTTAGCCAAATTCACAATGTAAACAAATAGTCGCCATATTAGAGTCACTAATATTGCACAAAAATTAACTTACATTTTCCGTAAGGATCATAAAGTATTTCGTATTGTTTTCTATTAACATTCGATGTAGTTTTATGGGATAAAATTATACTCTTTGTTTACTGAAAATATTTCTGCTTCATTTCATTAAGGCAATATGAACTATTTACTCTGTTCGTCACATAGTAACGTCTCTGTCGCGTGACGTCACGGTCTCTTGGCGCGCAAACCAAAATGATCCCGTTTTTTAATTATAATTCTTTCCACATTCATGCTAGGGGTTTCTCACCCCAACAGTATAGTTTCTCGTGTTTTGAAAAATATGTGTACCATTTTTTGTTGGAATCTATCCACGCGTTAAAATTTATATGCAGATTAACGTATGTATATACATACATACAAATATACATCCTTTTTTATGATATATATTGGCCTAAATATGTTTAGTCAAATATTGTTTAACAAATTTCTGTGGTATGCGGTACGGTGTGACGTAGTTCCTCAATTAAATATATCAGGTGGTTTCCCACGACTTTATTGGCATTTAATTAAAATGTTCAATTTTTTTTTGCCTAATTTAAGTGTTACAGCTGTGTAAACTCTTGAAAGAATTACAGTATCCCTTTCGAATTGAATAATAGCGTTCCTGTTTGAGTTTCTGGTTGAGGAATTATGCGGAATAAAGATTTAATCTAGATGAGGGCTGAATTTTCAATTAATTTTGAGCGGATATCACCTACAGTAACAAGAGATTGAATTTCTTTCAATTTAGATTTTGTTGTAATCATTGTGCAGGTTTTGATTTTGAGTTCTTTATGGAGATTTTTAACAATGGTAAAACTTATATTATCACTTAATATTAATTTTCCCTGTCACATAAATACCAACGACGTTAAAATATTGGTGATCAAAATGTCGAGTTTTTTCAGGACTTGAATACTTCTTTATTTCCAGATACGTTGTATTGAGGCTTTGGTTAAATATTAATACTTATGAATTCAGTCTTCTCTCCAAGCATATTTGAAAGTTATTGTTCTTATTTTTTTAAAAAAAACAACAGAAACCTAATTTATGAAGATCTGTGACTCACTCAGAACATATAACTGGAGCTGTAATTCAGAGTGTGAGTAAGTTTCTTTGTGCAGTGTTACTCCATGTGTAACCCCCACTAAGCTTTCAGACGTATTTGTAATCTCGTAAAATTAATTCGGCTCAGAAACTTAAGATTCAATACTTCAACGCTAAACCATCAGCCCTGGTGGTAATCATTCATGACTTCTTTAACTCCACGCACCAATTTAAAAATAACATTCCTTTATTTCCGTAGATCACAAATCGTAAAAGGGTTGGTCTAGAACCCGGGTCTCAGCTGTAACTATGTTGGTTCTTGTTAACCTAAGGCCTTCCCCTTGTCACAGGTGGTGCAAGTTCATTAGCAATTTCGCGAAAGCTCCTCCTTCCAGGAGCTGCTTCACTCCGAGGGGCAGTTTCAATCCCGCTCGGGGCGATTGATATCGAGGCTGAGTGTTTGCCGCAGCGTCATTCGCTCTGACAGAGATTGAAAGAAGTCAATTTACGCTGGAAGCAGAGCAGCGCCGGGCTCGTTTGTCATGAACCTGCAGTCCGCCACTTACAAGAAAAATTCGGCTACCATTCTTACTTGGGCAAAATTTTAACGGCAATTTCCTGTACCAAACATATATTAAATATTTTGTAAGACTTTCCATGGAGTATTGGAAATTAATACGCAATTCAGTAAACAACATTTCTTCTAGAAGTTTTGTAATACTGTCTACTAGGAGCTATTTTCTAACATTGGCAATAACTGTCCAAGACAATACAAATCAAATGTGTAATGCTTGTTGCGTTCAGGAAGGGGCTAACAATTTCTCTGTCGTCGAGTGTACTTACGGGACGAAACTAATAGTGGAGACAAGTAGTTATGGATCAAAGTTGAGCATATAATGAAAATAAAAGTGGAAGTCCGACAGATGAAACTGATAATTGAATAAAAATGGTTTTCAAGTATGTATCGTAAAGTAAGCACTTCACGATCCAAAAATTACTGAAATGGTACATCATAAGATAAATAATTATTAATTATATATATATACCAGCCTATTATATAGTAAAATATACTTATTACGCAGTGATGTCAATATAAATTGTAGAGAATATGTTGAACCGACTTTTAATTCGAAATATATTTTTACAAACTAGAGTTGAAGTTAACATCTATTTGCAGCAAGTATACAGATGATTGTTTATAGAATATTTTATACAAAGGGAGTGAAGTAGTGAATCCACACACCGGCAATAAATGTACTGCGCCACTCGAGTTCCGTAATTTGTTTGACGAGGGTCATGTGGAAAAGAACAAAATGAAAACATGCTTTTCACGTGAATTTTTAATTAAAATATTTTAGCTGCAGCTTTCCAGTCAGCGTTGAATCAAGCGCAGCCCCTGAGTATAATACCCAGTTTTCACAAAGGCAAAATAGTTTCCAAAGGATGGTTTAAAACATAACCAACTATCTTGCCCTCATTTCACAGTTACTGTAGATGGTTTGATGTAAGAAAAAAGAATTTCATTATTTTATTCATTAAATTGTGGAACACTTGCGATTTTTTTTCAGTTCTCATGAAAGGCTATTTCAGTACTTTGACTAAAATTTATTGTTATTCCCTTTTATCTTCCTTAATATACACTTAGCTTAAATAGTAGTCTCTTTGTGATTGTCAGTTTCTCAAAAAAAATTGTGAGGACTGTTTGAAATAAAAATAAGTTTGTGAAATAAAAGATAATCTGAATTTTTTTTAACTTTCAAATAAATTCAGTATAACAATTACCAATTAATTATTTTCTAACGTCACAGATGTGTTTTCTTTCTGCTCGTGTCACCATTACCATAATCTCAACAGTATTTCATTAGATATATTTTTCTGTTAAAGATCTGTAAAATGTGTTCAATTTAAAGGATTCTTCTGGAGTGTATCGAAGGTATATGCCTAAAGCCAATGAGAAAGTAAATAATTCTTACATTTCTGTGTTTGTTGACGTTTCAATTACAACTCAAAGTATATTAATATTCTCAAAATAAAGCTTAAATAATTAGAAAACTTAAGACTTGTGTGTTACTGTTGTTTCTGATGTTTCATTGACTCAAACCTTCACTAAGCTGTTTTAGATAATTTTAACTCCTGGTCACTTCTATGAAAATCTATTCTAATATTAAACACATTATATTCCATTGTCCTCGTTAATTTCACGTTTCAAATTCTTGAGGTGAATTTATTTTAATAAACAAACCTCTTGAGATTTTCCTTTCAATTCTTACAATTTGTTATTTAACTTTTTTCTTTAGGTCGTGTATCAAACGGACATTTTTAGAAAAATTTTTGGCTAGCGTTGACAGCGTCGAGAAATCATAAACGTGTGGACAGAGTTAAAC
Source organism: Zhengitettix transpicula (assembly GCA_037074705.1). Lineage (NCBI taxonomy): Eukaryota > Metazoa > Arthropoda > Insecta > Orthoptera > Tetrigidae > Zhengitettix > Zhengitettix transpicula. The sequence goes on along the minus strand of CM073592.1, from coordinate 40,087,735 downwards.
CAAAACTCTTAAAAGTGAATGTGGCAAAGCTGCAGTCATGGCCACTGTGTTGGAGATCGAAATAATTCATTTTTTGCTGGACTTTTCTATTCGTAGGGAATATAATGCTCAAGAAAAAAAAAACGTTTCGCTTTTGACGAAGTTCGCCGATGTTTTCCGAAGCTAAGTTCGCTTTATTCTCTAATTTGTTAATTTCTGATTGTAAACGAACATTTATTTCTATAAAGTAAAGGAAAAAATAATTGCCAAGGCAGCAGTACAAAATAAAATATTATGGTTGTTAGTCCTGTTTTTTGGTTTAAGCTGCAATAAAACTCCTTTAGACCTAAGAGAAATAAAAAATATGTTGCTTTAAAAATTATTTACAAAATTAAACAACTTTCTATGAATATTTAATATGTATATAATACATGAAACTTTTCTTTTAAGCTTGTCGGTGTCCTTACAGCTCATACGTTTTTTCATCACCTGACGAAAGCAACAACGTTTGCAGACATTTTCTGTGAAATTTCTGCTATAACTTGACATTCACGACAATGCATTCAATTACATTCAGTTATTTGCGGCTCCATTACCTATTTGTTAATTTTCATCTAATGCAGACGTGTTTATATTTTCAACAAATCCGACGACTGTTCTTTAAACATATTTTGTGAAGATATTTACCGTTCTGAAATTATTAAATAATTTGGAAGTGCCAAATATTGGTAACCATACTCCATAGAATTTAGGAAACTTAACAGTTATTTGCATTAAAACAAAACGGAATAAATTTTTAAACCATCACGTTTCGAGTTGTCAGTAAATCTTTCTGGACTGGAAATCGTTTCATTTTAATCTACAATTGATTAAGTTTATTTGTGAATTATAATTAAAATAATTTGTAAGTGCGTATTGGTGTTTGAAGTTGATTCAGAGATTGTATGTGTTTTTTAGTTTTATGGAACTATGTCCCATGAAAGGGTTTCCATTATCGTGTATATATATATATATATATTGTAGTAATTAAAAGGCAATTAATAATTAATAAATTGAAACATTGTGAACTTGAAGTGTTATCGGCAAACAGACACCAATCACACACTAGAATGAACAACAATAACAGGTCTAAAGCATTTTAGGACTATTAGCGCGCTGAGAACGAATAGGGCAGTTGGCGGCGAAACATTGCAGGGAACGAAGTAAAACTTGAGCAGAGACTAGACGTCGTTCATGCATTACCAGTTAAAGTTGTGAATTAATACAAAGTAAAACATTCACGGAAGTATTGCATCGTAAATATCGGAAAGTAATAGCAGTTTCGTCAGAATAGAACTTTACAAAATCTTCGTGGAGGAATTGTTCCAGGAGAACATTGGTAAATTATTGTGGAGCGGAGCAGTCAACGAAATAAAGCCAATCTTGTAAAATCTTAAAGTGAAGTGTAGAATCAGTGAAAACCAAGGCCTGATATTAAAAGTAAAGGGTGTGAAAGTGGCTGAACGAGGTAAAAATTGATTGTCCTGGTACCGGAGAGAGAGATAGAGAAACTGCAAATCATAAATACATTCAATTATTAAATGTAAACACTTAGTTAAAGATAAAATCGTCAGATTTCGGTTATTTTGAATATTGTAAATATTTGTGTATTGAAATAACTTTACAGTGATATGATTGTTTAAAAAAAGTAATACCTTTCTTTATTTAAAGATTGTACGTCTTATGTTATTAAACAATTAAAAATGAAACAGGGCTTACATTGGTGAAGCCAAAATGTGGTATATAAATGAAATTGCAATTAAATAAAACAGTTAGCCTGCTTGAATGCATCAATTTAACTACTTTAACTTTAAATGAAAGTATGCTAATAAATAAAATTTTATTTATATATATATTGATTTCAATTTTGTGAGTTAAAAATAGAATATTTGTTTGAACCTGTGTTCCGTACGTAGTACTTTTTACGACGGATAGTTTGGCCGGCATTAGCAATGGAGGGAGGCACGGAATTGAGGCCCGCGTTCCATAACTGACCGTTGCGCTAATTGGTAATGTGGCTACCGGCGTGGAACGTGTATCCTGAAACGCCGCTCGTTCAGCGTCCGCAACGAGTGGGCAATGTGTGGCTCTGCCGTCCAATAAAACAGACCGCACTCATGTGGCAAAATTACAGATGATTTGATACACGATACTATTAAGTCCTGCCGGTAAATATGCCCTTGTGTGCGAATGAAAACTAACTCTGTAGTCAGGCGCGTTTTAATGACATACCTTACTTACATTGCATTAACCGTGGAGTAGTTCATTCCACGAAAAATAGTTTAAATGTCGCAATACATGTGAGTTTAACATACAAAACCAGCAGAATGTAACAACTACAATTAATATTTTAATATTTCAGTCTTTTATGGATAATTAGTGAAAGCTCACATATCATAAACCAATCAGGAAATAAATGTGCAGTCGGAGAGGAGAAGCATACAGCCAGTATGAACCAGAAACTCAAGTCTGAATAAAATAAAAATAGAAATAATAAACTAATGAATAAATAAATTAAAATTAATTTAAATAGGCCAACTGTCGAAATATTTAATAATAAATAAAATAGACAAATACAGGAAATATAATTGATAATATAGATACCACACAACGTTTCTGGAAGCCATGTTCCTTTCTTCAGGTGCAGAAAAAACGTAAGAGTACACAACTGTACGGGTAATTTGACAAAACTCAAAATCCTGAATATTTATTTGTAGACATTAAAAGTTACACGTATTAACTAAAATAAATGGTAGCATGGGAACTTTTCAGAAGTTATATTATTAAAAAAAATCAATTGAAGAGACCAAGTATTCTGATTAACTATGTATTTATAGTAATCAGCTACAGAATTACGAAACGACCTTTACATTACTTTAAACGTTGTTGCAATAAGACTTAAAATAGTGGTGACAATAGACGACGTAATAAATATTGAAGAACAACAGCAGTTGATTTAATAATCAATAAATAAGTAGAGAGCATTATTTACATAGTAATATAAACATAACACGAATGTTGAACAATCAATAATATACCAATAACAGAGGACAGATAAATTTCCCTAGAAACTTCTGAGATTGATGGGACATATAAGTTCGTTTCCTTTATCTAACGTTATTTCTATGAATAATAAAACTTGTATGGTTTTATAATCTCCCATAGTAATTGTAAAAACAGTACTTAGATATGTACTTTTTTAACAGAAATAATTTATTTTCTAGGCTACTATGTCATTTGTAATTAAATTTATTCAGCAGAACTACAATTGAAAACGTGGATAATAAGAAAAATGCTAAATACTCGCCATCAATGAATCTTAAGAGAGAGCAAAAAATTATCGAAGACATTGTGATTACGAAGCAATTTGACTGTATTTATTAGAAAATATTTTTCATATCAAGATCGTTTCAAAACAGAACTGAACACGTAAACATCTCATTTTCAAATGATATGTGTAAATTAGCACAGAAATACATAATGTATAGTACTCATTTTGAAAAAAAACTTTGTAATAAAATTTTCAAACGCCCCATATGAATTCATCTATGTAAATAACAAGAGTTAAATCATATGTCAATTATTCCACATATTCAAATTAAACCCACTAAAATTGGTCCAAAACTTCGAAACAAACTTTTATAATTTAGAAATTATTTGAAAATAAAACTTACAAGAATAAATTATGGATGTGCATAGAACGAATTATAAGGAAAACCAAATAAAAATAATTACTGACGGCTACATGGAATACAGAAATTAATATTTTAAAGTACATTGATAGGGAAGCTAAATTTTAATAAAAAGGAGAATAATTTTCCAGAACTCAATGTAGTATATCCTTTCAATACAATAAAAGACCCTCACGATCCACCCCAGAAATACCTTACGATTATTTAATACTTGGCGCCCCCAGCTTCATAAAGAGAGTCTAATATTCTTTCTGAGTTAAGAGATCTACATTTCCATATTTGGAAGGTGCTCAAGTATTCCTTGGAGTATAAACTACAGGCAAAATGGTGAAATCTGGACGGAGAAGGAGGAATCTGAGCCAATGTAGGGCAAAGTTTAAATAATGCCGTCATATATACTTGTGTACATTATACGAGAATTTTCGTTTGGCCGGCGTCTGTGTAGAAAATTGTACTGTTTAAATAATCCGTTATTCTAGGATCTTTTGTAGATTTAGCAACGAGTAATAATTTTTTTGTATTCTTTAAAATATTTATTGTTTGTAGGTTTACCGTTATTTTGCTTATGAGTGGAGTTACGAGTTCCAATTTTGACTGAAGTTACCAGAATATTAAAGTGTGTTCTAAGCTTAAACTTTTTTATTTCCACTTCACCGTTACTTACATTAAACTATTAGTTTATTTATGGATGTTGAAAGCCCTTTAATGCATAGGATGTACAACGATTGTTAAAGTTCAACTCAAAATAAATGATAAATTATGAAATATAAGGGAAAATAAGATATCTTAATTGACTGTAAAGTTGGAATTAAAAATAAAACATAATAAAGTAGAAATAATTACACTTGATATTATAACAATTTTTTCATTCGATTTCCCAGTCATCCATTATCGTCACAAGAGTTTCACGCCATCAACTTCACTGTTAAAAAATTTAAGTAATAGAATTTATAAATTGAAAAACAAATTTCTTTCATCAACAATTATTTAAAATGACCTATAATGGCATACTGATTTCAAATTCCACATGCTCGAAAATCAACGAATTTAAAGGCGAGTAGTAAATTCGCAACGCCTTCTAAGCTATCGGAGCCTTTCGTAAATGATGGGGGCATGGAGCCTGGATTTCTCTCCGCTCCTTAGGGAGCAGATAAGCGAAGTCTCTTGAAATGAGACGAGGCACTCTGCACTTTGACAACAACAGGGATTCTGCAGGGAGTGCAGGATTCGAGGTGATAAACGCTCCAGGTTTCGAACTATGTCAAAGAACTTAAGTAAGTACGTAGCGTTTCCAGTTTTTCCAAAAAATAGTATTATTTCTTTATTTAAATATTTAATATTTTTAATTGAAGTACTCAGAATTATATTCGTTTCTTATATATGTACACGCAACAATTTTTACTACGTTGGCTGATATTTTTATTGATTTCTTAAAACCGAACTAAAGAAATAGTAAGAAAATTGTAATATATCGACTGTGCTTCCTTACGACCCAGTTTTAAAAAATTTATAAAATTAAAAATTGAACGTCACGGATGAAGTGGAACATCTTAATCAACACGTAAATTATGATTATATAAATAATGTAATATGAGAATTAAATCACTTGCCTGAAGTGTGACTTTTAACATCAAAAAAAAAATTATGAGTGACCAATCCGGTTAATGAATTCATATAATATGACATTTATACTATATAATTTACAATGAACTATTTAATAAATAATTAAATATGCCACGATTCATCCCTAATTTTTGGGATCTCTTCGGGTGCTCTAAAAATCAATAATATTTATATGAGATCATTTCTACTTGATTTCATAATTAGTTGTTGAATTTAATAATTATGAGAATTATGTAGCTCATCTTGCACGACTTCAACATTCGAAAACGAGTTTTCGGTTAATTAATAATGGCGGAATAAACAAGATAGAATTCTCATTATTCGAATACAAAATTCTTCTTCTACGTGAAATTATTGTTAGCAGTTATAAAATTATGATTAAAATTTAGAAATTTATGTGTGAATATAATGCCTTTCTACATGGGAGTTCTTCTAATAATTTTACTTAATCGGTTATCGTTCCAGGAATGAAGTTTCGATATTCTGCAGGATAATAACATCCCCGAAACTCGTTGGTTGATATTCGTGATAATCATCCCATAAATTGCATTTCCTCCGAAGCAAATAGGCGATGTCTGACTGCTCCGAGGTTAATCACAGATTTTAATAGTCGGAGATATTGGTTTTCTTAATTAGAGAGCGAAGCGCCTACTAATTACGAGCCTAACTGGGAGCAAGTTGGGAAATTGCGGCATCGGCTGCGGCTCAAAGGGAACGACGCTCTCCGAACTCGTGCAACGCCGCCAGGTTCCCGGTTTTGCAGTGTGTACTCACAGATAAGCCTTCAGTGTTCTTCTCTGCGAAGGACGCTCTTCGCCACACGTTTACCGAATGAGTCATTAAGGATTCTCTAAGAGCCCCGAAAGACACACAAAAACAAATTTTACGTATAAGTTCCGCTAGTCCTCCAAACGAGTAAATAGGACAAGTCATTCAAATATATTAAAGTAAATATATTCGAAAAAATATAATAATGAAAAAATATTATCGACGGTCTTCATCAAAATCAAGTCATGAATCTTATATGCCCTTTAGTTTTATTTGGGACTACAAATACGTTTTTAGTTCATACACAATTAACACTTACGAGAGAGCGCACTCCGACGCCCCCTAGCCTAACGCCTTCATTAGTCCTGACTAATTATTCCGGTTTACAATCGAGAAACAAATTAATTCAATTAAAAAAATAATTATGTATTGTAAAATAGATTAATCGTAATATATTAATGGATACTTTATTAAATGTGGCTCATTATTTAGAAAAAAGGAACAAAAATATTTTTTGCAAAAATGAAATACAATAATTGACTACATAATTGCGGTATTTAATTATAGAAACAAAATGGCATGGAAAATTTAGAAATCATATTAACTAAAAGGGAAAATATTAACATGACGAAAAAATTAATTATAAAATGCAATTGACTATAAATTATTAGTTGTAATATTCTTACACAACTACAAAATGTATCGTTATACTAAATTCGTGCTATACTCCCTCCACAAAAAATCTAATTCCTCATAGAAGGTAGTGCATTGAGAAGACTGTCTTCATAAACAGGTTCGCTTCTCTAAAATTACAAAAAAACGCCATATTAGTTTAATAAATAATTAACATTTGTATCTATATATTTATTTTTATCTATTAATTAAATACTGATAATTCACCCTTTATTAATTACAGAGAGGTCTTTTTAATTCCAGACTTCAGTAATTATCACGTGGTACCAGAAGGGTCTTTCGTATACTGGTTATAATTGTTAGTATATTTTATACATTCCGATATTACTGTTGCAGTGTTTTACCCTGGATTAATAGATAGCGTTCTCATAAAAGATAAGCACAATGCATATGCTGATCCGTTTCTAGTTACCTAGCTTCTAGTTCAAATTCGCCTATGGTTGATTTAACGTTTCACATATTATACTATGGAAATTTTAAGATAATGAAGTACACGTTTTCAGTGTTCCCTGCGATATTTTAGCCCCTGATGCTCTTAGAAATCACTTTTTGGGCATCGAAAGCTCCGTAACTTTCAGGAAATTTCCGTAGTTATTTCATAGCACACATTGTAGAAATATGCGGAATAAATTCTTTTAGAGTTGTTGAGCTTAACTTGAAATAATTTTATTAATTATGAAGAGGAACTACGTTTTTCTGGAAGTAAAATAATATGACGATTCCACAACCAATTAAAACCGTAAAATGATATAGAATTTTATAAATATTGTTATCAGCACAAGGCTTATTTTTCTTCTGAGAATGATTGAGTTTTTAAAAATATTTAGTGTTAACTTATTTGCACCTGGGGACAGTTAGAAAAATTTTCTGCAGACCTTCTGTGTTGAAGTGGTCAGCGTGACTGCCTCGCATCAGAGAGGGCCCGGGTGCGTATCCCGGAGAGGGCATGGATGTTTATATGCTTGACAAACTGATCACATAAGGTCTCCAAAGCAAAATGTGTTCCCATAATTAGTCGCTAATAACCTTAGCTGTTAATGCGACTGTAAATAAATCTATATATATATATATAAATTATACCGTTTTCAACATTATCATTCAGGTTGTATAAGTTCGTATAGTAAAGGAATTAGTGTCGTCCGCTTACAAGACAGAGTTTAGAGGATGAATATCTCCATTAATATTTTTAGTATAAAGGTAAATATCCGAGAATTAATTCGTGAGGTATAAATTACAAGGAGCAATCGGACAAGCATCGCCTTGCTCTCTACCAGAGAAGTATTCACCATTAAAGGATAGTTTTATACAATAGTCTTCCTCCAAATGTAAAAAACAATAATAACTACAAGAGTTTTGGGGTTCAATGTAAAAATATGTTACTGAAAGGCTCGTATTACTCAATACAGGAGATTCTTGATCGTTCCCCTAATAATTATTAATTTTTGGTTATACTGCAAAATTGTTCAATGTGTTGCACAGAAAACTACTTATTTATAACTGCATAGTCTTTTTTGGTCTTTTCTGCTCTTTTTTTTGTTTGTTGCATGTACGACCTGGAGTTTGTACGGTGACGTGTCATTCTATATTTTATGATAGTTAATTCTCTAATTATTATTTCTTTACTAGCAGGTATTCAATTTTTTTTGAGTACTGTAAATATTATATTACACCCTTAGGATAGTTAAAAAAAATTTTTTTGTTATTATTACTATATAGTGTTGCTTATGTTGGACAGGGACATTTGTGTTCCCGAATTTTACTATTTTCATGTTAACTTCTAATGATTTATAATTGTAGCATCTAATAATAAATAATATTGTAATTTTATGTAATGACGTAATTCATTTCCTCATACGAGGACTAAAGGAATAAAATAAATCAAATCAAAGTAACTCTAAATTGTTTAATAATTTGTCTTATAATTTTATGAAACTACTGAATTAAATTTTGCATATTAAATAAAATACAATAGTTGATTGTTTATTTTTTCATCACATTCCTACTGTTACTGTATTTAAAACATATATTACAAGCTTTTATTAAAGCATATTAATTTCTATTGACGTATTTAATCGCATAATAACTTGTTCGATGTTTTTTATGCTATAAATACTATTCTTAAGTTTTTTCCTTTGGTGTTTTCGTCATTATCGAACCGAAGACATGGCAATGGTCTTTTATCACATAATTGATAAATATATACTTTTCATTACTATATGTTAGCTTATTAATGACCTTTTCTAGCATCGTTTAAAACAACAAATATGTTCATAGTCATGTTATAGTTATTATACGAACGATAAAAGTGTGAAATTCCAACCATATCATTATCATTATTCTGAAAAAAAAATACATTTAATAAAATTATTAAACCATTTATGTCACTTAAGCAATAGATATAGTATTACATTCCATCAATTTCTAAAATGCTTAAGTTTTTCTTTATTTTCTCTTCAGTGTTACCCCTACGAATAAATACTTTTCTTGCATTACGATTGAGCGGAACCATGTAAAAAAAACTAGAGTATAGAGAAGAGCAAAGGATCTGAGTAGCTTGTAATTTGTCTGTAGCTGAAGCTCTCGTCTGTTTACGCATTCACGAGGAACCGTTTCAATCCTCTTCGCAGACATTTCAGTAGACGCATTCTCTAGTTATATCCGCTCCCTCAATAAAAAGAACATCCAATTAGTTTTAAAGACCACCACGTTTATGAGCTCTCCTTTTCTACAGAAAATTTACATATACAAAGAAGACTAGTCGTTTAACATTGACATCGTTAAAGATATCTTTAGATTTATAAATTATGCTTGTTTTTACAAATGGTTTTTCTTATTGGATTTGTCTGTTTAATAGTAAATATTGTACACTAATTGGAAAATAAACAAAAATTGACTTAGCAGCATTTACTGTGGATCAGATTCGCAACTGGTTTTTTAATTATAAGTTTTGTCTTTCGAGCAATTTTTTCTAGACAAAACTTATCTGAACTGTAATAATCTGTTTTAACAAAACCTTTTTTACCAACAATCTAATTTTGCGAATATAACAAAATTCGAGTACATTATAGCCACTAATGTATTTTTATTAGACTATTAATTAAGAAGAAATATATTGACAGATTTACCAAATAATAGTCATTCACCTATAATAGAGCAATATTGAATCGCTTCATCCACTTTTCACAATAAAGTCTTCGGAGCGATTTCGACACTTATATTGGTGATTATATAGACACATAGTCAAGTTTTGGAAAATACCTTATTTTAACTGTTAGGGCAGGAATTTTATTCGCAAAAACTAAGAGCCTGAGAGAGTATTCTCTCGCAGGTAACCTGCGAGGGATTTTCTCTCGCAGGCAGAACCTTTTAGGAGAGATACCTACCTTAGGGTATGCCTTTTCCTCTCCGGTTTTGAACTAAGGTTCCCACAAGCCGAGGCAGCTCGGCCAGTTTTGAGAGGTGTATGTTCCGGGGTCGCAGACCTTGGGCATATGGTAAGAGTTGTTCGCTATTCCCATTGGAATAGTCGGCCAGCTGCCTCCTAAATTGGTCGAGGCACGGAGAAGGGAATGCTGCGTCCCCACAGCAAACTCCTCTCCCGCTATCGGAAGGGCGTGGGACAAGTACCCAATGCCCGACCTACCCGATGCAGGTTTTTCTAGGGTTTGTCCTGCAATTCTTTAGGCGAATGCCGGGTAGGATCCTTAAAATATAGCCCGGGGGCCCTAGTAACCCTTGGCTACCTTCCTCCACCCTTCCGCATGCCCCCTTTAAAATCCCTTCCTATGCTATTAAAGGGGAGTTACCCAAAGTGGATTACCCTCGTGTAGCCTGTTGCCCTAAAAAAAAAAATTTTATTCGCAATTTTTCTCTGAAGATTTAAATAAATTTGAGGTACTGTTAAATTGTCATTAGTTGGTAATATGAAGATTTTTTGTATTTGTAAACTCAAGATTTGGCTAGCAGATAATCGTAGATTAGAGTCAAGAAATAACAAAAATAATTAAACTAAATAAACTTGATAGTAGAACAGTGAGTTATGTCTAAACAGTTAAGGTAAGATATGGGCAATGATTTCGTCCTCGTATGAAGGATATGGTTTGGAAACATTGTTCACGGTTCAGTAGAAAGCCAAGCCCTTTTAGTCTCAGCATCTATTTCTACTTCATCTATAGGCACGGTTACCTCTCTTTTATAACAGAAATGCTCGATTGCGCCGCAATCCCTTACAAATGACCGTTCTCTAATCACGCAAGTTGCTTGATGGTCTCCTTTATTAAGAAAATTGCACGAGATTGAACTTTCCGGTCGATCCCCGCCCATCCACCACGTGGCTGTTTCTCGCACTGAGGAGTTGCCAGTCATTGTTCAGGGGCACAAGTAGTTTAAAACCTGAGTGAGGCTGGAGAATACGTTGAAGGCGCTGTAATGAGATTCCACCGCTGACATCTGCTAATGGAGCCAGCTGCTTCCTCCTTAATTAGGACGTCATCGGGCCGCCTCATTATCGGAATTACAGGTACCTGGCTCGGAACAAAAGGCCACGAAGCGGAGCTATCGAAACGCTCAGAAGAATATCACCGATGTAATTAAGAAGCAAAATTCAACCCTGCATTCCCAGAAAATTCTCTCGTTTTCCTTTTAACGTCGCTTCGGAAGGTATAACATTAATTTGATTTGCACCGAAAAATTGGGGGTTTCCCTTCCGCTGTAACGGAGATAAAAGTAATCGCTTTCATTTACTGAGGCTCGCTTTGAATTCATGTTACAACAGAATCGTAAATTTTTAAGACGCAAGTAGTTTTAATTGGGCTTGCCATCGAAAGAAGGCATCGAAGTGAAGTACGCGGTCGCGAAGATTGTATAAAGAAACGAAAACATAAATAAAACACGCGAAGTAACGCTTTGAATGCCCCGACCGAGCAAGAATTTACGAGTGTCCCGTATTGAAAGGATTCGTTTCCGAGGACTCCTGCAAGAAATGCCAATTGATATTTTTCAGAAACACGCGGCAACGAAATTCTCCGAATAAAATGTGTAAACTCACTTCTTTATTTCAGAAGAATTTGAAACGAGTAAAAGTTACACATTTTAATGCGTGAATTTTATGAACGACGAAGTAATTACTGTAAATAACTAAAAAAAGCATAGATTAGTAGGATTTAGCATATCCTCATATAAAACTCGAATGGGAAATATAATAAATCCTTACAAGGTTATTTACGAGTTTGGAATCATAGGCTGGAAATATTTGAATTATTTGAAGATACACCGAAAATAATAAATCCGAGTTCAGTAATTAAATTTGGGGAAAAGTGTGGAATTGGGTAATGCATGAAAAACATCACAATTTTGAGCCTTTGGTAGTACGCATTACGTACCATATCCGCTAAATTTATTTTCAATTACCACATTTCGGATTTATATAGATGCATCGGGATGTACGGAATTTCAATATTCAATTCTTAAAATCGAATCTGATTTAGTCAGGCATCTTTAATGTAATTTCATAAATCGCAGATGATGCAATGCCTTGGAATAAGAATAAAGGACGGGAAAGCTCTTCCCCACGGAATGTTAACAACAGTAGATTACAGGAAGAGACTCGGAAGATGGGAGCGCCACATTTCAGAATTTCGTACTCCCGTCTGTCATATTATTTCCTTTTTGTGTTCGGCAGTTGAGCATTGATGTGGCAACACAATGGATGCAATCTTCTTGCCTCGGGCTTCATCAATGTTTCAACAACTCGCAAGGAGGAAAACTCTGGTAACGGCGAATGAGCTTTTAAACACTATTATTTCCAACTTTATAAATGCTGTTCTGCCTCCGAATACCGGAAAGGTAAATCAAAACCAATTCGCGAAAGCCATTTCTGCGCAATTTACAAGCTGAAATAAAACTCCACTATCTCATAGATTTCTTAAAACGTCGTCGAAAACTTTTCATTTTTGAAACAATATCTGAACTGTATTACAACTGTAGGGTTTACAGACTTGCGAGGCTATTCTATGAACTGATGCTCCTTATCTTATGAATTTGAAAGACTTGTTTACTGATCGATACGTCAGACTAATATTCTTCCCTCCTTCACATAAAATTGAAAACGGAAATACGGGCTGAACTGAAAATTCTGCATAATCCAATACATTTTTTTTAATTTTTAAGGAACTAGTTATATTATAGCAGTCAAGATAAACAGGAATCAATAATATTTATAAATGAAATGTTACCGACAAGAAGATTTTCTCTCGCAGGCAGAACCTTTTAGAAGAGATACGAATGGGCTACCTTTGGGGAAACTCCTCTCCCGCTATCGGAAGGGCGTGGGACAAGTACCCAATGCCCGACCCACCCGATGCAGGTTTTTCTAAGGTTTTCCCTGCATTCCTTTAGGCGAATGCCGGGTAGGATCCTTAAAATATAGCCCGGGGGCCCTAGTTAACCCTTGGCTACCTTCCTCTACCCTTCCGCATCCCCCCTTTCAAATCCATTCCTATGCTATTAAAGGGGAGTTGCCCTAAGTGGATTACCCTCATGTAGCCTATTGCCCTAAAAAAAAAAAAAAAAAAAAGGAAACTCCTCTCCCGCTATCGGAAGGGCGTGGGACAAGTACCCAATGCCCGACCTACCCGATGCAGGTTTTTCTAAGGTTTTCCCTGCATTTATTTAGGCGAATGCCGGGTAGGATCCTTAAAATATAGCCCGGGGGCCCTAGTAACCCTTGGCTACCTTCCTCTACCCTTCCGCATCCCCCCTTTCAAATCCCTTCCTATGCTATTAAAGGGGAGTTGCCCAAAGTGGATTACCCTCAAGTAGCTTGTTGCCCTAAAAAAAAAAAAGCTACCGACAAGAAATATTTTTGAGGATTAATAGAAGCTTTTTTTTAACAAGGTCATTTTTTAAATAATAATATCAAAAGTTAAGTTTATAATATTACTACTAGTTATAAATATATTATTGTATTTATTTACTTGATTGAACATTATACCACATTTTTATTAAAACTAACACTAAAAAAAATTGTTGACACTTAAATTTTTTGAATGTGACTGAGACATTTTAGAGAGGAATATTCTCCTATAAATATAGAAATGTAAGGTACGTGATTGCCATATACAGATTTATTTTGCTTTATCCAAAATTTATTTAACATAACAGACTATGAGATAGGTAAAGAGAACGGACGGAAAAACATTTTTGAATAACATGTTTCAGACAATTAGCGAACACTTCTTCGGAGTACAATAGTCAATCTGAAGGCTGACTGGAACTTCATCTTTAAGTCCTTCACACAAGCTTTTCTTTCCCGCCCCGAACCTTCAAGTTTCATTCGATTATAAGAACGTTTCACTCAGAAAACGTTTTCTTGCAATCTTATTCGAGGTTATATGGTCATTTTAAGACACAAAAATATTACGAACAAATATTTTGAAATAATTTATTTGAAGTAAAGTAGATATCGGTGTCCTTCAAAGGTATTCAAATAATTCACTTAATCATAATTTATTTACGAAAAATAAATAACTTGAACATCACCGACGGTTTGAGTTATTGCCGAAAAAATTCCGGTAAAATTTATAAGCGGCTCACAATTACATCATGTGTATAGTATTATTCGACACGAGACACAAGCTCTATCCTCCTCAATGCTAAGGACCCAAAACATCAACAGTAATGGAAATGTGATGTAACGACGAGAACCTTCTAGAAGGTCCCCTGCGTTTTGCTATGTAAATAGCGTGTAGACTTATATACATAGTTGTAAACTGTGTTTACATATTGTTAATGGTAAAAATAGATAAATGGTAATGTAGGAAAATAAGAAACGTTACACTTAGCTGTAAGCACCGTCCGAGGTCATTATATTATTTTATAGCAAGCTTATTGTTTTTTGGTAAAACGTTGTATTCGAAACTTTTTCTGATATATTAAATTCTAAGGAATTTTTACTGTTAATGCAACGGTAAAAGTAGTATAAAGATGAGTTTTATCTAGACAGCGTAGTAGAGTGAATTGAAATAATACAAGAATATTGTGGTCAGGAAGAAGCGGCGAGAGGGAACAGAAATGGCGCGTAGTGACAGTTGACGGCGGGTTATGAATGGACAGGAAATTACGCATTAAAACTGAGAGTCTCTGAGAACGAAACATCGGAAGATAAAGAGAATCCGGGATGAAAAGCGGCACATAAATAAGGAAGGATAAATGTAGGAGGGCATGAATAACAATAAGGGCGTCACTATGATCCGGATTAAGGGACGATAATAAAAAGGAAAGCTGACATTCTTATTTATGACATACACTGGTGGCGATGAATAAATATGAGGTGACGCGTCGATCTTTCAGTGCTGTCTGCTCGGAGTAAAAGGACAAGTAATTTAGCAAAAAAAGGGAATTTTGTCGGCGATAATATTTACAAGATAAAGTAAAAAATAAGCAAGACACATTTACCTCTTGATAAGGGATGCATGATAAATTATAAGAAAAACGAAATATTTTTCAATGTTGTTTCGAGTTGAACTGATAAAATTTTAAGGCTCGTGCTCTTATTTCAATTAAAAACTTGCATGTACGAGTGTTTCAAACATATCCTAATGAAAAATATTGAATTTAAAATTCTAAATAAAAATATCCAATGATATTACGTCATTATTATTATAATTCTCACATTCCCGACTGATAATTAATGTACTAATAGTATTGAATCCAAAGCGTATAATTTAAAAGGATTATTAGTAAGTCAAATGTAACGCAAGTATTTTACATTCGAGCCTATTTGAATATTATTAGAATTTTGGGTTGATCCTAAACAATGCATTAATTTAAGATCTTTTTAAGTAATTTAAATTAATATAGAAAATATTTTTTTCCTAATTATTATTTACTCTTTCGAAAATAAAGCATTTTGTAAAAATCCGCCAATACATCATTATTTGTAAAATAAATCAATTTAAAACACCTTAAATGCAATTTTTAACGACTACGTTGGAAGTCAATACTTCGATACAGTCGCAAAAATCACTTTCTTTACAGAGTAAGAAGAAAGAAATTTGCCTTAGCTCGGCTTCAGTAAGAGTTAGGAGGAAAACTTCCCCATCGAAGTTCTCCTTAAGTTCGCCAGCATCCCTTAAACTTCCATATTGGCCGTTTCAGAAATCCCACAAATAGCTAGCTCCGAAGCCACCTCACCCCTCTAACGGTAATCACGTTTCACTACTATAGCTCGTAAATGATTAAAAACTGACACGAACATATGTAATATAATGACGTGGAAAGCCTAAATTGATTCAAGAAAAATCTTTAATTAACATTATGCATAAAAATGTATATCTCGTCCATTATGATTCTACGAACCGTGTTTTAAGACCCTTACAAGCAACAGTTTAACATTTACGAACAATTTGCCTGATGCTCAATTTTATTTGAGGTTGTTCGGAACAATTTAATAATCACATAATAATAGAAAAATATATTATTAAGTAACGTTCTGAAAATAAACTTAGCGACCAAAATTAAAGATAATAAAATTGTGTCAGTACTTCAATTGCTAGTCAGACTGAAACAAAATAAACATACTGTAGTATAATATAAATTAATCAGTTATTAAATAATAATATTATTAAACAACTTGGCTATAAATAAACAATATTTTGTTGGTTACCAGTCGGAATAAAATGGTAAAATGTAATTTTAAAGAACCAATTTCGTTCAGAACTACAGCGGGGCCTTTGTTCAACAACTTTTGAGTTCACAATCACCCTTTACGGAGGCACTTAAGATCATCTTGCCCTTATATTTAAGGGACTGTAGTCTTCGGAAACTTTTATTTTAAACAAAGCCGCTTGTTATTCTTAAGACCTTTATAACAAGCGCGTTCCTATAAGTTACAAGAAGTATCTTTGAAGACGAGCGTAAGGCTTTCAGAGCATTGAAAAATCCAAAGGCACGTCTTTCATAAAATTCGCATTTATAATTTTCTTAAATAACTCAAATGTTGAATTATTGTCCTAGCACGAATTTAATTTTAAGAAATCTCAATGGTATGGCGTTTATAAATAATATATTCGTTCAAGTCAGAAAAGTGGATGAAGTCATATAACAACCAATTTCACTCATATACGCACAAATAAATTACAGCTAAATAAAGCGCATTTACCTAAATGCAATAATAAATTCACCAATGAATATGACAAGTACTTTTAATTATTATTGAATTTAAATTAAAATACCTCCACCCATTATAAGCTGCCTAACGTCTATTTCCATAGTTTGAATATTCACGTTCCTGCACGGTTATTATTATGTAAATATACGTCATTAATACTATGAAAATGTTAAATTTAATTTATAAAATATTGTAGTCTATAACAAAGCAACGATTTTCCATCCTGTAACTGGCCCATATATGAATCGCTCACACTTCAACTAACTTATTGTTAAGAGACATGAAACGTTAATGGCATCTTATAGTCAGTCACGTATCTAACAAGTGAACCATATTAAGTATAAATAATTTTTGTGTTTAGAAGGCAAGGAGAAATATTTCTGATTCTGTTTTTTTATGTAAAATCACAAAAAAAAATCTTAAAAATGAACATATTATCCTGATATAACAGTCGGGAATTCTTGTCTGCGTGTATAGTTTGTGAATCAGCAGGTCGAGCCATACTCTGTCGTACGCTTTTGCAAAGTCAAGGAAGACTGTTGGAGTGGACGCGTTAAAGTTGCAACGAAAGTAGAAATTATAGGTTTTATTAACCAGTTTTATAAAAATAAAGACAAAAATTGTTGTAATTATTAATTAACATATAAAACACTCACGATTTATCAGTATGTAAAAACATATTTAATTAAATTGTTTGAAATAAATAGTAGTGTTTCTGCCAGAAGTGATAAATTATAAAACACAAGAAAACTACTGCTCATAAATAATATTTTTCACCACTCTAGTTGCAAATGTTCTGTGTCAAGACGAACATAAAATTCAGTTTTATTACAATGATTTAAATAGTTTTTAATGGTGTAATTAAAGGGTGTGCAAAAATATATTTTCGAATTTATTTCAAAATCTGGAATTATAGATAAGCTTGTAGTGCAAATGATAGAATTTTGAGAGTAAATTCAAATTTGTGGCAATTATTTGAACTATTTATAAACGATATAATAATAAAAAAATACCTACGGAATACATGCACACACACAGATATATATATATATATATATATATATATATTCAGTAAATAGAAACTTCTGAATTATATTATTAATATATTAATACGTTCCGTTTTCAGTGTTAAGCCAATTTTTATAAAAAACATAATTAATATATCATAAAGGTAATTTAGCTATACTTTTATTATTATTAGGACTAAGAAAGCAAAAAACCAGTTTGTATGTGAGTCTATACATAAATATATACGTATACAAAATTTGACTGAAAATATTTTGTTAAAATGGACAACAAGTAAACTGGACTTATTTTTTACGACGCTACCTAACGAGATATTTGAAGCATTTTTCTTAAAAATCCCTTCATTACATGTCTATAAATATTCAGTAACAGCTAACAGCAGATATTTTTTATTAATTTTAAAATGAAAGTAGGCTACGTCGTTGGAACATTAACGTTCTAAAGTCATAATACAAACAAATATTGCGGTTATATCTTGAATTTAGAATTTGTAATTCATTTTTGTTATTTAAACCTAATTATACATACAACACTTGAGTACAAACAGACGCAATTGCTGAAAACTCTGAAATATTTAACAAAGACTTCGTGTTTGTTTCTCCAGACTTATCCATTACGTTCTGGGTTTGACCACGTTTTCCTACTTCCTTCTAAAGTGTAATTTTAATGTAGGTGCTCTTCAGAGCACCTTTTCAGCCCCGTAAATGAACTTTCCGTACGAATTAAATACATCCCCGATGCAGAGAACAGTGAGGTGTTACCGGGCTTTCATTTCCTAGAGAGCCCTCATTCAATTCTCTAATGTGTTTCGGTGCAAGCTGAGATACAACAATGGAGGAAGAGAGCTACAAATGACCAACTCCAAGGTAGCTTTCCGTCCAAAGCTTCGACGTTTCAAAGAATCCTCTCTCCGTATGAACTCTGCTAATAAACTTTTATATTGAAATGTGAATTAAACGTATACACTGAAATAAATTCCTTATCCGGAATCTTTCATTAGTATTGGCATGTATGTATTATGTAACAAATTATTGTTTCGCTTTATAGATACTTTTTTATGTCACGTATTATATTAGGCTGATTTTAAAAAAATAATTACTGTCTTAAAACCACTCATTAAAATCTATTAAATAAAAATAATAAAATATTCATTTAACATGATAAAAAAATTATTTATGACAAACTAAACTTGGTAAAATCGAGCCCTACGTGAGAGTAACAAAATACACTCCATACTTATAAATATTCAGTGAATTACTGCAATTGTTTTGATTATAATGGTCCATACGTTTTTATCACGGAGAAACGTTTTCGAATTACTCAAGACGTATATTGAATTCATTAAACTGGCAGTCGGCAATACAAGATAAAAACACTGCTGAGAAATATTTATTCGATAGCCATCGCACAGACAGACTTTTCAAACTCTTATATTCCCAATATCACTTAAAATTTAACGAAGTAATTTTATAACTATTAAAATGTATATTTTATCAACTTTTAGTCAACAAATCGTTTATTTCTCTTAATAACAATAATAATACAATTGATGAAAAATTGTTGGAACTTTACAGAACACCATCTGACATGTTTCAAATACTATTTCAGAGTTTTTTTTTTCTACTAGCACCAATTCTGTGTCAGTCCGAGAACTTTCCGAACAATCCACGGAATATTTTTACAGAATTAGGATTTTTTATCTTAATCCACAGCAAATCTACCCAAATGATCTGAATTTATTACAAAATACAGTTTTTTGTTCATGTAAAGAAATTTTACGTTCGAATATGAAGCTATACAATGCGACTCTGATTAGTATCAAAAATTTAATTCGCAAAATTTAATAACTGGATGGCTTCATTCGTGATTGTATCAACATTAACACATAAGATTATGGGATATATTAGTTTAACAGTACATGTTCCTGTATTTAAATTAAATTATTCATTATATTTTCTTAGCATAACTAAAATCCAATTACTCTTGCTAATCATAAGTGAGAAACGCTTGACTTTAATTTTTGAAAACCTCTAGATACATTAAAATATTGTTTATGCCACATAAATATATGTCTGTAGTACTTCGGGAATTGCCGACTTATCAATTAATATAAACATAAACGTCCATTTTAGATTGTTTTGATTAAATTTGGTATGTTAATTTTGTTATGGATACGTGAATAGAAATATATTTTATAATATAAGACGAATTTTAAAAAATTTAATGGAGAACTGGGAGAACATTCTTGCTGTTGAAATAAAATTTGTGACCTATAATTTTACAAAATTATCTATTTTTATTATTCAGCAAACTCTTCTCCCGCTATCGGAAGGGCGTGGGACAAGTACCCAATGCCCGACCTACCTGATGCAGGTTTTCTAGGGTTTTACCTGCATTACTTTTAGGCGAACGCCGGGTAGAATCCTTAAACTATAACCCGGGGGCCCTAGTTAACCTTTGGCTACCTTCCTCTACCCTTCCGCATCCCCCCTTTCAAATCCCTTCCTATGCTATTAAAGGGGAGTTGCCACTATGTGGATTACCCTCATGTAGGCTGTTACCCCCCCCCCAAAAAAAAAATTATTATTATATAAGGATACAAAAAAAATTGACTACAATTAAATTATAAATACGAATCATCTGATTCACTTTGTATTGAATTAGAAACAAAAACGTTGTCAGATTATCTATTCCTCTTGGCTATATAAAAGTTAATGTTTGAGACTTACTGTTTTGACGGAATTTTCTATTTCAATACGGTTCGTGACACGGAATCTTGTGGACAGTTTAAAGGGTTCATATCAGTTAAAAGAATTTCAGTTCGAATCAGATTCATATATTTTTATTTTAAATATTTTGTTTTTACAAATACAGTACAATACAAATTACGTTTTTCTTTTGAAGTACATTGTAGGAAATATTGTTTACGGCGTTGCTTGTTTAATAAATAAATATTAAATTGAATTATAAATAAAGGAAACTATTCATGGATTCTTACATTATAAACGTTCATTCTTCAGAACTTTGTGAATTACAAGAAGATAACTCTGGAGGAACGCACTTCCTTATGGCAGCATTAAATTCTTTCCCACCTCTACATTCCAACTTGAGAGCTTGCCACCGTCCGAAGGTGGAGAAACAAACGTAGAAGTGTGAGCAACTCTGTGGGTCGGGCATGACTCCATGTCTACGACACACGGGCTGAGCCTCTGCTATCGAGCCAATTATTTCTCTCAGTTCCCTGGCGATCTTGAACATAGGCCTGTTGGTCGGAGGAAGATATACTGAATATTTATTCAGAACCGAGACAATGGGCCACCATGTTCGTTTAGAAACTATACGAGATAATTTATTTGCTATCGCATTCCAAGTATCCGGACTCGAATCTTTCTGAATTTCTCTGAGCGTTTCCCTCAGTGTTTCAAAAACATCATTCCACGTTACGTCAGTCA
Source organism: Zhengitettix transpicula (assembly GCA_037074705.1). Classification (NCBI taxonomy): domain Eukaryota; kingdom Metazoa; phylum Arthropoda; class Insecta; order Orthoptera; family Tetrigidae; genus Zhengitettix; species Zhengitettix transpicula. The sequence goes on along the minus strand of CM073592.1, from coordinate 40,066,295 downwards.
ATGGGCTACTTTCTATGCCAGAAAATAAATTTTTCCAAAATATATACGGAGCACCGAGTTCATTGCTTTCAATCATCTGATCTACGAAAATATGCATTTGTAGGTTAAGACGGGACTCTGCATCCAAATTGGGATCTAAAATATTATCGTAGGAGTTATCATTTTCTGTAGCACCTGAAACTAACGGTGCTGACAGTTTAACTAGAAATGAGCTGGGAGCAAAGTTCTCTTCACCACCAACATTCCGGAGGACAAAGTTCCCTGTTTGGGAACTTGATACAGTTTCGTCCGACGTTAGATCTGTTGTACTGACGGCATCTTCAGTAGTATCAAATGCATCAGTACCAAATGTTGAGGGTTGAATTCCATCAGTCGTGTAGTCTGTGGTGGAGAATTCTTCCGGAATTTCAACTATTTCGGTATGTACTCTGGATACTAGAAAAACACATATCTGGGAAAAAAAATAACGCACAAATAATTTAAAAATAAAAAATTTATGTAAGAATATAACTAATATTATTTCACACTTAAAAATCAATTACTTCCATACAGTGTGTATTTGTATCAACGCCTATTAAAAATACTCTATTTCCTAAACACAGCAACAGAACATTAATTTTTAATAATAAAAAATATTCATTAATACGTGAATATTAATTGTGTCGCGTTTTACAGTGCTTAGACATAAATATCAGCTGGATATTTCCAACCCTCCCAAATGCGATCCGTGAAATACCTCACTAAATGTAGCCCGTTTAATTAATTTAATAAATCAATAAAGAATAAAATTTTCTACTCCATCCTGCAATCAGACAAGTACCAACATAATTAATTTTGTAAAGTTATAGAATTTAAGTGTAATTTATGTGTTTACTTAACCCTAAAATTAATTGTACCATAAAGATAAAAATTATCCTGTGTTATTTATGTTAAAGTACAGATCTGGACATTAGTTATCCATTGTTACAGTGATGTAATGTAAATACTATGAACACTATGTAGACTTGTATGTAACGCAACAACGGAGTGGACCAATCAGTCGATGCGTTTTATTATATATATTTACAAATAAAGCTCGAAAAGCTACTATTTAATATTCGTTATGTTATTCCCTATCTCCATAGATATCTAGTATAATTATATAAATAAAACGCTAACATGCCTGTCTATCAACACTTTGAAGGGGAGAAAATAGAAAAATGCCTGAACATATTTTAATCAATGTTTATATTAGTATTTATACTTTCTTAAAGAACAGAATAAGCTACATATTATGCTAATTTTGAATTACTGTCTTTAACTATATAACAAATTAATTATAATAATAAAAATATAGCGACATAGAGATCCTTGTCCATTTCTTCAGGGAAGATCCTAGAGAGACACAAGGATCCCAGAAACGATTTTGTGGAATTTATATTATCACTTATTTTGACTCTATGTCGCTATATTTTTTATTATAAATTTCCAATCAGACATAATTTGTTTTCAACATTCTTTATCATTTCTATTACTTCATATGTAGTTAATGGCCCGTTAACGACGAGTACACTCAAGATACTTCACATTTATATCAATGTCACTCAAAAACAAATTCTAAAAAGAATTTTTCTAGTACTTTGTTGTAACAATAACGCATTTAATTTAATAGTTATATAGTTACAATAAAAGTCAAAAGACTTCGGTCTGCCTCGTCTGTAATACGAAAACCTTCCCTACATTTTCACAATAATAAATTATGCGTATGGTCTGCAAAATTGCTATTTTTCTCACTTTCCCTATAAGCATCCAAAAATATTTAAGGCCATAATTATTGGTTTAATTTTCATCAATATGTCAATGATGTTATAATGTCACCCAGCCGAAAACAGATTGACACGATGCAAGTTAATGTGTTCCCGTTCTTCACGCGTGTAAATATATTTTGCCAGAGAAGATTAATAGATTGTAATTAATGATCAACCTTTCGAATACAAGCACAGCCAAATTCACGGATTGATTACTTACCGCTGCTAAGAGCACAGGAGTTCCCCCGACAGCGCACATCATGTTTCGTCTCTCTAATTTTTTCTACGAGAACTCATCCTAATTTATAACAACTCTTATCATCGCCATAAAAGTTCCACAAACAAGCAACGCTTGCTGTAAGTGACGTGACACGGATAAATAACAAAGTGTGGAAATATCGCGCTCTGCCAGCAAACAGAGAATTTTACACTCTTACTTCACAATGAAATAAGTGAAGGTTTTGTTTTCCAAAATAGTCATAGGTGACGAAAACTACCGTTGTTGTCATGTGTCATTCTAAGAAACAGTTTTCATACTAATATTGTATAATCAATAGCTTTTACTGCAATCAACAAGTTCTTATGTTGACACTATCAATTCCTATACGCTCCTGCACATTAATATTCATTTTACAAAACCAAGTAAAAAGCACACGTACTTCATTTTACGTAATACTATGTTGCATCTGTTTTAAGATTTATGTCTGAGATCCAACCAAATTTCAATAAAAATCGTATAGAATAAGGAGGGTAATTAGATACAAAAATATGCTGACATATTAAATCTCAATTCTTTATACAATTTTATTTGTGACGAAATTAATTCTTTCTTAATGTCCGACAAACTGTTTGACCTAAATATGTTAGAATAATTTAAGATTTACTGATTACTATACACTAAATTGTATTCACTTGACTTCAGTTCTCTAAGACAGATAAACGTCGAACTGTGGTTCAATAATTACTATAAATTTAATTTAAATTAATTTTAAACACCTATTTTCAGTTAATAACCTTAACAATAAATGTTTAAAGATGATTAATTTTTCCTGTTTATTGGAAAGCTGATAATATTATCTGATGAATTATTAACTATGACACTTAAGTGTAAAAAATATTGTTTTATTTTTCTTAGAAAAAATTGGATTAATTGGATTGATTTTAAGTTTTAATTGAATGTACAGTAATTATGGGCGTCGTTGTTAGGATAAAAATTGGTGTTTGGTGACCAAATCATTTATTATATCACAAACTTTAAATTTTTGAAAAAGCAGATTTTATAAAAATTTTAATACCTCTCTATTTTGTGGGAAAATTGAACTATTCCTCCCTTTATAACTGTTTTATCTAGTTCATATATACTGTGAAGTCCGGCCCCTCCCAACCCTTTTGCGGCTTCAGCTGATCGCTGCCCAGCCATTATTTCCCTGTTATAGAGCTGCGTAATATGGACACAAAGGCGTTAGAGGAGAGAGGATGGGATGATATACCTGGAGGAAGCAAAATGGTAACATTGGATCGGTCATTACTCAGTCTTCCCAAAGTACAGTCATAATTCATTGAATAAAGGTGACTGAAAAGCTTTATCTTCAAGTTTTCACGGAACTTTGTGGTTTTAAATTTATTTCATTACCGCGGTAGTTATCCATGTCCCACGAATTATTCCTTAAATACAAATTATTTGTTATTAAATGTGGCGATTTCTTTCTTTATAAACAGTTAAATAAATCGTGTGATACGGTTCAGTATTAATTGTACGCTCAAATAATATCACTCATATCGTGTAGCATTCCAATTTATTTGTTTCTTGCTAACGTTATCTGCACTGCTAATAGGATCCCACAACAGCAATTCTTTTGCAGTCTAGTGATTGTGACAAAACTGCATATTTGGAAATTCAATGACATCGCAAGTGAAACCCCACCATAAGGACCCATGTGACCCTTTATTTTACTCGCACATCAAACTCCTCTCCCGCCATGGGAAGGGCGTGGGACAAGAACCAAATGCCCGATCTACCTGATGCAGGATCTTCTAGGGTTTTCCCTGCATCACTTTTAGGCGAATTGCCGGGTAGGATCCTTACACCATAGCCAGGAGGCCCTAGTTAACCCTTGGCTATATTCCTCAACCCTCCTTCCGCTTCCCACCTTTCAAATCCCTTCCTATGCTATTAAAGGGGAGTTGCCACCATGTGGATTACCCTCATGTAGCCTGTTGCCCAAAAAAAAAAATTAAAAAAATTGGGCACATCAAGAAGGAAATTAAAATTAAATCAAAACTTTATATAGTATAATTGGTCTTGTTAATAGTTATAAATTGTAAGTATCGCCCGAATACATTTTATGATAATACTCTGAATTAATACCTCACAATGTTTCCTCCACATATCGTCAGTCCGGTTCTGGATCAGGAACTTTTGACTGAGAACTGAGAAATTCTTTCCATCCCATATTCGTAATTTAGATATCTTCGTTCTTCTTCTCAGTAATATACATAAAATTTAATTTCTTTTTACTTGCAATTTAAATAAACAAATGAAGGTTGTAAATAGTAATTTTACTGCGATCAGTTCATTTAATTATGAAAGTTATGTTGTATGTCAGACGAGTAAAATAGTTCTTAATTAAAAACAAAAACCTTAAAATTTCGCCAACCTTTTATTTATTAAAAAAAACTTTCACATGACAAAAATATATAAAACCTCAGGAACTTTAGTTCATTCTAACATCATATAGCGTCCCTACAGTCGCAATTTACTGACATAATACATTATATTACAAATTTTCTTTTTTCATAAAATTATTTACAAAATATTAATTTTTATTTAATTTAATACTATTCAATATACCATAGTTGACTACTCTCACTAAACCTACTTCCTTTTTCTCATTTAAAACATTTTCATCGTTTTGGAGAATGTATATATACCTTCCAAGATCTTCCTTTCTTAGGTACAATCATAATTTCTTTCCAATAAATTGTGTCCCAAATTTTTTACATGTTTCGGTAAACTGGTACTAGTTGTAGAAGTAGACTTAAAATTATTATTATTTCCAAAAGGCATTCCTGTATGACTAATATATATTTTATTTCAATCTAAACAATTTATTTTATAAATTACACCACTACATTTTATTATGTACGTCTTGATGAAAAATTAATTTCACGAACTATTAAATCTTATTGAAAAATCTGTGCTAAGAAATTCTAATATATATATATATATATATATATATATATATATATATATAAATTTCAGTAATCAACTAACTTTGATAAAAATAAGAAAGCTACACTAAATTACGCCAAAATTATCTCAACTGTTATTCTATATTTGAGAAAAGTTATGCAGTTCCAGAACCAAAATAAAAGGTCCGCTTGCAAAGTATCATAACTGACGTTACAAGTTTTTTTTTGTAGGTGTAGACAGGCTATGTATAGGATAATCCACATAGTGGCAACTCCCCTCTTATAGCATAGGAAAAGGATTGAAAGGGGGGATGCGGAAAGGTAGAGCAAGGTAGCCAAAGGTTAATTTGTGCCCCCGGGCTATGGTTTAAGGATTCTACCCGACATTCACCTAAAAGTAATGCAGGACAAACCCTGCCCTAGGTTTGGCATTTGGTACTTGTCCCACGCCCTTCCGATGGCGGGAGAGGGGTTTTCTATGGGGTCGCAGCTTTCCAATCTCCGTGCCTTGACCAGTTTAGGAGGCAGTTGGCCGACTATCCCAATAAGAAAAGTGGACAACTCTTACCGTATGCACAAAGTCTGCGCCCCGGAACATACACCTCTCAAAACAGGCCGAGGTGCCTCTGCATGTGGGAACCTTAGTTTAAAAACCAGAGAGACGTGAAGGCATCCCCAAAGGGGATGAGCTCTCTGAGTAGTTATTTTAAAGGTGGAAGTTATTAAATATTTTCTTACAGTTTATGACTGAAAGGACAATTAAGTTAAGACAATGATAGATATTTCATTTTATATAATATTTAATTATAGGCATTAATGATAATTAATATTTATTGCAGACGAATGAGATTTTATTTTTTTACACTTCTGAAAAATATTATTTTTGTGAATTAAATGTGGGAAAATATTTTTCGTGAAATTAAAACAATATTACTATGCGAATTTTGTAATTCTGCGAAATTTTCAAGGTCATTGCCGTTGCTATGGTGTTCGATGATATCCTTTACGTTCGCCTGCCACATGGATCTAATGTTACAAGGGTAGCAGCCGCTATTACCCAAGGAAGGCCAGTGATCCGACAGGAGGTAATTGGTAGATACTCGGTTTGAACATTTCACCAATATCAGCATTTCAGATAATCGGTGAACTCTTGTTTTTGGAACGTTGTATTCAAATGATTTTTTCCTGGCTCTCACGTTAAAGATAAATGAAAATTGGAATGAAATCACCGGGTTTCGCTGTTTCGTACTTCAAGATGATAAATGTGACCGTAATTCATAAGCCTGTTCATGCCATTCCAGTCAACAACCACAATCTGAAAATGAGAAAATTTTACGAAATGAATGAGACAGCCACTAAACATCGTTTGTTACCGAGATTTATGTCCCTTCTTCCGACAAGGCTGACTTTTCAGTGCTTACCTGCAATCTTCAAATATAGGCTGACAGTTTTATGGGCTCCAGTGTGAGCAGAGCAAATGTAGATTGCTCCACAGAGTCAACACGAACAACTTAGTCATAGCAAGCTCATTTCACAGGATGTACTCTGCCCCAGGATTTGTAGTACTAGGAAACGTAATTGTTATAGCTAAACAAATGTTTTCCTTGTAATCTCTCAATTTGTCTGAAAACAATTTGCTCCACGACTGGAATCACGTTTCTATCCAAACGAAATGTTTACCACATCCATTTTTTAAGAGACTTATAAAGAGGCACCTAGAGTATTCACTACCCACAAAATATGGTAGCACAAGAACAACACATTTACCAAAAATACAAAAAAAACTAATTTGAGATAACGTCAATCAGAATTTATTTTCACTTTTCATGAGAATCAGATTTGATTTTTTTCTGACTGACAGTGCATTTATACCATTTCTGTGCATTCAACAAATACAGACTTAGAGAACGTAGGTTTTCGCGATTTAAATGCTGTATGAAGTGTTCTCGGGATTCTTCAGGTGAAGAAGATGGCGGTGACAACTATCGAAACGTCGTGGGAAAATAACGGCGACACCCGGTTGGAATCCCGAGAACACTTCATACAAATACAGACTTGATTTCATTTTCGGCTCAGAATTTTTTTTACATCTTGTTACGCCACGTGTTTTGTCCACGTATTTACATATATAGAAGGTTATGATTATAAAAATAGTTTCTTTCGCGTATCGGAGGAGTTTGTGCTTTCAAATTTCTATGAAGTTTTGCATTAAATTTCACATCACCAAAATTATTACGTAAGTAACTAAATTTATGCTTATTAGATAAATAGCCAAATAACGGAGAAAAATATGGTACTATTTTTTTTGTGCGTTATTTGAATTTTTTTTATGTAATTAGAATACTTTTAAAGCAGACGTTTTAAATTTTATTATTGTAAATCAATTTAGCTAAAATATATACCTTAGATAATGTTAATATCATCGCTTCAATCTGCTATTGCTGTAAGAAGTGCCTTTTCATAATGTTGTACTTATCCAAATGGCTATAATTAGTTTAACTAAGTATGAGAAAACTAGTCTAAACTTCCTCCATTCAAACTGTTTACAATTTTCTGTAACATCCTTTAATACTAATGATAATTATTCGCATCTGCGTTTTATATTCTGATAAGTACATGATTACAATATTGTAAACACGTAAATTTATATTTTTATTAAGTGTTAAGTAATTATCAGGACTCATGTTTCGTTTTTAATTTATATCCAGAAGTGGCTCCTCTGTGGGATATATGAATTAAAGATCTAATAATTTTTTATAATATCAAAATTGTCCTTCTCGTTTATTTATAAATTTAAGTATTTAATTCTTACATATTTTGGCATAAAAAAACAGTAAAAATTTGATATTCCTTTTTTTATAAATAAATAACCAAAAATAATGTCATTGTCTGACAGTTATTTATTCAAATAATTGTCTGACATTTATATTATTGGTTATACTAAATGTTTTATAATGTTACTGATGTTATAAAAATTATTGTACGTTTCCTATTTTATGGTTGCAGTAGACGAAAGCTACATGTATTAATACAAGAATTTATAAACAAACCAGGAGGACAATTTTGGTATTATAAATAACTAATAGATACGCACTTTGTACTTGATCTTCGAGTAATCCTCTTTTATACAATATTTTACTGAATTCAACGAAACAGTTCTCTTGTGTCTGGAAGTAACGTTTCTGCGGCCATTTCGGCTCGTTGGTTTTTCTTTCCCCACTGAACCTGTTATCGCGATTTTAGTTGAGAGCTCTCTTTCGCCGAGATCCTCTCCCAGTTTCTGACGTGAGGTAGCTGAGTCGTGGTGCGTCGTAGTTCATTTCTGCTTGTGTGGTCATTAGAAATTAACGTCGAAATTCTCAGCGTTCGAAAAACAGACTTACTGGATAAGCAATACGCGTTGTCAGGAGCTTCAACTTATACGTTATAAAATCAAACTAAAACTTGGGTAGCATTACTATTATCTTCAATTACTTCGACAGCATATAGAAAATCATGTTAAGAAAATTTCAATAGAAAATAAGTTACGATGAATCAGATGATTAAAAAATTATAATACTCACGGCTAATGTAATATTAAATTGTCAAATGCACCTGATTTTACTTCAATTTTAAATACTCGCCCTTCATTAAATTTAAGTTTATAAATTAATATTTTTCATCCATTATTAAAATTAAACTCTCGCGCCAAAACCTAAACAATGTCCTTTAATAAAGGAGGACTCTGTGTATCACAGTTTGTATTTCGCGAAGATGCAACGTCACATTCCCGGAACAGTTCGTTCTCTAGTAGCTGCATGGTGTAGTGCAGTAATAACGTTTCTGAATATCAAAATCTTCCCTAGATGTTGACTAGAGGACTGTGAAGCGCTAGATGTGTTTGCCAAATTCGTCCCGGGGGGAAATAGTCTGTAAGACGACATCATGAATGGGATCTTCGAAAATTACCTTTTCCTAGGGATTGTAGTAAAGTCTAGCCGTAGGACATTTTCTTAAAGCATTTCATTCACGAAATGAATCGTGCAAGAGAACACCTTCAATTGGATGGTGACCTTCAGTGCGGCCTTCAAGAATTACAATGAAGGTCTGGAAAAGTAACGTTTCAAATTCATGTAAAAGATTTGTGCGAACTAACTTACTTTCAAATTAAAGTTACAGCAAAGATAGGAAATTTTATTATTATGAATTCAATATATTTTATTTCGTAAATACGTCTTCCAAATTATTTTAGTATCTCAGAATTATTTTATTTATTTAATTACATTTTCATCGAGTTTAAAAATACGAGAATGAAAAATTTTTTAGAATTTAATAAAATTATGTAATTGTGTCTATAATTCAATACGGTCTAAATTATCAAGCTTCAGCTACTGTTACAGAGTTTCACAGACGTAAAGACCAATTAAAAAGGCGTCTCGTGTGCCAGAAATAAAATAAAAAGTAATTGATTTAGTTCTATACATAGTTTTTTATTTTCTATAAAATCTAAAATTTTTAAAATTGAAAATATGATTAGAAAATTTTTTAAAACAAATTTGTAACAATTTAAATAAATGTATGAAATGTAGGGTCAGTTAATCAAATAATTATTACATTTAATTCCAATAAAAATGTATTATTATTGTAAATTAATATTCGGTAAAACATCTATAATTTTCAATATTGAAAGTTTTTATTATACAAACAACTGACCTACGTCGTTGTAATTCAGGAAAATAGTAAAAAAAAAAAATTATTCACATTCTATTTTCTATTTCAGATACATCCTCGTCGTTGCTTTGCAGAATTGAGTTACTGATAGACGTAAAAATGAATGCCTTGCTTTATTCTAAATAATAAAATTATAATGTAACAAATATCGTTTTCGAATGTTCCAAGTATTCATATAAATTTTTTCAAGTTGATTGAAATATTCCTACATAAAATACAAATATGACTAAAATAGAAATTGTTGTCACATATTCGTATTTGGTAGGGAAAATAAATATTCATCTCCTGATTTAAATTGACTAGATACTCTTTATTATAAAGGAAAACTTCAATTTCGAGTGAACATTTTAAATCTGTTGAGACTGCCTCTAATTATCGTTCAGTTATATAACAAGATTCATACTTTCTTCAAATTTACTGTTTTCGCAAAATATAAGACTTATTTTCATTTTTAATGTTTATCCCACGATTTATTTAATTCATATAAATAAGAAAAATTTTAAAATATAAACTGTAATATTACTGAAATATTTTTGTCTCGCTTACTGTTGTATTATTTTAAATATAGGAACACGTCTGAAAAATATGTATTTTTTTCTCAAATTTTCTAATTAAACAAAATATATAATTATTAGTTACTTATTTTGTCTTAAATGTACAACGTTAATGCAATAAATTTGAAATTGAAACTTCAATACCATTACAATTGGGAGGTTTGAGAAATTATCGAATGAAACAAATACACAAAAGTCAGAACATCAAATTTAGTTTAGTTTCCTGGAGTGGCAGTAACCTCTTTTAATTTGAAAATTTTAAATTTCTTTATGCACACCTCTTTATAGATAACTTCATTAACTCTAATACAAAAATCCGCTCATTTTAGCCCTGAACCTAGTAAAATAATACGTCGAACAACTCCATTACCTTCCCACTTAATTACTATTTATTAAACTCATAAAATTCTGAGAATATAAATAAATAAATGTTATAAAAAAGGATATTATTAGTCGTATGGTACGTGTTAGTTTTTTCTTGATAATCATAACATTTCAAAGTACGGACAAACAATAAAATCCTGATTTGATGTAGTAAGCAACATGATGGCGAACCCTTTATACCTGTGACAGATATTTCATCTAGTGCAACTAATAATGGCGCTCATCAATGTATTACCTCAAAAATTTATTTTATAATTGTGTAAACGATACCGGGCTAAAAGGGACATGAAATTAATTTATTTCCCTTGCGGTTATCATTTGAGAACAATCCGATACAGTATTTACCATACATAGAGATGTTCTTGACATCCAATTAAATGGATATGTCAAGACCATTAAATCCTCCTTTATTGAGCCCTGGAGAGCCCAAACGAGCAAACCAAGCATATTGGACAATTTCGCGGCTCAAGAAACACATCAGGCCTACGGAAAACTACGGTGACACGTTCGTCCTGAAACCGCTGCAAAACGATTTCAGGTTTTAAATGTATGAAAGGGTGCTGAGATAAGAAGACAACATTACTTCTTCGTATTTACATGACAAATTCAATGCGTTTTTCCTTGTATTAACCAAACATTTTTTCAAAGAACGCGTATTCAGCCTGACGCTTATCTTGATTACCACGTTAAATTATACATTTATAATTATTTTCATTGCTATCGACTGACCTGAAAATGCGAGGATTCAATCTCATGTCAACGGTAACGACCTTTCGTTTCTTTTAGTTCTTTGAACGTAGTTGTTCATGAACATATTTGTCCTTCTATCACCAGAAGATTACGAAACTAATTAAAATTTTCTAATATTCGTGTCGTTGTCTGTTTCCTTCAGTAAATTTAAACATTTGGAGTGTCTTGCCTATTTTTAATACAATATATTTTATATTAATTAGTTCGTAAGGAATTTTCTTCGGTATACTCTTATTCGACAGCACCTGAACGCGTTACAATCGTGTATCTTTATCTTTTCTTAAGAAATCGTCATTTAGTTTCTTGTATTATAAACGTCTGCTTAATCTGAATAAAGTAGTAAATAAATAATTTATATATTATAATGAATATTTATAAAATGTATTTTTATAATTTGTGCGGCAGTATTTAACAAAGAAAGAAATTATTTAAACGAAATGCATAAAAAGTAGTGTATGACACCATTGATTCAGGAAAGTCCTACGTTTTAGACGAGTAATCAGTTAGCAGATATAACGTACTGAATATTATGTATAAATGTCATCAAGTGTCTCAAAAGAGTGTAAATATGAAACAAATGAAGTACCAGTTCTATTAATTGTTAAACCTTAAATAATAGAAATAATATTAGCATTTGAATATCACGAATGATTTATTTATGGACTAAGAAACATATTTGGAAGAATGTTAATTTCCCATTTTACTCTTTGTTTCTTTTGTACTGGACATTTTACATTAATTTGCTAAATTATTAAAATCAAATCAAATTATATTCAACAATATGTATCTTCATGAAATCTGTGAACGTATATCAAATATATATATATGGGAATTTACAATTTTATTACCAGGTAAAGAGTGTTGTCTTAGCTTGCAGTTGTTAATTTTCGAGTTCTTCTGTTTACACGTGTCCCTATTACATGTAATTATTATGTAAACTAGACGTTTCTTTGTAAAGAGAGAACTGGAAATGCTTGGAATAATTAGGACGGGAATTTCTACATTATCATTCAAATTTTTGCGAGAGTTTCAGCCTACACTCTTATAGTGAAGCACACGGGCAGATTAGAGATAATTCCCGAACATTTTACTCCATAGATGACTTTGTGACTTTGAGGATCTTGTGCGCGAAAGGTTGCGTTTCCAGACTTTGATGTCTGCAGCAAGTTTGAGAGTAGGCCATTGTTATCGCGTTTTAAGCCGTGCATATTCATGAGACTTGTTCGAATTAACACAGGGTATATTGCTAAAGGAGTTTACAAAGGCGAGTACTGCACTGAAAACAGTTTATGCCTGAGGTGAAATGTTTGCCAAAAGCTCGAAAGGAAGTACGCGAACGTTCTTAGCAATTTACTGTCAGCTATTCACAATTCACTCGGCAGTTTTACTTGCGTCTTTGTACTGTTAAAATTATTCAGGTACCATAATGAATAAATGTATACAAAAAAGTTGTCGGGACATAAAATATATTCCATGAAGTTAAAAGTTCAAGAATTTGGGAACATCTTGTATTTTAATATATAATTTTCATTATCTTTGATCTGCTTTACAATATGTGGTATTGTTTATTTAATTTTATAAATGGAATATAGGGTGATGCAACGTTTTATTGTGCGAGAACTATTACAAATAGACATATATTGAAAATATGTTTATTTATGCCAATGTTTTGTACTCGCTCCCCATACACGCATCGGAGAATGTAACGGTGTAATTATAGTGTTCCCAAACATTTTCTCTATAGCGCTTCACATGCCTCAAACACGTCCTTCCCTAGATTTATGTCTGGGGGGAGGGGTAGGGTGGAACGTAACATTAAACCCTTCAAAGTTCACATTTCATCACATTTTGGATCACACGTACATAGTTCCATGTCACTGTAAACTGACGTATATGGTTTCCCTACACATATCGTGACAATTTCCATATTTATTGCCAAGCCAAGTTTCGTTCAGAGCATAATAAACATTGAGTGTCGGAACAAACAGGACCATAAAAGCTCTCCATAGGACAGTTGCTACCAATATTTTACGTTTTATCCCCATAACATAATGTTTTCGCTAATTTATAGGAAAACAATATATCATCAATATCAACAACTAAACAAGCCTAAAAAATATTCGTGACTTATTTTTGTAATTCACGAGGTATTTACTGAGGGTAGGAAATTTTTTCAACAAATGTTCAAACACGCGAAAAAAATTCGAAGCACAAGCAGCTTATATGATTTTTTTAAATTATTGTGTTAAGAATTATATTATTTCAATATAATTCTATAAATTAATTAATTACCCTAAGGATTAGTTATTTCTTCTTTGACGTGATGGGATCATTACTGGCATTTTAACGTTTAAGCCTTCTTACATTTTATATTTCTACTAGAGTGTACAGAAATAAGTTGGTGTTGTTTTCTAGTTATTTTCTGTGATTAATTTTTTTTTCAGTTAAGACATATTTGATGTATGATAATTTTGGGCCATTTTTATGACATTAGAGACATCATCTGGAATCGGAGATCATAATGTTTCTAACAATTATAGCGTGTCAGGAAGGAAAACACAGGCATTGCATCACATTCCTAACACAGTAGTTAAGACATTATTTTTCACAGGCCTCAGTCCCGCCCCTAAAGGGATTAGACACACTTCTGATCGATAGCTGAGAAAAGGCGAATCGGCAATGACCATTTGTGCGTCCGCTGCAGAGTGATTTTGAAGATTGAAATGGTTGTTGATGAGAAGAGTGCTTCAGTTAGCAGCGGATGCTGTGAGCGTTACGAACAAATCATCAGCAGACAACATCCCGTCACCTGCACGCTTCGAGGGGAATATTTCAGTTCCAGATCACATCTAGTAGCTCTGGAAAATTGTTATGCTATGTAGACTGCATATCAACCTCCTACATAGTGTGAACATTACTTTTTCAGGGCCGATTGATTAAATTTTTACTATACTCGAATTCAAATAATATTATTAATTAATAAAGTAAAGAATCGTATTTCATTTATCAAACACACTCCAAAATTTAAAAAGACATTGTCAACCTTGAGCACACAGGTAACTTATATTAATTGTATGTTACATTATAAACCTTTTATTAACTAGTCATTATATAATAATATTCACAATTTTATTCTGAATTGAAAAGTAAATGTAGTCCCTTTCAGATATCGTCTTCTAGAATGAAAATAAAATATTATATGATAGCCGATTAATAATTTCTTTACGATATCCTACGAGTCCTTTCATTTATTTTTCGAAAGAATTTTATATTGCCATTGCTAAGTTGCTAAATGTCTAACACTCAACGTAGAAACCGATTCAATGAGCGCCATACTTTAATAATAGCTACTCAAACCAGCACCGAAAATTGAAAAAACAAATAAATTTTTAAACAATTATTTTAACGATAATAAAATTTTGGATTTATTTGCTGTGGAACAATAGTCACGTACTTTTAATTCTCGTAAAATAAAAGGCAATTTTGAGATTTTAATTATTAAAGCTTCTCTTTAATTATAAACAAGACTCGTTGTTTGGGACGTTTTAATCAAACGCGAAGAAAGCTCGTTTGAAATGATTCACCAGGGACACGAAGACAAAGGTCGTCTTTCTTTTTAATGCAGGCCTCAGACACTTAAATTAAAAGCCTTTATTCCAGACCGCCTCATCCACGTCCGGCAATCCTGCGAAGACTAACCATATTGCAATATTCATGTAACTTTATATTTTAAGCATTGTTCCGCAATGTCGCGGCGGCCGAGGCAATATTTCAAATTAGCACATCTTCCGCTGGAAGAATAAATAAGAATAAAGTTTCTATTAGCTCAGAGGAAACTTCAAAGGAAGAAGAAGTAAATTGGGAAAGTTACGAGGCGAGGACAGGGGGTCCGTGAAATATGGACCCTGCTTGCGGTGACAAGGTAATTGCGCTCAAGTCGCAAGAAGTAATTGAGATCTCATTATCTCATGTCACACCGCTTACGCGCGGTAGCGTTATTTATTTAGTCAACGATATTACTAGCGCAGAACTGGGATACTCCACCGTCTGCTTCTTCCGAACACGTTCTTGTAACGCATGGGTAATGTTTCCCGGAGCAGTTTTTAATCATTGTTTTCATTTTCTAAGAAGCTCTGCCTTTTTCCCTGAATCGCATTTAGGCAAATGCCTTAATCTATTGTGCGGGGCAACCCTAGTTATTCCTTAGCTACTTTACTCTCCCTTCCATTGACAATTTCTATCTCTTCTGTGCTATTAAGGGGAAGGGGTAACCTGTTTATTATTTAAAATTTCTTAGTTATCATGCTTTTAGAATATTAAGTCAATCAAAGCAGTTTGGACACGAAATCACGTATAAATAAATATATAAGATACCTCAAAGAGTTCTCTAATACGGCATATTATTTATAGGAACTGAACGCTGAAACATTCAGAAATTTTAAATTCTAAAGAAGTTATTATCCCCGCCCGCCTCACTGAGTTATTTCTATGAAAAGTTAGGGCGAGGAAGGTGCGGTCGTCGACAATTTAGAGACATAAATATTTAATTATTAAATTCATAACATTTGAATTTCAACCCTTTCGATTCCCTTGAAATATTTACAGAGGTCTGCCTTATTTCGTTGCTATCGAGAAGAAACAGAATCATTGCAGATTATTTCAATATACATACGGTATTTTAGAGTCAAGATAATTGATAAATAATTGTCTAGAAAATGATAGAAGTTATTACATAAAACAGTTCAAATTAAAATATAAAACATCTGTGAGTAAGTAAAATAATTAAATAAAGAAACAGAATCATTGCAGATGATTTCAATATACATACGGTATTTTAGAGTCAAGATAATTGTTAAATAATTGACTAGAAAATGGTAGAAGGAATTACATAAAACAGTTCAAATTAAAATATAAAACATCTGTGATTAAGTAAAATAATTAAATAAATAGATATCCAAATAACAGACAAGAAAAGTGCTAAATACTATTAAATAACATGAAACGTTTCTGCAATAATTGTTGCTATCTTCAGATAATTCGAGTTAAGGAAGAGCCGAAATAAAGACACAAACGAGGTGACAAACTCAAAATCATGGATACGCCTGGCGAAAGCAACAAGGATTGCAAAAGTATTGATATTTATTTGGCTTGTTTTGTTCCCGTTATTTGGCTACTTATTTATCTAATTCAATAAACCCGTTCATAGCAGAATTAAGGAGATTTGTGGAAATCGTTCACTGTTATAGAAATAATTTTGAAGTAGATAATACTGCAACTACTTCAATTTTCACGACTTTCCAGTTTATCAGCTTCATTTAACCTTACGGTGATATTATAACTGAAACCTGAATTATTTAAGTATAAAATGAAAACATCCTTGATATTTCAAGTCACCTGAAAACCCCACAAAAACGTGCTTCGTAAATTTATTCAGATTAAAATAACTATATTTGTTAAGTTCCTGTAAAACGTTTGTAATTTAGGCTTAAAGAATTTCCAGTACTGACACAAATTTATAGGTTTAAAAATCTATGGGTTTTTTTTCTTATCAGAAAAAAATATTATAAAAGTATTCAAAACGAGTAATTATTTATATATATTGATGAATGGCCACGAAGATTGAAGTAATGAGATTCCGTTTATCCGTATGTAAATAAAGAGTAATGTATTAAGATAACGTTAAAATAAATTTGTTTACACGGACTATTATATACTTAAATATCAGAATTTGTCAGTTGTGAAACTGAGTGAGTTATCTGTAAGTAAAAATTTTCTTATTGATTTATTTACAGTCACATGAACTTCCCTGGTGATTAAAGACTCATTATGAGCACTCGTTTTGTCTTCTCGGGAGACAACTAGACGAGAGTTTCTCTCACACATATGCCTTCGCTGGGATTCGAACCCGGGACCTCCTCTGTGATGCGACGCAGTCACGCAGACCCCTACACCACAGGATGTCGGCAAGGTTGTTTTGTTCTGTTGCAGTTCAGAAAGCCTTTGTTTATTTCTGCGGCCCATCAGTGTTGCGGGACAGCATTGTTTGCTGACACAGAATTGCCATCTAGGTGGAGTAGAATCTCATATTTCAAGGCACTATATCGCACGCTGTCTCACATTGTGGAGATATAAAAATATTCAAACAATGTTTTTATTACTGCAACTAATAAAATACGCTTCACATATTTCGAAAGAAAATATAAATGATACTCAATTTTAAATTCCTTCACGTCGATAATTTTTTAGCTCTCCTATCAAATAAATGTATAAATATTTATAAAATTTCTCTTTAACACGGTTCGTATTTTCTTGATTTGATGCTACTCTGGTAGAACAAATTTTTTTTGCTCCAAGATTGCGTAATTATTGCATAAGTCGAACAAGACTATGCTCTGGAGTATTCATTTATTCATAATATTTTCTTTTAAATCTGTTTGCTTTAATAAAATAAATTAATGAACTCTACTAGAACAGTTTAAAATATTATTTTCAGCATTCCATAGATAAAATTTATTGACCTCTTGTCCTATTATACAAAAATTTCAACAAAATATATTCCTAAATTTTTAATTTTTAATTAAAGTTCAACCTACGAAATTAAACAAACCACGTGACTATTTTCATTTTTTAGAAATTACAACAAGTGAATATATTTTTTATATCTATTGCAGTTACAATGAAAATATCGTGTTCAGGTAATTTAGTGCTGGTTTTTTTTCTGGAATGTCGAGGTTTTAAATGATGATGAAGTACCCTTATTGAACCAAAATATTAATTGCTTTTAGAAAGCTCCAGAAAATAATTATTCGTGACCACACTCGACTGCATGTATAATTTGTAGGCGTGTTATGCGATGGGAATAAGCTGCATTTATAATTTATCAGACGCATTACCGTTGTTATGCATTCAGCACATCTCCCCGTGTCAATATTTCGCCCGTCCATTACTAACGCTGTGGGAACCGCCTGTGGAATCTTTAATTTGGCATCGGAAAAGGGGGTAACTTGTACGTTTCATCGGGAAACAGTAATAATACAGCAAATGTAGTTACAATCTATGAGTGTGTCGTCCATCATCAAGAATTATAATATATTAATTCAATTGATTGACTTCGGTGAAGCAATGGTTCTTGGGTTAAATGACAATTGTGGCTTTACCATTACTTTTAAAAACAATATGATGGACTTCATTGCATAGTAAATTTTAATGTAATACGTTTATTTCAAACCTAATATGTCAAACTCTAAGGATTATATAAAAATTAAATACTTCATAAAATATTCTTATATATGAAGATTCTCAGATGTTTTCGTTTCTACAACATCTGTCAGTTTCCGACGAGTTAGATGTATTTTTTAAAAAAATCAGTAACGTTAAGGCTAAAAATCATACAATGAGATTGAAAATAACTAAATAAGTCGAAAACAAGTTTAATACTATATGAGACTTGTGTGAGTTTTTCCCCAGAAAAATAATCTGTAACACAGTATATATTAATCAAACTGATACATCCCTAATCATTTGACACTTTTTAATACAAAATTATTTTGATTCTCATTTCCGTAAAACCACTTCGTCTCTTCAATTTAAACAAATCCCAAGACGACATGTACGAAATTTCAAGGGAATTTATAAAATTAAAATTATTTTGATGTGTATCGGAAGCAATTATCTACTTTAATACGTAAATAATATGGATATAAAGCTGAATAATGCAAAACCAACTATAGTTGTATTACCATTGCTATTTAAAGACAAAATATTCTAAGCCATGATTAGTTAAAAAATTTATAATATTGAAAAAAACAAACTTTTCCATTAAAACGTCTACACCGAGCCAGCACACGACGTTAAAGTTTCCGCCATGCAAATCTCAAGTTCATTGAAATTCAATTGAGATGAGAGTTAATGAAGATTTCGCTCTCATCTTTCAACCTTCGTAGTTTTTATACACAAGAGAAGGCAGATATTCAAATCCAATTTGCATGTAATATTTACTCAAATTAGTTTAAATATTATGAATTTATTATTGTGATACACAATGAATGATTATTTTTTGGAACAACAACTTACACTATATATTATTAATACTCATATTTATCTTTAATAATTTACGTAACACTTTATAGTGCCTCAAGCGGCGAAGTGATTGAACGCCCGTACTTTAAACGGATTTTCAACGCACTTTTCAGTGCTTCATTAACCCTTTTTGTCTTTATACGTCATAAGTTTTGAGAGATTAGAAATATTAATCCTTTTCTTTTAAGAACGTTGAAATTTCGCATGGATGCTAATTTAACACTCTACAAAGAACATACCTCCGACATGTCAACTATTTTCATCGTTATTATTTTCGCTCTCATAATTCATGATAATTCAATTTCTGTAGTCGTTATGACAATATAAACAATATAAATTGTGCAAAGAGCTGCTATACGTATATTAATTGCATGACATTCCAAACATACATGAAATTTCCAACATTTTTAATATTAAGTATATAATCAGATTCTTAAATTTAATTTTAAAATACCTAATAAATGAATTAATATAAAAATTCTTTCAGCATGTAATTTTACATGATTAATGAAACTTTGTCAATCTGTCACAAATATTTTAACGAGTAAAAAATTACCATTGACGGGAATAAAGCATATTCGGATATTTACGAAACAGGAATGAAACTAAATAACATTAAGTTTGTCCCAGCTTATATTATACAAAATACAATCATTAATAATTCGCTAATGTATGTTAGAAATAAAAATGGTCCAATTCCAGGCCCTTGCGGAACACTCGAAAAAAACATTACTTAATTTCTATTTTACCCCTTGAGACCTCCTTGTTCGAAATTTTTTATCCACTCCTATTCCGTTACGGCAGTATAATACAATGGGGCACTGCATCGAGCGCTTTGGAATATCTATTACCACACTGTCTATTCCAGCACCATTATCTGCTTCATCAGATAGTTCCTGGAATAATATGATGATCGGGCTCTCACAGGAGAATATAATAAAAATCAACTAAAGCCCCTATATAAATAACTAAGCTGTGTAAGAAAATATTCTGGATATTTATACTCTCATTGAGCAGACTTTTGGCTCTTCTTTGTTTAGAAACTGTGATTTTATAAACATGTTGTCGTTACGCTCATTTTTATTCATTCTAAAAAATTATTACTTTTATCATTTTCTTGACTCTTAATGAGATATGTGTATAGTATCATCTTTTATACTGTGTTATGTGACACGAATTTCAATTAGCCTTTACTGATCGTATATCTATAAAAGAGGCTTTCAATTGGTATCATCTACGGGTCCTTTCAAATAAATAATTGGTATAATGATTCCTTGAATAGTAATATATAGCAATCATATCGCATTAATCAATACTATCAACGATACAGGTATATGAATTCTATAAATAGAATAGCCCTTTAAATTAAACAAGTGTAAATAAATATAACACAACGCATCTGCAATCCTTGTTTCGTCAGGTGATTAAAGAAACACAACAGGCGTTAGAGCGTCACAAAGCAGAAAACGTGTGACAAACTTAAAAGCAAAGATGAAACGATGTTAAACGCAAAGAAAATTCTTTAACAAACACAGGAGTATAAGCTTTTGAGCTCGTCACCTTGTTTGTGCGGATTTACGGCTCTTACGTTTCTTTAAATCACCTGACGAGGGCAACAACGATTGGAGCACTTATGAATTTATCTAAATAGTATACTTTAACACAGACGTTTTATATTTCATAGTTTCATCATATTGGCATTAAGAAATATTTCCCGTCGTGAACCATTCTCTCTATTAGGAATTTCGCGAAGTTTCTATTTTCAGGTAGGGTTAAAACCTTATCTCATTGTTTATTAAGGTCTATAAATTTCTATCCCAATCTATTCACCGAATTTGGCATCATAAACCTCAATTGCACGTCACGGAAAGTTTTGTCCCTATAACTTTCGTTATGTTTATTTTACAGCGCGCACAGTAGCCGCGCTCAACTAGGCCGAAGTATTGGCCGGAAGATCGTTAAATGAATTCAGCATACACGAGGGCTCATAAACATGACTTGATGGCTTCCCGCAGGTGCTAGAATGTTGTGGATTCCAAATGCTGGCCTCTCCTAGCACAGCAGTCCTTTAATAGCTCGTAAAGGTGTCGCCTGGCCTTATACGCCTCTGTGGCCCTCTCTAACATTTGTCGTGAGAATAATGTGATGTGACTGCAAATTACCAGCTTAACAACTTCGCACTCTATAACTTTGAGCCTCAGATCACATCACGGCCAAGTTAGGTAATTTGAATTAAAATAAATCAATTTAACGTAACTATTAACGTAATTATTATACATTAAAGTTCTCATAAATTGAACGCAATTTCCTAATAACCACGAGGAAAATCAAAATTTGATACCGGTTACAATGGGCTACATTTGCAAATATATATACGTGTAAGCAAATATATATACGTGTAACTCCCAATATAACTCCAATGTATCCAGATGTTTATATCGTGTACATATATTTAAATTCAATGGAAAAGATAACTTGATAATTATAAAAATGTTAACACACATAATTTTCACAATACCTTCATGTGGATGTAATTTCAGTCCTCTTTTAAAGGTTTACTTTATACTAATTCTGAAAATAATGGAAAATGATAAATTACTGTATGTACGTAACTTCTTTAAAGAAGGCACTAAAATTATCTCATCGTGGTTATCATAAAGATAATCCTGACAAACTTGTTAAAATCCTTCTAAATTTTACTTACAAATATAAAAGAATTTGATTGATTAAAATTATGTACGATTATAAAAATTTATGAATTTAAAAGCAAATGAATAATTCGTTTGTTATTGTACAACACTTTTTTGGAAACATACAATACTTGTTTAATACTCATGGCATTAAGGATATTTTCAAACGTCGATTACTTTAAATTTATTCAAAAATATTAAAGACTAACTTTAAAAAACACATAAAAATGATATTTATAAAATTAAGTGTTACATTGTAATTCTAGTTACATCGGTCGAACTAAGCGATCTTAAAAACCCCGAGTAAGTTAACATAAAAAAAAAAAATTTAACGTCCAAAGTTGTGCCAAAAAATTATTTTAAAGAAATATTTCAATTAGGACAACGTAAAAGTTTTAGAAGAAAAGTTTGAGTATTATTCATGATTGACGAGAGAAATGCTGCACATTAGTCTCAAAAAATGTAAAAATAATAACATTATATTTAAATAGAATATATGTTTAGGCCTACTTTTTATTGTAATCCGCTAGTTGTGTTATAATTTTTTTTGAGGTAACAGGCTACATGCTTTAATAGCATAGGAAGAGATTTGATAGGTGGGATGCGGAAGGGTAGAGGAAGGTAGCCAAGGGTTATCGAGGGCCCCCGGGCTATAGTTTAAGGATTCGACCCGGCATTCGCCTAAAAGTAGTGAAGGACAAACCCCAGAAAAACCTGCATCAGGTAGGTCGCTTTGACAATCATATATAACATGGATGCAGTCGGTAGTATTAACCATTCATTTTGGAGGAGTATCAGAGTTTTGAATTGACAAAATGTTTTTTTAATTTCTTTATTTTGTTTTAGGGACCCCGGGCTATATTTTAAGGATCCTACCCGGAATTCGCCTAAAGAAATGCAGGGAAAACCCTATAAAAACTTGCATCAGGTAGATCGGGCATTGGGTACTTGCCCCACGCCCTTCCGATATCGGGAGAGGAGTTTGCTGTGGGGACGCAGCATTCCCTTCTCCGTACCTCGACCAGTTTAGGAGGTAGCTGGCCGACTGTTCCAATGGGAACAGAGAACAACTCTTCCTGTATGCCCAAAGTCTGTGACCCCGGAACATACACCTCTCAGAACAGGCCGAGGTGCCTCGGCATGTGGGAACCTTAGTTCAAAAAACCAGAGAGATGTGAAAGCATCCCCAAAGGTAGCCTACGCCAGAGCTCTCTGGGAATGAAATGTATATGAACATAAATTTCTAAGGAGCTATTTACATGCACGTTGCGGCTGAAATAGTTTATATTTAAGCAGCTGTTTGTAGTATTGTTTATTTTAAAGTAGCACTTGAAGTATTTTTTATAACATTAGACATTTATGTTCATATACATTTCGTGTAATTAATTGTATGAAATGTTCTATAATTTTTACATAATTACAACATCCTATTATAAATTACCATGTTTTTAAAATTCCCTTCTCAATGATTTTTTGGAATATGAGTTTATCATATAATCTAAATTGCAAACACCTGAAGAGGTAAAATAAGAAACAAAACGTCGTGTCAATCAGAATTCATTTTCACTTTTCATGAGAATCAGATTTGATTTATTTTATTATTTTATACTAATATTTTATTATTATAATATATTATTACTATAATACAATTCTAAAAAATGTTGAGAATGAATAGGGAGAAATCTTTGACTAGCCCAAGCCAATAGGCCCTGAAAATTATTTTTCACTGATTAAATAAATTATATATGTCTATACCTATTTTATAAATACGTTATGATATGGGAAAATATATTTTTATCATTCTCATGAATACATTTTTTTTTCATTATATGGCTTCTAATTGTTTTTTGTGTTCTCGTCAATGTATTTTTATATTGGTGTTTCTTAATGTCCTATTTCCTCAGTAGAGTAATGTATTCTAATAAACCTAAACCTAAATCATTCAGATATTCCCAATGTTATAGGCCGGAACAAAACCGGAATTGATAGGAAATGTACGTTGCTATTCGATCGAAATGTATTGAAATTTTAAAATGAGAACTATCTTGATATATAAATGTAATAAATTTAATTTTCATACACTCCAATTCACAGTTAAATACATAAAGATCTCTGAATAAATATACGTGAAGTAAATTTTATTTTACTAAAAACAAATATATGGAATAAATTATTTTTTGCGTCATTAATATTTTAAGCATATTATAATACAAGAATAAAATACAAACAATGTATGGGATTAAATTAATGGTCCAGTAATAGAAAATCTATTAATAAATTATTTTATAAATATGAAACAAGTTATTACAAAATTTCCTAGATTTTAAAAAACAATTATAATTAATACGTTCCGCTTATAAAAGTTCATGGACAACATTGTGATACGATATTATTCCTATATCATAGATATTATTTCATTATTAATGTTTTGTAGTCGAAAACATCTGATGAACTCATTTTTAAATATTAGAGTTTCAGTTAGAGCTGTAGAAGCGTGGTGCATGTCGCCTGAACCTTAGAAAGAAACAAAATTTGACTTCACATATTAAAGGATAACAGTCTATGGAATTAAAGTAATAACTGAATATATTAAAGTAATGTATGTAATATTAAACGCTGAAGGAAATGACAAAAACACACATAAAGGTTTATCGACCAATTTCAGAACTAATTTTGTGTGGACTTATTTCAGGGGCTGTCTAAAAGTAACATTTAAATAAAATAAATTCCTTGATACATTAGAAACTAAACACTGTGAAAAGATTTGTAAACTTGTTTATGTAGTGAAGCTCAGTCATTTCATGACTTATTGTAATTTAGATGATGCGTTGCCATTATTGGCAATTTGCGGCTCTTAATGAAATGATGAGTACGTAGTGAGGCGCATAATTGGAGCTTTCTGTGGTTCCACAGAGGTGGTGTTACACTGTTAGCTGTTTCATTTGAACATCTCGAATAATCCTGCAAATGATGCCGTAACTCGTGCATGCATGTCGCTACGAAACTGATAATTGGCGTATTGTACGTTGGAATCACTTTCCTCAAATTCAATTTAAAGGATTACGAATACAAAAAATCGTACACTATTTCAAATGATACGAAACACTAAATTTATTTCTTTTCTTATAATTTAAATAAAGGTTATCACATAAACGTAAGAATACATATACAAGGTATTTATAATTCAATAATTATGAGAAATAGACTGGGGAAAAAAATAAAATGACCGATGGACTCGTGCATTATAAAAATCTATACTATTTAGTTATGTTGACAGCATTGAAGTTTTCCTTTCTCAACTTTTAAAATAGGCCAATTATGAACACGTAAAAAAATCCTCACATAGTTATCCTTAATCCAGTTGAATATTCTAATAGTGGTAGGCCTATAAAAGTATGTTTGATTAAGTTCTATGAAAATCTTCACCATTGATGATAGAATGGAATATTATTTTCCTATAAATGAATTGTTGTTGATGGAGCTTATAAAATATTTACAAACAATATTAACGTTTACGTCGACAAAACTTGAGAATCTATGTGCGATATTCAAGAATAATGAAGGTAATATTACTGAAGTAGTATTATTAATAAATCGGTGTATATTGTTTCCTTTTGCAATCTCTCAGTTACGGAGGGGGAATTAAAAGTGCTTCATGTGATATGTTGTGAGGAGTTTTGGTTACAACGTTCCGCAATTACGCTGGAATGGCCACTCGACGCCACATGGCGAATGACGCCAATATGAGGACAGCCATAGCAGTAACCTTCAACTGCAAGTCCACCAAAGAGCCCATTCCATTCTCACTCGGTAAATTAACCATTTTCACTAATTAAATCTTCTAGATCCATCAATTTTTACTTAGGTTTATAAACTATATAACAACAACTTGTAACTAGCCATCTAATTTTATTTCAAAAGATATAAAAATTGCTTTTAGCGAAATTTTAATGTTTCTCAAACGTTGTATAATTGTAATATTTATTGGCAGCAAAGATAACATCAACATATATTAGAAGAACTTCGAGTCCTTTATATGAAACAAATTATACAGACATTAAACGTTGAAACTGTGACTCATGTACAAAACATCGGAAAGGCGTTTCATATTTGATTTACTTTCTTGTGCCAGAATAACTAAATTCTTCTAAACTAAAACATTATTTCACGCCGTTTAACACAAACACTCGTACCGGAAATTACCTTTTTTCAGGAAGTAACATAAAAATTTGTAATTAAATGTGAGTGTTTCCAGAGTATTGTGTTTAATGTTTTATTTAGTCAATGTGCTAGAGCTAAAAGTATAAAACTTAATCGTATGTCAATTTTTTAGATGAATGAATAACCGTTAACGATCTCTGTTTTTAAAAATAAAATTAAAAATAGATGATTGAAATCTGATTTACGAATTTTTAACAACATTAATGTTTTAATGTCGTTAACTGTTTCATCCAAAAAGAAAAAAGAAATATAATGTATTTCCTCCATATGATTGATTAACATTGTTCTTTTGTACTTTTATGTAAAATAAATTCAAGGTATCCGAAGAGACCATTTTATTTCCATCCTCATGATATATATTTTTTTTTTAGGGCAACAGCCTACATGAGGGTGATCCACATTGGGCAACTACCCTTTAATAGCATAGGAAGGGATTTGAAAAGGGGGATGCGGAAGGGTAGAGGAAGGTAGCCAAGGGTTACTAGGGTCCCCGGGCTATATCTTAAGGATCCTACCCGGCATTCGCCTAAATAAATGCAGTACCCAAAGGTAGCCCCTTCGTATCTTTCCTAAAAGGTTCTACCTGCGAGAGAAAATCCCTCGCTTCAGGAGAATCATTCATGATATTTAATTACGATACTCCGATATTCAATCAAAAATATTTCGAAACAACCGTAAGAGAGGTGTGAGATTTTCAACAATAATGCAAATTAAATAACCTTTATACTAAAATCCCCTTATTGCGTACTTATTCGTTCATTATCTGTTTTATGGTGTGTTTACCAAGATATCTACAACGTTCATGTGGTCTGTATTTATCGATATATTTAATCTAAATTTATTTCAGCACCGGTATTTCATGTAATATAAAAAAAAGTTTTACAAAAATCTTTGTGCTTAAATAACTGAGCATTCCAAGTATCTAGTCAAAACACAAAACAGTATAGTCGCCTGACGATTAGGCATCCCATCTAACGTGTCACTCAACTAATCAGCCTATGTAATTGTATCATTCAGATTATGTTGTGAAAGTCATAATACAAAGTTAATTACGGTTTCAATGATTTAAAACCATACAATAATTATTAAACTTACAATTTAATTGAATCGCAAAGTTTATATTTCATAAATGCTACATTATGATTTTTGAAGTAGCCTTTTATCAAGTGGCTTAAGTATTACTTTATTATTAACGTTTTACAGTAAATACATTTCAGAAAATGTATGATAGTATCATTCTTCAGAGGTTTACAATGTAGAAGGAAACACTTGTACGGTGTGAATACAAAATTAGATAATTTTTTTATGTAGCTCAAAATAAACAATGCTTGATAATTTCACTTAATCTTATTATTTACTGCCTCACTATCCTTTAAAAATATTTTAATAATTCTCCCCACAACTGCCCCAAAAATGTACATTATTTATTGGAAACCCTGCATGTAGATGTAATCTTAATATTTATTTCTGTTGTAAGTAAGGAAGGACATTTCATTGTGGCTGTCATCATATTTAATATCGAATGCTTTTATTAACATTTTGAAAGAAATCTAACCGTTTGCAAACGTCAGTATTTTCGAGATGCCATAACCTGATTCACTACGGGAAAACCTTGTGCGACATAAACTGAATCGCTAACTAAAATAGACAGATATATGATACAGGCACGTAAACCTTGTTAAGATAAAGTGGATGGGAAATATAAATTGTTATTTATACTGTTCTGCAGGCCTTCCGCATTCAGTTTTTCTCGAGCTTCAATTCGATTCAATAAAACAATACATCCATTGAAGCAACGTTACCGAAGGGCCGTTTTTCGCTCAATTCCATTATTCGATATCTGGTCAGTGGCGTATATCGAAGCGGCGTCAGTCTGACGGCAGATGGCATATTTCTTCCCTGCAAATATTGCAAATATCGATGAATGGAGAATCCGCAGCAATATCGTCTGAGCGAAAATATGACGTGAATTAATGGAACGCAAATAGCATCACAACAAATTTCAAATACAAAAATGATTACTTTTTGTATAGTCATTTCAATGTAAAATCATTACAATTACTTTTAATAATATTTTAAATTTACCAAAAACGTAGTCTCAGAATTAAAAAATTAATTACCTGAGAAATAAATTAAGTTTTACTGAAAAATATATTTGTACGTCTACTGACGATACTTTGTGTTTCTCTTAAAAATTAAATAAAAATTACTTCAAAAACCTTCAATTTTAATATGAAAAACATAATTCTGATGCTTTTCTATTTTTACCCCAAGGATTTCTTCTTCTTTTTTCTATATAGATGATTATGGAAATATTCCCGAAAACTCCGGTTTGAAAATTAAATTAAATAGTCACATAAAAAGTATTTATTTGTTCTTTTATTAAAATTACGATTGATTAAAAACTATTGTGAAAAAATATAAAAATATTTATCAATAGTAATTAGTAATAGGTACTTATATTTTAAAACCGAATTCATAGTAAAGAATAGATAATCTTATTTCTTAAATAACTTACCATAAATATACTAACGTGAGCCTCCATTTAAAATATATTTATGTAAAATAAATGTGTTCATTGATTTTACGTTGAGTACTTAAAATTTTTCGAACATTTATATATGTTACTGATTTGTTTCATATAACATGAATATTTTAGAAATAAATTTCAAGGCTACTGTCTAATGTAACTGTATATTCAGGCTAATTAACACTTTGAATAATTCAAGTGGTATTAATTTCTATGACGGGAATCACTTCTCTGTAACATCCCAGATATACGTCAAATTAAATAATTAATAAAATACGGAGGTATTCTGTCCAATGCGTATGTAAACGATGTATATAAGCTAGAAAAGCTTAACATATTTGTAACCTGAAATTTATTTTTAAATGAAGTCAATTATTTGTTAATTTTAGGATCCGTTTCTACTGTGTGAGTTTTTAACCATTCAGTTGATTTTTAAAATATATAAAAGTAATTTGCAATTACATGTTAACATTGCGTGCTTTTAATCCTCTAATTTTAATATGCTTCGGAGATGTATTTAGAAACATATATACATATATGAGCTAAGATGATTTAGTTTTCAAATTAAACAAACATCAGGATTCAGTAGACTTAATATATCGTATATTTGCGATCAAGAGAC
This sequence comes from Zhengitettix transpicula, assembly GCA_037074705.1. Lineage (NCBI taxonomy): Eukaryota > Metazoa > Arthropoda > Insecta > Orthoptera > Tetrigidae > Zhengitettix > Zhengitettix transpicula. The sequence goes on along the minus strand of CM073592.1, from coordinate 40,036,776 downwards.
ATAAATGCTTTCTAGACACCAAGTAGGGCCTACAGAACCTTGTGGAATTCTGTTTAATTACTAGCATAGTTAGTAACACTCTTAGAGAACTAATAAATTCCTATCCGGAATTAATTAAGTCTTTGCAAAACCCATTTCGATTTAATTAATGGCGCATTTGTCAAATTATTCTGACATGTTTCACAGTTAACAAAGCTCTTCTACGAGAATGAAAGCAGCCATTGTAATGCGAGGTTGGCATGTTTTACAACACTATTGTGTTGCGGACAATAACGCCAACAGCGAAGGAATTTCGGCAGCCATGCCCTACTCAAGAAGACGTACCTAAAAGGCCAAGATTTTGCTATTGCTTTTCACCATGGAGGAAAGTGGCAGTTACTGGACATCTGTTGTTAGTAGGGGGAAACTTTACAAACCTAGCAGGAAATTGTAAATCAAAATACTTTATTTACTATTAACAAACAAGATAACGTACACGGATTTGACTTCCATTTCAAACGCTTTTTTTAAAAAGAATAGTTTATATACTAGATTCTGAAAAAGCAAAACAAAAATAATTATTTTAAAAAGTCAGGTGCCTACAATGGTTGCACGATCAAACTACAGCAAGTTACAGAGGATAGAATGATTTGTGGAACTTTTAGAATTGCCCATCCAACATTGTGGGTGCACCTCCAAGATTGATTGATAATGATTAATACAAAGTTGAGGCAGGAAAAATTCGGGTTTTTTTTAGGGCAATAGGCTACATGAGGGTAATCCACGTTGGGCAACTCCCCTTTAATAGCATAGGAAGGGATATGAAAGGGGGGATGCGGAAGGGTAGAGGAAGGTAGCCAAGGGTTAACTAGGGCCCCCGGGCTATGGTTTAAGGATCCTACCCGGAATTTGCCTAAAAGTAATGCAGAAAAACCTGCATCAGGTAGCTCAAGCATTTGGTACTTGTCCCACACCCTTCCGATAGCGGGAGAAGAGTTTGCTGTGGGGTCACAGCATTCCTTTCTCCGTGCCTCGACCAGTTTAGGCGGCAGCTGGCCGACTATTCCAATAGTAATAGCGGACAACTCTTAGCGTATGCCCAAGGTCTGTGACCCCGGAACATACACAAGTCTTGAATTTGATTAAACCACTGCTTTTCCAAATATTACTGTAAGTTATTGCGTTGTTTTCAATCAAAGAAGATAAGCGTACCAGTTCGAGTTTAAAATAACAAAGAATACTAGCAGTTCTTCCTATATAAATTTAATTATATTATTTAGAATTATTATATTTATTTCACGAAGCATACAACTATTTAGTTTAATTCAAACAATATATTTATATTTTATAGTAAATGTTTTAAAAACAAATTATTTTAGTATTTTGATAGTAAAATAATATTTTAGTTGTAATTATGTATTATTTACATTTTTTGTTTGTTAAAAATATATCTTGAAATGTCTTGATAATATAATAATAATAAATTTTTGAGGATTTTTAATTTCTGGCATAAAGAAAATTAGCGTAATTTTGTCATAAAAGTAAACTTGAAATGGATGGTTCCAATAATTTTCAAAAGTGAAAGGAAATTTGTAATTGCCTATTAGGATAAATTAACCTCGTTATAAAAAGGCAATACCAGTAATGTCGGCTAGTAGTCTGTGATTTTTGTATATTTTGTTTGGAATAGTAGATTTAAAATGTAGGTATAAAAATAAGAACCGCCTAAAAATTAACTAAGATTTAAACCCACCATTGTCAATAAATTTCAAATGTTCGCATGTGGTATTTAAGTATAGTAAGAGAAAATTTGCATTTTCATACGTAATAAGGCCTACATTAGACCTAAAATTTCAATACCTATTACAAATTAAATATTTTCAAAGTATTTTGTCCTCTTACTAATTTCAGAATGTCTAAATGTACTCCATAGTGGCCTGGATATTTACTTATATTTATGCAAATGTGACACTATTAATATGTTTGTGGGACATTACAGTTTTTCTTCATGAATACTACTATTTATTCACCGCCTTAATAAATATTACTGCAGAAATGTTTTTTATAAGTTAACTGATTTTCGGTTCCGTTACTTTCATCACTCAGCGGCAAGATTATTTTACTTTTCTAACAACATCGTCCTTTATTTTCTTATTCAGTCGAATTCAGTTTTTGTTTCACTCCCTTTTATTAGTTTATACATTAGTATAATTTCTGTTTCGTTGTTTCCTATTCATTATACATTTCTATTTCATTAGTTTTTTTGGAGCATGCTAAATATGTTAATTTAATTAAAAAAAACTGGATAAACTGTTTTGTGATTAATGTGTTCAACGTTAACGAGCTATTAAATTAATTAGTCGTGCGTAAACAACGTTCCTCGTTCCTTATCAGTGGCACAATTTCAGGTACGTGATTTGCGTCACCCGTTCTACGGTAATGGTGTTGTCAGAGCTCAGAACTGAGTTTGGAGAATAGCTGTCTCCAGCAAGTGCTACACGCGAGGGTAACCAGACACTTTATAAGTGGTGACAACTAAATGGTCTCCCCTTGCAACTACCTGACTCAATTATATTATTTAAATTTAAATATCATAGAATACTAATAATAATAGAAAAATTTTATATGAAAGAAACGTTATACATTATGAATTCACGAAAGTTATGTATATTTTGTAAAGCCCCATCCGCGCTTCAATTATGAATATTAAAATTTCCCAGAATTATGTGAAGGACTGAAAAAAAAACAGAAAGAAAAACACCCCATGTTTGTTGTTTTCGTTTCTGTAGTTAACAAAAACGTTCTTGCGAATTTCATTTAATGGGAATTCATCGAATATCATAGCCGACTGCGTTTGAAACACCAGTTGTTAACGGTTTGAATTGAGTAGGTTTCGTAGGAAATTTTTCATATTTTTTAAGAGAAATGAAAACAAAAATTCCTATATAAAAGCAAAAAAACTGCTCCAGTTGTATTAAAGTATGCAAAATACATGTCTTTCATGGTAGTTAGAAAATATGTGAGAATTCGTTGAATTTATGACACCTGTATAAAACATCTGAAAAAAATAAATATATATTCTGGGTCTTAAAAGTCGTCATAAAAATTTATGCATTTGTATTATCCACTCAGAGTAAATATATAATAGACGAATGAAATTACAGTTTCATTTTTATTATGTAATTTACATATAATATTGGAATGCAATCTTTACTTTTCATATTGTCAATATTTCTTTAAACAAATTGCGTTTACTAAATTTTTAAGAAAATATCTATCGCGGTACTTGCTTAGTTGCATTCGTAATTCACCCTAATGTCACGTTAACTCCTTCCTCTTATGTTTCAATGTAACAGACACGACGTTAACTTTCTTAAAATTAGCTCAGTCACACCATTTACAGTCAGGGCGGCTGTTTGGCCATTAAATTAATCCCAGATTATTCTATGACAGTAACGAACTGGTATCGTCGTGTCTGCAGCAGGGTGCACATTACGTTACTTCAGCGAAAACTGTTAGTGACCTCTTTCCTTGTCCCATCGAATGATTCCACACAGTTTTACAAATTCTCGCGCCTTTTCCCTTTATCTTCCTCTCGAAATTAATTCAAAATCGACAGTTATCCACACTATTTAAAACTACTGTCCATCATTTCATTATCAAAAAGAGCAAGATAAATTCGCCACAGAACCACCAGGTCAGAAAGTTGCCTTTCAGGAGATTCCCGCCACTAGCTTTGTAGCTGCTTGAACTCGCACACTTTTGTGGGTCACGAATCTAAAATTACACATACCGTTTATCAACAGTTCTTTGTGTGCTTAGGGTGAGAACCTATTAATGTCGTACCGCTCGCTCAGAGAACGCATCAATTTTCGTGTAATTACATTTATTTCTTATGAGTTTAAGTGCCATTATAAATGGAAAACCTGATGAAACCATTTATTCTTAAAGTGACGATACTAAAAAAAATAGGAGTGTTTTGTCTTTCCAAAAATAATATCTAATAGGTAATATCTAATAAAATTTGGATTTATTCGTGACATAGATGTTTTCTTGGGTATTTTATTATATGGTGTGGATAAGGCAAATATGAAGTAAGAGGAAATAAGGAGTTCTAAATCAACACTCTTAGTTTATGTTAGCCTATTTGATTGTTATACATACTATGGAATACCCTATAAATGTTTCTACAAGTGTCTTTAAATCATTTTCAATAAATTTCAAATTCATGTATTTAGATAATTTTATGAATGTTTGATGAGAGCATACATACAATTAAAAACAATTAAAGATTTAAAACAATAAAGTTCTTGCGACAAATAAGCAATTGCGTCCTCATCTTCAAAGGATAAAATATAATTTATATGAAAACCTTTGTATTGTAAACTTTTCTGACCTTTTCATATAGCGTACAGAACTTCACACCGAAAAGTACCACATCATACAAATATTTAAATATACAGAAAAATTATACATATCATCTTGTTTATTTAACGGAAGACACACAGCCCGTACATTCAGCTGTAGAGTAGAGTTTCAAGGGGATCAAAACCGAACACAAAGCTTTGACTCGATTTTGCAATCTGCCCTTGTCGAATGTCCACGACCATTGTTCAGGGGAACACTAATACGGCGGCAAACGCATTTGCTAAACCAACGCCGGGCGCAGCTTTGCCAGGCCCATCAGCTAACCACAGACACTGCACTGGTTGCTACTTTGATTGACTGAAACGATGGCGATTTAATTATTGACTGCATAATGGGCATATAGCAGCTGGACAAAGGGACCATGCAGATTTTCCTCTCCAGTTTAGTATTGCGGAAACTAATCCACATATTTTTCTGCATTACATTTAAATGGTTTGAGGTTATTTTATTATTAAGAGATTATTTATATTTAACCAACGAATGATTTATGTACAAAATATATTTTGTTTAAATACGCGTAGTATCGCGCTTCTTACTAAACATACTCTAATTAAATATTTTTTCCCAATTAAAATTTTACGAGTCAAATAGTTGTTCCCCCTGGAGCCTGTTGGTTCAATTCAAAACTCTTGTGGTTCATTGTCCATCTTCTTGCTATAGTTGTCCCATAGCGTTTCAAATTTATTTCAGTAATTTAATTCAACTTGAGGAAGTTAATCTTGGCTTGCAAAACTCGTAGATTTATGATAACCTAGCAATTTTATCTAATATTTTGTTACATATTTCATGAATAAATGAATTTACGTTTGTGGTCATAATATGAAATACTAATAGCAATAGTGGCTTATAATCAACATATTTTCATACTTCATTAATACAATAAACCTTGGTATAATCATAATGAAATTAATTATAATATACATTTTATTGGACTGTAACATCCATAGAAGCAAGGAAATTATTTCATCATGTGGATGTTAAAAATTTGAAGTTTTTTCACATTTGAGTTCTGCTGAGTCCTCTTGATACTGTAATAATTCTTATATTAAAATTGATTTACGGGGTATCTCGGGAATTTCTCCGTTGTATTAAAATCCTTCTTCGCTCCTTTAACAAATATCCTTTAAATAAATCTTGGAATGACGTACTGGAAGTATGTTGAGTATTTATGTAGTTTCTCTCCAACACTCTCGTTTTAAGTTCTATCGAATTGCCGAATTCACTTCTAAGAATTTTCCCAGGCTTTGTGCCATGTGTCGATTAAAAGAGAGAACGGTGCATATATTTCGAGCTCTCTGCGCCGTAATAACTTACACTCCAGCACGTTTACTTTCACTGCTCTGGAGACGGAGCCATAAATTTCGTGAGAAAAACCCATTAATTTTCCTATAGGCACACCAAAATCTTTTCCCGTACTCCATTGTGGAAACTTTTAACGCCTATTTTTATGCAAGCATCGGTACCTACATTTTCAGTTTCTCGATCGCGTGCTACACTATAAATAAGCAGCATCTGTGACATGAGAGCAACAGGTAACAAACGTAAGCAGCAAACCTCTGGAAATAAAACAAGTGCTAAACTTGCAATAAATATGGGTATTGACATATTGACAATATGATATTGACAGGTTCATAAACGTAAATATATTGTTATTTTAGTAAGTTAATAATCTCGTGGTTAAAGGACATATCTATCTAAGCTTTATTGCTTTAATTGCTGCATTCTGAATTTAATCAAGTAATCCCGTGTATCAAAGGGTTGCCTATCCGCTGAACTGAGAAGGGAAAAATAGTTGTTAATTATTGGAAACGTCGGTCTATCACTACGTTCTCTCCTTTACTGTAATACATCATCAAATTGCCGTATTCCCATTCCTCTCAAATCTAAATCCCTTGATAAATTATGATCGATTATGATCAAAGATGGTAATTACAGAACAGTATCTTCTCTGAATTTAATCCATAATTTCTATTGAATTTTAAAGGCAAGTGAATAACTATCCTTATGAATTTTATGCACTTAGCTGCAGGATGGTTTCAGAAAGGTTCTCAACTGACAACAAGTTTTATTTTAACATAAAAGATAAAATCAGAACAAACACTTTTTCCATGGTTTTGATTATACTATCTGGTATTAATTAGTTTATAACCCGTGAAGTTTATTTTATATTATTTTTATTTGGCTACGATAATTTTTGGGATAAGATTTTTTTTCTATTTCTGCAGAAATTGTAGATATTATCATCTTGTTTTCCATTGATTAGATAGTTTGAATTTAAGGGTGTTTTAATAATAAAAAATATATGAAAAGAAAAATAAACAGGTCAAAGACATTAAATAACAAGAAAAATTTAATAACCAACGTAAAAGAACAAGCTCTGTTTTTCTTCAGGCTATAAAGAATTCAGTGCATAGGTGCAACTTTCACTCTGTAGAAAGATGAAATAGCATTCTCTCTAGGACTGGGCTTAATTGAGTATAGATATAAATATTATTTTTCTACGTGATATTATAACTTCGAAATAATTTTTTTGAACGTCTATGTGAGTTCTCGTTCTATTTATCCGCGAGAGAAGATGGTTGGTTACAAATCCGACAACTGGTTCACTCCAAGTGTTTCTGTCAGGGGGGGGGGGCGAGGTGACAGTTATGGTTTTTGTTTTCAGCTGGAGTTGTTGCTGGTATTTAGGACCGTTCTCTGTCGTGTAGCCGACCTCCTGTGGTGTAGGGGTCAGCGTGACAGCCTCACATCACAGACGTCCCGGGTTCGAATGCCGGCGAGGGCATGGATGTTTGTGTGCGTGAGAGAAACTATCGATAAATCAGTCCCACGACAAGGCAAATCGAGTTCCCTTAATTAGTCGCTAATAACCGGAGCTGATGATGCGACTGTAAATAAATCAATATAAAAAAACATACTTCTGCTGAAGACGTCTCTTCCGCCTCATCCGAAACCTGAGAGTAATAGACTGTACGACGTTCGGAAAACAAGTCGATTTATAAAGTATCCATAAATTAAAAAACCTGTTGTGAGAAAATTTACAATGGAAAATTTTTACTTTCACTGGAACTGCCTTCACATAAATTTTATCAAAAGTTAATATTTAGTACATTTCTCCTTCAACCTAGAAATTCCTATAACAGTGAAACCTTGACGCATCCATACTTCCAAACTGGAATCCAGAAGCTGTTTAACACGAATTTTTTTTCCATAAATTAAAAGATTGTGTAGAAAAATATGATTATATCTCAATATATGTAATTTTTTAATAAATTTAAAAAAATCATATTTTTCATTATTGATCGCCTGTTGTCTATTTCAGCGTAAAGCATGTCTGTGGTATTAGCAGAAGCGATCCTCAGAGTGCTAACTGGGATGGAAATGTTGCGAAATTCGGGTCAACAGCCCTGGCATATGGTGCTGAAGTATCTGGAGTACTCGCATCATATTTTTGGCGTAAGCGTTTACAGTGCACCCATAACAATTTTGAGCGGCGTGGCGCACCATATGCCTCCTCCCTTCTCATTCAGCAGCCGGAATACACGATGCATACAAATGCACACAATGGCTCGCATACATATGGGCTACGTAACGGTCGTATTCCATTCTTCTGTTGTACAACTTGTGAGTCCCGACACGAATTTCCTATTTGCAGAAAACACTGTCGGAATTCCTCTTCAAACGGCCGTGCGTAATTAAAATTCTGCACTTTTCGCGTGTCACCGACAATTTCCATACGTTGCTCTAATTGAATCTGGCTTCATATTATAATGTTCTTCTAAACTGCTCTTTGTTGAACACGGCAGTTTTTTAGGGATCCAGTAATTCCATTTACTAGTAATTTATTCATGAAATCCGCTATTCATTTGAGCCGGAGCCGCCTAAATGGGAACTGAAACCTTCCTCTGATTATTATACTTCTTTATGATAATGAAAGAATTTCGGCTTCAACATATACTTTAAAAGGATTTTCTCCTTTAAACATACAACCATTAAATGAATTTAACAATACATGTCAAATATATACATTATATACTTATCATATATATATATATATATATATATATATATATATATATATATATTCAATGGAATAAATCACATAACTGTTTTTTCGTTATGAACTGTAATGATTCACTTTACAAGCAATTGGTTTAGAAAGATCTAATGTTATTCGAAACTGATTGCAGGTGAACAAATATTTAAGTTTTTCGTGATTCAGTAATTCAGGGATTATTCGATGTAAGGACAAGTACATTATTTAAAAATGTATTACACTTATATTTTATTATTTCAGATAACATAAAATTAGTAATAATATTCCATGAAATAATATTTAAGTACTACAGATACCCATTAAAAGATATATTAATAAATTATTTATCCAGTTATCTTATTAAGCTACTAAACACGTACAGTACTGCGAAGACCAATGTAGACAAATCATGTTTCACGTAATTAAAAGTTTATAAAAATTTTATATATATAACGAACGGTGCTCCGAAGTTCAATGATGAAAAATAATGCCTAACATAATTAAAAGAGTTTAAATGGTCTTTATAATTTTTCCAAATAAGGCAATTACCTTTACATAATAAATGTCCCGCGAATATTTGTAATGTCACCCATCGTTTCTCTAGGACTATTAATCAATGATTTTAGTTCACACAGTCATAAAGTAATCAACAAAATGATGGTTATAATTTATGGTCCAACCTTTTTTTTCTCGAGCTTTAAATACGTCTGGCTGACTATGATCTTAGTTTATGATGAGGTTAGCCTCAAACTAGCGCGGTTAACCACATACTGAATTATTTGACCTACTTCCATCGCAGTCATTGCGACATGAGAAATCCCTGCCCACTGGTTGATGTTTAGTTTTAAGCTAATAAGTAATGTTTTCCTAACTTTGATAAAAACGTATAGTCTAATATATAAAAGAAATAAGTATAACTAGAATTTTTTTCAAATCAGCTTTAACTCGGCGGAACAAAATACTTAAAACAATAATAATTAGTAAAAGAGCGGTAAAAACAGTACCAAATAATTTTTATACATCTCATTCATTTACCTGGAGAAATAAGATTGAAGGGCGTGCCGTTTGTCTCCAAAATAATATACAGTGAGTAGATGTGGACTGACGTACTAAAAAAATAGATGAGTATATAATGTAACATCAAAGTTTAGCAGCAGTCACGGCGAATATAAATAACTGGATAAGATATTTCCATTTCCGAGTAATAATTTCAGTACTGCACTAGGAAATAAAATTATGTAGAAAAGACGGACGGCGTCTTTGGCAGCATCAAAGAGAACACTATAAAACTGTTCTTACATGAGAGTATATATTATATATATATAACTACTTAATTAATGTATCTTGGTTGTTCATAACATAATTAATAAAAACTGTCCTAATTAAATATTTATTTAATAAGTTCATTGTTAAAATCGCAAAATAAAGGCCATAGAGTAAACCTTAAGGTTGTATGAGAAAAAATAATTTTTCTCCAACAATACGAGGAATATGATTAAAAATTTGCTTTTACATTCAATATCAGAATAACAGAAGTTAGATGTAGGATAATACAGCAGCATTTAAATTGTTCTAAGAGAAAAATTTTAGATACAAAATTTATGTTTTAAATTAGATATAAACTATTGATAATTACTACAACAAAATTACTACTTATCAATTACTATCTAGTAAATTATATTAAAGTTAATTGTCTACGGGTTTGATTTGAAAATTTAATTTGAAAATTCCAAAATATTATGCGTATAAAATTAATGTCATTTAACTGGATTCTCAGGAAGAGTGGAATGATTTATTCTCAAAGTGAACGTAATAGTCATAAATATGCTGACCGCGTATCTATGCCACGTCAGCAGCCAATACATAATAAGACTAGCGGAGTGTATGCAAATGAGAATAAATCGAATCAAATAACGTTTTATGAATAGCGTTTCTGTGGATCAAGATGATAATGAAGACTAATATTTTTTCCGGTCAGTAGCATTGTTTTTTATTCACGAGCTCTTATCACTTTGTGTTGTGTTTCATTGCCTGCTGTTCGATGTGAAAGGACAAAAGCAAACTTTTTTTCATCTAACAACAGCAACACGTGTTTCCAATCACTAATAATTACTCCAATCTGAATTTTTATTTCATTTGGCCGAGCGGTAGGTAACTGGTGTCCCAATAATGTAATCACGTTTCAAAGAGTTTCTCCCGAACACGAGTCATGTATATTAATTCCACGCCACGTTGAACATTAGTGACAGATCAGCACAAAAGAAACACCTAAACGAACTATAATATGCATCACGGGTAGATCGGACGGTGCGTCGGCAAATAGTGCTGTAGAACGCCGCTGAAACATTAATGAAGCCAAATGAAGCTCCGGCGCAGATATTTCTAACGCGCGCTACGGTATCGTGGAATTTATTTGCAATCAAGCATAATTAATTACATCCGATTGAAAATTTTCACGCAGCACAACGAATTGCTTTGTTTGCAACGATACCGCACTCCTGTGCGAAGCGACCGTCGCGCCGATAAATTTTCAATCCATGCCTCTGCGAACAGAATCAAATTGTTTATTTTGCATATAGATATATATTTCGCACTGGGGGGGGGGGGCTGCAATATCGGGGCATCCGCATTCAGTTTAAATTATGTACTGCGATTTTATTGAGTGCTGTTCAATTACTCTTATAAAAGCGAACTTGAGACTATCAGAACATCGTCCTGAACGCTTATTACTGATACTGATTATTATGTTATGCATTTATTCGCAATGAAAATCTTATATTTTAACATTCATAGCAATAAATTCACCGGAAACGAGAATGAGCGATACCAAATTTTTCGATTAGTGTAGCGACCTCTACACAGAATAATTTTAGACCTATATACCCATTTCACAAATATTAATATTTAACAGACTTAATTTTTTTTCTTGCGCAATGAGAACATGTATTATGTACTTTACCTCCATTGAAGGGTTTCCCGAACTATGGTGAACTTTTACCAAATGGATTTTGAAACCATTTTCCGTGACAGATGACTCACAAAAATTTCAATTAATAAGTAACTAATTTATAATATCAACACAACAACCATTTCTGGGAGAATAAGCAGATTATTACTCCGGTTGGTCAAAAAAAGGTATTTTTTTAATTAAAAGTTTAATGTCACATTAATTTAAATGTCATTAGCGACCCCTACATTAGATTACACAGGTTAAGATAATCAATTTATAATTCTGAAAATGAAAATAATTTACGTATGATAAAAAATAATGAATAAGAATGATAGCCAATATCAAAGAACATATATCTAATATCAGGCTTCCCATTGATAAACAATCCGTAGTATCCAAACATATAAACAGTTCTAAACATACATTTGATTGGCAAAATGCTAAGATTTTCGACATTGACACCAGGTACAATTCCAGGCTCATTTCAAAGATGCTTCACATTAAATCCAACATCACATCTATTAATTTTCAAACAGACACTTTGCAACTCAATAATTGCTATGATTCCTTATTATTACGCTAAATCTTCTGTTTTCCCAATGTCGTTGCTTCCTTATTGTTACGCCAACCCTTCCGCTCTCTCATTGTCGTTGCGCTTTCGTCTCTCTTGAGTGTTGTCAACTGAGCAGTGCAGTTGTGTTTCTCTAGACTCTTCTTAGCACCTGACGAAAGGCACAAAAATCCCAGAAACGTTGTGGGGTATTTATATTACCCTTTTTTTTGTTTGTATTGGCTATCTTTCTTATTCAACCTATAATTTTGTTTTAAATTAGGTTGCTTAAGTTGGCTTCATTGACGAACTTCAGCACCCTGAAGGTCGTCATATCCGATTCGGTTAGGACCGATATTTGAAAGTTGCCCAAGATGCTGTTTCTCATTGTTGAGTAGTACTCGCAGCTCTGCAGGATATGCTTCGTAGTTAAGTTCTCATTGCAATGGACCTTGGGCATATGGTAAGAGTTGTTCGCTATTCCCATTGGAATAGTCGGCCAGCTGCCTCCTAAACTGGTCGAGGCACGGAGAAGGGAATGCTGCGTCCCCACAGCAAACTCCTCTCCCACTAACGGAAGGGCGTGGGACAAGTACCCAATGCCCGACCTACTCGATGCAGGTTTTCCTAGGGTTTTCCCTGCATTTCTTTACGCGAATGCTGGGTAGGATCCTTAAAATATAGCCCGGGGGCCCTAGTTAACCCTTGGCTACCTTCCTCTGCCCTTCCGAATCCCCCCTTTTAAATCCCTTCCTATGCTACTAAAGGGGAGTTGCCCAATGTGGATTACCCTCATGTAGCCTGTTGTCCTAAAAAAAATAAAGGAACATAGTGGTGGCTCAGTTATGGAAAAATATATAATTATGGGTTAATTTGGTATGCCCGGGAGAGGATAATTTGTTTTTTTCGGTTTAGCTGTTTAGGGAATTTTACTTCGTTGAATGCTTTGATGTTTGTATGTACCGATGAATTAATCTTATCCAGGATTTTCTTTGTCCAGCACTCGGTGATTTTCTTATAGAAAATTTTTAAATGGTCTTTACTGTTTCTTCTACTGTTTCTTCTACTGTTCTCATTGACATTTAAGATATTTGGTTGAGGATTAGGTTAAGCCATTGTAAGGATCTCCAACTGTAGTTGGTTAATCAGGGTAATGATTCCCTAAAAGGTCGGTAGTTGGTTGCTCCTGTTACATGATGCTGTTGTTTTGAAGAGGCGTTTTTCCTGATGAAAGGACAGCCTTGAGATCGTAACGTGTAGTTGTAAGATTCATCCTGCTCCTGAGGTTGGGTTGACCCGATTCGAATACGAGTTTTTCTATGATTGTAGTTCTCAAACAGCCTGAAATAGTTCGGAAGGCTACGTTTTCTATTGTGGCAATTTTGTTTAGTAAGGATTTGCTTGCTATTTGAAAAATTTGGATACCATACTCGATTTTTGATCTTATAGTAGCATTATAAGATAGGTTTACGGTTCTTCTGTCTGCGCCCCAATTTTTTGCGGCAATACATTTGAGCATATAAATTCTTCTTTTTATTTCAGTACATAGTTCTTCTATGGGGTATTTGAAAGTTAATTTCTTATCCCATATTATTCCAAGTAATTTTTATGTACTGATGAAACTGTATATTTTTTCCTTCTAATACTAGTGGTGTCTAATTTTATTTCTCCTAGTGAAGACAAATGCCTTGATTTTGTCACAGCTAAAATTGTAACCTATTTTGTCGGTCCATAAAGTAATCTTATCCAATGTATATTGCATTTGCTTCGTTGTCTCTTCTGTATTCGAACCCCTTTTAAACAAAATTATATCATATGCATATAAAATATGTCTGCTTGGTGGTAGGATGGTAAATTTAAGCTCATTAATGGCTACTATGCAGAGCACTACACTTAGCGGTGATCCATTTTCTAACATAAATTCTTTAGAGACCATAATGTATCTAATAGCAATTAAGCTCCGTGTACACTCGAAAATATTTCCCTTTACACAAAAGTTTTGCTACATAAAATGTGATGTAGGATTTGTTTATAAAGCTCAAAATATGACAAAACTCAGGAAAAAGTAAAGATGTAAGAATTCAAGTTTCTAATTTTGCGTGCTTAGTAGAAAAGTATTTGGAACTCAAGGACCCAACGTATTATAGCTCATTGAGAAATTGACTGTACTCTACGTACTATTTTCCAAGTTATACAATAATGACTAAATATATTTTATTCGTTATGCATAATAAAATGGTCTACGTTTGTTGTTCAGGATTTTTCAAGCGTTCCATGGCTGAAAAAGTTTTTTAATCCGTGCTGTAGAAGGTTTTTGCTGTCGCTCGCTATAGAAACTTCTCATAGACGCTGTTCTTGCTCCCGTTGTTGACGTCGCTCTTCCCCTAAACTACACGTCCCATCAGTGTATAATCCTGGAAGGAACCACATCGTTAAAATTAGGGAAATAAATATTGCAAGTATGCATTAGTGAGTAGTGCAATACGCCTCGTTCCCAAGAAATTAAAAATTGTTACTGATGCGTTTATTGCATCAATGATCTCTTAACAGTTCATGTTTCAGCTTGTGCGTGGATTTAATTTGATAACGAAAGGTAATCATTCTGCCTGACTATTACGATAAGAAATGAAATACCTCGTTTTAGAGACGACACATGATATTTATTCGTAGTACCGCGACATCAATGGCCAAATGAAAGGCCAGCGTTGTTACTCCGTAGTTTTGTAACGTGCTATTTGCGACACCATAAAATTCAACAACTTGGAACAAAGTGCGAGAAGACACGTGATAAAGTTTACGGCGAGGTTGTGCGCAGTCTATGTACCGGAAATTCACTAACTTCATCCAACTTGGTTCAAAGTAACTTGCAGATTCAATTGCGTGCTTACATTTGTAATCAACGCTGAGTTTGTATTGTGTCTTGTTTGTAAGTTGTCTTTGAGCCGATTCCGAAGCTCTTCTCTCGCAATATTAACCTACAATTTTTCACGATAAGAATCTGTTCTTTATGTTTAATAGGCCTAATACTTAACACGTAATTTCAGTTTCATATTCTCTGTCAAATAACGTTTGTGTTCTCGTATACTGGAAAAAATAGCGTTATGGCCCATAAATTGACTGTTAAACCCATTGGAGACTGAAAAACGTCCACCATAATCACAGAAATATCCACTCGGGTTTGTTATCCTCTCATTGTTTCTCATATATAAATTTCTATTGCATAATTATGACACATTAAACTGTTTCATGATGAAATATTCCGATTTAAGATCGGAAGAAAAATAGTACCAAAGAAAGTCTTACGACATTTTAATTCTGAAATAATTAATAAGCTAAATGACAAAATTGATTTATTCATTGTTTATATCTTTCGAGTAATGAATAGCCCCCGGGCTATAGTTTAAAGATCCTACCCGGCATTCGCCAAAACGTATTGGAGGACAAACCCTAGAAAACCTGTATCAGGAAGCGCAGTTTGCTGTGGGGACGCAGCATTCCCTTCTCCGTACCCCCCCCCCCCCTTTTTTAGCAACAGACTACATGATGGTAATCCATGTTGGGCAACTCCCCTTTAATAGCATAGGAAGGTATTTGAAAGGGGGAATGCGGATGGGTAGAGGAAGGTAGCCAAGGGTTAACTAGGGCCCCCGGGCTATATTTTAAGGATCCTACCCGGCATTCGCCTAAAGAAATGCAGGGAAAACCCTAGGAAAACCTGCATCGGGTATGTCGGGCATTGGGTACTTGTCCCACGCCCTTCCGATAGCGGGAGAAGAGTTTGCTGTGGGGACGCAGCATTCCCTTCTCCGTGACTCGACCAGTTTAGGAGGCAGCTGACCGACGATTCTAATGGGAATAGCGGACAACACTTACCGTATGCCCAAGGTCTGTGACCCCGGAGCATACACGTCTCAAAACAGGTCGAGGTGCCTCGGCTTGTGGGAACCTTAGTTCAAAAACGGAGAGGAAAAGGCATCCCCAAAGGTAGCCCCTTCGTATCTCTCCTAAAAGGTTCTTCCTGCGAGAGAATATCCCTCGGAGGTACTGCCTGTGAGAGAATAGCCATCGCAGACAATTTGCTAGTTCATCCCCATTTTTTAAATAGCCTTTAATATATTTTTAATAAATATACTCATGGCTACAAGTTACTTGACCATTTAGTCCTCAATTGGGTATCATTAATAATAACGAAACATATAGTTTCAAGCGAGAATTCCATTAAATGACTTTCAGTGACTTAATTCCCTTAATACCATAACTTTTCAATTATTAGGCACAGTGAATATCTAATAATTAATTTTTCTTATAATTGTTATTCAGAATCTCATAAGCTGATATTCATTACCATCAAAATAAATTCTGGACTGAAGATCGCGGTGAGAAGAGCGTTCACTTTCTATTAAACGATAATCACATTTACTTTCTGTAAAATAAATTAAAAGTTTGGAATTTATAACAAAACTGTGGATAAAAGAAGTTGAATCGGTGCGCCGTCTTACTTTGATCTCGGACTCTTCCAATACTTCCGCCAACTTATAACGAACAAAAATGTAATACTGACAGTTCCTTGATATTAAAAAGTTTTCTTCTGCATCAATTGGCAGTGTACTCTGTTCACTGAATCATAAAGAAGACTCTGGGTTCTTGAGAAATAAGCGCTGTAACGACACATGGAGAGGTAAACGTGTTTGTACGCATATAAAGTGTTCAAACGAATCTATACAGTCGAATTTGTTTTCAATACATAAACAGAAAATATTTCTTTTAACAAGATTGTTGACATTCTTAAGTTTTTTTAAACGTTTTTATGCGAATTAAAATATTACCTAATTGAACGAAAATAGAAAACATAAATGTTATATAAACTTGTATCAAAAATCACACTGTTATATATTTTGTCTGAAACCTTTCAAAAATATGAAAGCAAGTTACATTGTTCCATGTTTTCTGCAATTAATATTAACATATTCTACAAATATAGATTAAATATTTTAGTAAAACTAAACTTACACATATTTACAATTGCAGAGGATTTCACACTGTATATTATATCAAACGAATATACTACTTATTAGGCAAATGTATAAGACAATAATCCCTACGTTTTATTGAAAATACATATTTGTAATTCATTAACACAATATTTTTAATCTTATATAATTCGCGATAGTTTGTCAGTTTATTGATATTTTATTTAAGTTTTTTTTACTGTAACGGTGTGGTGAATCAAATTAAATAATTAGTCAACATACTCTTTTTTTCAGTCAGTAATTCGTGCTAATGCTCTAGAATATATTCATTTCGCCATAAATGTACATACTTTTATTGAAAATGCATACTTTCAAAGCTGTATATTACCTGAGGAATACCCATACTTGTGGAAGAAACGTCGTATTGTAATGGGTTTTTTTTGTTTTACTTGATTAATACTATTTTTTCTAAACAAATTGGCTGTTTTATTTTTATTTTTGAAATACTCACCGTTTACGCTAAACGACACTATCGATTAACTGAGTACAGCAAACAAGTGCATGGGAATTATTATTAAAATTTGATGAAATTGTATTTTACCATTTTTATGAATAAAAACTATCGTAAATGTTAATTTAATAACACATTTAATCAGAAATATATTTTAAAGTCAACAGAGATACGAGTTTTTTTTATCAGAAATGTTTGATGTTAATGATGATATTTTAATCTTATGTTGTTCGATAATGAGCAAATTGTAAATACTGAAAAAAAAATTATAAGTGAACATATATAGAGAAAGGCCATTTGATGACGAAGAATTTATTAAACTACTTATGTTTGAAAATATTTAGCTTTTTAAAAGGGGAAAGGATTCGAGACGTAAGATAATACTTTGCTGATTTTCAGTAAAAGTTAGCCGTCGTCTTAGGCTACATGCAACACAGCCTGCTTTGAAAGATTGCATCTATGACTTCATTCAGGGGCACATCCAAGAACAGAGGATGCAAGATCTAAGCTGAAGCTACATAGCAGGAAAACGTGTTATTATAAAATACCTGTTATAAGATTTAAATTGGGGAACGTTTTAAGATAAGTTTAGATTGTAATAATTCCATCCATAATTTGTAGAGCCATCCTTTACCCATATGAGGATGCTCAATTAATTAGAATTATTTAATTTGATTAATTATTCACCTTCAGTTCCCATTAGATCATACCAATATATTCAGCGAAACCAACTTTATTACACGTTAAGTACACATTGAGACATTTAATTTAATAGTATTATTTATATTATTGTTTAAGTCTGTTGGTAATTATATTTAATAGAGAAGAGGCAGCTAAATCGGTTTAAATTAAGAGTTAATACCTCGTCAAATATATTATAAATTCGACCTGTAAAACAAAATAATTTCATTTTTTATATACATAATTCTATAAAACGTTACCATATTGGCAGGGAAGATCAATTCCATTGCATTTGATAATTAAATGTAAATTATATTAATAATAAATACAACAAGAAAAGAAGTAAACATCAGCAGGCATTTATCTACGAATAAACACCACATTGTGGATTAAAAATTGTGTAAAGCAATCATTTTAAAAATTTAAAAATTATACTAATTTATTCAAGAATTGTTTAAATACCTCTACAGAAATATTATGCAGCACTAAAAGATTGATTTAAAATAGTCCTTCATAAATCTTCTAATTGTGTTTTCTAAATTTAACAGTGTTTTATTTGACATTTTGGTTTCCATTATTATTTTATGTTCTAAAGATAATTCTACAACGGTCCAAAAACTTCTCTAATTTTTATTTTCAAATACAACTTTTCTGATTAATGAACATTTCTAAATGATTCACACCCCTACGTCACAATATTTCATGTGTCTCGAGCGAACCTAAAATCCAGCATATAATTGGGCAGAAGAGAAATTCGAGGGATGGTAGAGAATAAATCTACGACGCATTGGTCGCCGCAGAACCTTTGTCTGCTGGTTGTAGCTCCTTGACGGTGAAGACCGCCTAATCTGTTTAGGGAGATTTCTCTTACACCGGTTTGTCAGTGACTTCCAAACACACAGGAACTGTTTTTCTTACTCCTGTTTAAACTATAAACTGCTACAAAATATTAAATATTATTTTGAAATATTAAATGAATTTTATTTCTTAAAAAATAGTTACCAAACACTAGAAGTGAAACCTCCATAATAAATTATTATTTGACTCATCAACGATCGATGCGTAAATAATATAATTATAAATAAATTATATTTCCTGAGTCATCTAATTTGTTTCTTTCTTTGCATATTTTATGAAGCGCGACCTTAATGATCTACCTCCATTTGGTTATTTTTATTAAAATTCACAATATGTAACTACGTACTACTCAATTAATTTTAAATTATTTTTTCTATTTATTTTTTATTATTAAATTTTATTATATTGTATATCCATGTAAATATTAATATTGTAATGTAAGTCCTTATAAAATTTTAAGAAAAAATATGGAAAGACGACAGGAGAATTTGAAGCAGTTTTGATAGAATGAGAAGTGAGAAAAACAAACACAAAATTAAATTCAACGTTGTATAGAATAATAGAAGCGACGCGCAGTGTTTGTAGGTAGAGAACCGAGAAAAAAAAGAAACGCTGATAACGAGAATTATGCTTGAATGTCTTGTATTAATGTGATTATTTAATCATTTGAAAAATGGACAACAAACGTAATTTTTGTTTTTATTTTTTTAGTTAAGAACTCGAGATTTATAGTTACATTCAGTGTATTTAACGTTGCATGCTATTATTTTATTATTAATCTAAAAATTCACAAACTGCTGCCACCGTTATGTAACAGACTCGCTGGTTTACTAGGCACGTTGTCTATCTCTCTACTTACGTCGCCTCGCAACCTTAAAATTATTATTTTAAATTTTAAGAAGTTTTACGTCAAACAGTTATGCTAAATATTTTTTAATTATCCAATTACGTACTTTCAGCAATCATTAGTGCATATAGTTTCAAATCTACGATTGCGGGTAACTCTTCCTTTTTTTCTAATGATCGTTATGGATAAAATATTTAAATCAATTTACTAACCTGAAAACCCCAGCTATAATAATTCTTTGGTATTCCATTGGTATTTTTGAATTATTTCTCGCCATAAAATAATATGATTAAAATTTTTACTACGTAATCTTTAAAAAGGAAATACTGTTTTTAACAACATGTTTCTATTATATGTACATTTATCGTAAATGTAAAATAATAGTGAAACACTTAAAGAGAATAAATACTTGTTAATATGTTCATTCTCATTGCAATAAGACCGAATACATAATTGTTCGAAATATTGATGTCTATGAATTTCTGTGTGTAAAAGAGAGGATACCTAACCTGATAACCTCGAATAAAAATATTTTTTAAAAAATAAGCTTTCCATATACATTGTACAATGCGACTCCAACCTCCCTTATTTCTATCGTATTTCTATACAATCTATTCATTAATTTTTAAACTGCTCCCTCCATTTTCAAGTTCTGATATAAACTTCTACTTCCCTTTAATTTATGGTTCTCGTTTTAATATCGTAGAAACGTTCTCAGTAAGCCTTTGAACCCCCACGCACGACAGAAGAGGGAATCTGACGATGTAAACAATGCAGCGGGACCTTGGCCCCGTGTTCTTCAATTACAGACATTGGCCCCACTTTAGCGAGGCCTGAGCACCCAACCCAACTTCTTCCAGCTCCATAGCGACACAGCTGCCTGTAAATCACATTCCATCACGACCGGCCCACACGTTTACGCCTACGCGTGACGTACCCTGGCAAATTTATTTCCAAAGTAGAGTCTCGCACATTTTCCTGCTCGTATAAGCAGCCGTCCAATATGTCATCATGCCAGCCTGAACTTAATTTCGTTTCGTTCATATTTTGAGAAGATAGAGAATTCTGTCTCTGAAAGAAGCAGGGACGTGGAGGGCAGCTGTCATGGAGAAGAAGGAAAATTTATCCTGACTAAACAATTAATTATATTTCCAAAGGGAAAAAAATATTATTTCTATGTAATATAAGATACCTTAATTTACTGGTAAAAACGCTCGGTATGAAGCATGAAGTGCGTTGCGGAAATGTTATCAGCATCTCACGGGATTAGTAGAGGTAAATATTAAATTATATTTGAAACAAACTTTTAATCAAGAAAATTTATGAGATTGGCAGGCTGATATAGAAAGAGAGCCATAAGGACCAAAGACTATGTTGTCTCCACAGGCGTAATGTGCCAGAGAAAAAAACTAAATGACATTATTCCGTAGTACAGTGCAGATAAACGTTGTAGTTATATGTAACAACTGTAAATTTGAAATTAAGGAAGGCACCCTATATGACATCACTTTTACTAATACTTTGTAATAGCTATAATTTACAAAATCATAAACTTTTACTTATTTAGAGCGCTGCAATTTATTCAGACAATATTAAATTACACAGATTACTCACAATATCACATAAAGCAATCTACTAATCACAGAGTCATAACTAAGGGTTCTTTGTGACTATTAAAGTTTCAAATTGTGAAAATTTTATTTTTTATAAATGAAGAAGTACATATCGCTAATTATTAAAAGCGGTTAACCAATGCTAAAATCATTTAATTGTGTGTATGCGGTCGTGTACTTTCCTTAAGTCAAGAACACTTGAACCATGGTGATCGTTAAGCTGGCTTCTTCGAAAGTCCAAGTGGACAGGGACAGCACTGATATGTCCTCGCAGGTGATGAATTTTTTGAGTCTGGACCAGTCGAATGATTGTGATTATTTTTGAGCCGCTACCATATGCTCATGTCTTACAAACACTATGAAGTTCTAACAACCTCATACTTTCTTCTTCGAACTTAGAGATATATACCTTTCCACGCAGCGGCTCTCCTTTTGTGAATTATTTTACCTAACACTTCTCTCATCTCTAATATGGAAAACGGACCCCTTCAGTCTCACCAACGTCACACATTTTCCAGTATTCTTATCAGAGGAGTAATTCGATCTTGGAACATCTTATGTTATTTTCCCATTTTAGAGACGATGAGTCTTCCTTTTACACCGACTATTCCCGATCAATGCCCTTTTAAAATTAGTCCAGATTCGGTATTCGATTGAAAGAGATAACTTAATTTTTTTACGTTTTTCCGCTATTCTGCAACGCAAAGAATATAATATACCCAATAATATAATAAATTTTATACATTAAAATGATTAAAGTTTTTTAGAGAAATTAAAAATCATAGCTTTAATATATTTCAGTTAAATATTACCCCATTGAAAGAAACTACTTACCAAAAAGTTGTTGCACCCTTGGTATAGATGGCATTATGCGAAAAGAGTTTCACCTTCGATAGCGCTTGATATCCAGTCTAGTAAAATAATTCCACGACATGTGTTCTCGTCGGATTAGATATTGAATTCAACGTTCACTCGCACGTAATGGAACACCTTCTATTCGATATTCCTTACCTAGTAGAACTGTCCCATTACCGGAAAAGTTTTTTAATGTCTGTTCAAAATTGTTAAATAATTTAACAGTTGAAATGTAAAGATAATTTAATAATTAAAATGGAGAATACGTATGTAAATTTTAATGATACTAAATTATACGCATAAGGTTTACTTATCTTATCACAGTTCAGGATAAATTAAAATCAGAATTTTTTTTAATGTTAGAAATATATTATGAAAAAGAGAACGAAATCATTAAGTGTATGTAACCGTCCGAAAACTTAAATTATTGCTGTAATAGATTTTAATATGTATTATAAATCTTCAGACACATCAAGAGAAGTTACAAAAAATTATTGTAAACTGTAATGTAACCATTTTTTTCATCCTACAAAGTATGCCACCCTCTCAATCTGTATTCAATCGTCACAAGATCGCCGCTTTTCTGTTTGCTAAATGGTTAATTTCGGGACGAACCCACCCACCCAGAAACGTTATTACACTTTGAAGTACTCTTTCATATGTAGGCCGGAGATGAGTTTGGCCTTTGATGCCCCTACGACGCTAAACCAAATACATAAACAGATTAATAACGGTCCTGCACGCAAAGCTTCCTTGTTAGATTTCCAATTTAAGGGGAAAAAAACACGAATCTGACTGGTCTGCTTTCAGGAATTTGATTATGATTCAGATGATCCCAATATGGAAAATTAACGCCAGCGTTTGTACTGGAAGTAGTGATGAACCAATGAAGAAAATATGTTAATTATTCAATTAAAGAAGCTATAAAAACTTTTAGTGTGCAGAGTATTGGTTGATAGTATTTCATGGCGTGGGTAAGTTTAATATTTGAGTAAAATATCAGAATAATCTTCTTAAACTTCCCGTTTGATGCTTTCCAAAGATGAATTAATATGAATGTAAAAGAAAAATTATTTTCCAGCAAACAACATTTAGCTATAAAATTCGTAATTTTGATATATGAAACCGCTCCTAAAGCGTTAAGTCCAACTATCAGGGTTAGTATATTAAATTAAGGTTGTGAAATATAACAAGGCGTACCAAACGCGCAGTAGGAGAAGATGGACGGAAGAGTTTTGTCGTAATGGGGAAGTTAACCGTGGAGACTGGCTGGAGAAACACTACTATCATTATTAAAAATATTCAATATATTCTTAAGAGCAGGATATACAGACAGCGGCAAGGTCTTCTACACACTCTGCACTTATCATCTCTTAACTTTTACGAATTAACATTTTGGCGTACAACATATCCTTAATTAAAGACAATATATTTCTATCCGTCATTATTTTCAGAATAGATTCCGTAACAAAGGTTCGTGTTAATGCGAGCTCCGGCCAACTCCCATTACAACCCCAGGCCAGAGGACGGCTGCGTATTGTATTTCGACAAGACTAGCTAATTATTTCCAGTTATATCATTATGTTATTTGTACTGGATATACAAACAGTTAAATATTCCCCCCAATAAAGAGTTACTTTGCCTCTGAATCTCTCATTTTTATGTGACCTACATTTTGTACTCAAGCCATAAAATAATATATAAAATATATTTTCATATTCACTCTAACGTAACAAATTTAAGTATTATAATCTACAGTATTTTTATAGTGACGGAAAAATTTTGGTTCTCATCAGACGTCTTAACATGACAAAATAAACCCTACCTTAAACGATGAGTGACGATTTAGCTCTTCCCTCACGTGAGGTGTTATAATAAAAAAAAACAATGGTGAATGTGAGAGGAAATATTAAAATAACTGATAATCCACTAATTTTGGATCAAATAAGTGAAGTTACTGAGATAATAGCGCCGAAAAACCCCTAATTATGTTATATTCTATGATTTTGTACTTCGTTATCAGCATATATAAGCCCATTCGTATATACAGAGTAAAACAATTTTTTAAATATATATTCAGTTCCATTATCACGATTCATTTAGTCGAACTTTTCACTGCCTGGAGCTGCTTTATTAAATATAAATGAATGTAATTTTATCCAACATGTCTGTGCTGAACCAGCTGCTCGAAAGTAAACATAAGGTTTCAATTGAAAAGTAAGTGATTAAAAATTTAACAATAATTAAAAAATGAGCGGTCAATGTGACTGTAAATTACTTCAATTAAAATAGTACAATAATTCAATAAGTTATTGTGTGTTGAATGAAGTTTTTAATTAAAAAATGACTACAAATATTGAAAAATAAATGTTTTCTGTTAATTTTTTAGTAAATAACCGTTTTTTAGCAAATTAATTCTGTTAATTTATAGTTCGTAAGTACCATACTCTTTTCCTTACTCATTTCCCTACACTGATATATATAGAATGGAAATATTCAAGCCTCGAAGCGACGTGTTCATTTATTTATATATCTCCTCTATAGAACCATTTCAAAAGATATATCAGAAAATGTAAATGTCATGGACAAAAGTGACCAGTGGCCACAGTTAATGCAAGATATTATGTATGTATTTATTGAGTATAGGCAAATGAACAAAGAGCCGTGAGGCACATACATGAACTTACAGACTAAATGTAGGTCAATATAATTATTCGTACTGTACTATGTCATTTGCAAACAAAATTTTATCAAGATTTAAAATTTTATTTACAGTGCAGCAATCAGTAGGACGTAAAAATAAACATTCGGCTCCCTTGGAATATTTTAAAATAATATTAGCACTTCACTTACATTTGAATTATTTAATCCGTTTTATTAACCTATTAATGTTATTTGCAAAATATAAACACTTCTTCTTCAAATTCTGGCAGACAAATTTCCCCAAACACACCAATAGGTTAATTATGAGATAGATATTATCCTATTTAGGCATGTAATTAACCCAATATATTTTTTCAGTCTCCTACATTTCATTTTGATGATTCCCCAAACAATACGAAAACGAGAATTTTGAACTGTATAAGATTTGACGAGCATATTCAGTCTTGTTTTCTCCTGCTTTGCGACAATATTTCCGTAATTGCTCTACTATTGTTTCCCACAACCAGCCGTACTCAAATAACTATACCTCTCTAAAGAGCGCCAGAAAACCACGAATTTTTTCACAAACGTGAGAATGATTTGGAGATATAAATTTTAAAATTTCCCTTTACGAGTTCAACTCCTTTCCGCTTTTGAAAATCATTTTCTACTCCTATCTAATTTATTAAAAAATTTAGAAAAATATTCATAAATACATTAAGGTGTTCACTCTTGGAATGACGTCTACATAAACAAGTTTATCAAAATCTGTATCGTACGTTATATTGAATTGTTTTTCAAGTAATTTTATTTAATTCAAAGAAATCCACAAAGCTCAAATCGCAGTTAAAGTTTTAATTAAGGAATATGGAAGTAAAAATGTCGACCAGACCGGGAATAGAACCCAGGAGCTTCCGCTTACCATTAAGTGGAAAATATGGGTTCTATTCCGCGTCCGGTCAACATTTTTCCATCCACATTACTTAATTAATTTGATTTTGATTAGCTCAAATATTTACTTTGGATATAAATATTAGTCAAAATAATGGGCCGATATTATCCTTGAGAATTTTCCATGAAAAATTGGTTACTGTTACGTTCATATGTTTCATATCGTCTACCATATCATATCAAATATCTCCCCATTGTCTTGCAATACTTTGATAATCATAGGAGTATATTGTAAATATTGGATGATCCAACGAACTTAACACCGATCTCATAAGAGAACCGAAAACATTAACACAACTGAAAACTTTCGTTTTAAGAGGCAATTGATTCCCTCTCGAAGTTGTCTGCCTGACAGAGTACGACACAATTCTGGTATTACAGTTTCAAAGGCCATGTCTGCGGTTACGTTTTCTTGCGGAAGTGCGCAACGAGCATTGGAATGTTACAGAAGAGATGGCACTACCTTCGAACTTTAGGATCTGTGGACAGGTTGCTTTGACGCTGCTCGCTTTCAATCCATTGGAATGCTATGAATTTTCCCAATCCAAAGAGAGAAGCTTTGTGCTAGTTGCTTTGGAATTTAATGGTTTTGGCTATTAGAAGGAATTACTAGGAATAGTTAAAGTGAGACCAGAATTGCCCTATAAGATTATATTTACTTGAACTGAACTACAGAAAAATGCTAATTTGTAACGAATTATAATTTTATGTAAAAAAAAAATTATTTCATTCCAGTACTGATCGATATTCTAGAAAGAAACGTGTCCACGAAGACGTTGTACCAACCTTTAATTTTAGAGTGAAAACTAGGGAGCCGAATTAAAAAAATCTGCTAATAAAACACTGAAACACAAAATTTAGACATTTCCAACATGGCATTTTAATTGAACATTTTGAAAGTAAATTATTTTGAAGTAATGTGTAGCATATCGGTGCATCGCAAAATGTGTTGTTTCGAAGTGCTTAGATTTAATCTATGTTATAACAATTGCAAGCATTTCCAATCTATCTATATAATAAAAAAGGATGTATATTTTTATGTATGTATGTATGTATGTATGTACGTATGTATGTATTTACGCTGTTCTTTATACAAATTTTATCGCGTGGACAGAATGCAACAAAAATTGGTATACGTATTCTGCCAAAATCGAGAACCGGTACTGTGGGGGTGACAAACCCATAGAAATAAATGGGGAAAGAATTATAATTGAATAACGTGATAATCTTGTGTTAAATTACTGCGCGCCAAGAGACCGTGAAGTCACAGCACCCGCAAAGGAGAAACGTTACTACGCAACGAACAAAAGGGTAATAGTTCCTTGTCGCGTAATGAAATAAAACTGGAAATTGAATAATAAAGTATAATTACATCCAGGAAAACTCCATCAAATGATAATTAAAAGCAATACTAAATACTTTACGATCCCTTGCAGAAAATGTAAGTTTTTTCGTGCCATATAAGTGAATACAATATGGCGACCATTTGTTTACATTGTGAATGTCGCTAAAAATTTCATCAATTAAATCTATCGTGATGTCTGAAGACTGAGGGACAATTAATCCTGCAAAACTCGAGGAGTATATTTAGGAAGAAAGTCAAAGGTATGTTTGTTGCGACTGATGCAACAAAATTCCATGTATTTTATAACAACAGGGTTGGGGAGTGTTGATGAAATTAACACTCTCTCGGCAAGGTAAGTAAAAATCACTTCTTGCCTGAAGATTAATGCAGAATTAAATACACTTTCGGGTTTATATAAATAATTAGACGGGAAACGCCGTGAACTCTGCTAGTTATGAATATAACGCTGTTAAGGAGAAGGATATTTTCCATTCTATTGTAAATAAATTTCGGAGTTACTTCACGAAGGCAATACTGTGGTTGGGTGGAGACTTCGACACGTGTGGCGAAAGGATTCATGAAGACACGTGAGAACACGCCTCAAGTTGAAAGAAGTGGAAGCTTGTTACACAACGATCGAAAACGTGATTTTAAACTTTTATCAGTTAAAACCTAATACATTGAATGCTAACTACAGATTGATATTCTTATACAACGTCAAAGTATAATTTAAGGATTATAAATTATGCATGTCTGATTTTTTTATTTTGTTATGGATGTAATGTAACCACACAGGTTTTTATTCGGTAACTAATATAATTAAAGCTCGATTAGCAAAATATTTTTTAATATTTATTAATTTTGAACGAAGGAGCTTTCATCCGTTCATCTTCAAATTGTCAAAAATATTTATAAATTATAAACGTGGAAATATCGATTTTCTCTACGTTTACCGGTTCCAACAGGATAATCCTTCAGCATATGTCCAATCAATGCATCTCGATCCCGGTGCCACCGCACTCTCCCAAACACAAAGGTAATACACTACATTCCCCTCACTGTACTTAATATATTTTGCGTAACTCTGGTTTATAGTTTGCCACCAACACATATTTTTCAAACTGTAAAATCAAGAAAATTCAACAAACTCTTGATAAATTTATGAGTTGTAAATGACATTTCTACGGTGAATAATCATAACTTTTGTGTTTCGTTATAATCATTCTTTAATATTAACTTGCTATTTGTAAGAACGGCTTAACCGAATTTGATTACTTTAGAGCAGAGCTTTAATTGTAGCTTATGAAATTATGAAGCAGAAATAAAAATTTTCAAAAGTATGTTGCTTTAAAAATTAAGACCGCCAGATTCCTTGATTGTTAAAATATATAGATAGTTTATCGCTAAATCTCTAAAACTTAAATTAACTGTGTGAAACTCAAACATTCGGAGAGAAGAAAAATTTATGATTTATGTTTTCATTCAAGAATTTAATAAATTAAAGTTTTGACAAAGGTTCCCTTTGTTTGAAAATAAAAAAGCACCGTATCGGTACATAAAGTTTGGATTTATAAATACTTTAATTATAGCGCTGCATTTTAAATTATTTCATGATTAATACGATTTTATATCACCTTAGAAACTAAAATAAATATCCAGCCTTCCATGTCAGTATAATAGAACAATCCCTGCTACTGTGAAGCAGCATAGTGGCATTGTGGGTAATGAGGTAATTCCCTCACTATGCGAGTCTGCACAATGGACGATTATTATTAGCACAATAACATGGCTTCCTGTATCAGTACAACATCCGTTATACATGTTATTTTGACGTTGCTAATAAATAACGTGCCGTCATTTTTAATTATTTTAAAAGTAAAAAAGGTATATCATGATTATAAATGAACGGGTATATTTCGATTAAAAATAAAATTAAAAACAGGTCTGTAAAAGTATTGTTCGGAAAGTTATTTAAAATTAATGCAAACAGACCTTTTCCTGTACTCGAAACTTCCTTATCTATGCGTTATTTTCTGCTTATTTCACAATGAACGTTTTCCAAACACTTTGGTGTGGCATGTTAAGAATTGTTTGGATCTTTTATTTTCGATTGTAGTTATCAATAACCTTCAATTTCCACAAAAAATTCACTTACTGTTAAATATATTAAAGTATCAAATCTTTTAAATGTATTTAAATATCCTGGTGTATCATCAATACGATTACTATAAATTATTATGCAATACAAAATTCATTATGGAACCATGGATATTTCATTTATATTTAAGGTTAAGCAGCCCCATTTTGAGACACGACAGCCACGCTTATGGTAACAGGAGACTTCATTAGATGGTGAGGTTGATATTTGGAGAGAAGGAGGTTACACAGCTTTCCCTTGGGCAGTCACCAAGTCCCGATCCTCTTGTGACCTATTAATTGAGACACTTCCAGGTCATTTGCCAAGACACAAGTTACCTGTTATTTCACACTGTACAGAAATACTCTGTTATAGACAGAAAAATATGTTGTTTTGCATAGCAAAATATTCTTATTAATATTCTAGCACGGTTAAAAATATTGTGTGATGTGTCAAAATAAGACTGAGATGGAAAAATAGATTAGAATGAACTATTCCATAAAAATCTTTCATCAAAGCAAATTTCTTTTCCAGATTTCCTAATAAAAATCAAACACAGTCAACATTTTGGAACGACCGCCATTTTGTCGCCAGATGGTAGGTTAAATAATTGTTGTATCTCCGTATAACAACTATATAAAGTAACAGCTAATTTGGTTTGACCGCTATGTTATGAAAAGCTTTATAAATTCAGGGTTCCGTTTTGTTGATGAGATCGGTTTCGGATTCTCTAATGCATGAAATCACTATTCTAAGCAATGTAGAGACAAAAATATTATTTTATTTTCCATTTTAATATCTTATTTATTCTCGAGGATGGTGATTAGAGAACCAATATTCTTACAACAGTAGCGTGAGCGCAAAGAATAATCAGAAAGACGTAGATATTCATGTGAGAGTCAATTAATTATGGTTAATAATTATGTAAAAATGTAGCGGCACGGAATTTATTATACTATTCATCAATCTACTTCTGTAAATTTGAAAAATACAGGAATAGAAAAATGAGTTTTACCTTTGATTAGTGTATTAAATGAATATATTACCAGTCCAATGGAATTTACATGGTCCAATTATGCTATAATCCTTTATAAATAATATGACAAATGGAATATTCTGGAAAACGGAGTGCTTGTTGGGTCGTTTTCAGGCTATGAATAAAAATAATATAGAATTTATCTCAAAAGCTAATTCATGTTGCTTAAAATTATTTATAATCTTACTGGATAAAGTTACTCTACAGCATGTATTGAATTGGTTGTTTAATTCTTAAACTAATTCAAAATATTCTCCCTGTGTAATTTTATGACGATTCGGTGAACGAAACTATAACTTTGCATCTGAATATTGAATGATTACTCAAAGAAAAAGTAATTTTCTAATCTTCTGATATCATTTATTGGATTAAAAATATGTTTTTTTATTTTTTTAGGGCAACAGGCTACATGAGGGTAATCCACTTTGGGCAACTCCCCTTTAATAGCATAGGAAGGGATTTGAAAGGGGGGATTCGGAAGGGTGGCGGAAGGTAGCCAAGGGTTACTGGGGCCCCCGGACTATATGTTAAGGATCCTACCCGGCATTCGCCTAAAGAAATGCAGGGAAAACCCTAGGAAAACCTGCATCGGGTAGGTCGGGCATTGGGTGCTTGTCCCACGCCCTTCCGATAGCGGGAGAGGAGTTAGCTGTGGGGACGCAGCATTCCCTTCTCCGTGCCTCGACCAGTTTAGGAGGCAGCTGGCCGACTATTCCAATGGGAATAGTGAACAACTCTTACCGTATGCCCAAGGTCTGCGACCCCGGAACATACACCTCTCAAAACAGGCCGAGGTGCGCCGAGGTGCCTCGTTTTTTGTTTTTTTTTAGGGTAACAGGCTACATGAGGGTGATCCACATTGGGCAACTCCCCTTCAATAGCATAGGAAGGGATTTGAAAGGGGGGATGTGGAAGGGTAGAGTAAGGTAGCCAAGGGTTACTAGGGCCCCCGGGCTATATTTTAAGGATCCTACCCGGCATTCGCCAAAAGAAATGCAGGGAAAACCTTAGAAAAACCTGCATCGGGTAGGTTTTTTTGGTGTAGATAGGCTATGTATAGGGTAATCCACATAGTGGCAACTCCCTCTTATAGCATAGGAAAGGGATTTGAAAGGGGGGATGCGGTAGGGTGTAGGAAGGTAGCCAAGGGTTACTAGAGCCCCCGGGCTATATTTTTAGGATCCTACCCGGCATTCGCCTAAAAGTAATGCAGGACAAACCCTATAAAAAACCTGCATCGGGTAGGTCGGGCATTTGGTACTTGTCCCACGCCCTTCCGATGACGGGAGAGGAGTTTGCTGTGGGGACGCAGCTTACCCCTCGCCATGCCTTGGCCTGTTTAGGAGGCTGCTGGCCGACTATTCCAATAGGAAATAACGGACAACTCTTGCCGTATGCCCAAGATCTGCGACCCCGGAACATACACCTCTCAAAACAGACCGAGGTGCCTCGGCATGTGGGAACCTTAGTTAAAAAAAAACCAGAGAAATGTGAGAGCATCCCCTAAGGTAGCCCCCGCCAGAGCTCTCTGGGAAGGTTCACCTGCGAGAAATCCTCTCGCAGGCTTACTTGAGGTGCCTCGTTTTTTGTTTTTTTAGGGCAACAGGCTACATGAGGGTAAT
The DNA here is from genome assembly GCA_037074705.1 of Zhengitettix transpicula. NCBI lineage: Eukaryota > Metazoa > Arthropoda > Insecta > Orthoptera > Tetrigidae > Zhengitettix > Zhengitettix transpicula. The sequence goes on along the minus strand of CM073592.1, from coordinate 40,004,764 downwards.
CCACTTTGGGCAACTCCCCTTTAATAGCATAGGAAGGGATTTGAAAGGGGGGATGCGGAAGGGTAGAGGAAGGTAGCCAAGGGTTAACTAGGGCCCCTGGGCTATATTTTAAGGATCCTACCCGGCATTCGCCTAAAGCAATGCAGGGAAAACCTTAGAAAAACCTGCATCGGGTAGGTCGGGCATTGGGTACTTGTCCGTTTTTTTTTTAGGGCAACAGGCTACATGAGGGTGATCCACATTGGGCAACTCCCCTTTGGGTACTTGTCTGCGGTCATTATAGTCTTATATAAATTATGATTCAGTAACTCAACAAGAAGAAAAACTAATTTAATTAAATTAAGGGGCAAAAATTAATAAACAGATAATAGTGAATTAATCTTAACGATTGCGGGAAAGAAATTGAGCTGTTACTTTACGATATAATATTGATCTTATTACAATTTATGAGGTTTAGCAAAATTGTTTGTTTACCTAGAACTTTAATGTGATAATTCAATGTGAAAAACATTTAGCAATTAAACAAGCATAGTAAAGAATCATTAGTCTACCTGTGAGTAATGAATTCACAACGTTGATGCACGACATTTAAGTTATTGCTCCGACCCTAGTCCCTGAGACAATTTTCCCTTTCATGCATCTCACTTCCCGGACAGTGTCTAATTCTGAGAAATAAAAAACGCTCGGCCGTGCTGTGGAATCTTAGCAGCAGAAGAGAAACTTCTCTTCATACTTATTGATTACTGAGCAGAAAATAAAGTCTATATTCACGGTTTGGATACACATTATCAATTTTTCGTAAATACTATTAAATGATTATTCACAACCGAAGTTAATACGTTAAAATAATTTAAACTTATGTTGATAATAACATATGAATAACAGACAATTAAATACGCTTCTTGAATTAAAACGTATTGTTTATACAAGTAATAAAAAAGGGGGAAAATACTTTGTTAATTAAATATTTCTAAGACAAAATACTGCAAGCACTATAGAATCGTATAATATATTCAATACCTTCCAAGTCACGTTAAACACAATTCTGGAAATATACCGTAAATATATAATATACAACCACAATTTTTTTTAAAAAAAATACACAAATAATAATTAGATAGCTACTCATACATTTCTCAACAAATGTTTCTGATGGAAGTTAAAAATACATAGCTTCAACACAGTTAAAACAACTTTACGATCCCGTCCATACAAAAGACGTTCTTCAAATGACATGTAAACATTGATTGAAGGTTAAAGAGTTGTAGACGAAACCAAAGATTCTTATATATATTAAGACAGATAGTTAAATTATTAATTTGTTTAAAATATAAGCATAGTGACTGCCTATGTTAGTACCGTCATTTATCAAATTGAAAATTTTATCTTTACTGATATTTATAAACATAACCTCAGATAATCTTAATTTTAATCAATTTCTTTCTTTGTAAGAAATAGAAATGTTTTGAAATGAAAAAACAATCATTAATTATTTATAAATGGTTAAACATTACTTGGGATTTAGACTTCAAATTTATCTTTTGGTTATAAATAGGCTTAATAAGGTACTTATTTTATATAATCTTTAAATAATAATGTTACAGCATTATTAGCAAAAAATTAGTATCACGACGTTTCGTCCTCTTTTTGGAACTTATTGAGGTTGGACAGTTTTTAATAATTTTTGTGTAAAATTCATTATTAAAATTCAGAGGTAAAATTATTAATAACTGTGCTATCAGATCAGGTCCGAAAATAGGACGAAGCGTTGTGAAAGTTATATTTTTGTTAATAAACATTATAATTACTTTTCTGACTCAAGATTTATGCAATTATAATTTATATTTTTTCAACATTATTATGACTTTTTTTGTAATCATTTGCGGGGTACGTTCATAGGCTACTTTTTTTATTTGACATTCATTGGATCTAATTTCATCTAAATAAATAATTATATTTCTTCTGACTCATTTAATAAGTAATCAAGATATTTATAATAACGTAGACGTATTTACAATATGAGGTCAAGTATAACAACTTAAATTCTCGCCATTTGTCAAGATTATGGGTGAATTACTAATTACTACAACATACTACAGAAAGTCTTAAAATTTAATTGACACGTAATCATGGTTTCATACTACTGTGTTCAGTATTGTTAAGATGTCTTTCAATTGAACTGAATTTTATTTTCTGTTTTACTTTCGTTTAAGTTGTATACCATTTGTTGAATTATAGTTATTCGAAACGAAAAACATACAGTTTTGTGTATCACAATGGTACGTAATATATCTCATATCCTTATAATATACATCTACGCATGTAAATTAATTTTTTAAAATATTATTTTCCGTTTATAATACGCTCAGCGTTCAAAATACAGGATCAAAAGAGTAAACTCTCTCGACAGTCCCGGACTTTCTGGATAATTGGAGCAATAGGTCTGTTTGCTTTGTATTTGGGACAGAAGATAGCCAGAGGCTGCCAGGAGTGTATTCATGCGTCCAGAAATAAACTGTGCATCTAGGTTGCACATACGATCCCACAGACGTTCTGGCTCGGCAATGTGCACGAAGCTAGCAAAGCACACAAAGTGTCACGCAAACACGGAGGCTCTGACTGATTAACTTACAACAGAGTCTGAAGTAAACTCACATGTCAAACTATTCGCTGATAATCAAAACGCTTTGAGCTATTTATGTGTTACGAATGATTCTACTTTCCATGAAACGAAGAAGGCAGATGGTTTGAATCACTAAGACCAAAGAAAATATTTAAACAATATTAAATATTCGACTATTTATATTTAAAACTTTGTTGCCCAGTTATTTATTTAAACATTCTGAAAGGATTCTCAACGGAGTGTTTTAACTGAATCGCATCCTCGACCGACAATTCTTACTTCATCAAGGACAAGAAAGAATAACATAGTGCTGTTTATCCTCCCAAAGAACAATTTAAAATAATAATTTCCAAAACGTTACCATTTTTGGAGTCATATTTTCATGGGCTCTTTGATACAGAATTTTTTATTATTTATGTAACAGAATGTTTTAATTCTCGACCTCTATGTCCAGAAGTTTAAATTTATGATGAAATAACCTTTAAAATACACATTGAAATCAATTACAAAGTTATCAAAATGTAATTAAATGTATTTTATCTTTAAATAAAATGAACATTTTCCATCACTTCCCAAACTTGTTGAGTAAAAATAACGAGATCTGAGGCCCAAGCTCTTATGTAATCATACAGTAATGAAATTCAGCCACGAAAGGTCAGAATGAATTAATAGTTACAATTACAATGGTTTGGTTTACATTTAACATTTAAAAAGAGGACTACATATGATTAGAGGCAGGGCGCATAAGCCGTTGAATAGTAAACCAGCGAGTCTGTTTCAAAACGTTTTCATCCGTTAAATTTTGGACCTATTCAAGTGGAATTCTAATTTTAAAATTCTTATTCAAAAAATAGTAAATTGAGTGTTAAAGTATATAACTTAAATTCGTCTCATGTATAAGTAGGACTTTCTTCATAAAATTTCATGACCAATACAAATACATACACTTGAAAAAACTTATATTATGTATTTGTAAATTTATCATGGTTTTAATATACATATTAAATATATTATAACGTATGAAAAATTAATTTTGAAGATAGGGGTGGGTTCCTAACTTTCAGCATGGCTAAAAATATTCGGAGGAACTTCAATTACAAGTCATATCAGGTCTAATCGGCTAGGAATGTAAATAAAACGTGACAGAAATTTTATTTTTCCAAAAATGTGTTCCTTGTTACGGCATGGGAAATAGATAGAATATTGAACCTATTGAAGTGAAATATTTTTACGCACACCGGATAGTAAAATCTGAGATTGGGAAAATGTTACGAATGTTACATATTTGAACTACAATTTACTGAATTATGATTATTTTAAACTGGAAATTTATTGGTCTAGTATCTCTTAAAGATCTACTATTTTCTTATATTTTCCTTCATGTTTTACAGAAGATCATCTTACACTAAAACCCTTTCTAAACAAATATTTGCCACAGCACAATTGTGACGAAGCTGAAAGAAGGATAAACGTAACATTCTGAATTAAAACTTGATTTATTATTAATATCTATTATTCAAGCATTTGTTTATTGAACTCAAGGTGACTCACAATGTTTTTGTAACCATTGATAGGTTTTTCTCGATGTAATTATTGTTCAATTCGTTCCCATTTAGCTGAGATATCTTATCTACCCTTTTTTTGTGTACACTATGGTACAATTAATTCATTATTTCCTTGCAGTGGCGAACGTGATATCACTAGCCATAAATTACTCACGCCAGACAATACGCTCTATTCTATCCGAGCTTAAGGAAATTGAATCTGGGTCAGAATTTAATGACGTAATTGTTCTGCTGTAAATTCATTTATAAACTTACCAAAATAAACTGATAAATATCAAACTCAAGTTTCTGTAACTTTAATAAATCCATATTACTCGCTTTTAAAACCTTTCAGTCCATTGCGGAACATATTCAGTATGAAATTCAACAGAATCTCATAACTAGTTGCTTACTATCAAACATGGTACGTCGTGTAATCCTTGACGTGGTATGAAACAAAATTAGTCCAATAGTGCCACTAATTTTATGTAAATTTATTATCACATTCTATGGGAAAATATGTGCTTTTCATTTAAAATGTAAAATTTATATTTCAGATGAATCTAGATTTACTACCGTAGTTAAAATACGTATCGGAGTCGGATCTTTTTTAAAATATTCAATTTCACAACTTCCACTAACTTTATAAGAGATAAACGTCCATTTTACACATATATTTCAAATTTATGTGTGTTATAGTTAACATACACATCTGAGTTCATTTCATTGCTTTCCATTAAATTTATATAACAGTCTTTATAATTATTTCAAGTGATTTTAATTAGATATTATTTTGGTTTCTTATAATTATTTTACAATTTTGACGTAATATATATTAAATAATTTTAAATTGTCACATCTTTGTTAAAAATAGTTTAACTCATAAATTAGGAATATTAATTGAATTTACGTATTTTTAAAGATCGAAGCACCGATTTGAATGTTGTTCTTTTTCTCCTTAAAAACATTATGATATAGTTTACCTCACTACTCAGAACTTATATTCTTCAAAAAATGTTTCAGGTAAATATTAAAAACAAAGTTTACATACTAATATATAATTTCTTTCCACTTCTGTTGGCAACAGTTGTTACTATTACACATGATAAATTCTGAATCCATATCTAATTTATCAGGACTAATGTGAGAGACGAAGAATTCATTGTCTTCACAATAGTTTCTGGTTTAACGTTGAAGTTGAGCTATCGGATTTATTTATCGTAAAAATAAATAACAAAACCGGAGAAAACCATCGGTTATAGATGGAGATAAGTAGAAAACATTCATACGGAAGACTAATTTTTACCAATCCTTCAGAAATCGACTACCGAAGACTGTAGAGGAAGTAGGAAGATTCGTGGGACAGAGTCTGATTTTAATTGTTGTGAAATTATTGAGAATTAGTGGGAAAAAATTTCCTCCATGAAACCCTGAAAATTCCTGACTTTGTTTCTTAACCGCACCGATGAAACGTGGTGTGAAAATTACGCTGTTGTTGATGTTGGGGTAGTCAGTCCACAGGAGATGAAGCTCACCACGCTAATCTGTTCATCTCTGCATTCATCTATTACTTCCCACATCCGCTCTGATTTTCCTAACATATTCTAAAACACGTTTCCCTCTAATACTAATTTTACAAGCCTCAAAATGCGGCCTCGTTTTAGTCAGTGCCCTGAATAATGTTCTCTCTTCACCAATTCAAGATTTCCTATCAGGTTTCTGCTGTAACGCCAAATTTCAAATATTTTTTTATCTGCACTTCCGATTGTCCAAGTTTTGCTTCCCATTCAGCGCCACACGACTGACAAGCACTTTCAGTAACGATTTCCTAGTATTCAAACTTACATTATTTGTAAGAAGATTCCCTTTTATTACGAAAGCCTTCCGACTTTTAATTTCTACTTTGCTTCTACATCAAGGCTCAAACATCAAAATTTATCTACTAATTAGGGCTAAATCAGGGAAATTTTTTAATAACGTCAGTTATCAGACATACCGTCGCATGTTTTTACCACCTTCCAAGAAATCAAATTCTCGGTAATTTTTTTATCTTTTTCCGTTATCTGTAAACGTTGGAGCATTCTACGTACCAATGAAATAAATATAAAGACACACGAGAAGATGGAGTTAGTGCTAAACATGTTTGAGCTGGTTATGCAGACACACAGTGATCGTGTACCGGAGCCCCGTGTGCTGCGGGTCGCGGCGCGCCAGGAGCCTTATATATAGAAGGCAGTGCTGCTGCTGGCGCTGTCAGTGTAGAGCTTAGCGTGCCGTGCGGAGGCTCGTGCTCGTGTGGACCTACAGACACTGACGCCCTCTCCTGCGCCGCTGCCATGGCTACGCGCATGCTCCTGCTCCTGCTCCTGCTGGCCGTGACGTGGGTTTCGTCGTTCCCGTACTATGAAGGTAAGCGACACCTGCAGCCACATCAGCTGTTCTCACGGGCTCCGCTGTCATCAGATCTTCGTGCTACAAAGTTCGAGGTGTCGTCGGCATTTATGATTCATCGATGTTAATCAGATTTTTTTGAGTCATCATTCACCTTAGCAATTTGACAGCGCTTTCATCTCTAAACAGAGGATACCTACCATAACCTTCTCATCTATAATTAACTACGTTGTATACTGCGATTGTTGTCATCACCTGTCATTATTTCTGTAGCCTACTTTATTAGTGTTGAATGACTTACTAGAGACTATCATCGAAAAAAAATACAGACCGATCAATAAATTTAATGTTTAAACAGTAAGTCACTTTGACCATCTTCATATTGCTAATCATCATACAGGTGAAGACCTAAATTCAGTCCATCTTATTCTCTTGTATAGTCCAAATTCAGATGCTGTTAAACTGTTCCATTTCTCATTGTTCCTATATTTTTCATATTGACGGAAAGAGTTTATTTATTTCTGAAAATTATTCATCAATTCTTTTCATCAAACTGTTCACCTATAACAGTCGTCACTAAAGAAAATTTTTCCGTGTTACATTTCGTCGCCTCGCCACGAAAAACGTATTCCTCTCTTCATCGATAATAATAACAATGTCCTAGATCTCGTGTAGAAGTCAAGCTTCAACGATGTGGAGTGCGTCAGGGTGTACATTTTTTCTTTATTTCGCTTTGACATGTAAATAATGTCATAATAGTGCAAAATTTAACAAATTCATATATTTATTCTATTAATAAAGCAATTTAAAATAATTTAATTTGGGAAAAATAATAGTTATTTTTATCTAATTAGTATACTTTTAACACAGACCTTACATATTTATATTTGATTTGATTTTTCACGAATAAAAATATGGCAGAACATAGCTTAATAGGCCATGATATATCATCATAAAACCCCTTTTTTATTATTTTTCATCCATTTGATCATAGATATCACCACATATAATAAATTCCCTCTCTTCCCACGTTTTTTAATTACTCACGTTTCACTCCCTCAATACGATAAATTTTTAATAATTTATATCGCAATCCTAGTTTATTAATAGAAGTTAATACATCTGTTATTGTAAAATGTCATATTAACTTTTCTATTTAACTTTCAATAAGCTCTCGGCACAGTTCACCCTTGATAATTATGCAACACTAATAACAACTCTGTCCCTCTTTTTTTCCAATACCACAGTAGCTAATTTTAAAATCAAGCGGTTCATTATTTCGTTTCGAATTGGTTCATAATATTTACTAAAATACGTTACTTTTTATAATACTAAAGTAACCACAATATCACTCGATAACATTACATTTCAGACGTTATTTTAACAAACAAATACTGCGCCCCAAATTTAATTTCTGGCAATGGTCCAGTGTTTTTCAACCAAAATGGAATAGTTTGAATCCATAATTAATGGAATTAATATCATGATTATGAAATATATATTTTTTCTCATTGATTCAGGACATTTGCTTTACGAATAAAATCCAAATTGTCATTTCCCCTGTGAATGGATGGCAAGGTATTGTATTTTAAAGGTCAGCGTTACAGAACTAAATTATTATCGGAACTTCAAATATCATTGGCTCAATAAGGGAGTAAGTACTCTAGGTTTCTTGATGAGATTAACTGAAATTGCTATATCTCGTGATCCTCCGTTTCAGTAATTGACCTTCACGACCATATTTTTAACAGCACTGTCTACACCTTGAAGAACCTATCTTCTATATTATACCTGTGAATCTTTTCCTGAAATTTCTTTATTTCAGATGATTCATGCTCATTTAATTTGTACGGGTTGGTTTTTTTACTTGGCAAATATTTTACAGTCACATAAGGGAAGCTTCCGATTCATAAAACTTCCTTCTTAATCCTTCAAAATCCCACTGTTCAAAATCCTTACAAAACCTAACCAGTCCGAAACTTTTTTAACAATACTAAAAAAATATAATATTAATAAAATCATCTAAGGCTTCTAGCTGAGTGAAAAGATGTATGCGTGATGTTTCTATGACGTTCATTGTCATCGTCTTCCATCAAAGTGACTCTGGTAGAAGACGATGACAGTGAACGTCATCGAAACGTCGCGCATACATCTTTTCACTCGGTTAGAAGCCCGAGAAGATTTTATTCATTCTTTACACCGCAAAGGAGTGCATTCTTTATTAAATTTAACATGATCAATGTTCTCGGCCTATTTCCTTCATAATAACCATTTAATAATTTACTGTTGAAGACGTAATAAGAAATTATATTTTTCGCATCATCCTTTAATATTTATTCCTTTAATAATTAATCGTACTTTCACTATTAATTTTAATAGTTTTCCTGTGCCAGGTGAATACTTATGTCTGTGAAATAATAGATTTTTATCTTTGTACCACTATTTACGTATATAAAATAAAATAAATTGATTTTCCTGGTTGAAGTATATTTTACTTGCGAAATAGACCAACGCTAGTCTTATAAAGTATACCAAAAATAAAACAACTTTATTAAAAGGCCATTACGTAGCAGAAATTTCAGTGCCCGATATATTTTTGGGGTATATGTGTCCTTCATTATACGTTGTTATGGAATTCAATACAAGAAAGCAATATATCTCCCCATATCTCATAGGTTATCTGGGTCACTCTTAATGTGATTTTCATTTAGCAGAACACATGAAAAAACTGCCACTTTGTGTGTAGAATGAGTTCCGTTTTTTTATTTATACAGAATATGGCACCACTTTGCCCTTTATGATACGGCGCTATTGATTTCGCTGACCTTTTGAAAAATAACACGAACGCCTCGTGTTTGTGCTCTGAAGGTTTACGGTCACTTACTTCAAGAATGCGGGTCCCTTCACCGTAAACGTAAGCTAACTTCAGTATTCTTAATCAATTAATTGATTAATGTAATAGGATTTTTAATCCAGGAATGGACGTCGAGAAAATGTAAGCAGATATTAAACTATGAATTATTTAACGTAATTAAGAGGACCATTTAAAGTGTATGTGGGTGTTAAACATCAGTTGTTATTGACCATCAGCTTTAAAAAAATAAGTGGCACTGTTATTTATACCACATGCAGGACGTAACGTCGCATTTTAATAGATAATTAATCCCATAAAAAAATTAAGTATTCTATCATCTAACGTGTGAACCGTGTATGTTTCAGCTGATTTGATGCAGGACACAAAACTATCAAAAATAAATATGCAAAGGCAGCAAAACACCCGTCCAGATAAAATTTTAATTTTTTTCAATTATTTGGAAATTTGTCGAAAATGACGTCGCTAACGAATTAATTGACTAATTTATTCTCGCCGTCTCAAAACAAAATTTTTAAACGCAATGTTGACATTGAAAACGTATTCGGGGGGGGGGAAAAATATTCTAGATAATGATATTATATCGAAAACACAAACGAAAAAAATATATATACATATTCGCTCAAGAAGTCAAATGCTAGTTTTATATTACAGTGTTACGAGATGGACGTAACGAGATAAAGGTGAGGAAACTGTATTAGCATTTAGTTACTAAAATTTGATATAATAATTCACATTATAATGATAACGCTACTACGTCACTATACGTCATTTGTTCACAAATGGCATGTTCAAATAATCAGAGTCTTCAGTAATGTATATTTCCCCTCTTATGATTTGTTTCCGCATTACCGATACACGTTCCCCCTGTAAAATTAAATTTAATCTATTTGTACAGCTTCCCTATTGACCGTTAGAATTTTATCTTCATTGGTGTGCAAATATATAATACTCATTTTATTGCTCACATTATCATTACTTGGTTTCCTTTCCTTTTCAGATCTATTTTGCCTTTTATGGTCTATAATTGGCGTAAGGTTTTCTCTCTCTCTCCTTAGGCCTAAGTCTCGCTCAGATAAATAATATATTTCTATAAACATATTTCCCTTGACCCTAAAAAATCTATTTTAACAAGTTTCGCAAGTTTTCCCCAACACAAATGTTTGAATTAATCACAAACCTTTTATTATCCCTCTAATCTTAATTTTTTGTAGTAAGGCATGTATTAGGTCTACATGCCCTGTGACTCGAGAATTTAATTTAAACACAAAATTTTACAAACGCAAGCCTTAAATTGTTAATTAATATCTCATTTAATTAGTAAGGATAGTATTTTTACTTTTTTTTTGTAGAATCAGTGACGTCACAGTAAATCGGAGTTCAAGAGTTCCTCGACTACTTACACTCGTGACTAATCTCAACGGACCCGTTTCTAAACCACAGTAGCTCACCATTACAGTGGTTTAAATATCCAGCTCGTTCAAAACAAGAAAGTCTGTTCCTTCCGAGATGAGTTATATCTAACATGTCAGTATGATGTCAGCATCAAATTCTCGAGTGACTTGCAAGAATATGACGAATGGTAATCACTCGCTGTCTGTCGGAGCGACGTGTCCAAGCATTCCTAACATTCCGCTCTCTTGATAACATTATGAAGTAACTGTCTGGTGCAATGTGGAACCCGTCGAAGGTCATCTGTCCGTCTGCATCGATGGGCTTATGACATAATAGTCCAAGAATCTTATTTCTCAGCTGATATCAGATTGCAAACTGCCGTGGAGTGACTGATTTTTACAGAAATAAATCTGCGTAATAAATATTGTTCAATTAAATTAATTATATAATTATTAAATAATCTATTTTCGTTTCTTATAAATAACTACTCCAGAAACCATGATAATGTAATTTCATTCAAACTGAGAGAAATATAGCTGTCCACGACATTGTTTTCGAACATTGAACCTTTATAACAGATAGTGAGGTGTCAGTGTTTTGTTACTTTAATTGAACACTTGTGACAAACATCTTGTCGTTTCCGGTACCATTTCAATACGTGTCACGCTAGCGAGTACTTCCTGTGTATTTACCGGATTTCCTACTCTAATTTAATGTGCCAACATACAACGTACAATATTGTTAATTGAAAAAAATATATATCCGTTAAAACTTTTATTTTAATTGTGTGTAATACGTAAATTATTTTAATAATTGATTTATAACGGGCGATAAACTTGGTTGTCTACCTTTTGCCACAGACACAACAAGATGTTGGCAACGAAGTTGTAAACCTCTACTCGCGACGTGATGTCTGCTGCTGATTACTATTATTTTATACTATTATAGTATAGCTCTTATCATAGATATCATAAACCCCCCCAAAAAAGGAACAAAAGATTGAACCTCATTAGGGACAGTATCACGAAGATAGGGAATAGAAATCAAAAACATTTGTCTAGCATGGATCCCTGCGCATAGAGGAATACCTGGAAACTTCAGGGTCGACAAGTTGGCAAATGTGGCATCCAAAACCATACACAACAGAGAAAACGAATTCCAGTCCAACAGCAAAGAAACGTTGAAGTGCTGCAAAGAAAAACTCTAAAACAGGAGGAACGAAAAAAGGAGAAGGAATAACAACGGAATAATTCACAGTGAACTAGTACACTACAAAGATATAACAATTCCCAAAACCATAAACAGAAAAAAACTGTTGATGCTATCTAGAGTAAGAACCCTCCACTCAGTTTATACACATTTTTCAAATATACCCAGCCAACATGTGAAGAATGCAGCCAACCACTAACAATTCCTTATATACTATTCTATTGCAGCAGGTTTAACGTTATTAGAAGATTGAAAAACACCACATCGCAGACCTCTGTACTTCAACGACAGCTGCCTTGGACATCATCAAATTTATCGAGGAAGCAAACATAAATGAAGAGATATAGAAACCCAATTGCTAATAATGTTAAGATTGTATGTAAATAATAACGCTAAGAAACTATTGTAAATAACATACGGGTCGCCCATGACCACGATGTCGACGCGACCATTATAAACTTTAATTTTTTTAAAAAATTAAAAAGTATAGCTCTTTTAGAGAAGAAGAGGCTGAATTAGATTCTCTGCCCACTAAATATTTCTAATTCCAACTCAACCGTTGTTTCAAAGGGAAATGTAAACATGCCTTAATACTTTTATGGATTCTTAAAAGGTTGCCTTTACCTTCATATTTCTGGAATTCATCCATAAAATTATATTCAAGGATGTATATGAAAGACGTAGGGAGGAATGTAATGGAGAACAAAGAGGAAGACTGCAGGAATTAAATAAATTTAAAGGCTAATTTTTTATTACGAGATAAATAATTGTGTATTAATAAATTTAAATAAAAACTATGTTTATAAGTCTCGTAAATATTAATTATTGTTAAATTGAGAATTCAGTTCAGTAATTCCTACGGTCTCCAATAATAGTAATGAAGTTTTCAGCCTCCACGCCTACAATCCTCGTACTTCTACATATCTGCTTTGCGATGGTAACGTGAGGAGGTGGCACTTTGCTATATTTCTGGTCGAGGCGCCGTAAAAGCCGCCCACGCTTTGCCTGGAAATGGGTCGCCCTGACGGCCTTCTTGCGTAGCCACTCCACGTAGATGCCTATTCTCCTCGGCCAGATATGGAGCAGCAACTGAGTGCCGGTTCCTTGATCCAGTCTCCAAGTCTAAAAGTGCTCCGAGCGAGATATAAAGACTCAGCATTTCGTATAACTAGCGACACGCCCGGATCACGTTTCCTCCGATGCATTCGGTCCATGGCGACGTAAAGGGGACTCGGAATGACGTAGTGGTGTTCGGTCATATGATCGCCTTGCGGGGAACTACATCTTTTCCATTTTTTTTTCTAATTAACTACTAAATAAATTAGGAAAATTTTATATTGTTGTACACCCTTATTGCACTGAATATTATTTCAAATCCTTAATAACCCTCTAAAGTTGAAATATATTTCCAGCAAACTTTCTTTGTTCATCTGATTACACTTCTCTGAAAGCACCATCCCTCCCCGATTCTATTTTAAGGTTCCTAATTTCGTTTTCATCCAGTCCACTTAACGTCGATATTCTATTTTTGACCATCACAGCATTCATTTTTCTCCGAATTTAGTTCGTTGCTCCTTAAACGAATCTAAAAAATTATTTTTCGCATACCACATAAAAGTTGAGAGCAAAACACCTGGGACATAATTAATTTATTTTCGTACTTATAATATCCCTTATTGTGTGTTCCATTTTTAGATATTTTGTATTCCAACACTACAACCTTTTCACATCCGCCGTAGAATTTAACGGTTTATATTTTGTTTTATTAACCGTGCTCTGTAATTATAAAATTTCCATATTATATGTTTTGCATGGTGTTAGTTTAACCATAAAATACTGAAAATAACAGATCAATGCTTACTATTTTCTTTTGGTAAAATCAGTTACTTCAAGCTCACAATGAACAATAAAATAATATTTTGTCCTTACTTACTGATAATGTAAATATATCAGTGATGAAACGATAATCTCTAACTCAACTAAATATTAATGTGATGAATGATACGCTTAAGTAATGGAATTGCAATAGAAATGTCATTTTACAACTCAAGAAGCATATAAAAAAAAATTAATAGTTTAGGAACTCGTGCCGATTACATAATCAAATCGTCTACTATGTTAAACATTTTCCTGCTTTGAGGCGAGCTGAAACTTTTAAAATTTTAATTCTAACTAAACAGCATCCAAAATAATTTCAGTGGCTGTCATATAAAGTTTTGGATTCATTCGTTCCGTGATTTAGTTTTTATTTGCTGTCAGTTACACTTAACTTGATTATAACTGAAACACTGTAAACTGTAATAATCTTCAAAATTTTCATTTGTAGCTACAACTCCGAAGCTAGATAAAATTTTAGTTTGGAATAGAATATACAATACCTTTTTTTTACTGACTCATGGAACAAATTTCCAGAAATAAACAAATACATTTATAATTTTAATGGTAATTAGTTCAATCTTATATGACTTATTATTTGTTAACTGTTAATAAACAATATTTGTTACCGCTATTCGCCTTGTAAAGAGCGCAGTTATATAAATGTTCCGAATCTAACTTTAGAGTAGGCTCGTCTGTGTTATTCACAATCACGTGTTACTAATTTTAATGCCGTAATCACATAGAATATTTAATGTTTAATCGTTTTAAACAATTCTGTATGAACATAGTTTCCATTGAGGTTCGTACAATCGCCCACGCGGGAAGCGACCTCGTTGATCAAACCCGCGTCTCAATTGTTACATATCCTGTGTTTGTATACAACTGAATTTGGCGAATTGATCTGTCAACTAGGCATAAGCAAATAACCGTGACACGAAACAGGCTCACCGCCAGAGCCTCCTTCACCAGATACACCCAAACGACATTGGTCCAGATGGGGAAACTATAATTTACAGTAGTCTGTGTTAAATAACTTAAAAACCAGTAAGCAATGTTGCAATAGTGCAGAAAGATTATGATTATTTAGGAGAAGTAAATAAATACGTAATGTTTAAAAAATATCCATACAAAATTAATACCTTATTATTCGCTGTTTCATATAATTAAACTAACGTTAAAGTATTAGTTACTACGATTGAGTAAATAATGTGAATAAATAAATTATTAATCTGTCATGCGTATTTAAGTATGTATTATGAAATTCCCTGCAGTTAATATTTCTACCCCTACATCATAGTGCGCAGAACATTTATTGACAGTCCAGTTTAGTTTACTTCTTCGCAGTTACTACATTTCCCTGTGAGCTGCTCTCAGTCAGTATTAGAAAACGCCTAAAGGTTGACCGCGTTAGATAGTTGTCCTGTATGTGTTTATTCCACGCTGTCTCCCCTCCCCAAATCTGTGCCACCCGCCTTGGTTGCTGACGCGTGCAATAAGCGCAGAAAACCTTTGAATAAACAGATGTGATTTTTTTTATTCGTTGTTGCTAGACAAGCAACGTAACCATCTAATACGAAGTAGCTGGGCTCGTTTCGGTTACCTAGAAAGTTTGTTATTACGGTATTTTACCATTTTAAGTTCTGAATTTCTCCTAATCTCACTCTCTTAACTGTAAATTAGGCAACTACGAGTATACTGTATATGTTGTACACTGAGAAGATATATATATGAAAAATACATTTAATGTTGTTTAGGCACTTTTAATTTCTTCCCGTTGAAACGTTCAACACGTTAGCGTTTTATTTATATAAATCCTGTAGCTTCATATGCATCAAAAGACAATCTCAAAGTAATTTTTATTTCAATCAATATTCCAGTCGCATTTGATGATTCATACCAACGAGATTGATGATTGTACTTTGATAAAGTAATGACCTTGTAAATACTGATATTAAATTTCTTTTTTATTTAATCCAGCAATTGATACTTTTTACAAAAATAGCATCTCGAAATCTGACGTCGTAAACAGCATTAAAAAATATTTATTATTACTGGTTATCCATATTTGGCTTGATTTGGTAATTTGGTTCTATAAAATACTACAGTAAATTAATATTAACTACGGTCCAATTGAAAACATAGTAACATAAATTAATAATAATTAACTGAATTACATTACGATATGAAATACGATAAATTTCACATTAATTTGTGTGGAATCAATATACTCTTATAAATTTTGGCAGATGCGGAGACATGCATTATTTATTTTCCAGGGACCAGTTTTCCAGTGCGCAAATACTTTTCTGGAACGGCTCGTGCAATCTTTACTCTTGCTGCATGAGTACCAACATTACATTTTTTCAGAGGCGGTGTTTACTGTTTTTGGTATTAAATAATTCAGGAAGTGCAAACCGTGTATATGATCAGGTGAAGGGGGAGTGCTCGCAATTGGCTGTCTTCCGGTGGACTGCATAACTTACAGAGCTGTTTCCGCTGCTAAATTAACTGGCCGCGCAGCTGGTTTCCACCACCACGCTCTGACATAGCTTCCACTATTAAAGATAAACGATCATTCAGCCCTAGGCGCTCCATTGAAACGCGAAACCGAGGTCTGTTGGTGAACAAGCCTCTGGCATAAAAAGGAAATTTATTCAACAGACCACTAAAGTGTTGAGCATCACTGAAGTGTCTGGTACAGCAGCGATCACGGGGCTAGCGCGTCGGCCTGCGGTACACGGGAACGTGGCGTGTGGCGCGTTTTCTGAGGGGTGAAAATTTTGCACGTTAACTTTGTTAAGCAGTCAGTAAACCCCTGCCTGTAAAAGTCGTTGAAAATTAACGGAATCCTTTGTAAAACAATTCAAAACAAAAGAAATATATTTAATGTATTTAACGATGAGCGAATCAAATAAATCTTGTTACAATATATCCCTTAATTATTGTAAATGAATTTATTCTACGTGAACGCTGAACCATTGCAAGTAAAATAACTTTTATAAATTATTAAAAAAAAATCGTAACTTGTATAAAGTGGATACCGCCCTTCTATAAATACTAAACCAACAACCCCTCAATAATACTACAGAACCTCTATTATCATATAACACACTATGTTGGATACATCATGGTATAAATAAAGCGTTAACGAATCAGGTGTCCGTCCTTAATATGCGAATGAAAACATTAAATCGTTAATGTTCGCTTTAGGCAGAGAAATTTGTGTCCAGTGTAATTCATAGGACAGGGCGTTACTTTTTGTTTTAGTATCAAGTCTGTATTTATTACTTTTTCTATAGATTATCTATTCGCCTACTCTTGACAACAAATATTTTTGTCGCCATAAAATATTAAATTGGAACTTATTAATAAAAATTAGCACAACGGTGCGTTACTTTTGGAACTTCTTCAGATGCACATATAAAATATTATAAAAATTTTACAATTTATAAATCTTCACCTGAAGGAGTTCCAAAAAGGAATGGTACGTTTTATATTTTATTAATACGTTCTAATTTTATATTCTATTAAAATGAATTAAATATATCCATTATTTTTGTTACCTTCCAATACTCAAAACGGGAATCGTAATTGGCAGTCTGAATTTTAATTTTTAACTTTCAAAAATTTAAGATACCCTAAACATTATTTTTAGCTCCATCACTTTTTCGGGGAATGCAACAAATTATTGTCTGTATCAGTTAATACGAAACTTTTAAAAGTAAAAATATATTTGGCTTATATTAAATTTAAACTAGTAAAAATATCTATATTTTTATTTTAAATATTTTTTAAAAACTTAAATTTTCAGCCAGTAGGAGGAGATCTAATTCTTTTCACTTAAATTGTTTAATGAAGTTTACAGTTTTATAACATGTTCAAATTGTTTCTTTAATAATTTAACTTCTTAAGAGGTTCATAATCAAAGGGCAGATACGTTCCGATGTTATTAATGTTTATAAATCATATACTTTCTGTTGGCCAATTTATACTAATTTAAATATCTAACGATCCCAAATTGGTCCAAGATAGCAGATGACAGTATTAAATTGCTAGAACCGGTCATAACAACGACATAAAGTTTCATTGAAATCCGTCAGACCGTTTCTCATCACTCGATTTTAAAATTTATTGAAAAAATAACTATTTTATGTATATAAATAAAAAGAAATATTGGACAACATATCTTATTATTTGTGACCTGTTGTCTCTAATGAAGAAATACCAAGACTATAATTAGTGTTCTATGACTCGGCATGTACACTAACCGAATCTTACTCAATTTTTTAATATAGCTTTTTTTGTAACACAAGAGCAACGAAGCTAAGCATAGATGTGTAGTGACAATTTCATTTCTTTAATTGTGAAAACAGATAGGTAAAATATTTCTTCATTGACAACTCAGTTTAAAGTGAGTTAAACATTGATTTAAAAAAATGTGACCAAGTTCAACTGTAATTTAAACGTTCCAATACTTAAAATTCAAATTTGGTATATGGATACAACCTTTGAAGTTACATTATTGGATCGAAAATATAAATAATTAATTCATTAAGTTTCTTTATCATTTAATTTAATTTATCCATCGTGAGACATCTAAATCATTTGTATGTATCCAACCATTTAATTACTGATACAAAACATTATAAATAAGTAGTCAATCTGTTTTCTTCTTGGAGAACTCTCATACACTGAAAATTTTAAGATACCAATTTAATTTAAGTTTTCAGTTACTACGTATTTGGAAGAAACACGCAGTGAGAATTTTGTCAGACCTTGTGTTTTAACTCGAAGATATGTAACAATGTCACTGTGGATCTAGATCTAGTTCAAGGACCATATGATAACACGTAGAAACACGTTTTACCTCAAACAAAGCTATGAGACGCGTTCAGGAGGCGAAGCTAAGATTTTTTTGCGTCGTAGCACTTAGTTCTTTCTGTAAATTTAATTCGGACACAGTAATAAGTTCAGAATTACATCAACCACAGTATTATTATTATTACTAGTGGTTGAATCAATTACTCCTATAGGGTTGTTTTAACCTGAATATAACAACTTTCGCCATCAAACCCTGTTAACGTAGTATACAGTCATCGTGATTGAATATTATAAAATAAACCTTATTTGAAAATCACATTGCCCTACACGTTAAATTCTCTTAATGCATTCCGTTTTATGTCAGTTATTAGTGGATAAAAAAGATACGTAATTCCGCGAATAAATTACTTCAAATCATTATTAATAGATTTTTCGCAGTTGAGCATAAGGTTCAGATTTCTCAATGTTGACATTTGTGCGATCATTAAACATAGAGAAATCTGTACCTGGTGGTCAACCGCGAAAAATTTATTAATAATTTGCACCGGGAAAGCTTACATTCATTAATATTTAAATTCAGCTTGAAAAAAGTTATACATTCATATACGGCTTTCGTTATTTTCTAATAGTGACCGCAGCCTTGAGACATTCGTTCTGTCCACACTTTTATAACGACTAGGCGCTCTCAACATTAACCAAAAAAATTATTACATATAAACAATGTAGTCTTTATAACAGTTTTAAAATTCCTTGATGCCACGTGATTGTCTTATTCTGGTCTGAGTAGTTTTCTAATGGGCCAGCTAGTCTATCTGAAATTATAAATACGAAAGTTAGAATGTCTATTTCTAGTTCACTCTAAAGGGAAATGAAAATGTCATTTAGTGTTAATGACCAACGGAAAGACAAATGCAAAATTGTGATGCAACCTGTTTCAGCCCGAATGTCGTTAATCCAATAATTATATTTTATAATAAAAATTGGAAATATCACCCTCAATGGCGTCAAGTGTATCTATGTTGCTTTTCTGGACACTCAGATTTTTAAATGGGAAAATTAGGAAATATTTGAGCCTCAGACCTTGAGTTTAGCTTTAGTATAAATCTCACGACATTTTTAAATGAGAAAATTAGGAAATATTTGAGCCTCAGACCTTGAGTTTAACTTTAGTATAAATCTCAGACAAGAAATTTGACGGGAAAGAAAATTTGGAACTGGAAATATGACACCCACCTAATGAGAACGTGATAAAAATACTCTTAAGCGCCTATTTCCTGACCCTAACTGACTTTAATTGTTATAAAGATTACATTGTTTATATATAATGAATTTTTTGGTTATTTTTGAGAGCGCCAAGACGTTATAAAAGTGTGCACGGAAGGAAACTTAAACGAGAATGTCTCAAGGCTGCGGCCACAACGATTGGTAATTAAATCAATATTTAACTATAACTCATAATGACATGCGAACCTTATCAGTCTAAATGTAAAGCGGTTGTTACAATCGGTATCAACGAGTTTAACTCAGTTCGGCGAGTGTCACGCGAATTGACCTAGTCATTCAAAGAGTTTGGAGTCGGGAGTGTGGTGCTCGCTGTGCGTCTTCGCTACCGGAAGTGACCAGTAAAAGATAATAGGGTCCGCGTCTGCACAACACCGAACCGATTTAAGCACGAGACGCATAATGCGTGCCACTCTGAACGCGTGCCTCTCGGAATGCTAATGCGCCGGAACAAACGTCCTGGCGAAGAGCCACGTGTACACGCACAGCAATGCGGTCGCCAATATATCACATAATTCACTGTAGATTGAAATGGAATTAATCAAAGACACAGCTCTGATCTTCCACTCTACGTTGCGTGGTAAAAGACAACGAAGGAGCCACTACTCGGACTATGGAATATCATTAACATTTATACGTAACCTGGCTCTCATAAATAACGTCAATTTATGTTTAACAGTAACCGGCCCTTATAAATATACAGTAGCATGCAATCTTGCTGTGTGGCTTTGAGAATAGAATACAAACTACAACATGAGTGTAATTCAAAGATATTCATTTAGTATTTTATTGTGACTCCGGAAATGATTGTTAATTGCATGAAAATGTATTAAATATTATATATTTATTTATTTATTTGAGAATGGATCCAGAGAAGAAATAATTAATGAGTTTAAAGACGGAGAATAGTATTAAATTATTAAATAAACTTAAAACGGCCAATTTTACAGAAACAATTATTATTCAAATAAAACAAAAAATAATTCAATTGTTTAATTTTAGTTTTAAGTGAATAATACAATGTATCGGTAAATTGGTCGTTTTTCTGTTTATTTATTAAATTATATTTGTTAGATAAACCTAAACATTAAATATTATTATTATATGACATTTTATACAGGATACCGAAGCATAATTTAATAGATTCAGTACAATACCTTTATTTATTTAATAAAAATGAACGACGATACATTCACCTAATATTAAAATTTAAAAACATTGAAAAAATATGAATACTTTGAACGTGATCGTAATTCGCACGCCTATTGAATCGGAAATAGTTACAAAATATATGGTTACGATAATAGCTGTATTAAAATCAAATATCTAAATTAATGGAAAGTACGACGTTCGGATAATTTGTTTCAGATAATTTTTAGATTAAAGTGCTAGTTGCTTGTAAGCACTTTATTGAAATGAATATTGAATCCGGAACTTCGTAATTCGGTCTGGGAACAAGCCGGGAGAACTTAATTTCTTGCACTCCACTAAGTGGATTATCACAGGCTTTTCCGCGTCATTTGTTTTCAGATTCCACAAAGTATCCTTTCGAAACTTCCCGATATTTTCTGTCTCTCTTTCCTTTCGAAGATGTTCCTCTTCTCGTGCGACAATGAAATTGTTATTCGTGATACGATAAATATCTTTAAACATTATTCTGCGTGTAAAAATTACACGCGTTCATGTCTTTATTTAGAAATAAATAATTTTTGTGGTACCTGAAAGAAGAATATTCACCAATATTTCTTGCTAAACGGATGGAGATACTTTTTCAGCAGTAATAGAGGGTTTTTTAAAGATATTATTGAATTCCCTATAAATAAATTTTTTAAATAGTTTGGGTCAATAATTACAAATGTAGGACCATGTGAAAGAGATATACAAACTAAAATTGCAATGGCAAAGATTTTACACGGAATAATTTGGAATAAAAATTTATAAAGGAAACAAAAATCAAAATTTATAAGAGCATAATACAGAACATTCAATGTTATGCAAGTGACAGAATTACAAAAGAACAAAATTAGCACAGTAGAATTCGATTATATGAGAAGAAGTCTGCAAAAAACAAGACAGGATAAAATTAGAAATGAGCTCTTTTGGACAGAAATGAACGTAACGACGTATGTCGTTAAAAGGATTGAAAATCAAACCCTTAAATGGTATGGTCACGTACAAAGAATGGAAGATGGCCAAAAGAAATATACTAATGGTCACCTCCTGAAAAAAATAAACGGGGCAGACCCAGATTAAAGTGGGAAACCCATGTGAAAACCATAATGGAGGATAGGAATTTGGAAGACGGAGTTTGGAACGACAGTCAGAAATGGAGATTGAAGACGGCAAACCTATAAAAGGGGGAAAAGCCGAAGAAGAAGAAGAATTCCCTATCAAGATATAAAGTGAAATTATGTTGGTAGTTTGGCTGAACAATTTATTTTAATTACTGACGAGGGTTATCTACGTGGGCAAGCATAGTAAAGACTTTGAAAGGGGGGGAAGGAAACGGGAAGACCAAGGTAGATCTAAACGTTTACAGCTCTAATCGCAAAGATGTACCGGCTTCTGAATACTTCTAGGACGTGGCGCCTTCCACTTCCGTCACACATAACGTTGTTTATCGCAGCCTTGTCGCTTATATAAGAAATTTTAACTTAAAAAGTTACAGAAATCATCAATTATTTTACGTGGTGAAGGAACAGTGAGGAATAAATTACTATGGTACAATATTTTCAATGTAGCATGTATTTAGAGGTAAAGAGGACAAGGGACTATTGCCATGGATGTAATACTCATAATTTATGCACAAAGTTGTTTTCATAAAGTACGTCAATGTTAATGTATGCTAAAAATAAATACGTTCATGATGGAGTCGGTTCACCACATTACATCTAAGATGTAAATGATTTCTATCTCAAATGTTGCCTATCCCTAAGTACCAATCCACGTGCTATTTGAACTATGGTGCTAGGAGAAATGTATAATGTTATCGACAGGATCGCACAGCAACAAAAAGCGTCGCAGATTTCAGCCTCTGAGTTATGACTTGGAGTTTACCCGATACCCTTCCTCGAATATTTGTCACTGCGGATGCTATCTACATTCTAGAACTATGGCTTAAAACTGAGTTAACGGCCCATAAATACATTTCAAGGCCACGGACGTTGCTCGGAGGTCCCACAAAATCGGGCATCAGCGCCGGGCAAAAAAACCGTTCCGGGTTCGCTGAACTACAATCCGTCGCCCTGCATTGCACGGACCGTAAATCCACTGGCAGGGCGATTTGAATAGCATGTGAGGGTTACAGATTTACAACCGGAAACATTTCTACTGGTCCCGGGAAGCTTTCAAGCATTCCATACCTTGCCATGGATCAATAGCTCTAGTTGTATTCAAAGCTCAGGTAGCCCTTTACTTCTATTTTCCTGCACACGTTGTTCAATCTAGATAACTGAAGAAGATATCTACAGCGATAAATTCTCTAAGCACATTGAAAGAGCAACTCGACAATTTAGATTAACCTAAGTGGTAATTATAACTTCGCGTTCCGAGTAATTTAAAGTGTTAATAAATTTACTCAAAAGGTACAAGACTGAAGTGTGTCGGTAACGTCTAATACGAATAAAATAAAATTTATCCTACCAAAAGTATATTCATATTGAAATATTCTGAATGTATTAACCGTCTTCTTTCTTTAATGTTTGAAGTGTGTTTTTGAGGAAATTTCCTTTCGCTTCATTGAAAATCTGAGATTCGATCATTCAATATTTGGAGATTTTTTTCGAGCATATTTCAAAATTTTACAAGAAATATATTTTTCAGCGATTTAATACACCGGCGAAAAGATGAATGTCTTTTATCAATTCTGATTCTGAATTTTGGCACAGTCTCGTAATGAAAAATTAAATCAGACTGAAAACGTAATGACTGAGGCTTAGATTTTAGGTATTACTTTAGACATAAACACGGACTTCGTTTTCCCGTTACATCAAAATTCTGTGAAATACTGAGGAAGATTTGTCACTGTGCTCTGCTTCGAACAGTCAACAGAATTTTGAATTCTTACAAACTATTGTTTCAGATTGAACAACAAAATTTATTTAGTCTCCTTCTTAGGAAAAGGCAGCAGATAAACTTGCGTGGTTAAACGGTACTCATTAGTTCATTTAGGTACTCATTAATATGTTACTTTACATATATTTTTATAATAATATAATTTAAATAAATTAACGACCTTATCTATACACATTATAAAATATTTTATTTACCTTCATTAGGTAATTTACAGCATTTATTTATTTTTATTCTTCCATCTTAAAAAGTAAAACTATATAATATTTAAAATTGAACCATAAATTTTCAATATTCATGTAATTTAATAATACCTGTTACCTACACTAATTATGAACCTAAATTTTTCCAAATTATAAATTCAAATTTATACAAAAATTGTTAAAAGAAAATAATTTTATCAAAGGTACAAATAATGAACTATAAGAATTACTGAGGTTTCATTTTTGCTTTTTAAGTGTTTGCAGTTATTTTAATATGCAGAGTTTCTGATAAATTACGTCTAAATCATTTTGTTTGAATTGTCAACATAGAAGAACCCGTATATAAAAAAGGATGTATATTTGTATGTATGTATGTATTTACGTTAAACTGTATACAGATTTAAGCGAGTGGACAGATTGAATTCATGAATTTGAATAATTTTTTTCACCGTGTGTAACTAAAATTTATTTGAATTATAAGGCCCTCACTAAATTAATTAACTTTTACGAGACATTGTGTTTATTTACTACTTTTAAATTATGTTGCAATTAGAATATAAGTGTCTTCATTTTATAGAAGACTGGATAGCTTAATTAGCCCAGTGATTATTACACCAAGTGCAAAAATACATTAACCGTGTTTTCATAAAAGTGATAAGCATTCAAATTACCTCCGTTAAGCTGAGAACTGTAGGATTACAATATTATATATATTTTTAAATATTTCTTAATGTAAATATTCTATAACCTCTTTGTCCCGTACCGTAGTTAAAACTTTTTTCGCCTGGAAAAAGAATCCTTACATGCTTAATTACTGATTAATACAAATGACATAACAAGTCTGAGAAGAATTCGCCCACGTTAAAAGGAAATAGCACGTTTCAAAAAGCATGCATCTGTTGTCTTTCACATGTCCATTAGAAGGAATGCGTCAACGTAGTACATCGTCAACACTCCTATTAGCTAACACAGCGAAAGATACAGACTTCTTTCCCATGCGGGCTGAATTACAAACCCACAGCAACTTTCCTCCCCGTGAAAATATTCACGCGTATTAATACAATAAAGGTATAGGGGCATAGAATTAATTACTAAGCCAGACCGGTAAAAATGTCACTGAAAACTAACGAATAAATTGGTAAAATTCGTAATCAATGGACTCGTTATTTTATCAGAGTAATTTTACAGTTATCATTAATCTATCATTTTTAAAACGCAAAGAAAGAGTAAAAAGAAATCGAGTTTAATTAATCCATTGTATAATAATGACATAATTACTTCCACTTCACAGTGTATATAGCTGGAATTCAGAATCGTAATTACTATAAGAGTTTAGTTTTTAAAATAACAAATAACAAGAAAAAAAAACAGTTGGAAAAATTGTAATGATTTTTAAAATATCATCCTGTATAGACACTTCAGAAGAAAATCAGTTAATCATTTTCATAAGGACGTAACTTCTCTAATCAATACTGAGCTGTTTCATTATAAACAAAATAAGTTTCTTACAAACACTTTTTCTTATTGAAACGTCTCCTAATTGATTTATGATAAAGAAATAAACTTGGTAAAAAGCCTTGGGTGTTCTGTGGAATTCCAACATAATATTCTCGGTTTCGTGTTCAAGGACAGCCACTGGCCAATGTTCCTTGATTACAGAGGGAACTAAATATAGGTTACGAAAATAAGCCTGCCATCCTGTTTATTCATCTGTGCCAATTGAAATTTCATCGGAGGTAAAATTATGTAATGCTTCCCAGAGTTATGAGGCTGAATAAGACTACGAAAGTACGTAGCTTTGCATGACTTTCTTTTACTTCGATATATTATTACAGTATTAAATATTTATTATTGAAGTCTATCAGGAATTGACTGTTGAACAATTAAACACAAAATACATGTTTGAATTTGTGATTTGTTAGTATAACCACTTCTTATTTCACTTCAATTTAATATATGTAATATAAATACCATCTATTTTATTATGCACTAAATGATGCATTCCTTTTTCAAATTAAATTAATTTAATACGATATTTTCTTACGAAATACACTGCAATACCTTCAGAAATGTGAAACGTTCCTGTTAATTTATATTTCATAAGATTTTACTGACTCAAGTAAAACCTCACCGGTGTATTTAATGGCTGAAACATATTTAAATTCTTCTGCGAAAAAAAGCTCAAAATATAAATTTTCAGTTTCTAAAAAAATATTTAAAAAATAATTATTATTTTACATATATTGCATTCAACTATACGTTACTCATGGCATTGTCATTTTTTGGTAACCGTATGTATGGTAACCACAAGGGCACTCCGTAAAATTAATTAATCAAAAAACTAACACTTAATTTTTTTTTACATAGTCTACTAACGACCAATTTACTCAAAATTTAAATGATATTTTGAATGAATTAATATTTTATTTAGACAAATTGAAATTATAGAAGATTATTATGAAAATGAGAAAAATGTTGTATATATATATATATATGTATATATATTATTGCCATAAAATCATATTCTATATATATATATATATGTATAGATGATTTTAGAAATATTGCCGAAAACTCCAGAATAATTAAAAAATAAATAGTTTAGAAAAATATAAAATAGTTTCCCTATTACGTATCATAAAAATATTGGTGATCAAATATAAACACAATAAAACGTAAATCAGTCAAAATAAATTTATGAGGGAAAGTCTCAATTTTATTTGATTTTTTTTAAAAAAAGATACATTGAGTTCACTGATGACAAAATTATAAAAGTCTGAGTGCATACTTGTCAATGATAAACTGAAAGTACCTTGACAATTTTAAATGTAAATTTTTAAAACCCCAAGTGAAGCTGTTTTTCCTATTTGATGGTGTGTAAAAGTTAATTGGAATTTTATATAAAATAGGCCATCAAAAATCATCCAAAGGGCATTCATAAGTTAGTTTTAGGTGAAACATTTAAAAAATAATAGAAACTTTACGACTGATAAATTCTTAATAGCATTAATAATTATTGTAAAGAGAAACTCATAAATATTTATTCTCAATTCTCTGTTTTTATTTTTTCTTTCCACTTTTTTTTAAAAAAAACTTTGATTAATTTCGTGATTTATTCAGCATTTAGCATTAAAATATTTTTCTGACTATTCTTAGGCGCTATTGATGCTACATTTACTACTTTACATTTACCCGTAGCGCTTAAAGGAGTTTCATAATCAGCTTCTTATTTTATGCTTCGTAAAGTCTTGTGAGGTACTGTCTACCAATGATGTATCGTGACCTCTTCCCTAGCTGTAAGGTGCTTGGTTCGTGACTGGTTGCACAAGCTGAGGTGTTGCAGCACTGCACATAAATAGCTTCCAGTAGAAACTTGCGGAGACAGGCTGCAGCACTTCGTTCCTCGCATTGAGTATGCTGCACTATTAATTCTCCAGAGTGGTTCCAAACTCATCAGCATTTACCATTTCTAAGTGATGAGTTTCTGTACAAAGGAATGTACAAGTACGAAAAATAAAACATTTTATCGTTTTTCAACTACTCTATTTCTAATTAGTTGTACCGTTGAAGTTTTCTTGAAGATTTTCATGTGTTATTAAATACGCATATCAAATAAAAAGGTACTACACTACGTTTTCATATACACACCAAGGAAAGTCACAAATTTATATAAGCATATTCTTCTATCTATCCCACTTTTCAACTGTTGGTGTAGTAAGAAGAAACGCGGAATTAGACTTAAACTACTTTCAGTCTCAACTATCCCGAAAATAATTTATTCAGCCACCGGTGTAGCCCCACAGTGTTTTTCCTATATTGTAAGGCATGTGGGTTGAAATTGCTTCATGCGTTCAAGATTTTACACGAAAAATATCCGCATTTGGATGCGTTACAGAAAAGTAAATAAGTACTAATCAAAAGAGTTAATTGACTTGACCATTGTTGAAGGCATGTTCCAACTGTATCACTTTTAAAGTAATTGTAAAATAATTCTGTAGAATAGACAATAACGTTTAATCTGAACTCGTTTGTTGGATTAATTTTGCATTTCTCGCCAGCAACTGCGTCTTAATATGTCACAATTACATTTTTCTAATTTGAACATAATGTTTCAGCGTTGACAAAGTCTCCTTGAACATTAGCATACGGTATTACATTCACCTGCGCGGCAATCGAGGAACTAGTGACTATCCGATATGCTTCTTGTGGAATAACACCTTTCACTTCACGAAGCTACAAGACTGGGGTCAATTTGCGCTACTGTTAGTTCAATTTTTATAAAAATTTCCTCTAGAAATAAAGTTTGTTTATCGATATCAACAACCATGACGATTCTACTTATTAATTATACATAAATCATAATTTGTTAATATGTGAATTTTTGTAATACATCCAAAAGCGTTTGTTCTGTTTCTTTTTTTTTACTTCCGAATGATTTTGGCATATAAATTTTTATACAAATAATATTCTTATACTAGTCAGTATAATAACGAAAAGAAAACCAACGTGAAACGACCCAAGTAGTTTATGAGGATCCAATCACCTCTTCCCTTTGATCAGTTCAGTGAAACCAAAAGTTAAGGAGGATCAATATGGCGGATGCCCGGCTGAAGTTTGATACTTTGATCCATGTATTTCCAGAGCCTCTCTGGACTCGTACACACAAACGCCCTAGTAATTTGGCGACGGCTGAAGGCCTTGGGTGTAAGCAATTCTGACGTGATTAGCTCACGATTACCACACAGAGACGTCTTTTAGAAGATAATTAGGCGGTGTTTTAGTTGAGCGGTCCAGGTACAGAGCCGTGGGCGCCTGGACCGTGGCCAGAGAATGCGCTCCCATTCATACAGGCGCTATATATGTCGCCTCTGAGTTCATTCGCATCGCTGCTTTTCTGCACACACTCATTAATAATCACCCGAATAGGCTGCAACGCAGTTTATCCAAGAAATTTATTTCGTTACCATCTATTTCAGCTCTACAAACCAATTTTTCGCCACGTCGCCTCGTTTAATTAATTTTTTTTTTTTGGAATTCTCCTCTTTCCATCTCCAGCTTGCAATCCTCTAAGTCCTTTCCACCGATTTATCCCTGTCCGTTTCCCAGGATTTTAAATATGTTAATTACATTTTATAATCAAGGAATTGTTCTACTAATTTCTACAATTACTTGCGCAAAAAACTTTCTAAACACAATCATTTCCGTGCAATTATACATCCAATTCCATCACATTTATTCCCAGCTGTTCCATTCTAGGATGTTTTTGTGTGGTTTTAGTTTAGTTGTATGGAGAAGTCAGGCGAAAAAATATATTATTATTAGACTCTAAAAAAGCATTCCATCTCAGTAAGACGACATCTGTAATTGGTCAACTGTTAAATCAGGTGTCGAACCAACGTCCATATAACTGCTATAACAAACGAAATGAAGCACTGCTGCGGTAAAAGTTCAAGAAGGGAAGCTGCGGTTCAGAGTTAGATAGTAGAGCAGTCAGGCCCTAATTGACACACGGAAAGACTCGAGGGAATATTTCGGAAAGTAAACAAACTAAACTAAAAATCAATAAAGGATACATTACCTACGATCTAGACACGGATACAGTAAATATGTTGGCAGGGTTTTATATTGATCTGAAACAAATCTAGGTGATGTTCAACGAGCCTTTAAACCAATCCGTTTGCGTACCTAAAATGTATAATAGACCCAATTGTATCTTTAATACCAGACGTTAATAGAAGAATAGACTTCGGATAGAGCACATTCCATTGCATCTCACGAGGTTGGTATTTTAACAACGTGTAATTCTAGGAATGGCCTGGCACAGAAATGTGGACATCAAGTTGCATGATATTACACAAGGCATCAATAAAACGTGCCATGTCGCGGAAGAATAGTAGAGGACTTTGTTAGATGTACGACCAAAGTACTAATAATGGGGTTGGAATGATTATAATAATCATAATAGAAATATTAAACGTCGGCGGGTAGGAAACTACGCGGAGAGTGAATTTCCGTTGAAAATAGAAATTTATCAGCTGGAAATATAAGCGACGAATGGGAAAGCCATTTGATAAATAGGACAAGGACGTCAAACCTCCTCCCCCGCTATCGGAAGGGCGTGGGACAAGTACCCAATGCCCGACCTACCTGATGCAGGTTTTTCTAGGGTTTTCCCTGCATTTCTTTAGGCGAATGCCAGGTAGGATTCTTAAATCATAACCCGGGGGCCCTAGTAACCCTTGGCTACCTTCCTCTACCCTTCCGCATCCCCCCTTTCAAATCCCTTCCTATGCTATTAAAGGGGAGTTGCCCAATGTGGATTACCCTCATGTAGCCTGTTTCCCTAAAAAGAAAATGAAAACAGTGGTATATTAATTGGAATATCTGTTGATGAATATGATATGTTGGCCCCTTCGAGGATGTAATCAGCCACTTCCCTCTCCTCTTGAAGTATCGGATTAATTTTTGAACGGTGTTTATCAATAATACATGTATTTGTTCGCAGTTTATCAGTCTGATACGTTTTAGATGAAGAATCCATCATATTTATTAATTCTGACTGGAGTACTTGTTTAAAATTATTTATTTTACGATTAATCTAATTTGTATCAATTTAATGTGGTATACACAGTGTTATATCATTACGTGTCCATATTTCTTCCCTCCAGCGATTTTCAACGTTCCTGTATAATACCATTTGTGTTAAATATTATGAACATTGATTTATGCTTTTTAGTGGTTTATCACCATCCAATAAATTAGTATGTCTTCATAAGGTTATGAAATATTTTTAAGTTTCTCATAAACCCTTTCCTTTTGTCATTGGATCAAATGATCCTTAACTCATCCCTTTTTGACGACTCTTTAATATACTATAAGGTAGAACTGGAATAAATTTTTTATCTTCATTAACAGTTTAAAATTAAATTGTCGCTCTACGTTCCCCAATATCTTTACAGTACCCTGGGATTCGTTTGGCCACTGATGGAGCACTTTAAAACAATCTGTCATTTAAGAATAGGTTCTGCGTAAGCCAAATAATTGACTGTAAATATGAGCACGTTTTGCACAGTATTGTTTTGAAGAAGGCATTCCATTCTGTTGTATGCATGAAGGATGACAATAGAAACTGCTGACGTTTTTTGAGAACGTTCCAGCGGAATTCGTATCTGTGAGCCTGACAGACCACCAACAGAACAAGACGTAGATAGCGAGTTCGTGCTGATCTCTGCTGCGTGCCTACACGCTCACTTTGGACACGTGCCTCTCACCCGGTCTATTATAATCATTCCAACCCCATCGTGTAAAATGAAACACCATTCTACACTTTATTTTTTTTAAAATGTTATTTACTTTTAACCACAAGACTCAAGGAATGGCGGTCATTTTAATTGAACCATTAATTGAACGATTTAACCCCTGGGTTCACAGCCCTTTAGGTAGGTAGGTAGGTTACTGTGACGACCGTCAGAGCGCCAAACTTGAATCATTCTGAGAAAGGAATGACCGTCCGCGCGTTCTCGTCCAGAGGCCCATTTCCCCGTAATTACTACAGATGCTCTCGGCCTTCCACTAACTGTCCCATGGCCCTATGACATACTGCGCTATGAATGGCAATTACTGCTGCAACGGCCTTCACTGCAATATGTATTGTTTTATTACTCTGCATATGTGTGCGTCATCTCTAAATGTTGGCAATATGCCTTCAAATTGCTCCCAGTGCGAATGATTACAGCTTCCCACGTTTGCATCAAATGGACCATTAGTTCTTAAAAATGTAGAGGTCAAATTATTTTCTAAAATTTAAAATCTTTCGCTAGGAGAACCATAATTTGGGAAATTGAAAAAAACGTTAAGGAGACAAGCACGGTGAGTTTTCATTTAAGTAAGTAAGATTAGTTCACTGCATGTCATCAGAGATAACTAAATTAGTATCCGACTATAAAGTAATTCCAAATGCTTATTATCATTTTTGAAGTAATAAGTAAAAATAGATCACGAGAAATGAAATTAAAATCATGTAAACATTGTTGTAACAGTATCTGCATTTTCCTTAAGGAAAATATTGTTTAATGTAAATAATGATAACCAAATGACTAAAAACAAAAAAAGGCCGTTTATTATAATATTCGTAGATAGTTGAACGTTGTTTGTACAGGGATAGAAACTGTGTACGGTTCTTTGCGTTACGGTTACCTTTTTTTATTAACAAATTAATTTGAATTACTTTCCCAAATTTTTTAACAAATTAATTATTAGATTTTTTAAAAATGCTTTAAATTACAATTTTTCAAATAATTATTACAATTTTTATGCAAAGTGCAAGCCACCGTTTTAAT
This sequence comes from Zhengitettix transpicula, assembly GCA_037074705.1. Classification (NCBI taxonomy): domain Eukaryota; kingdom Metazoa; phylum Arthropoda; class Insecta; order Orthoptera; family Tetrigidae; genus Zhengitettix; species Zhengitettix transpicula. Next base: position 39,972,137 of record CM073592.1, on the reverse strand, counting down.
GCAAAAAATTAATTATCTGAGGTTTTTAAAGAAATTTCGCAGTTTCCGAATAAAAAAATTAATTAAATCCCTATTCATAAGAAATAAACGAAAGAATTAATTGCGGGATTTTCTTACATAAGCTGAGCATCCAGTGCCTTCAGAAAGTTAGCAAGTAGCGTGTTTTGCCTTTACGTTCTTCCAGTCCCGAAGTCAGTTTTACCTTATTGCTGCCACTCTTTGTCCGAAAGAGCCAACCAGGCTCTGTTTCTCTCGTTTTTACGTGAAAAAGCAATACTAACCACGTTCTATGAAAAAAAACAGTCTCACGAGCCTGGGTTCTTATACTTCGTTCCCCCATCTATGAATAAACGTCACCTCCTTTACCTCACGTGATTCAGACAATAAAATTGTTTTTTGTCCGCCTGTGTGTTTTACAGCCTCGAAATTGCGTTGCTTACTAAAGAAAACTATTATTTTGAAATGTACGGAGGATTTACGCAAGTAAGAAGTTTGCGTAGGCCTATATGGAAAATTTTGTCTGAAAACATACACATATTGTTTGGATACGGCCTAGTTCTATCTTTTTCTTTAACGCGTCATTTATAACTCATTCATCTATTCTCAAGATTTTTTTAATTAAATACTGTTTGGATCTTAGTAGTTCTTCATAGATTCTTATCGGGTTATAATGGGCGGCATATAGCTGGACACATGGCTTGTGACAGACAAAATGTTCAAAGTAGGATTAATAAGAATAAAATTAGGAACACTGTGAACAGTGGGGATATATGTATACCAAACTAAATGAAAAGGTGATTCTTCAAACGTTTTCTACTGACTTCATTTAAATATTATTTATAGTTTCGCCGAAATCGGTTCAAAATAAGAATACCAACCATCTTCATTTTTTCAAATGATGAATGATAATTTAGTATAACTTCGAAGGTATTTATCACTTCAGAGGAAACAATTTGAGTGAAAAAAAAAGCATCTACTCGAAGTGAAAACGAGTCTTCGGACCCTCTCGCCCCTTTTTTGTCTCAATTGGCAGATTGCAGTAATGTCTTGCTAGCAAACATCTTACGAAAATGTTTCTTTGAAGTCGCTACAAAGTTTCCTTGTGAAAAGCGAGCAAAATAAGCGACACACTCAGAAGTTTAGATAACTTCTAGTGAATGAAACGTAAATATTAATAAAAATCACTCGAGTCAACCAGTGTAAGGCAAAACAACTGTTTCCAAATTTTATATATTAATATTATTTTTCTTAGGTAAATAAACCATATTTAAAAATGATGTTTGCTGACAATCTCATTATTGAATAACTAATATACTCGTAGTTTCCCATATTTTTACTTTAGGCAAAATTCCAATTGCTTCTCTCTCACAAGTCCTCTATTTAATACTACCACTGTATGGACACGTCGCATATGAATAACGTGGCTTTAGAAGATGTAATTATTAGTTGGCAGTCTGACAGTAGGTTCTATAAGCTTCGTCCGAAACGTAATGATGGTGATTCATCTAAGTAGTTAGCGTGCGAGCCATTGAGCCGAATTGCTTGCAACGGCACTATGTCCATTTCTAACAAACGAGCAAATTTGCACGGGGACCATTCATAGGATGAATAGTTGAGTTGAAAGACCTTTCGTTTATTCAGTAATGGAGGAATTATTATAAATTTTAAACGTGACGGTCTGAGCTGAATAAATTCAAAAACTAAAATATTTTAGACCGCAGCGTAACTACACTTGAAATAACTATGTGAATTGTCCTTGAAATACAGTAAAATAGTTTAAAACAATTAATATTATTAAATATTGTTAATGTCTAAACATTAAAGATTGGTCCATCCTTCTTTATTACTAGCAGCTTTATACTATTTATTAAATTTTATTTACTGTATCTAAAACCATAGTACTTAACGTTATAAATTCACCCGTAGAAGCGAGTCCCGAGATGATTTTCAATGACATTCCCCAAGAATTTCACGTCATCGTTCAGGAATTCATAAGTTTGTGTGAACGACGCATTAAGCTGGCAGCTACGTGATTTTACGTGAGATTTACTCATAAATATTTATACGACGACCTCCACGGTATGTAACGAGCAGAGTCCATCTGTCAAACTTCGCTGTCACGAAGTTCAATATTTTAGTAGCTTACATTAGGACGGAAACATTTAATAATTTTTAAGCTGTTTTAGTTGAGAGGATTAGAGACCTGGGATTTCATAATTCATGTGTTGATAGAATGTGAATTCGAAGTATATGACGGTCAATGCAGTACAAATAAGTTCTGGCGTAAAAGTTGCTATAAGTTTAACTAATATAAATAAATCAATATTTTTATACTGAAGCAAAGTTCCAACATAAAAATATTCGGTAAGGATGGAAAAATATAATATCAAATTAAACTTTTGTATGATTATCTTAGCTCGTGCTCGCCTTCATGATGTAAGATTAACAGATCGTATTATATTTTGTAACGTAATGATAACTCCTTGGAAATATGTATTTATTTTTAAAAGTTTACTTCATGAGACGATTTCCCTTATCTTATTTCTGCTTTTGGAATCAATTTGAGAATATTTATAGCGAACAGTTTTTTTTGGATATGTTGAAAGCGCCGAAATGAGTGGATGGAATTAAACAAAAAATCATATACCAGAATACATAAGGATGCAGTCACGACCACGGTGACTTTGATGTCAGTGTGATCGTGTTGCGGTCCGAAGTAATTTATTATATGTAGCTGGACATCATTATTTATATTATATATACGGCATGTAGTGTAAGTATCTTCATGCGGAAGTCGGGCGATGTTTGCCGAAACTGACCGGCTTTTAGTTCTGCAGTGTACTGGTTGCTTGATTTTATTAATTCTACGGAAAAGTATAGAGGAAATAATAGATTTCCGATTTTGTATTTGAATATTTTTTACACAATCAGACCGTGAGAATCGGGTTTTAGAATAGATATGACCATTTATTTGTTTTATTTTAGAATTAATTTCAGAAATATTTTATGAATATTTGTTTATCGAGTGAGTCGTAAATAAATAATTTACAATGAAACAGAAGGCTTGGTCTTTACAGTCGCTATGAAACCACAAAGGAACAGCAGTTTCCTTGTATCCCACACCAAAAAGCAAGCCGCTCAAGACCATTTGCTTACACGGTCAGTCAGCTATCTCGCTGACGCACTTCAGTCACTTCGTCGTTTCCAAAGAAGACTCACAGCCTCGTTTAACGTTAGTTTGTTTGTAACTGCACGTTCCTTTTGCCATAGATGTTGGTCCTAGGCACCTACACTTCCTTCCTGTGACAGTCATCTTCACCCTCTTGACTCCTTTACTCCCGTTATATGTCGGATCTCGTTTTATTTTGCCGCCCGTGACCTAATTATTTTTATGAAGTAAGCGTTGCTTTACACCATTAAAATCTTCTTTTGACAGTTATATTATCACAATTAAATTCTCTCAAGGGAATCGAATATCGATTATTAATATACAACTTTAATATATTGTAGCGACAGCCAGACTTCGGATAAAAAAAATATAATTAATGTCTGAAATAATTTTCCGTAGACACAGACCGAAAAACTTTGCGAGTGTCTGATATGAAATATTTCAAATTAAATTACAATAACTAAATTTTATTATAATTTTGACCGTGCGAATTAATTTAAATTTTTCTGGCCGTCTATTCCAATCCTAGATATACTGTTCTTGTTTTATAAGATACTGTAAAAAGTATTTTTTGTGTAAAATTTACGCGTGTGTGGTGGTAAGAAATAAATAATCGATTTGTGGTAAGATATTTTAATCGACTAAATCGACATGTTAACGTGGCGGCTTTTGAATGGTGCTTCGACAATTTATGCGATATTCTGTAAATTCACTTACCTTACATGAAAGCTCGTCTATTTTTAAGTATTACTCCCTTATATGAAATTTAAACTTATAAAAATATCCGAGGAATTATATAATTGCCCATTGTTTTACAATTTCACGTTTCATTCCATGTTAACATTATCTCGTCTTTCAATAAAAATTTCGTCGTTTATGAGACAGTTTGCTACTTAAATATCTTGAAGTCTCCTGAAAAAAAACGTACTAATAAATTTGTTAGATTTTCGCGGAAATGAGCTGTTGTAAATTTATTTCGAATAATATCAGTTGCGGCCCTTTACAACTGTAACAAAATGCTGAGCCTAGAGGAATAACTAGGTTTTACAAAAAGTTTAATTTAAAATGTACGTACGTGTTTAAAAAGTTTAAAATAATATTTATTCTCCTCTGTTTTGTGCTTGTATAAAAACCTTACTGAATTTTTAAATGCTATGAATGCTCTTTCTAGAAAAATTACCTCACGTTATTAACAAATGTGTCATGTATTTTCTTATAGCTGCAAAAAATTATACAGTGAAACGCATCTGAAATTTAATTATTTATTCGAAAGCCTATAAATGCATCATTTAAGTGTATAAAGAAGGTATCTATTAGTATCACCAAAATAACGCTCTATGGTACCTCCACAACTTGGTTGCGTAGCCTGATAGTAATAAGTAAGAGAACTTATATAAACAGCAATTATCCCTTTCTTTGCATTAATTGTTTGAGAATGAAGACACGCCAGCGTTTACTCATCTTTCGGTTTCAGTACTTTAGAATGTAAATCATAGATTACTATTCCTAAAATTTGCAATTTATCAAGCATGAGTGTGGTTTAATGAAAGCTCATGGTTGTGGGATAAATTAATTGTTGTGCACGAATTATTTTCCGGTTTTGAGAATATTCCATGATATGATATACCACAAGATAAAATTAGTTTCCATATTATAAAAAGTCTAGTATGCTATTTTCTCCAACGCATTATAGCGTTCATATGGACCAGCAATAAATTTCTCTCTTGGAGTTGTATGCGAGTTCGAGGAAGAACTAGCTTTCCCGTTGCGAAGGGCAGGGAAATTACGTGTCCCTATGACCTGGCGTAACGATTTATCGTGCGCATGTGCAGTGGGAAACGACTCTAGGGCAAGCAACAAGTGGATAGCCGCTTAATAAAACCCACTTACAGAAACTTGAGGCGAGGGAAGTCTGGTCGTGAAGGGCGGACAAACAAATCATGTGACCTCACTTAATCCTGTTATATTTACTGCAAACGTTTAATCTTCTGTGAAAACTGCTACGCAGCGAGTGGTCACAGTAGCTATGTTTCTGCGAAGTGACAGCCGAGGTCATGGGAATATTGTTTACTGTTGATGGCTGTAACGTGTATGCAGAGTTTGGTTATAATCAGAACGACGTAATTCAATGAAATGTTCATTTTTCACAAGAAGGGACAGCTGAATTCTCCCGCTTAAATACATATCATTTAATACATATTTAATAACATTGATAAATGGTACGTAGAGACATCAGCACTAAACTTTCTGCCAAGAGAATTTAATATAAAATTAATTAAATTATATGTATATCGTTAATTTTCTACCCCATAGTAAATATGAATAATTAATATCCATCATCATCGTGAAATATTGACACGTACAAGTTAAGAAACAGAAAATAAATCAAATTAATGTAAAAAAAGTAATTAAAACAGATGGTTTTTAAGTACTATTTATAACCGTATGCACTTATGACCACATCTACGGTACTGTTTACTCACGATTCAGCACCACGCGAATACCGACTTCGACGAAGGGTTTTGCTTAGGAATTTCATAAAATAAAGCTAATTATATATTACTTGGGATCATTTCAAAGATTCGCCTCTGTCCGTTTTGATTAAATAAGGAATATATTGAGGCCAAATAAAAAGAAAAGAAATTAACTGCGAAGATATAGAACCTATGGCATAGCTTAGAGGGCGATGAACACAAATTGAGGTACAACCGGTTACTGTAGACTTTCCAATAATATAATTTCCAGCGAAAGGCAAGACGAACGCACCCCGGCGATTTAATTCGAACACTAGAAAAATTTTCTGTTTCAAATCATGTGGAAATGTATCGTTAAACTCAAGTTAACGGACAGTGTAGTGACGAAGAATGTTTCTTAATAGATCACAAAATAATATCTATGTTTTATTTGTCAGCAGAAAAAAAAAGAATAATATCAAACGACAACATGTCACAGCGTGTCACTCCAGTTAATAGCCAGTTCAGTAAATTGAAGCTAATACGAGGTCTTAAATCCTAGCAAGTTCAACTATTTTTTGTTTTAAACGTATACACAGCCTTGTCAGAAAATTATTTTATTAACAAAACATTAAATAAATGATGTTGCGTCCTCTTTTAGGACCTCTTCAAGTTTGATCTACAATTTAGATATGAATAACATAATTATTAATTGTTTTTTAAGAACAATTACAATATATTTTAACAAGAGGCACATTTTCTGCAACAGACAATGTAGCAAAGCCTTGCCTCTAAATTGTTTTACATGATTGATATACAAAATTGTAAGAAAAATTATAATAATTAAAATATTTTGCAATAAATTATTATTTTATGATTTTCTTAATTAAGGATTAAACGTGAAGACAAGAGGACGAGAAGTTTTTTATTTAATGTTTTATTAATAAAAATAATTTTCTGGCATAGGCTCGTGTATTTGTTTCTTTATACTATTTTGAATGTTAGATATTTTTTCATCATTACTGTTTTCATTTTGTTTAGTATCATACCTAGAAGGATTTTATAGAACATTCGTTAATCGCTTTCTCAGTCAATTCAGTCTAATAATGGCGGTAGACCTTGAGTCTCATATTCCTGTTACATAAATCTGTTTTGAAATTTTCTTCAGACTGATAAATATAATTATAAATTACAATGGGTTAATTTCCTCGATTCTTAAGTTTGTCTGTAGTGAAGTCGATTGGTGTTTCCAAATTCATATACGATACTTTCTTGTATAGTCAATGATATAGTCAGAAGATTCTGTAATTCTTAACAAGACGTTAAGGCTGAGGATTTACTGAGGCATTGTATGTAAAGTAACGGTTTATTGTGTTCAAATTCTAAATCGGAAAAATTAGCACGTTTGGTATCTCGCGACTCCGGCCTTGTTAATGGCTACACACTCGAACCTGAGTGTAGACACTGCTTACGAGTGAAGGGATTTATTTTTACTCTCTCTTCGGAGGAGGTTAGCCCTGGAAGTACGAGTTGCTTGTTGTGACAGCGACGAAGATAAGGCTCATGTATATTCAAAAATACGATCATCGGGTGAAGATAGCGTGAATACACGCCTTTAGAGTGCTACCTCGTACAACAAGAGCATTTCAATGGATCAGTCATTTCGCAGGCGATAGAAGAAGGCCTGACCTTGGGGTCCCGACCACAGGCGGTATAGTGCCAATTCCGCCTAAATATAGCGCCTTGGATTGGGTCTGCCAAGTAGCTCTCTCACAGAGGTGCAGGGGAACAAATGCCCCACAATTTACATAAAATATAATAAGTGGGCGGAATCTTACGACCTTATGCTTGCAATGCATACAAATAATTTTCCCTCGACCTATCTGCGTTTAGAGCCCAACGAAGAAGGTCACGAAACTCGTAATGCCGAATTGGGAATCATTATCCTATTCCTTTCATTCTGGTCTCATAACTCTTTGTTTAATTTAATGGTTCACGCATAATCAGTGGCAACAACGTCGCAAAATAAAACTGAGAAGAATCGACCAATCGGATGAAGTATTAACTGTCAGTGAAACCTGACAGACAAAAACAGCAGTGTGTACTATTTCCCTTGTAAGAATTCATGAAAAATTATCAGGCCACTCTAAATAAACTAGAAGGCAGTCTCTTATTCTATTTGTAATAAATATAAATACCGTAATATTTTCATTAGTTGTATCTGATGTTAACAGCCGAATTATGCAAAACGATCATGCGGATATTTAAATATGTGTGTCTGGACACAACTGAATAATTTTTACCGTTCAATTTCAGATTGTTATCATGTTATTCAATGACGGTTTTCAAATCTAGCTTCTTGGCCTATATAACACGAAGTACAATTCAAACAATTATTTTTTTGTAAATTACACAATACGTATCAAAAAAGTTAAGTTTGTCTTTAACATTTCTGAATCGGTTTCAGTTGTTGCGAGATTTAAAACTAATAGGAATATCGTCATCACACTTGGAATAATAGCTACATTCGTTCTCTAAATTTTTAGTATTTTGCCAATCGAAATTATGGTTATTTTTATGTATGTGATTGGCCTCGAAACGCTATTTGAAAACCTGAATTTAAGAACAAGATAACAATCTTAATTTGACTCGTGTGAAACCACATATATTAAAATGACAATAATATCGATTAACAAAATATAAGAGTGACCGAAATATCGCATATAACTTTCAATTTCAGCTATGAAAGAGATATATGATACTAATAATTTAATATAATTTATGAGACTTTAGTATTATTAACTACATTTAATTAATAAATTAACTTTTATTGTTAATACTTTATAAAAATACAACAACACGAATGTATTTCTTTAAACACATTGTTATGCTTATTTCGGTTTGAACGGTCATTCAAAGCAAAGTATGCATTTGATATTCTAAGAAAAATTCAATATGTATCACCAGTGTAATATTTGTGAAATAATGTAACAATTCATGAAAATAGAAAGTTAAATTTATTTCATATCAATTATATATTAAAAAGGTTTTAGTCAACACTTGTTTAGAATTACAGAATGACCTAATGAAGTCCTGGTTTGAGGACGAAACTTTGTGAATTTGAAGTTTCTGGTTTATTATAACGTCTGGAAAATTTGGCTGTTTTCATATATTTTTAATTATAGTTCAAGTGATTTTGTTACCTACAGACAGATAAATGTGGAAGAACGTTTTAATTTTCTCAAGGAATAGTGTAAAATTCACCAATGGTCAAAAAATAAATACAACAAAATTATGCAATCATTGTACAATAAAACGTAATTTAGATGTATTGTGAGCCTGTGTACTCTAATTAAAAGTTTGCTTTTGCTAATATATTATCAACAGTAAATTGAAGGATTTCTGTAACATTTTATGGTGGCTTTACGTATCTGGCGAATACTGTCATTATTCAGCAAGGCATTTACGTTTATTTAATTTAATACATTAAGTATCGTTGTAGAATTTAAATAATTAAAACACTTGATAAATAAAAATCACGGAACTGTTCTCTTATGTTGACTGTAGATAATACTATATTAAATGACAGAATTAAAACCCTACTCATTTCTGACATTTAAAGATAATACTACTATATTATTTATATAATCATATGAAATTCTGAATATCTTTGATTAGCTCAAGATTAGAAAGTTTTCCGTTATTTAATTAACTTATTTTCATAATCCATTGTTTTCTCGTCCAGGAATTTCTCTCAGTTTATAAAAACATGGTCACTACTTCATGTTGAAGCTCGTTTTATACATAACTACAGTTCCTTCTTCCGGTTTACACATACTGAGATAATAATAGCATGGTGTACCCGTTGCACGTAAATTATTTTAAGCGTGAGGAATATGCCTGTCATAAAAACCATCTGCTTCATGAAAACAGCTCAGGGGACGTTCGTAAATCTTGCAGTGTCTGTCATTTATTCTTCTTAGCTCATTCGACAGTATAAATAGGTTGTGTGTGCATCCGCATAAACATACGCTCAAAAATGCTTGAACATATTTTGAGTTTAACGTCAATCACCTCCAATTTCCCCCAAGCATGTTGCATCAGAGTATGTTACCCTCTCGTCATTGTTCTCCGTGTCCAGTTTCGGTCATTCTCAAAGCATCTTATTACGAACAAGTAATTGTAATGAAATAACGGTCAGTGTTTCATAAATTATATGTATATTTGTATTCATTGACGCAACTATATAAATTTTGAAAACGAAATACAATAGAATTTGCAACATGGATAATGAGGGTTGCTGAAATGGTACATTTTAGCATATGGATTCCTTTATATTTAGTTTCTAGTATGGGATATTCACAAGTATTTCACTGATAACTGAAAATATATATCTATAATCCCTATTGTTTTGTACCTAAATACTTATCTGTGGTTTCACAACAGTATTTTTTTATAAAAGAAGTGAGATACCGGCCATTATTATAAAAGTGTTTTCTTTTAAAATATTAAAGTATATTTTTGACAGCCACTAATAATGTAGTTGAAAATAATTGTAATACAAGAAAATAACAACCCGTTTAACAGACAAAAAACTAATTAATTTTTCAAAATATAATTTTAAAAATTTGAAGAAGTTTCGATTAACTGTTGTGACCCTTGTCAATACTATTGCCAGACTGAAGAGATGTAGCCAAAGTTACAACACTTTATACAAAAAAAAAACGTGGATATACGATATAAATTTACAAAAACTATTTCATAAGCCATCATGAACACAGTGTAAATATATTCTCCGTTAATTTATATCTTGTATTTATATTCTTTATAAAGTGTTCTAACTTTGATTATATCTCTTCTGTTTGGCAATAAATATTATTTACAAGGACTACAACAGTTGATCGAAACATATACTATTTTTTCAATTTATATTGTTCAAAATTAATTTTATCTTTGTTTGTAATACGGGTCATTAACTTCTTGTTATTGTCTTACAGAAAATAATTGTATCTGAATTGCTCCAAACTTTAATTTCCGTATTTTAATACAGTGAAGCTCGGTTTTATTTTATTTTAAGTAATAAATATTTTTTTGTCTCTAGCTGGTAATAGTACTCTAATTTAGCTCTAATAGCAAAATTGACATGAATACTAAATGTAGTGGCTGCATTTTTCACGAAGAAATTCTTACTGCAGGTGTTGTAATAGAAAACGCGAGTCACAAAATTGAGGTTTATTTTAATAGATTATTTATGTTTCTATTCTTACTAAAAGTGTACCAATAACAAGTCCCAATATTTATGTATCTTTATATGAAATAAAAATATCGTATTCCTTGAGAGAGGGAAAGTGACAACTGTTTTGAAGACAAATATAATCCATTTAATAAAAAGAATGATTCTCAAATGTTCCCTTTAATTTTGGATAGTTGCTTTGTATCATTAGTTTGATCTAGGATAACTATTCTTACTGATGCGCAAATATAAGTTGCATCACGCCTAGGTAACGAATGTCGTCATCCCGATGAGCACTTGTTCCACATTGTCTCCTCCGACCTTCATTATGCAGCATACTCTATTTTGGGACGAGAGTGGGTTACTCGACTAGTGTTGGTTAATGTCTCACATTTCCTTGCTAAATGTTTATTGCTGCTATAATAATGATTATTATGTTCTTTTTTCACCGTTAATATTCTGTAACTGGGATTAAACTAATAGTTGTGAACAATTTCCAATATTTTTAATCTTTAATTTTTATATCACGTTATTTCTCATTATATTAAAACTGGGGGCGATGTCATTTGAACTTACTTTTCCGCGTTACAAAATTTAGAAACGATCTAATAAGTCGCAGACTTCTGAGTGATAGAGACAGGGGGAATGGCCTTCTAACTGGTTGGAGAAGTTTAACTACAAAAATTTAATGGAGGGATGCCCATTTCTTCATAATTATTAGTGGTACGTAAATTGAGCTTCACAACTGTCTTCTTTCCCGTGAAAAACTATAAATTGTGGAAAGCCGTTAAGTCGTTACCAGAGAACGAGTAATAGTTATAAAATAACACAGCACTACGAATTGCGACGCGGAAAAATAATAATTACGTTTCCATAAAAATTGAATTAAGTTAATGTTCATGTATGGACTGGATTTGCTTCTCTTATTATCCACGCCCTTTTATTTCTAATTTCTTCCATAGACCAACCGCAGTTATCCGGCGATACTGGACCCCTAATACCACCAAAAAACTCTTTGGTTTTCAATGTATTCATTTATTTAATTACAAAGACAGTTTTTTCGTTGTTAGGTAAATAGTCCAAAAGATCAGTTTACAACCGTGAAGGTAAAATTTTGTTCAGTCAATAAAGTAACGAAATAAAAATGCCAATCGCCATGTAACATTACATTTATTGCGTTATATATGTGGAGACTTACACATTATGGTGGAAGTGAGATTAACTTAAAGTACAACGGTAACAGGATTCAACCGCACATTAATTTTGAAACACATGAATCGAGGCGTTTACAGAATGTGTTTTACAGCAATGGAGTTGTCGAAGCTGTTAACTCAGAAATACTGAAATGTATTTTCTAATTGAAATTATTAGTCATCATTAATAAAATGAATTGAAACAACTATAATAGTTCTGATTTGAAAAAAATGTTTTAACAAATTAATTTTATTAATAGTCTGCTGGAGTAAAATATAATAAGTTCACACTGGTATTACAAGTATGTATATTGTATTTGACATCTGCAATATAATAACTCAACTCTTTACGTCGTTTCAATAATATACAAATTTGGAAAGATATTTTTAGAAGAAAAGTGACTCATTGTCCAATATAAAATTTTGAGATTTTGCAGTACACTCGGAGATTTTTCATACTCCAACCGCAACACCGCCTAAACATCTTTTCTCAAAAATAGTCTTATTCCAAAATTTGATATACCTTTATTCCTTTCCGTGGGAATTATATTTGTAAAAGTCTGAAGCCATAACAGTTTCCAATTTTTTTTTTGAAAATTTTCTACCAGATTTTCTTGAAAATTTCTGATATTCTTTCGTCCGCAACACATCCTAACATCGTAGTGGACCGAAAATAAATTCAAAATTCATCATTTTCTCTATATGTCGTCAGTGTTATTATAATATTAAAAAACTTCCAATTTTATAAATATCCTTGACGTTCTCGAAGCCTCTTTTTTGTCACGAACCTCTTTTGGTCAATCCTTGTGAAGCTACTGCAAGAATCACTTAAATTCCCTCTATGGGTAATGATCAAAGTAACCGTTTGGCCGTCCATTGAAAAAAACAGGAGTCGGCAACCAGGTGCCAAGGTGAGGAGCTGCCTTTACGCCGTGCATAAAGAATTTATGACACCTCTGTGTGGTGTTTTACGTGGCAGTGCGCTGCCTGAATTGCTCCATGTTGTGCTCCGTCAACAAAAACAAGGCAACCGTGCCCTCTGTGCAACGTGGCAACAGAGACGACAGTTAAATAAACTCAGCTCGCCTCTTATGGTCCGACGGTCGCGTATGAACTCACCAACGCTCCTCCACTGATTTCGCCACTCCTCATACACAGATAACTCATAATTTCCGGAACATTTTATGAATATTAAAAAAATTAATGAAATTAATAATCAGTTTTCTCTTTACTTACAAAATTTTGATCCCTAGGGATACTATTACAAAACTTGATGAATGGGTCATGAAGCAATACACATGAGAATTAATGTAATTCCCAGCCTCAATCTGTACTTCAATCGTCCAATTGTATGAATTATTTATTTAATTGTGATATATACGTTGTGTCAGCGCCAGAGTACCCTTTCTTCTCGGCTGTTTCGCAGTATAGCCTAATTTTCCTCCCTTCATCTCCAATTTGTTAATCTTCTGTAACTTCCGATTTTTAGTTCGTAGCTAAACATAGATCGTTTAACAATTTGATAGTGGGAATTAAATTACATATTATTGTTTTCAATACTATATAAAAAAATATACACAATGTTGTATTTGAAACATGGCGATATTATACATCACAATTCATTAAAAAATATAAATTTATAAATTGTACCTGACATTCATAAATAGTATATAAATATTGATACACATGCATTGGAATATTTTGTGTGGGATGACATCTATAAATATTTTTGAAGAATTATGAATCTGGCAAGGAAAAAACTAGTTTCTTGACTATAGTTAGTATAAAAAATACAGAATTGTTTGTAATTATATAATTTGAGAATCAGACTTAAACACAACTAGAAGTATCTGGAATCCATAAGCCTTGAAAATTATATATGAACGTTTCAATTAAATCCACGGTTTGTATTACCCTTTTGTAATTTATAAAACTATTTTTAGTTTAAAGTTTATATTAACACGAGACCGGTTGAGATCAGGAAGGCCTGTTCTTGTTTTAAAGTTTCACTTGCGAAATTCGGTTAGTTTCACTTTTGTTGAGTTACGTCTTGCCTATGTTTCTGAAAATAAAATTAAAAGCTATGTTGCTCAAGTATATGTTTGTGTCGCTTTGCTTACGTATTTTAGAAAGTTTGTTAATTTTTAGTTTTAACGCGTTCATGCCATTACTAAATTAAAAATAACTTAATAACCTGACTAAACATTTAACCTTCCCAGCTTAAATATAAATGAAATACAAAGCTCTCGTCAATTTAAAAATAATGCACAGAAATGAATACATCGTCCATGAAATTAAAATAGATAAACTATAAGTGGAATTATTTATAATATTTCTAAAATTCCTTTGACGTTAAATAGAAACCGTTTGATAAAAAAAAGTAGAAAATTCTAATTTAAATTATTTAAAACAGCTGGTTTGACATTTATAATATTTTTAAAATATATATCATTTTTAAACCACACTTTAGTATCTACATAAAATTAAATAATTTACACTAATTTATAAATATATAACAAAAAAATATAATTTTAATTTAATTTATACTCTTAGGCTTGTGAACTGATTCTGAATCGAAACAAAATCAACTTGTGATATATTAATGAACTGGCATTAAAAAAATTGAAGTAGAAAACAGGGAAGTCTTCAAACTCGGTAATCAGACCGTTTTATGCTGTACAACGCTCATAAACGTTGAGCTTTCAAGCTTCAGCTCCAAATTACTTCGTTGAATACGTTTGCGTCGCTTCAGATAAAGTCTCCAGCCTTCTCCGAGATGAAAATTATTAGTTTAAACAGATTATTCCCGATTGTAGAATTCGGCTCCTCATGTTCCTTATTTACTATTTGCCAAACAAACGACTTTTCTCATATTTATCTCTTTTATTTATGTCTCTCCTTTTTATTGTTTTTATTTCCACCACTACACTGTTATTTTCGAATTAATTATTTGGTATCGCGCCCCGTCGTTATTGTTGTCCTATCATTACATTTCTCAGTTATTAGAGAATATGCTTTCGTGTATCCAACAAATTTTCCAAGCATAATTCCATTTCTTTAGATGCATTTCTGACTCAGGTCTCCTCGTCCGAGGGCTCTGTTTAGTTTTCGTGCTGATTTTATTTAATACCATTCCTTTCGTGGAGTATCCACAGTCGTTTCATCTTCCGTTTGCTGCTAGCACGAAAATATACGTGTCCATTATTAAATGTCATTGTAAAATATAATTTAAAAATGATTACCAAATTTTAAAGTTAATTATAGACATCATTATCGCCAAGTACATACCCCTATTTATTTGTGAATATATAAATTGTTACACGTCCAAATGAGAAGTCGTTGTTAATGAAAAAAATATATAATGAAGAATTCCTATTAATGGTACTGTAATTTGCCATTAATAGAACGTTTAATGAAATTTTCAAGAAATTCGAATTGTAAACTGACTCACCCGGTCATGTTTGAAAGGCTTTGTGTACAGACTTCAAAGACCATGTCGGTGTGTGGTAAATAGTTCCCGTTAATTCTGCTGACCTCTATCGATCAGCAAGTCGTGCAATCAGTTCTGGATCAAGAGCAGGGACTGGATGCATTCGTATTGACTTACGACCTCGAACATGACCATTATGTACTTAGGGATATAAAAGTCACATTTACAATAATTTTGGACAAAATCATAGCAAAATCCTGCACTAAGCAAAAAATGCTGTATCTTTACAGAAGTTACATGTGAATGAAAATGTAATGGCCTTCCATTTTGGTGAACCTTGCCACGTTCCAATTGTCAAATACACCACGACGTGTGGCACACGAGTGTAATCGAGTTGTATGAATCAGTTAATTATCATTTCAACTTTTATACTTTTTACTGATCGAGCCGTAAAATTTTATTAGTATTGCATAACGCATTTTGATCGCGGAATCTTAAACGACATTATTTTCCATAGCGAAAGAAATCGGCTGACAGACACTACTTAGCGTAAAAATAGCATGCTTTAAATTACTTTAATTAAATTACCATAGGAGAATAATGAAATACTTACGTGCCGCAACACACCCTTTGATAAATGCTCCGGGTGTTTCTCTGAAAATTACAAAAAATAATGCTTTGATAATTGCTGCCTCAATTTCACAGAAGTTTTGTTAGCCATAAAAATTATCAATTACTGGACGACAAAAAAATAATTGAAATGGAAGAGAGTTGAAAAGAAAACAGTCTATAATTGGTATTGTCATATCAATATTTTCTGAAATAAAAGTCATATTACGTCTGAAATGTGAAAAGTTCGTTCCTAAATAATATTTATTTGGTATGGGCGATGAAAATTTTTATGAAACTATTTCATTTAAATTCTTCCCATATTCCAAACATATTATTATACCGGAATTAGGTAAGTTAAGAATTTATTTTTAATATTAAGTTAAGCGTGCAATTTCATATAAACTTTCGTATTCAAGCTTTTAATAAGATTCCAAAAATATCTAAAAAAAATTATTACACTTCAAAATTAGCAATATTAGTAAATTCTCATTATTACATATACTTTTTTACTGCATTCTACGTATAATTTAAAAATATATCTCAAAATGTATTACATTGAATTATAAAATAGATATAATTATGGCGATCTAGTAAAAATATTATCTCTTTCTGTTGTAAAATTAATTTAGTATTCTGCCCCAATTTTTGGATTTTAAAAATATTAGGGGCCATAAATCCAAATTATACAGTCAAACACAAATATTAAATGAATTTCATTTAAAATATATTAATTTTTTCTTCTCAGTAAACTAAAAAATATGTGCCTTCAGCTTATATTTTATTATTATCATTTTATTATTAGTTGCGATTCTAATGAAAATAGTTAATATATATATATATATATATATATATATTGTAATGAGGAAATTGATATAATTAATTAAATGAATTGTTAACAAAGATTATGATTAAAACTTTTAATTTGCCAAAGATTATTTCAACAGGTTTTCATTTAGTTTTACACGCCGAATTCAATAATTTCAAAATTTACAAAACAAATATTTATATCATATAATTTAAGCTAAAATACAATCGTTTATAGTTCCAAAACAAACAAATTTAATAACTCTTCTTCTCAGGGTCTTTACTGGGTTTGATATGTAAGAACAATCAAAATTATAAATTAAATAATTAACAATTAAATCAAATTGAAACGAACGGAATAAGAAATCTAACAAAATGAAAAGAACCGAAATCTGACTATGCCTTTAATTACCTTTTACAGAATTTAATTATTGTGGTTTGTACTTACAACTGTCCTGCTGGTACCAGACTTACTTTTGGATCTTGAGAACACAATTCACTAAAAAGGCTATTGATCACTGATTCTACACTTGATCAAAGCACTCGATTGTAGTTCTTGAATTATTCTTCCGGTCAACAGTCGGACGTATTATTTCAATGCCTTTCAGTTGAAAATGTTATTTCGGAACGCCTATGTATCTGAACGTGGCGCTAAACTTTTTGTTTCAGCTTTGCAGGTTTTTTATAACTTTTCTCTCCGTCCAGACCTTTTTACTTAGATTTTTAAATACATATAAGTCTCTCTGTTGAATTTCTATGCTTGGATCACGCTGTTCGTACTCTAAAATTCTGCTCCCTCTCTCGACCATAAGATTCGCCAGACTGCAACCAACTGACCTTTCGTACGATGCGCGCAGTTCACAACAGAGCTAGTCTATGTTTTCCATTGTTGTCTTTGAGATCGGTGCAGCTAAAAAATTCATCGTAATTAAAGTCATTAATGGCCTCATTAATTAGTATTACAATATATATATATATATATATATACTATAATATAGTCTACGGCACTGGCTGAAAAATGACTTTGGTATGCGCATACTGTAGCAGATCTGCCTGTTTACTCATTTGGTATTGCATCCAAGTTTCTCTTCGTGAGCAGAATTTTTGTGAGAGTTCACAAACTCTGCGAATACTTTGCAAGATCACGACAACACCAAAGCTAACTGAGTAAGTTAATTTGTTAAACGGAATATTTTAAATGACATATCGAGAAACCGTGACATAAGACATTCTTATAAATATTTTCGTTCCATTACACGATCGCAAAATTATCAGTACGCAAAATAATACCAATATTGTAAATTTCGATAAGAAACGTGAAATAGGAAATTGAACATTGTAGTTCGAATAGTTAGAAACATGATATTAAAGAACGAGAGTATAAAAAGTTGTACCACGTCATGATGGAATTTCCTTCAAATTTTAACGTAGAAGTCCACCATGATAGGTGTAAAATTTTCAGTTTTAAATAACCCGGAGTTACACGCAATGTTATACAATTCTAAAACGATGTTTCTGCAATTCGTTGATGCTTTCGTCAGGTGATTAAAAAGGCAAGAACCGTAAGAAATAATTCTGCTAAAATTCCTGCTACTTCATGTTTACAAAGAAGCCTATCTGAAATTTACTGCTTAACTATTCCGTCTAAAAATATCTAAATACCTTATCGATTTCGTAGTACGTCTTTCTTGTTCTCAAAAATCATAAATTAAATTTACCGTTAAGATATAATTCCGTTGGACGTATGTAAATCTTCTAATCAAGTTTTTTTAAATATAATTTTCACTAGAAAAACTTATCATTTTTATTGAATTGTTAAGTCGTTTCTCAAAGAATTTAGTGTTTTATTTCACTACAGTTTCTGAAACCATGTGTCATCTAGAAATGAAATATTTACGCGTTTGAATCAAAATATAGATTTTAAAATTTAAAAGTTGACATGTTTATTAGCAGACAAATCAATTTTAGAAATATAAATTACTAAAACAAATTGAATTCCTTTCTGGCATGAGCCTTAAATTCTTTACCTTGGAATACCGGAACCCACGCACGGCCTGGAGAGGCGTATTCAGAACCTCTTTTTATGTTTTGGCACAAGAAACGCTCGTAATCAAGCACAAAACTATGTCAGCAGATTTCAAGAAAAAACCTGTTTGCTTCTGACCGGAATTTTACGGTTTCTTTTTAACATATTCGTATAAAATTGATAATATACGAACGCCATAAAAACTAAATAAGAATAGCGTCATTTGAAGTTCACCCCGTAAATAATCGTATGAATCGCATAGTTGTTCAAACGTGAACGAGCGAGCCACAGAAATAGCCATGGAATTTGTGATACAGACCTACAAGCACGTTCACGCAGTTTCGGAGTTTTATCCTCATTAACATATCACTTCTATAGCAACACCATACATTTCCAATGGCATTTGTACCACAAATTGGTTGCTTGCATTCTGACCTCAACATTCCTGTTTTGTCTAACAAAATTGCAGAAATTTCAAATAATACTCCGTTTTCTGAGAACATTTCACTGTTAATTAAAACGGCATGTATGAAGCTGATATATACATTACATTAAATGAAAATGTGTAAGTAGAAATAAAATAAATTGCAACAGCTTCTGCACTCGATATTTCATTATATCAAACAGAATTGACTTCATATTTTTTCGAAATTATTTTCAAAATAAAAAAGGTTTCATAGATATTTCTTTCGTCGTTGGGTCCTAAAGTCAATAGCGTTGCAACGTAATATCACGAGTGTAAGAAGGTCCAGATTTACAGATTCCAGCTTCAGGAGTAGATCCTAATGGAATAATTATTTGATTTGTGTTTAAAGAAGCGTAATTCATACGATTTCCTGTGAACCCCAATCCTTACGACTATTTATTTTAGAATCGAGCGCTGATTCCAGCCACTTTGTGTTGATACTCGCCTAACCAGCCGGGTGATCTCGAGTATCTGGTTCCACTCGAAGTTATCTACAAAGGTGGCGATGTTGAGCAGCTCCGACGTTCGCCCTTCGAAGTGGCCTTGATCTTGCAGAAATACATCCGCAACTATAATTAGGCGTGCGTACCTCATGCCAAAAATTGTCTCGCGAGACAGAGAAGCGAAAAGGGACCCTGTAGATTCATCATAAATAAGTAAAACTATTTCTAGATCGTGAAGGTACGCCGACCGTAACAAATTTTAAAATTTTGCGCAGCAAATTTCTGGTAAATATACAAACAGAAACATACTGATTATGCATCTATGGTTTGAAATACAGAATCTTCCAAGTCAGAGCGGAAATTTCAAGGAAACTTGAGTATTTAATTTATTACAATTATTGTACTCCTGGTGTATCACTAAAAATTTATATGAGATTTTATAACTTCACCTATATAGTCCTCGTGAAAAATTTAGTACAGGTATTTAAACCATGGGCGGGTTTATTATATGATAGTAAATTAAATAAGAAGCAAATAATCAGTCCTATATAAATAAATTCAAATTAGTAGAAAATGGCAAAAGAATAGTTTTAGGAAGATTAAAAGATACGTATAATACTCAAGTTTCTACGACTTTATGTTACTTATGCGAAAACAGTTGGTAAATGAAGCTCTTGAGCTTGCACAGTATATAAATATATTTGTGAATTAAACAGATCTTTCAATCTCATTTGGAAATGATGAATAGCTGTATATATAATAACTATGACGTGTCTTAATGCGTGCAGCTGCAGTTGGATATTTCCACGAATGTAGTAATATTTCTCTGCAGCTGTTTTCGAAAGAAAATTCTTGTCTCAGTTAAGAATTTTTTGATCACATGGATATCGTCCATATGTGTGCTATATTGAGTAAAAGTGGCACCAGCCTGCATAACAAGGACACCGGCCATTAATATACGCAGCAGTTGCCTTGAGCGACCTTCAAAACAATTCTTCTTATTTCATTTTAAACGTCAAACTTCGACGCATTCGTATTAAATCATAAACACATTAGAATTTACAAGTTAATTTTAGGAACGTTCTGACTTCGTAGTTTTTGTTGAAAAGGCTAAATATAAACACTACTTTTGTATATATTTTTTTAAAAAATGGAGTTGTTTGTTTGAAATGATCACTGAATAACGGATGCATATTTTCTGTAAATAATTAATTTACACAGAAAGAGTTAAAATAATTAAGCTGTTTTGTTAAAAGATGAGGATATATACAATGTTCTCTTGAAGAGAGACATTACTACGTAATTGAGCGAATGTTCCCCAGAGAGGTGGCTGATCGCAGACTCTTGCCAAAGAGGAGCTGTTCAGCATGAAAAACATACATTTATATTTCCTCATAAAGTAAACTATAATAAGGCATTGTTTCCTTTCAGTATTGACAGTTATTTTACGCGGACGATTAGTGTTGTTTGCTCTCAGTATTGACATATTTCACGCGGACGATAAGTGCTGACTGGAAAAATAACTATGGAACAACGAATGTCGGGAAAGACTAGGAATAATTAGAAGAAGAAGTTTGTCTCAATTAGGGGGAAAGCATTAGAAATGTGAAATCAAATAATATTTCATTAATGATCTAGATATATATTGTTCCATACTTGGTTTAAAAGGGGAAAAACATGGAAAGAAATTACAGCAATAGAGAAAGTTATAGAGACTTTACCAATAAATACTCTGTAATAGATTATTATTAATCTCTCTTGTGATAAGCCTAACTACATTTTTATGTAATTTAAATCTTAATTCTAATAAATCTTCAACCTTCCATATTATTTTCCTACAAATAATATTTTTCTTAATATTTTTTAATATAACGTTATTGTTTTTTAAACCTGCTTTTTTCAAATTATATTTTCTTTTTCGAATTCCTGTATGTCCTGATAGTAAATACATAAGGCAATAAAGGGTTCTAATAATGTTAATTAACAGATATTATTAATACGGCATTTCTGTTGTTTCGAAATATTTCTGTTATTCATAACAAAAGATTATATAACTTCTTTTTTTTCTGTTTCAGGTAAAAACATTATTTCACTGGAGTTTATATAAGGTATCGTATTACTAATTTACTTATTTAAAATAAAGGACATTAATGATAGGAACAAGCGTTTCTGTTAAGGTCCTGAAATTAAAAGAGGTGCAAAGACGAAAAAAAACTTTTTTTTTCATCTGTCCAAAAAATTCCAATCCAATAATAACTCAAAATGAAATATTCATTTCCATCTGCATTTTGAACGTTGATGCATGAATACTTCGGCAATACTACGTTATTTATAGTAGTGTAAAAACAAGTTTGTGGCTATTACCACAGTTTCATTTCGTTCCGGAAACAGGTACCTGCACAGTTGAGTGCAGACTTGTACGTACAACTGTTATTGAGAGCCGAGGTGTCGCCGAGATACGAAGAACTGGTTGAGTTTCTTTATCGCCTCTTTGTAGCCGTGTTGGTGGTGTAGGTGTGGCGGGCGAGAACGAAACTCGATGCCCTGTATAACTATCACACGTCACGGCAGACAACATTTTGAGCTTCGTATTTCCTGTCAGACTGAAGCTCGATACTCCGCCTATTAATATACACGGTTCTTATAAAAAGTCATTACTTTATTCAATGCTGGAAGACAGAACACTTATCAACACAATTTCAAACATACAATAAAAAAAAAATATTCCCATTCAACATTGTACACCAAAAAGCTAATTTGTTATAAAATTTTGAATACTTCCAAACATTGATCTTGTCAAACTTCAACATAGTGTATGGGGAGTGTTAGAACTTACAACTGGAAATACTATCCTGGCCCTGTCTCACGAAACTTTCCGATAGCAAACATTAACTTTCCTCTGGCTTATACATAATATTCGATGCGTGGGTCTAAACTTTCCCTCAATTTAAGCACATAGACATGGAGACATTGTTTAAAAAATACTTCCAAAATTAACGGAATTTTTTAATATTTAACCTCGGCCAAGTTCCCAGTAAAATAAGAATTTTTTCCCGGTCATTAATTGATCTCGTTCAAAGCTCTGCTAAAAATTATAATTTTTAAAGCAATATGGAAATACTGATCTGAATACTTATATACTGTATTATATTTTGGTTCTTAAATAATAAGACTAATTATTGATTTTAGAAAAATTAAGACTAATAGAATTTGGTGTTTTTCGTCATTTGAGACCTAAATATTAAAATTAATAGAATAAAGAAAACATTTGGTAAAAGTAATGTAATATTAAAAAAATAACAGACACGGGTAGAATAAAATTCATTATTCTACTTGTGTAAATATGGCACCTTCCAGGTACAACAGTATTCTTTAAAAGTTTGAAAGAATCTGGCTCCAGAGCTCATCGTAATTAGTTCATAATAAATTAAAATAATTCGCCATTATAGCTTAGAAGTTCACCAATTCATCCTTGCATCCTTCAATTTTTTATTAAGAGATCATACAAGAGGAAAAATGTACTGGAAAATATAAAAAATAACTTCAATAGAATCATGACAGTAGGTTAGTGAAATTGTAGTTGCAATGAACAGATCACATTGAGAGGATATAGGCTGCTCGATGATAAAAGTGAGTACAATGACTGGAACACCGGTCATATTCTACCACGTCCATTTTACTAGTGGATATTGAAACGTTGGTCGAGACTACGCTGGTGCAGAACTAAATGTACGGGAAAGTGAGTGTTATAAAAGTTGAATAAGTTAGGTTTGCATCTTTAAAAAATAATGGAATCATCTGACGATAATGATTACATTATTTAACTAAGATATCAGATCGAAAGTTCAAGCTCGCCCTTTCTGTTTTACGGATGAAGTTTGAATCCAATTTACCGGACTTGGCCGCACGGGAGGACCTCGGAACTTTGTCCGTTTTACAAGATGGCGTCATACTGAACGTACTTTACGGTTTATGTCTGGGTTTTTTCATTTCTCTTGAATACCTTAAGTTCTAAACAGAAATGGAAGTACTTTAATTTCTGAGTTAACACGTCTATTGATAGAGAAATTCATATGTTTCGGTTAGATTCATACTAAATTTAAAGTATTATATAGAATAATTTGATGACACATGTAGTAAAGAGTTGTTGGATTGTGTTATTCATTCTCAATTAAGGAATCAGGACGTACATGTTTTATGGTAAATCCGAGAGAATATGCGTGGGCAGACACACCTGCTTTTTTCGAGGTACGCCCAACAACACGTGGTGGCCACAAACAGCAAACGCTAAAAATGATGGACGACCTTACGTGCTCATGTATTAATTGCAGCTACCAGTTCCTTATATCTTCATCACGTCATTCAAAGGGTCATATATCAACATCAATTCAACTGCCTTCACATTCCTCTGCTCTTACTTTCAATTTAGTATTTTGGAAACTTCAGTTACTTTTACGACGTCTTCGCATCATCGCATGGATTTCTTTCCTATTTTATTCTTATATGGGCCGAATTTTTATAATAACTTATTACCGATAGCGAAAGAAAACATAAAGTAGCTTCGTACGGTTGATACATAAATTTTTACCTACACGACTGTCCCTTTAGTGTTTTATGTTGACGTGCAAATAATTTAAACTATTTTCAATACAATTCATAATCTATTTAATTTATATTTTTCTTGATGCATATGATACTTCACATTTTTGAACGATTACAACTAATTTTTTTGAAAACTTGATTCTTTTTTATTTTTATAAATTTCTCTAGTATCTGAATATCCGTTCTTCGCTTCAGTGTTTCGTAAAATTCTAACGGCACCGAGTTACACTCACAATTTACATTCTCCATAACCTCGGCAAGCTCAAAAGTAACTAAGAATACTTTTTTTAGTTTTATTTTATTTATATCCGCATGAACAACATGGTCCTTCTGAGGCATTACTGTCAAATGAATGGAATTCACAGCATTATTCCAGAATGAATTGAATATCGATATGTTTATGCATTTAGTTGAAAACGATAAGCTTATACGCATCATGGCATATTTTGTAGGTTGACATTTTAATTACAGGGATATTTTAGATTAGTATGAATTACATAGCTTGACAACAAGTTGCTGAGATGGGTTCAAACCATCATTAAGGCAATTTGCAGCAGGATTAAAAGTATATTTTATAGTATTAACGAGTTATATTGAATTTTCCTGTGTGAATAATAATTCTTCACTGGTTTAAAAGTCTACAGGTGACATATATTTATTTTAGGAAACCATCCCAATAAGATTATTTTATTTCTCACCGTTTGAGAGTAAATTTTGGATGGAGGGATTTGTGTTAAGAGAATTTTTTTTAGATGATATTGATAGCGCCGAGATGTTAAAAGATTTGAACTAATAATGTCACGGCGACACCAGGGACGATATTCGTTGTGGTTTCGAAGTACATTTTTAATCTTGACTTCAACTTCATTATTTAGAGGTAAAACAACGCTCATACCCTAAAAAGTATCGTGGTTAATTCCTTTACCGATGATTTTGGAACGTAACCGAAAATTTATTCAGTAGTATATCGTTGACCCAAGCTTATTATTCGTAGGTGATAGCATAGAGAAAATTAATAGCTTATTTATCATCACTGGAATATATCCATCTCTATTTAAGAACCTGCGTTCTGTCGTCTGTTTAAAAAAAATAGTAAAAATTCACCCTAGTAATACGGTGAATCTCATTTACTTTTTTGAAGGTTCTCAGTCATCTGTAGCCATCTTTCCAATTATCTTATTGTACATTATTATATTATTTTACGTGTAATCACCCACCAATTTGAAATGGTTATTCTGGAGACGTTATCTTGACTGTCGGACCGATCACCGAAATGTCATACCATTAAGCAGTTGAAATGCCGTGAACTCGTCGCTGACCCTACGCAAACCGCGTGAATGCGGCAATCTTTTACCAGTTGCATCGGCGTTTTGCACCTTTTGGTTTGGCTGAGTGTAAGACCTTTTCCTAATGACATCTGCGAACAGGTTTCTGAACGACCAGTGTGCCAGCTCAGCGCCGTCACTTGATCGCCGGTGTTGAAATCCTTGTCACGCATTAGAAAGTGTGAACCATTGACGCCAGCTGTGACTGCTTTATGGATGTGAGAGAGCAGTGGAACATGCAATAGCGAACGGCTACGATATCTCAACTTCAAAAAACGTAAATACTATCGAGATTGAAACGTATCTGATATTTGAAATTGAGGAATTAATTCCTTCAGATAGGTTCGTCATGATCATCATTACAGGTCGGAAGGGGATCGTTAGTCTGACATATGGCACCCAGTGATGAAACGAAATAAGACTAATATAAGCTCTGCCATAAGTGCATTCGTCAAAGAGAATACCTTCGATTGTTTCAATAATTTACGTGGATATACTGATTAAAACTCGTAAAAAATATCGATCGACGAAATATAAAAAAAAACGAATATATTGAATATCAGAGAAAGTTGAGTTTGGGGGCATTTTAAATAGTATATGACAGGTTTTAATCTTGAAGCATCAGGCCACATCACCTCAGTTTTCACGATTAATTTTAAAACAATTGTGAGAGCTGTCTTTAGCCCGAAGTGTGTCTAAGAATTAAATAGTTAGTTTATCATTTGGAACTATAATTCAGTAATTAATCTCAACCGTAGTTGTATTCGCAAATGTCAGGCACAGGTCACTGTGAGACGGAAAGTCCTTTAACCCTGTGTGTGTAGGATATTGGTTATTACCTCGTTTCTGGAAAGCACCAGTGCTTTGAAGTACGAATCACTCAGTAAAAGTGGGTATTTAGAGGCGGCAATTTCCCGCAGCGTTCTATTGTTTCGGAGTTATGGAACTAGGTGCAGCAATCTGCTCCTTGGCGTGGTCCATATATCGCCTTGTCAGCGACAGGCTGCGATACAAGAAAGCCGCACTAAATCCCCATCCAGCTATGATATAACTCTCAGGTCTCCGGGAGGTCTATTCACTAAGTCTGCTCTACCTCCCCCGCCACTCTGATGGTTCGTTCCCACACACATCATCTCTACAACCTCCTCACTGGTAGCACTTCACTCATTACGTGATCGTTACCACGAATTTTCATATCTAATGATGGAGAAACACAGATAAGTTGTAACAGAGGAAGACTCTCTCAAATTCACACACATGATGAAATATTTAATGAATATTGGTATCAATATAAAAAATTATTATTTATGTATTATATATGTAGGTAGGTTACGGATTAATACTTGCTAGATCCAATACCTGTATAAACATCAACACTTTGCTAGAACCTGTCACAATGCTGAATTTTAATTCGTTCAATTTTGTGGGGCCGCAGTGATGATTGGTAACAGTCCTGATTACGTATAAGTCCAATTTTGATATGTATCGGCAGTCTTGTGGCTTTTTGAATGTGGTTAACTTTAAAATGTCACAAATTACCGAGGTTTAGTGACGAATCCGTTCGTTTTTGGGTCACTAAACTGATTATTTCTGATATAATCCTTGAACCCTCATGGCTTGTGGTAAAAGCGCCTAATATTGCATAAGCGATGTCGGGAAAGATTAGAAGAGAAAAATATTTGGTTGAAAGCATCCCACTATACAGAACGGTGAATAGAAAATAATCGGAAAATGTGATTACTGTAAAGTGGTAAAGTAAGGGAGGATGTATCCTTAAATATGCGCGTGAGAAATAATGAGCTAATTAACTAAATAAAATAGACAATAATTGTATTCAAACGTATCCAGTTGAAACTTTGAGCGTCATAAACCATGTATTAATGCACGTTGCTTTGTTTCTTCCCAAACTATTCAGAAAAATACAGTTACATAATCCTTCTGTAGGCATGACTGCTTCTTCCCATATTTAGAAAATATTACGGAAATTAAATTAAAGGTAAATTTTCTGTCTGACCATTTTCTTTCTCATTAATGCCAATATGATGAGATACAGTACTTAATTCTCTTAAAACTTCAACCTTATTTCTAAATACTTAGAAAAGCATTCCCACTGTATCATGCCAACAAAACTTGAGTCAGTAGTTACTAAAAAGCATAAATCACTGTTGTTTGAATGTCTTTAATTATACAAGATATCTTCATTTCTTAAAAGTGCGCAGAGATTGTGATTTAAAACTCCAAATTCCTTTAGCGATCTGACAAGGACAATTATTGGAACTTTCCTTCAGCAGCTAAGATTGATGTGCTCTTTTTGTGGAGAATTAACGGGATCCTTCAACTTTCAGCAGTAGTGGTATTGTGCAAGGGTACATTACAAATAGCAAAACAACACGGAAATGAGGACGGTGTTGCATGTCCTGAGGGCAGCGCTGTGTGACTTATCAAGCGCAGACGAGACGTCAGCCTCGTGCTCACATTTCTGCTGCGCTACACTTCCTCTCCGTAGAAGATCTCCCACGCCTTTCTAACCCTCCTCGAACCACAGTCCATTTAGAAGATACATTTCAGATATAAAATAAAAACGCCTGCGTCGCAAGACTCGTAATGAGAAATACGGCATTGGTCGGTCTGTTAACTGACAATCCTGTGGTCTATTGAAAGTAGTAGATAAAAGCCGACAGTCAAAATATATGAATGCACTATGCATACACTTGGTGGCAGCTATAATTAAATATAAAATTTTATGAATGTAAACTTTCCCGGTGTAAATTGTTAATAAATTTTTCGCCAGGTTCAGATTTCTCGACGTTGACATTTCTCTACGTCAACGTCGAGAAATCTGAACCATGTGCTCAACTGCGAAATATTTATTAATAAAATTTGATATCTAGAATTAAAATTAAACTAGCTAGTACAAAGGAAACAATAAAAGAAAAGGGAAAAATTATTATTCACCTCACTCTAATAATGGCACATAATCTTTTATATTAGCTTTGTTTCAGAATGAATGGAAAACATAAAAACCCATTTCAACTCACAGTTTAGAAACAAATTACATAGTACACAAATTATAAAATCACAACGTGACGTGTCTTCCCATTGTCAAAGGACCTCTTCAGACGTAAACTAAAATTATTTGAGAAATATACTGAAAAGAAAACAATAAAAATATTCAGTGCCAAACAAATGAATGAATTCAGTATAATACGGTTACACATATTATTAAAGAAACCATTTAAATTTGTATCAAATGTTTAAATTTCAACACAAATTTAAGTAGGAATAATTTCTAACTCCTCCATGGCAAAAATAAGAGTAAACTATGTGAAAGTATACAACTTCACGAAGTTTATATTGTTGTAAATGATTGTTTTACAAACAAGAATATACATTTTAAAACGTAAATGAAATTTTAATTTAGTGTATAAATTTTTACGTTAATTGTAGTTATTTGAGACTTAATATTTAGTATTTCTCTCTTTAAATGTGGATAATATAATTGTTCTATTCATCTAAGGTTTTTTCATTAATCCAACTTATTTTATGATTATTTAATTACACTTGTTTGGTCAGAACTACTTAATTTTCTAATTGCTGTCTTTACGTTTGATTACCCGAAAATGTGGTCTAATATAAATTGTATTACATATAAAAAGAATTATCAAATTTAAATTCCATTTATGATTCCCGTGTTATTATAATTTAAAATAATGTTTTCTTGTATCATTGAATGCGAAATTCTTGTTTGTAAAAAAAAATAATCAGGTACAACAATATAAACTCGTTGAAACGTATCATTGACATTGTTAACTCTCATTTCGACCAAGTTGATACAGCAATTGTAAAAAAATTTCACTTAAATTGCCTATTCAAAATTTAACATTTAATGCATATTTAAATTGTTTCTTTAACAATGTATTATATTATACATAATGAAGTTATTTTTATGATTTTTTTCAGTATATTTCTTAAAATAAATTTAGGTTACGATTGATTAGGTCTCTAAACAAAGGAAAGAAACGTCACATATTTTATATTATAAAAATATGTAACTTTTTATGTTACTAAATATATATTATGACTTTTTGGCCATTGTCTACCAATTTAAATTTAATATGTCAGATATTACTAAATATTTAGTGCGTAGTGGAGTATTGGAAGTGGGAAGTAAAGTACTGATACTGTTTCAACATTTCTTCTGGAATTTGGCCTAGAAATTGGAATTACTTGTAATATCAGAGAATAAATCCTTTATACCACGTAACTGTTCATTTTATATATCTCTTCTTCTCTTAATGACACTGCAGTCCTTTGTAAAATAGCAAACATCATGTGACTAGCGCCATAAAGACGGCCGTAAACGGTTTCTGTTCTAAGGCTATACCTTATATTATCTCTGAGTTCCAGGTATCCCTATATGGCGATGAGATAGAGTGTCATTGTGAGCTGTCAAACATTTCCCGTTCAAAGGCAGCCAATTTACACTTCTAACTGTTCGAACGACAACTGATTTCTTGTGGTCGTTGCTTCCTGGGATTTAGTAGCCTGAAGGTCTTCACAAAGCAATCTGTTCAGATATATCTGGAAAATAGATAACGTTCTTCGAAAAACATTTGTGATGTTATTTGAAAAATTGAGAATTTGTTAAAGCTTGCCAGATTATATCACCAAATACTCTTTATGAACTACTGGGGTGTATATGAATGTTGTGTTTGTTGTTTCGAGGTTTTCTGTCTATCGGCTGGTCCTTGTATTTTGTCTGAAAGTTTCCTTCTCCGCCTCAGCCTGCCCACATCTTCTTCCTTCATCATCTTCTTCCTCCATTCAAATCATCTAGCACCTCCACTCCTCTTCTTCTACGCCCTGCAATTCCATCGTTGTGTCCCTCGATTATGTCGTGCGGTAAACCATTTCACCTCAGGATGTGTCTTCTTTTCCAACACCTCAATTCAAATGCCCCTTTTCCCTCCTTCTTAGTGACCATGTTTCGGATCCATACAAATCACTGCTTCCAGATGTACCACGTTCTCAAAAAAATCAATGTTGCCTATAAGTCGGTAGTAGGAAATTCAAATTTATGTTTGAACATCACGATCACAGTTCATATAAAAGCAATAAAATTATTATTTGCCATTTACTTAGAGTACCATAAACACATTTTATAAAGGACCATCTGCGTCTACTCCAGGCCACATATGAGTCTTCTCCGTCCATTCAACATATCTAAGTCAGGCTAAACTAAAATTCACTAATTGACATTGTTAACGGCCTCTGACAACTTCCACGACCGGAAAATTTTTCACTTTAATTATTATTCAAATTTAAAAGCTGTTCTTTAATAATATAACGTCTGAAGATAAGCTTTTAATCCTGACCAGATAAGTTAATTAATTTGATATTGTCACATTCTTGCTTGCTTTATTTATTTGTGTGTGTAAATGTGAAATTTATTTTAAGAATTTATTTATTTTCTAATTTATTTTGGTAAAATCTAAATGACCAAAAATCTACAAACTAAACATTATTTTTTTGTTATTCTGTGGTTATATTTGTATATTTCTTGCATTGAACTTGATTGTGTGTGATCTTTATTTCTATTTTAAGTAACAATTGTACTGAAATATTGTTATTGACCCAACATACACTAAATAAAACTGTAAATATAAATTAAAACTGTAACCTTCAGAAATAATTTCTTGATTGAACTATAAACAGTTGAAGTGATTTTCTTCTTCACTTAATTTCTCATATTTTCCTTTTAAATCACTGAATGGCAGGTGTAAATGATACTGAGTTTGAAAAATGGCTATGAAACTTCCTTTAAAGACAAGGATTATTATTGGTGCTAAATGATGAATGAATGGTGGAACTAATGAGTAATTTTAGGTTCTTATTGCTTTCTATTATTGAGGTCTCAAATTTATTGTATTGCCTTTTTATAATCTCATAACTAAGAATAGTGACCATTAAGAAAAGATTTTTTTTATATATTTTAGGAATTGTTCATATATTGAAACAAATATTTTAGGATAAAATATTAATTGTTGAATATTTGCTTAATTGATCAGTATTCTGTGCCAAAGTGCACTAAGTTTTTTGATAAAAGTTTAATTTAATGAGATATTTTTCCTCTCATTTGTGTAAATTTGTTGTTCTGTAATTGATTTTTATTTATTACCTCACTTTTGTATGAATGCATGTATGTTTCTCATTGTTCTTAAAATTCCACGAAGTTTAACATTTTGTGTTGTAGTGTATTGTATATAGTTTTGTGGCTGTGAGGTCCCTAATCAAATGGAAGAAACGTCATATGTATTTTAAATTATTAAAAAAAATTTTTAGGGTTGAATAAATGTTCTGACTATGACAATCATCAAATAATTTAAACATCAAATTTATCTTAATGTATAACATGAATGACAATGGACCGATTACGGAACCCTTCGTCGCAACTATTTTCCAAATATTTTTAATTTATTTTCCCCTATTGGATTCATTCAGTTTTCCATGACCATGACAACTCATCTTTCAATTCTTCTCTAACGGGCAGTAGATAAAATGCTTTAATGAAATCTATAATCACAGCATAATTCATACCACTGTCGTTAAAATCTGTTATAAATACGACTACTTAATTGAAGCATGATCTCATATGACGTGACGCTACTTGGAGTACAAAAATCATCTGAATTTATTGATACAATTTTTGTTTCGGCGTTCGAAGCAAATGCAACGAGATTAAAAATGAACCAGTTTCGTCAGGAAAACTCGTGAAACAGATGACGGGATGAATAAATTGTCGAGGAGCGAATGTACAGTGAGCGTCTCAGGTAGCTGCCATGTTGTTCTTTCCAAGGTTACGATTCGCACGTGGTGGGGGCAGAGCAGCTGGCACCAATGGCGGTGACTCACGAACGACAACTGGTGTCAGCTTCCAACTGAAATTACCTGAAACGCACGAACCAGTAACAAAGCAAACGTAACAGTTATCTGCACCCGCACCACAGTTCAAGCCAGCTAACGGTTTGGACTCAATGGAAACGACCTACAGCCATAAAAGAAAGAGCATTGTTGGGGAATGATGTTTGGAAACGTATTCATAATAACGCATTCTACATTTACTTTAATGTATTTTATATATAGGAAGCTTACTCGATGAACAATGTGTTACAAAATAATCTATACCCAACATAAAAAACGAATCAAGTTTTAAAACCTTTGCAAAAGCAAGATAGGAAAATATACTCCTAGAATACGTAGATTTGGGGACAACGAAAGCTTAAACTGAAGCTCACGGATTAAATCATTACAGTTTTTGAAAAACTAAGAAACGCCAAATCGACCAAACACATTTCTTTTCCCAGTGATGATGTAAAATGAGGTTAAGTCATTGATACGATACAGATCATAGGCGGTGAAAAAAATACACACAAAACATTTATTTGGGAGAATACAGAAATATACTGAAAATTACCAATGGATTCTATTTAAACTGTTAAGATGCTATGAATTCTGACATCTCATAAAGTTCTAGAGAATCGAATTTTTAAGTTTATTTATGGTGGATTTCATTGTCAATGAGAGAAAAATAATCTCTCATATATATATATATATATACGAAAACGTAGGCTGGACTGTACAAAATTATGTTAATTTCAAGGACAGAGAAAAGAATCTGAATTAAGTAGGACTGATCGGTTTCTCAGGTTGTTATTCTGTCTATCAAAAAAAAAACCTGTCCCTCAGATTTCACGCCTACTTACACTTCCTTCTTCTTTCATAACGAATGTAAAATCATCTCAACCAACTGGAGAACTGGTCCGATTCGTTTCGCTGTAGAAGAATCTCGCATGACGACCTCGTACAACATGACATTCGATTTGCAGGGATGTTGGATCATCGTGTCAAACGGTTAGCCCGTGTGGATTTATGCACTCTTCCGCAAACATGACCAATCGTATATTTACCCATAATGACAGCCCGATCTATTGACAGACGACGTGTTTGTTTTATAGACTCGTGGTTTTACAGTTTCCAAACAGCATCCGACCGGAACAATGATCATTGGGTTCGTAATTTACAAACACGGCATTATAATTATACAGCGCTCATGTATTTACAATACAAGACATAAACATTGGGGTACGTAAAAGAATGGGGGGGGGGATTGGATTGTAACTGATCTGCTAGAAATGTGTCCACAGAGATTATCAAAACGCAATGGGAATTAATGCTATTAAGCTGAGCTGAATGGTAGCTATAATCATAACTCCTTCCTCTGCAGTTTATGAGAAGACAGACTTATGGATACAATAGTTTGTCAACCCTTCGTTGACAGACTTGTTTCTGCATTAATACCAATGACGTTCCTAAATAAATTCTAATGAATGGAAAACCATTTCGGTAATTCAACTTTTGTTTTAATTTCTTCAAACCGCACCAGATCTGCTCCCCTCGACACATACACACACGAGACTTGAAATTCAGATAATTATATAGAAACCCTCAGAAAGTAGAAATCCATATATGAAAATTAATTGAAATATGTTCAGTCGTTTTAGAGAATTTCCCGTTCAAACGAGCCTACAAGTAGATCTATAATTAATTTATTGATATAAATCGATGTTCATACTTAAGTGACATTTGTCGGACTTCCTATCACATGGAGCAGAATACAGCTGTATATTCTACCAATTAAATCTGAAAAGAATTATGTCCATCATTGGATCTAATTATATTTATTTTCCGTGATTGAATTCACAGTGTCTTATCTACATTTCGTGAATAAATTATCAACACCCATAAACTGTTTAATTACTGCTTCTGGCACCTCACAGACGTCTTGAAACCCTCTGATGAAGCTGTCCACTGATCGGCTGAGATTGAGATCAGCTACCGGAAGAAATAACAGTGCTAAATCAATTTAAAACGCCGTGTTGCTCCAAGGGAAACGTTGAGAGAGCTGTCGTGTCCATGTATACCTGAAACTGTTTCGAAGGGGAAGTAATTGATAGGGGGGTTGTTCGACCAGGTGGCCTGGTTTTTGTGCCGCCCGAGGTGCTAACTGCTCTGTATTCTGTCTCAACACGGCTGCCAAGCAAAACAGGCACGTCATCGTGCTCCTGGGATTCTTCAGTACCTGCTGTTGAAATATTAAGTAGAACAAATATCCGCAAAAACGTATTGGACTTGACGCTGAGCTCACGGGACCTGCTGTATTTCGGTCCACACCAAATTCAAATTTTTCACGCTTTTAATATTTCTTCATGCCTTGTTTTTTTGGAACTTGAAGTTGTACCTCGAGAGCCACTACTGTTTTTGTAATGGAATTTAAGAAGGAATTATTATGAATATTGACCACACTGAGTTATTAACAGTCTGTGTGCAGGTCAGATCTACACGAAATAACTAAAATGTGAAACGAAATGGAGTACAATCTTGAAATATGTCTCTAAAACGTCTGGAAATAATTAAATAGAATTAATATAAATATATTCGTGCATTTATACTAATTATGCCATTACCTAGTTATATTTATCTGATTTTTTTTAAATCAAGCTAAAAATAAAATGGTTAACACGACTTAAAACAATTAAACAAAATATATCACAACGTTTCGTTCCTTTTCTCGGAACTTCTTCACGTGCAGTGAAACTTTTTATATGTTCAAATTACATAATATTACAGGAAGTAAATCATATTCATCAATATTTTCTGTTTTCCTACACACGAATAAAGTCGATACGTTGTGTTATTTAATGTAAAATTGGTGTCTGACCTCTTAGAAAAAATATATATTAAAGTAGACTTAGTAACATATTACAACTTTTGGCCTCATTGAGACTCTGAATATTTCACTTTCGTTAAACAATCGTTAGATTCTGCCTAAAAAGTGATCGTTTTAATGTATTTAAAATATTGTTTATATCAATTTATTATAAATCATTTACTTTATTCGTATAATTTTTATCTAGATATTTATATTTATTTATTATATTTGTGATAAGTGTATAAATTAATGAGGGGATGTCGTTATTAATCTATTCGAAAACAGTATTCCATGCCATGTTGTGACAAAAAATATTATCTGCGACCTTCTTTTAATTTATAATACTATATTTACACATACGAGGAAATTTATACAGAACTAACGTAATGATTTTTATCACATATATTTGAATTTGATGGTATTTTGACTTGGAATATAGATTCCTTTCATATCAGACTGAACAAACGTAACATACAAATCTAAAATAATTGTAAGGTCAGATGGAAGACAGATGTGCTCAAGCTTCCCTGGGATATTTTAGTATCCTTTTTTTTTTCACAGCCTGGTCTTTGCAAGACTGGAGGCAATGTAACGGAAGTGACAACTATCCCCGCTTCTGACCACAAAAAATATTCTGGTGTAAAAAGGAAGCTTTGAAAAAGTGGTGCGTTGACAGCGTGCAAGTTGAAAGAACAAGCTCAGCATGGGGATCAGTCGGCCGTGATCAACCAAAATTTACGCTTGGGAAGTAAATATCATAAGATTTCTATGAACGACTTAACCCTGAAAGAAAAGGGTCATATATTTGCATCTCTGTTTAGAGGCCATTCTCGTGGTATTAATACAAATTATATTAATTTTAATCTTACAATTTAATGACAGCCACCTTGAGGTCAAACCAAAACTGGTCAAGGGAAACCCAGGATAAAACAGACTATGTGCGTCATACCGATCATTTGATAGCACAAACCAAGAATTTCTCGTGTTTAAATCTCTGTCAGTTGTGAGTTTAAACGAGCTCATTTATGAAGGCCGCTTCTCAGTTCTATTTCGACACTAGAAATTGTTTTTGCGAGCGAGTTTACGATCATTCGAAGGACGGCGGTGAAAATCACAATCTTAAGCGATTTTTAACCAGCGGTCTTGATTTTTTTAAACTATAATGATAAGTACGATCAAGGGTATTGTATATTTTAGAATGTAGTTGTTTAAGCGTTGTGGATACTGGGGCTACAAATTCAATTCTAATCACATAATTCTATTAATTGCCTTCAAAATTGTAGACTCAATAGTTGCCTAGTCCGAGTTGCAAATATCTTCGCATCATTCCATTATAATATTTGCTAATAAAATAAGGGCTTCCTCACCGTCGGAAATTATTTCATAAGTTCGTATAAGGCACTATATATTAAATTAAAAATCTTATTTATTAATATACAGGTTTGTAAATTATTTTCATTGTCTAATCCAATTCATTTTTATTAATTTATTCAGTCTGTACACATTTCCTGGAATTGTGTTGTGCATTTTCAGACAAATCGTTTCAATTTCTAATCATTCTATATTCGAAATGAAAAAATTTACGTCTGATTGATAATAATGAATAAGAAAAATAGCCAATTCAAACAATAAGGGTAATATAAATACCACAGTACGTTTCTGGGAATCCTTGCCCCTTCCGTCAGGTGCTAAGAAGAGGCTGGAGAAACACAACTGCACTTGTCAGTTGACAACACTAAAAAATCAACACAATA
This sequence comes from Zhengitettix transpicula, assembly GCA_037074705.1. NCBI lineage: Eukaryota > Metazoa > Arthropoda > Insecta > Orthoptera > Tetrigidae > Zhengitettix > Zhengitettix transpicula. The sequence continues at coordinate 39,934,858 of CM073592.1, read as the reverse complement.
AAGTTGACAAGTGCGTTCTGTTTCTCCAGCCTCTTCTTAGAACATGACGAAAGGGACAAGGTTTCCCAGAAATGTTGTGTGGTATTTATATTACTCTTTTTGCCTGAATTGGCAATCTTTCTTATTCATTCTGTATTCAAATATGCGTTATTGTTCATACCCAAATGTTGTCCCATTTGTTTCATTAGAGATGAATGGTTACATATATATATATATATAATTATGAGGACTTGAAATAGTTGGTAAGTTCTGTCTAAAACAGATATTATCTGTAAGGTTTGAAAATTTCGCAAAGTGTTTTTTAAAATGATACTAATTTTTACATTTTGTAATAAAAATTGTGCCCTCCCAGTTCTTGAACAGTAATCAGAAACTGGATATGTTCATTCAAAAGTACGGACCTAAACCTACCACTCCTTATTACAGAATAACGCCAATCACGAATGAAATGATTTTCTTGACATCCTCGTCTCCGAGTTTCTACACTCGAGGCAAAAAGTCTACCTCCTTACTGACTGTATTTACTTTCACCTTATTAGTTATCGAACACTCGTGTATTACTTTTATATTGTCTCGATGATTATCATCGCCTGTTGGCAATACGAACTTTCCCTTTTTGATGTCGTCTGTGAACGCTAGAGAACAACTTTGGACCGCATACCAACTCAGAACCGCATGCTGTTTTCGAGTGACAAAATTCTCTACCGTTTCATGCTGGAGCGTTCTGAATTATTGTGTTGCCTGTGAAGGGCACCTCGGGGCTTTATTTGGCCGCTAGACAGATTTCCATCAGCACGCTAGTCGGGCGTCCATTCGCTGAGCGACGCCTGTCAACGCCGAACAATGACTGTCCGTGATCTACGAGGCCTGCCAGCGCATTCCCCTAAGTGACAGGTGCTAAGTACCGCGGTCCCAACCCGTAAATCCATGAATTGTAGTCCTTAAACAACGTACCTGTCATTGGATTTGACACAAACAGACGAATCTCGCCGGTGATGGTGAAATCCCGCCTGTGTTCCGTGGATTTCATACTAACTTTGCATATAAGCTACAACAAAAGGCGTTCTAAATATTATAAATAATTTGGAATCATGAGGTTAAAGCCAAATTTAGCAATGAAATAGAAATATAACTTTTTAATATAAACAGAATATTAATAAATTCCAAGTTTAGATCCAAAATCTAATAAAGCAGAACGGAAGGGAAAACAATTCTTTGGGGTATTACATTTTTCATACTACCGATAAATAAACATCTTAAAAGGGTTTGGGGGAATAGTAGGAACGTTTTAAGTGAAAAATTTAATATTTTATTTTGTTTAACATCTGCATATATATATATATATATATATATATATATATATATATATATATATATATATAATCGGGGTATTGTGGGGGGGGGTCGAGATTTAATATATCCAAACTGAGCTTTCGAAGTAATACTGCATATAATGGAGATTAATGAAAGTATTTAACAGAAAAATTCTAATTACAAATTTTGTAGCTTACAGTTTTCGTTGAATTACAATCCTCAAAATTTTTGGTAACCTTGGTAAATTAGCGCGCCACAAGTTATTCGGTAACGGCTCCTATGGATAACGCGCAGATTGCAAAATTTTGCCGCTATAGCGACGTAGAGCTCATTCCACCACTTGTTCGAACTCCGTCGCAGCGAACGGGATAGAATAATTCGCATCGTGCGATTTGAGCCAAAGACGACTTTAGGCAGCTTGACTCGCGTAGCGGCGGCTCTCAGTTTGCAGCCACGAACTTTCAGAAACATTATAGAATTGTGTATTGCATAAATAAAACATTTAATACCTTTTCGCTGCTGGATCTGTAGGTTTACTGATAATGACGATCGTGACCTTCTCGCTCGTTAGTCCATCGCATGTCACAGCATCGAAAATTTGACCAATAAAAATAACTGTTTCACACAGTGGAAGAAACTAGTCGTGGTGCAAGGACAACAATGTTACACAGTTATTATTGACCGCTTCTTCTGTTTCCAACCAATGCCTAACCCATAATGTTCAAAATTTTGCAATACATTATTTTAAAATGCAAAACCTTCAAAGTAAATGGGGAATTGTCCTAATCAGTGATATTTGCACATTGAAATGTATATCCATCAGCCAATGTGCGAAGGTGAACCTATTTAAATTTATATATATTTATATATATATATGATGAATTATATATTAAATACTCCTATGGAAATTCACGTAAATGTACGATCGTGACGCATCACGAGTCACGATTTATATTTAATCATCATCTCAATCGTCAGCTTCCAAATGACAAGTCGCAATCTAACCTTGGAATGTCCAAGACGGCGTATTGAATTTAACACGAAAACTTCAAGTACGTATCCTACTCGTTTTCAATCTCGTTGTTAGGGAATTTCTTTAAATTTTTGCATTATTGACGTACTTTTTGACCTGAAGTAAAATTTTATAATTTGGTGGTTTACTTTTATTACGTACAAGGTATGATATTAATTAATATGCAAATCAAATTAATAACTACTTTCAAGTTACTATATATCAGGACAATTCTGATTTTTATTTAGTAAAGAGACATATAAGACTTTTTTCTGTAAACGTAATACTTCATTATTCTGAGAAACAAGGTTGTTTACTCGTGACTGTCACCCAGCACAAAACAACAGAATACCATTCTTATGTTACTTTGTTTGTAGCTTTCTCGCCAGCTTTTCGAAGCTCAGATTTTAAGCTTCATGATTTTTGCGTATAACGAATTATGGCTTTAAACATTGAATGGCTAAAAAATTCTCTCGAGATTACTTCGTCACGTCAGGCAAAGTGTCTTAATCAGATACAAATTTATTTAAGTACCTTTTGTCACCACATTGGAGCAGTGCCCCCAGGTATTCCTTTGACTTGACAGAAACCCTTACGGACGCTTTATGACGCTTCAGAAATAGAAATTACCGCGAAGGAAGCGTCGTAAAGCTAGGACGTGCGAAAGAATGCGGGGAATGGAATGGGAGCAAACAGCAATAAAAGGCGCTACACAAGCAAGCTCTCTTCGCGCCAGGAAATTATAAATATTTGCCGAAGATGTTGCCAAGAATGTGTCCTTTGTGCGCAGGAATAGCAAATGAGCGCATCTGCAGCAAAACAGATCTGTCGTGTTGCACAACTGCATCAGCTTGACGCACGTAACTGAGAACTTAGTCTCCCCGCTCTGCATAAATACGTCTACTTAAACGAGAACTCGTTCTAGAAACTGTACAAGACCCCCAACTGTCAGAAGATTGTAATCTTAATGAGTGCGGTTTATTCGAACGCTATCTTCGATTATTAATTAAAGTAAAAATCAGCAAATGCCACACTAAATTGTAAATAGTTTTAATAATTATTTTATAAATTAAGTGAAAGCTCCCATAACTTGCATCATTGCCTGTTTCACTTCAAACGTCACCATTTGATCTCTGGAGAAACGGCGAGCCCCAAACGGTCTCTGTAAAAGGACGATTTCCGATTCACTGTGGCCCAACGTCATACGAACTGGTCCACCATCTAGTTATAAAACACAAGTATAATAATACCCTCATTTTTCTGATCTATATAAAACCATAATTATACCAATATGGACCTACGGGATAGAATTATGGGGATGTGCCAGTAAGTCAAATACTGCAATAATACAAAGATGCCGATATTAAGAGCCATCGTTAACGCCCCCTGGTACATAACAAATGAACAAATACACAATGACTTAAAAATACCAACTGTTATAGAAACTGCCCGTCAAAAGAGTGTTAGTCACCACGTAAAGCTCAAATCACATTCAAACCCATTATTACAACCACTACTAGAAAATGATAAAACAAGAAGACTGAAAAGAAAATGGCCAGCACATCTCTAGACAAGATTTAGGAGTTCTCTTCTCTGGAGGGGATCTCATCATGCCATAATGTATGATATGTAAATAACATGTCACAGCTACCACATTAGCTTATAGATTAAAATGTATCTGATTGCTAATAAATGTAATATTTTTTAAAAAAAAAATTCTGATCGTGCGGGTTTAGTGCACCATACAGGAGGGCGCGACCACCAACTTCTTCAATTTTTCGTATGAATAAACATTCACAAGTAGATGAAAATCGAATCAAAACAAATTAAAATTTTAACAAATAGAATAATAGTGCTTTGCGAATATTTCACTAAGTTTTCATATAGCTAAGAAAATATATGGCCACTACCACGAAGGTATCAATGTTTCAAGAAGAATGGGCGACGGTCTCTTATAAATAATATAATAAATAAAGAGTGTGAATTAATTCAGAGGAAGGAGCCTAACACTTACAAAAATTTGAAAATTATTTTCCTATCCGCATAGCGACACCGGCCCTCAATTTCACGTAATCCATTTATCTCTCCTTTCTGTCTATATCAATTATTTTGAAAATTTCTATTTTTTAATCTATAAAACATGTTAAGCATTTACTGTACGTTTAAATTTATCCATTAACAATATGAGTGTTTACAGTTTAGTCAGAAACATTTTAATAGGTTGTGAAGTGATAAAGTTTGAAGATCCTCAACTTTCTGAGTGTTTTGGTAAAAGGAAATTACTATTAGCTAAAGGGATTTTGAGAATCCGAGCAGGTAAGGTAAATTCCCAAAGGTTTCAGGAGGTACACTGTTAAGCTTCAGATGGCATGACGCAAAAATCCTGATAATATTAAATCTATTTGTAATTAAACATTATAACTTCGCCAAAAGTTTGGTGTTGATCTTTAAAATTAAAATAATAACGAAAATTGCATTGTTTCAGTCTTTACGAAAGCATAATATGGTTCTAACTAATTTTAGGACTAGAACACACAGAATATTTTACTTCGAGCATCTTCGAAAATCAAACAATCTGCTTGCTGCAGTTCGAGATTTACATCTCGAATTTTATTTCGCTAAGACGTGGTTATTAAGGGTACCTGTTCAATTTTTGCTAAAAACGAACGTAGAATAGTTAGATGAAATTACTGATCTTAACTTCCAAGAAATCGAAATGGAAACTCATTCATCACCCAAACAGTGTGAAAGTTTCAATTTATCGCGTACTCCTGAATCGGTTATTTCACAGTTGAAAGGTCGCTCGTAGTCTCTTTGAAGATAAGGCGTATGACTTCTGAATGGCTTGGGTGTGGCTACTAGCCCATACATCACAAGCGACAGCTCAACCTTAATACCGCCTGTACCGTAATAGTTCGGGTAATAAGTCGGCGACAAGGATTGAAAGGCTACTCTTTAACAATAAGCCGACCCATGACTAGCGATCCTCGTACAACACTTAAAAAGGGCGTAATCCGATTGAAGTTAGTCATTGACTAGCTAGCACCTTCTGAAACCTGATGTTTTATTTCTTGTCACTCCTCGAGTAAACGTATTACAGAGAGACCATTGTTGTGGATGCAAGCTATAAAGATAATAATCACCCGTCAAACGTCACAGGATCATCTGAGACTATTTTAAGGTATTGATTACTAAATGGTAAATATTTTTATACATCCAAATATGTAATATTAGCTGTTTATTGCGCCTTTTCAACAAAGAAGACTTCACAATACCCGATTCACAATTTAATTCAAAACCTCTAAGAAAGAAAATACTTGTATCCGGTACTAATGAAAATTTAATTATTCCAGAAAAAGACTTAGAAAAGTTTTAATGCCCTTGGCTGTATTTACCAGAAATAATAGATGCAGGAGTTATATGGAATTTTATTTTTATTTTAGAAGTTATTTCTACCACCAAATTGGCAAATATTATGCCAACCCTTTGTAACGGCCGAGTTTTTACTTTTAATTTCACAATTAATAAATGGATAATTTCATTAAACAATTATTAATGAAGGTAATTTATCCCTCATGTCATCCGTTCACCCTTGAACCGTCGATATCCCCGTGACGACTCCCGACTCCCGACACAACATGTTTCCCAATTAAATATCCTAATTAAACTTAAGATAAATAAAAATTGCACTCAAGTCATTGATATGCAAAAGGTTTATTGCACCAGCGAGTACCTCAATAAAATGGTCATGAGATATAGGCAGTCGTGTCAGATGCGCAGTAGAAGGGATAAGGTTGGAGTGGGTCACTGTCGACAGTTGGGAACTCCGCATTTCGGAGAGCCCGTAGCTGAGGTACTTCCACTCATACAATCATTAATTATATTCTTACGAACGGGATATACAGACAGCAGCAAGTTCATTTCACCACACCCAGTAATTTCCATCTCTTACCTTTCAGAGATGAGCTTTTTGGTATACACCATATCCCGACTGAAAAGAAGTATATTTCAATGTTAAAATTTACGTCTGTGTATATATATTACTATTAGGATTAATATGGCCAAAAAATAGTCCTCAGAAAAATTACATGTATAAATAAGTACGTTTCTTCCACAGATTTGTGGACCTTCTCAAGAACACGAACACGATACCAGGATTTGAGAAGGTCCACAAATCTGTGGAAGAAGCGTTGTACCCGTTTTTAATTTTGTGAGGTCTGTTTTTTCGACACATTGTTCCTGTAAATATATTTCCATGTTCGACTGTTTTCAAAATAATTTTTACACTACCAAGTTACCGTAACAAAGGTTCGTGATAAGCTGATCTCAGGCTTACTACAGTGGACCTCTGCGAAACTTATCCTGACACGACTTACTATATCTTAAACACATAATAAAGAAATTAATTAATTTTGAAATGGAACATTCTTAGAAACTTATAACCTTTGACATGTTCATAGAAGATCAAATAAACAATTGGTAACTAATATATAAAATAGTTTAGAGTTCCGAGGCATGACAATAGTAAATAAATATCTGAAAAAGGAAAAAATCTATAGTTGCTTTTAGTGTAAACATAGAAACTTATGAAATACCTCACCTATAACTAGATGCATTTAGTTAATTAATAACGAAAATTATAAATACTTTGTATACTCCTTCATCGGACTTATGCTAAACTATCGAGTGGTTGTTAAGAAAGGTCGGACAGAATATATATATATATATATATATATATATATATATATATATATATAAAGAAAGTATACATTCTTCAGTTTTAAAGATGCAGCGCTCCTCGTGCTCCGCACGCTGTTTCTTCTTCAGTTGTTCCGGAATCGTCACTCTATCTGACGGCTATAAAAAGAACTTACGAAGGAGAATTATAAACAAGATAGATTTTAAAAAAAATTCGTAAAGAACTGATAATAGTAAACTTTAATTGTCGTTTCTTTACAGGTAGGCTTGTAAATAATGTAATTGTAAATAATGTAATTAATTGTTGTACATAGTCAATAAAAAATTATTCTGTTCTTTCTTTACAGAGAAACATATTTTTGTTTACTGTATCACTATTCATAACAATTGTCTGATATATATATATATATATACATATATATCCGGCTGATAATAATTACTACTGATTTTCAGTTCATTAAAAATTAATAGGCTGCTACCTAAAGGCATTAACTATTACGGCCATATTTTTTAAGGGAAACATCACATTTTCAATTTGAGCTCCGACAGAATTGCAGCCGTTTTATTGCTCATAGAGAGTTATGCAAGAATCTCGCATAACGCGTATTACTGCAGCCATTTCCCGCAGTTACTGACTCCAGCTTAAATCATAACATTATTTTATTCTTCATGCTGGAAATAAATCTGTCGGAGAGAGCCCAGATATGGCCCTATAACTCATGGGATTATGGCTATGAAACGGCTGTTAAATCTCGACGTCGCCACGTGCATTGGCTTTTCAAAAGACCCCTGCATATAGTCAATCAAAAACCGATCGCAATAAAAGCAATTAAGAGTGCTACAACCTATGATAGACGCTGTAAAATTTCTAGTGGATTTCAATCAGGACCAAAGTTGATTTTCATTTGAACATAAGGAACTGATTCTGGTATATAGGATTACAAAATTAGGAATCTGCAGACAGATGTCCAATGTTTTGTCTATCTCAATTGTATGGGAGAAGAAATCGTCAATCATCAGACCATAATATATATCGTTTTTGAACAAAAACTACTAATTCTAGACATTACAAAATAAAGATTAAAATTTCTTTAAGGTCACAAAAGACGGAAAAATTCAAGTTTAAGTGAAAGTTTCAGCTTCCCAATTCTGAAATTCGTTTTTTAACTATTTTCGCTGAAAATTAAATACGAGAGACGTTTAACGATCTATCTAAAAGAGCAATTCTTTTCTCTTACATTTTTTTCAGTTACCTGTTTTCCTGTGTAAAATATGTAAATAGTTGAAAAATATAAGAATTACAATTTTTATACCAACACAAACGTAAAAAGGGCAATACAAATTATACTTTTTAGTGTCGGACAATAGGTTGGATAATTTGGGCAATATAAATTAACTATTAATATTTACTAGCCGTCGATGGATGTAGTGGTTGATATAAATATAAAAATAATTGTATGGCGACGATAATTTTAAAAACTTCTATATTGAAGTACAGCGACAGTTAATTATGGAACTATTCTTGTGATCTTAGAAGCCATCATATTTGAATCAACAGAAATTTTAGTGTTGAATTGATTCGTATAAATCAAAAGAAAATGAAAATACTGCAAATTCAAAAATTGTGCTGATTACCGGAAGTGTTGTTAATTTGTAAAAATGTAAAGCCCTCCTTAAATAGGTTGAGGAACGAATGTAATGAATGGGTAGATTTGACAATTTATGGGAGATATATGTCAATAATTTTACATTTAATGTCCTTAAAATTAATACGCTAATAGCTGAGGTTTATGCAATAATTAAATCGCCCAAATTTAATTGACAGTATTCCTATTCTCAAGACAAAAAATTTAAAATTTAATTAATTAATCAACCGAACGGTAATCTAAACCCAAGGGCAAAGGAAAGCAGCATTCTGAATCTCCGTTGATGAGCTGCTGTTTGAGATATCATAATATCCCTTCCGTGACTGTTTGCTTTGGCGTGTTCATCCCGCCCACGATTGCACACAATACACGTGATTAAATCGCAGCCGAATATTGTTTGCGTTGCGGTGTGCTTTGGAACCCACACCTACACAGGAAGCTGCCTACAGTTACAGTTTCCTTGCCTCTCACAGAGGTAAAAGGGGGTTAAAATTTCGTATTGCATTGGACCCAAGGCCTATCAGCTGATAAGTAATCGTGTAATAAGTATCGTATTTTGTAGAAATAAAAAAAAACTATTTATTAAACGTTTCCACATTCTGCAGAAAAACTGTAGTCGGGCAAATCATTGTCATCATTAAAGTTTACTTTTATCCGCGTCAGGTCCAATTTACTCAACAGAAACAACAAACGATAAGGGAACAAGATAAATTGGGGACAACGCATGAGGCTCTAATAATACGTTATATGAACCTGAGAGTTTCTCAAGATGCTTATTGTTCTTGTCGAATAATGTGTGTATTTTACGTATTCGTTTGTGATTTTCGTCAACCTGTAAATATCATTTTTTTGATAAATGTATTTTTTCCTCTCTAATCACCTATCTTTTAGTTGTTCGTGAAGGAAATGAATTTAATAATGAAAAGAAGAACTAATACATGGAACCTAGAAATCCAATTACAAGCAAGGAACTTGTATTTGGCAGGAGAGAGTTGGCAACCAGTAGGCGTCTATATTGGCTCGGAGAGACTGAACGTGTTTACCAACAGCGTGAGTCAGTCCTGGTCGAATAAAATAAGAGTAGTAGTTTAAAACAGTAAATACAAAAAAAACGAAAAAAAATACATATAACTGTACAGACATACTGGAACATAGTAAAAATGAACGAGTATAAAACAAATCAAGCCGAATTTTACCAAAGCTTCTGTCATTTTGAAAAAGAATACGAGTTCTCGAATATGTTTCACGAGTAGAACGTAAGACAAACTTAAATTATAAAGAGATGTTTGTGACATGAAGAACTTGATATTTTAATTTCATCATAATTCCATACATTAACGAACAAAAACCTAAATTGTGCTATGGGCAAAGGAATTATAGGCATCACAGTTTATGAAATCTGACTCATTTTGGTCAAATATTCTGAGTTTACTCAAAGATAGAACAATTAATATTCAAAAATTAAAACCTTATGCTATTAAATAGAAGTTTATGTCTCATTAATTATACTTGACCGCAATACTTTCATGTACTGAAATCAAGTATTTTACACCTTACAATCTTCAACTGCGTCTACAGTCAAATATAGTCCGTGAATTGCAGTTTATATTTCTTTGTAACATCTATTCCTTCTGGGACATAAAATAATTCCAAAGACTGTGTAATAATACCCAATCATTTGTTGTTTTCCTTTTTATTCCGTAGTGAAAGAATCTGGGTGATAGAATCCTCTCGTTCCTAATTCTCATAATTGCCCTTTCACGCTTAAGCTCCTTTCTATCATTCCACCGAAGACGCCTCCACATTTGGTGGCGACAGCCTTATTTTTCATAAGTGCATACCCAGATTTCCATTACATACTTCATTTTTTTTATTCAATTACACATTTTGCATACCACAATTCAATTCAATTCATTTCTGTGACAGACCTAGCTTCCTTTAAATTTGTTCTGTTCAAAATAACCATCAAAATCATACAGTGCACACAATTGCCTATAGTCAAGACACCTTATCGAATCTTGTACTATAAGTCAAATTCAAAATATTTTCATAATTTACTTACATTTCTTAGTCAATTATTAAACTCTCTTCCTGTGCAGCGAAGAAAAATTGAAGGTGACAGTGTCTGTATTCCTATATCCTACATGAATATATACGTATAATTTCATTGGCTGTCTGGTGTGAATTTTGTAAGTGAAAATATCTTTAACTATTAAATCCGTGAGAGCATGTTGCGAAAAGAAAAGCCATTCCTTACTATTTGGATTCAATTATCTCTAGTCACACGTTGAAATATAATCACTCCTCAACTCTTGTGAATAGGACGTATAATGTTGTACTTTCAATATTTTCAACCACAATATTCTGGTGTTTACCCGAAAAGCGACCAAAGACTTTTGGTACAGCCCGTGGTGAGGCCACGCCGCGCAATTCCACTTTCGAATTAAATCTTAACAAACCATCCAAAAGCGGGCAATTACGCTTATAATTTCCGGAATGTAAAGAGAAAATATTAGCCATCCGGATATGAGATTCTGATTCTTTTCAATACGAAGTAACCTGAATTTTCACTTTGTTTTCATAAATGCAATAATAATTTAACAACAGAACCGCAAAAGCAAATATTTTATTCTTAAATATGTAGTTTGTTGTTAATTACCTAAGACAAACTTTCAATCTGCGCCGGAACTCAGCCGTAAGGGTTCATTGAAAAAAAAATACAGAAATATATTTTATTCTAAATTTCCAATAATAATACATACAGTGACGAAGTTAAAAAGTTTTTTATAAGCTGTAGTAAATGCCACGCTGAATATATGTTGATACTGGATGTTGTATTCCCCAACGAAGAGTCAAAAATCTGATATTTTCAGTTTCGAACATGATTAAAAACTTCCTAAAAACATGACAGAACAGTTTTTAATTTTTAATAATAATCAAAAAATCCAATGTACATTTATAAAATAGGTTTAAAACATCCAATTATTTACAATGTTAAATTCAATATCAGTGTTTAAATTAAAAATTCTTTGTAAAAATTAAATTAAATTTTTGTTTCTGTTAGTTATTTAGGGCATCCAACCACGTTTATATTGTAGTCATTGTCATTTTCAACAAGATGTACAAATATATAATTATTATCTTAGAAACCAAAAAAACTTTCACAACTATTACAACGGGTAAGTCTTCGTAGATGCGCAATTTTCTCGTGTTTTATATTTAGTTGTTTTTTTGGCAAAAACAAACAAACATTAAAAATGCTTCCATTACAGGAGATCGATACGTAATGCTCTTATAAGTGACAGTATTTAATTCGTTTCATAAATATCGATTTAATAAAATATTAGGATAAAACTGCGTTTGACTAATAATTCGTGTATTCAATATTGAAGCTAATTATTATGCAAATTATGTAATTATTATGTAAATAGTAACGCTATGTAATATATTGTAAATAACATACGGGTCGCTAATGACCACGATGTCGACGCGACCATTATAAACCCCAATAAATAATAATGACTCTATAAGTAATGATATTTAAACAAAAATACTGACGAAGGAATACAGAATATTTACAATTCGCTAGATTTGTTAAAAGAAGAAATAGTTATTTCATTTTGTTTGTTTTCATAATAACACTTGAAAACTGTTATAGTCCATCGTCTGCAAAGTTCTTATCACCCTAAACCAATTTTGTTATATATTTATATATATATATAAGCCCCGGATTAATTATTTCGTAAATCCTGTCTGGTGTGTATGATTTTCCATTAATTTGTATATGCAATTTATGACGGCCTGCTCCATTGTTTACCTCTATATAAATCGTACCCGAGAGTGCTATTAATTCGTACTTCTTTTAATTTAAATACATTAAATATTAATCAACCATTACCCAGCTCTAAACTATTTTTAATCAATAATGCCACCATAACAAATAATTTACAATAAAAGGAAAAATTCGAACACACATTATTTTTACATTTTTATTAGTACAGTAAATAAATAACACAGACGTGAATCAAACTAATTTTCGGTCTGGTACACGTTACCGACGGAAGTTGGCACGATAAAAATGCGAAAAATTTAATATTTTTATATTGTTCCTGCCTGTAGGAACTAATATGTATACCAGTAACTACAACGTCTCTCTCTTATATTACTATCTTAACGGAAAACATTCAAGAGAAACTCCAACTGAAACTGTCAACAATTTTTTTATTGCTTCTAAGCAATTATCCTTAAAATTACTACAATCATGTACAACAATGCATATTTGTAATTTCTAAATATGAAAACTTTTCTATCATTTCACGTACAATATATTTGTTAAAAAAACATTCATTTAATTATACGCATAATAATTACTCTGATATTTGTTATGATACGAAATCAGTAAACATATTAAATAATAGTAAAGGAACTAAATTCTTCACTAAAAGTAAAAAAACCATGTGCTTTAAAAACAATAAATGGAAATCGAAATTTTTTTAATGTTTTAAATTCATTAAAGCCTATATGTCTAGGATAATTTTGGACTGATGGATGTGAATTTTTTTTTATTGGAATTTAAACTGAAATTGTTTATTTAAAAATAATGTTTGTTTACTGTTTCTCTGAAAAATAAGTCGGACTAAAGTTTAATAATAGCTGGAGTAAAACATTCGAAGTAAAATGCTCTCAAATCAAATAATAACATACAAATTACAATCATATGCTGTGTTAAATAGTTTAGGGGGGAGGGGAGGTAAAATTTTCTGCGTATCAATACTATTTTAGTAAAATGGGTCTAATCAGTGAAAATAACTTTCTAATTCAAGGACAATTGTCCAATATATTTTCAATTCAAAATATTTCGATTTAAATTTTTGTTTCTGCTACAAAGTCTATATCATTAGTAATAAGTTCATTGGTTACTAAAAAGTTTTCCTGAGTGAAATCCCTGTAATTTTCAAGCAATGTAATGTAGAGTGCAAGAAAACTTATCATGACAGTATCTACTTTACATTCAGAAATGTACCACCTCTCTTCTTTATAAAGAAAGTTTACACACGCCACAGCTCGCTACGCGTTCACTGATGCTGTTGGTCTTTCTACCGCAACATACAAAAAATTAATTTAGAAAGCACGAATGCTCGTTTGAGATATGCGCACACACACACACAGCGTTATCCCGCCACCCTGCTCCGCATACACAAAAATGCGGCCATTGTTTCATTTGGAAGTTGCGCGTGAATCAAATGTATCCATTCAGAATGAAACATAATTTGAGCAACAGATTAACTGCGTTTAGAAAAAGAGTCAGTTTCAATGGCACCCTCGATAAGCTTAATGTTAATTATATTTGTAGAGGACATTTATGGCCCGATTCGGTTTTCCTGTGGCCGGTGACTGATTGCTTCCGATAGTGCTTCCTGTTTAAGCCACGCACAATGTGCAGCGGTGGGGAACATGAAAACTTGACCAATAATTACACATTTCCTTTATAATATCGACAGTTGTTATCACTTAATAATATGGGGTGCTTATAACAGCATGAAGCAATGGAAGAATATTATGAAAATGGAAATGGGCAAATAAAAGATTATATACGGTAAAAAATTAATACCGAATGAGATATGCCGATACATTTGTCAATAAGGAATAACAGTTAGCTTCTTATTTGCTTTTTTTCAGAAGCAAACCTTTAAAACAATATTCTTGAAAGTTAATTTATTTCCCAAAAGGATAAAGTCGTATCCTTAAATACCAAAATGTATTTATAATTATTGCAAAATGTAAAATAACAGAATGATTGAAGAATATGACTACGCTCAGACATTTTATAATTCCTTGCTGTCAAATAAACAAAATAAATCCCTACGAATGTTCTTAAATTTATTAATAACATATTTTAAACTGATTTGTTAATATTTATGATTGTAATGTATTGTAGGATCACATATTATATCTCATTGAAAAAGTTGCCTTTATGTATATGTCAATTTAAAAAGAAGAATTATGGTGAATAAAATTGAAAAATTGTTACTCGTTAATTTGCTTCGGGAAGATTCTTAGCGACTCAAATGACCCTTGTTGACAAAAGTGTAACTTCCAGGCACACCGTATTGAAGGCAGTTGCGTTTGTCTCCACTAACTAGGATTAACTGCTGGTACTGGTACGTTTCTTCAAGTGGGGTGAAAAAGCATTATAAAATTTTTCATATAGGATAGCTGCAATCTTTGAGGTATTTCCTCAAAATAAATCAGGTTAAATGTAAGAAAATATAATGAAATTGTTTTTTCTTGCCATTATGAACAAATTTGATTAAACATGCATCAATCAATGCAATTATTAACAAAAGTTCTCTTTTATGAATATAGAACTTTTTCTAGGCTACATGAGGCTAATCAACGTCAGAGAGTGACGTGTTTCTATTAATTAATTTCTATTACTTAAATGAAAGCCCCAGGTTTAAATATGCCAAAAATAAAATACTTTTATTTTCTTCAAGCGTTTATTTAATTTAGCTGCCGAAAGAGCTTTCGACTGTACGTCAAACATTAAACATTGTATCTATATGTACTGTATATTTAAATTTTAGATTACAACCTATAATTTTATATTTTGTCAATAGAAGATGATTCTCGCATAAAGCCCTTTCGTCCAATTAATTAAATGAACCCTTGAAGAAAATAAAATATGTGAATGAATTAAACCTATGGTTTTCAATTAATTGTTATTATTATCTGTGTTACATGAGGTTATTGACTATTTGCATGACACGTTCTGTATATCCATGGCCAGTATATCGATTCTCCTCAGTCTTATCACCGGTTCCCCTTGAAACTTTTCTGGAAATGGGGTAGGAATCGGTCGAGACCTATAACAAGGACTTCACAGCATTTTACTGATCTAAATGGAAATTCAAAGGAAAAATCAGAACCGGTACCGAACAGGAATCCAAACCACACTTTCTCCGTTACAAATCCCGCATATTACAGTGTCACACTTCATTGGATAAATTAAAAATAAAATTAAAATTTATGAAGTCAGTATTGTGTGTTGGGAATAGTAATAAAAACATTTTACAATTATCTTCCTTATTACTCAATATAACGAAAAACACATAAAATGAAAAGTATGTTTGTAACAGCAAAATAAGAGTGCAGACACCAAAGTATGTTTGAATGAGACCGAAAAGTAATTAAAGTTGGTAAATAACCAACTCGACAAAAGTTAATCATTGAATAAAAACGTTATACGGCGTAGAATACTTTTTCACAAAGCAACCGTAGGACGGATATTAATGTTTAAATAACTTTGAAGTTGCAGGAAGAATGCTATTCTTATTTGCCTTCATATCATTAAGTACTATACTATTTACCCAGCTCTTACATTTTATTACCTTGAACCTGCGTTGACTTTGTCTAGATGTTTCTTCCTGCGCCTCCTGAGTAAATAATTTCTCTTATTATTATTTGAATTGCAGAGATGCTGAATTTCTAACATAAAATTAAAAGAAAAAAATTTAAATTTACATATATTATATCAGTGCTAAATACAGAATGAATAGTTATACATATAATTAATGTCCAGCAGAATTTAATGGAAGTATACTTCCTTGATGTTAATTAATCTATTCATTCTAAATTTTGTAACGTTTGGCAAGTATATTTTTTTTCTGGGGTTATTTTTGTCACTTTAGTTTTAAAACCATATTGTAAAAAATCAATTAAAGATGAACATGTTTTATTAGAGGATAAAATTTTATAAATCGTGGCCGTGTCCCGCGAGGCCCACGATAATACATATACTTATATTTCTGAGGATATATATATAACATATTCATGTTCACTTAAAACTAATGGTGAATTGATAAGTTCCGTATAGAACATAAAACATATCAATAGGGTAATAAGCTAAATAAACAGCATTAAATAGACAATATCAAATGAAATGATTGGAGAAATACAGTGTATGTTACTCTTTTACGTAAAACGTAAATCATCAAAAAATGCAGTTTTAATTTTATTGATATATTCGCAAGTTAAGAAACCTAGAATAATTTTCACATACTTCACACCGAAAAGGTATCATATTCTCTATGATACGAATATAGCAGCTATAAAATTTACTGCGGTAGCTTATCTCGGCATTTAGAATATGCAGCTTCTGGCAAATTTATGTCACCACTGCATCATTAATGAAACATTTGAGCAGTATTCACTCGACGCTGATGAACTAGTGCTGGTATTCATGAATATTCAAGCTGGTAATGCACACAGATTTCTTTTTGTTGCTAATTGTTGTCGCCCTCAATTGTTTAATTGTATTTGGATAAGGCAATGTGTGACCGAAAATAATAGTTTCCATGAGGTCCATGCCGCAATTGAAAATAATGGAACATGAAGCGAGAACGTAACTACTCACTGTAGTGGGGAATGCAGTAAAATGTACTGAATGTAATTGAGGTTATAAACCTTGTAAACTTGTGGATATTGTTTGAATACATTTGTTAATAAATAAACATAAATGAATTTGTAAGAATGAAATAACAGTCAGTTTAAATTTTTTGCGTAACAATTTGTGGCAATTTCTTTCTACTTGTTACAAAAGTGTAACGCACATCCATTTACAAGCCCCGTTACAGTCGATGCTCGAGACAGGTTTATTGAGCATCCTGTGCGTTTTTACGACTGTGGAAAGACGTTTTACAATGCTGTAGCTGATAGGGAAGCAGTGAACCGTTACGTGGTGACCTGAGGAAGCCACGCATATGCCAAGGTATTGTGCCTGTGGTCGGACTCGCCATGCGAACTCTTCAATCTGTGTCTGTTTGCTGAGCGTCGCCCATAAACTCTAAGAGGAAATCCTTTATGACCATGAGAACATTATATCTGAGGACAAACTGGGGAAACCATATAACCATAAACCACAGCACAGCGAATTATCCCTTCATCGTGATTCCGCAATCATTCGCAACGATAAAATATATCACCCATATCTTTTCTCTGGGAGGAGACACTACAACAGTAGGGCTCGTTCTTTCGTCTCTGCACAACTAGTGACTTAGTAATGGATAAAAGTATCTAATATTCATTAAATATATGTTGTGTTTTTTTCAAGTGATGTGTATATATTAAATAGTATCTTCATTTTTTTTACAGGTATGTGATAAAATTAGGATGCAGCGTGAGTGGTACGTAAGAAAATTATTTCCTTAAATTTAGTTAAAAAAAATTATTCTAGGACTTTTTGACTAGTAAATGAAGGCTCTAATGCACTGTAAAATGTCAATCGATTAAAACTCGATTTCCTCGCAGGTTTCACAAATTGTACAAGCAGTATAGACGCGAGCTTGACTCTGCCTCTTGATATTTCTCACCTTGAATACTCCTACTTAATATGAAAATTTAATATCCATTCATATGGATGTTTCTAGCCACCACACGAACCAATTAATGAATTTAAAAACGATTTTTAGTATTTATTATTTCATTTAGAAAATGTTTATTTCATTTTAACTGACCTACTTAGTATTTCAAATATAAAAACTGCTGTTAAAAATTAATGTCATTAATATTTTACACTTTATACATTCGACAGTAAAAAAATTGAAAAGTAAATACCATTTAAAATTATAAATCCAATATGAAATGGCCGAAAGCAGACTAAAATTAAGTGGGAAAAATAAAGACATTTCAGAAACGTTTCTGAAATAGTTGCTGCTTTTAAATAAATTGTATTTATTTAAAATTGGTTTTGGTCATTAATAGTAGTTTTTAAAATACAGTCAACGGTTGTATAGATTCGTAACTGTTCAAAATTCTAAACGAACATAAATAAAATAATTCTGTCATTCAGAAAACTCAAAATTTTAATTGTTTAGGAAACTCTTGTGTCGTGTCTTCGCTCCAGAGCCACTAACTCACCTTGAGTAATTTCACATAATTCGTAAACCACCATAATATGTTTGAAAAATTATAATCGTTAAATAATTTGAGAAAATTTTTGGAAATAAAGACACAACCTGTACAATATATGATAAATAACACAGAGAGAGGAATGAACAATTGCTGACTTCCCTTGATGATCGTACTGACATTGGAAGATGTTTCAGGCTAGTTTACACACTATTTGCGGCTTGTTCGTCGTATATATTCGAAGCGGAGATTGACTGTGAGGATGCATCTTCATTTAGATTGAAACTGAGCCGCCCAAATTGCGATTCTAGCTGCGCCGCGGAATTAACATGGACTCATGTCCATTCATTTCCGCAGACTATAGTTTCTGGAGTGAAGTGGACTGCGGGGTGCCATTACGCTCGAGTATATCATTCCAACACAACACGTCCCGAACAATAAATGATCATGGAGCTAATGCCAGCGATAACGGAACTTTGATAACTGCTATACAGAAATGTTACTTGAAATTAATAAAATGTTAACGATTATTTTTATATCGCTATTAAATTAAGAGTCCGAAGTGAAAATTTAAATTAAATTAGATTTATTTTACCAGTACATGTTGATGGTACTTTATTGGCTTTTTTCTATTAATTTTTGTTGCAATTGCCAATTTTTCCAACTTAATCTTTGTCTGTCAAGCTTTTTTATAATTTAAATGTTGATTTTTAAATTGTTATTGTGTTTCAGTAATTTCATATGACAAATGTAAATTTCAACTTACAATTATTTATGACAGCAGTTTTTAAATTTGAAAGTATAGGGTAAACAGAAACACTAAATACGATGCTGTCTGCGTGTATTTTTATAAGGAGACATATAATTGTCTTTATTACTGTCATGGGAAATAATTTCTTAAAGTATTCGATTGGGTGCATGTAGGAATTAAAGTAATTATGAATTCTTTGGATATCATCGTGAGAATCGTTTTACAGTCTGAATTTGGCAGCAAATTTGAGAAAGAGAATTCATGTTAAATGGATAAATAATATATGGAGAATATTGAATTGTTCACATAGTACTACAAATAATAAAAATCGTGTGTGAAAATAGAGTGCGTCGTTTCATATCGCAGCGAAAAACATTATTCATATTGCAATAGGAAAATACAAATATAAAAATAATACATGAAGCGAAAGCCTGGCAATGGTGACAGATAAACAAAAATGTACCTAGCGTGAATTCAGACTGAAAAACGCATCGAAAAACGCCGACGAAATGAATGATCAAACAAATTATGTTGCAGTATCAAAAGAAAAACATCAGGAATCATTAATTGTTGAAATTGACGATTTACAGAAGTAAATAATAAATTGTGTGAGGGAGGCTGGACACTCAGTTTATGCAACGATCCTGAAATATGTATTACACTTAAAATAGTTAGTGTCGAATGAAAACGAGGGCCCTCTTTGGCGACGATTCATCATGAATATAATAGCTTAAACATGTTCATCATTCATCAATATTGTTCTGCAAATAAAAATTTGAATAATTTTCTCTCGACAAATATATTTTGACACGATCCCTCCATTACTGCCAGTGTGAGATTCTATAGTAGAGGTTCCTTTTGTTGTTAATATAAACTTTTAATACATAATTTATATAATAGTCGAAGTATGAATAATTATACATAATTGGTTACTTGTGTAATGTAAGCAACATCTTGCAGAGACTACATAAGAATATAAACCAAAATTTATAAATATCAACTAAATTTTAATTATTATTAATTTTAGTTTTCAAACGACGAACTACCTGATTTGTTCCTATTCCTATTTCGTAATTCAGTTGCATTAACCGAAACCGTCTAATAATATAGCTTACACATTTCGATCGCTGTATCAGGGTGTAGTTTTCCTTGGAGCCGATATTACTAAATTTCAAACAGTCTTCATTGAAAAACAAATTAAATTCATTCAATTTTATAGCCATTACCTCGCTAATTTAATTTTACTTTGTCATTTAACACATTACCATCACAATTTAGAGTATTTATGAGATCTATACATCAGCAATGTATTAATTCGAATTTAAATTGTAACCTTTAATGAACTCGTTACGTACGCAAATTTATTCTCGTCAGTTAATGAATGGAATGGTAATTTTAAGTACCGCAAAAATACAATGGACAGAAGAAAATATTTCTAATCAAAATAAATAAGTACTTCTTTATCATGGAAAAATGGTTAATAGTTCTTTAGAATGAAACTTATAAAACTTTGAAAGAAAAAATGTGACGATAAAACGGATAAAACCCAAAGTACGTAAATTTAAAATGAGCTTCTACATAATAATTTAAATATTACAGAGTTACGAGGGTTAAAATTTAATTGACGAGAAAAGAGTAGAGTCACAAAAGAGGCGTAATGATGTGTCATAGTAAAATATTGGCGATCCTATGCAAGTAATTAAAGACGCATCGAGGAGAGCGGTTTGGAAATATTACAAATGGAAATTTGTCAACAAAATAATTTATGTAACGTATTAAAGTCATAATGCGCGAAGTTAATCAGGAAGTAGTGAAAAGATCGACAGGTCGCGTAGGCTTGCCATAAAATATTAATTTATTTTGAAAATTATTTGAGAAACCACGTCAATATTCAAAATTTATATCATTTATATTTAATAACTGTAAGTGTTGAGATACTAAAATGAGGAGCCAGGAGACAGATTGATTTCCAGTTTCTCCCGCTCTAAAGCGTTATTTAGACCCGTCAGGAAGGAAACTCCCCTGACGAAACAAAGCGAAGGACTTATCTTTGATTGAAAAGTGCCAGCTCATCTGTAAAATCTTCTCTCAATATTTGCATTCCGGGCAGGCTGCAAGCTGTCGAGAAGATTATCTTGGTGAGGTGGAAATCTGGGTTAATCGGGGCTGTAATTGCCAGGAGGCTATATTTTAATTTTGTGAAGTGCCGTGGAAGACGGATTACGCTGCCTGCCATTGCAGCTAATTAATAGAAGTTTTGCCAATCGGCGATACAAGACAGATTGCACTGCGTTAAGATAATCTCGGGATGAAGGAGAATGCAAGCTTTTCCATGTTTCCCAGAGCTTCAAAGCTCTGGTGAAAAGTTTTTATCTCCTAGCTTCCATTAATCAAAGTCAAACAAAACTTGCAGAGAGCGTTTGATTAAAAGTCGAAATTATCTTCAGAATTGCCAGTGGAACTTAGTCTCCATTAGGCCGAAAGTGCTTTCATTGAGAACTGGCTGGCATCATGTTTTTTTATCAGATGTACACGAAATACTAATGCAGGGAGAAATAATTTGCAATAATTTCTTATTTACAGAGTTCTTGCTAGGATAATAAGCATTGTTCTCAGATGTTAATTATTTGTACATATAATTGTAATTAAAGATTATTTATTTTCAAAAACGTAAGTTCTTATAAAACAACCACTGTGTTTTCATTGTTAAACTAATTTTCAAATTTATTTTATTGATATATTTCTTAAGTATAATATCGCAACTTCCGTATTGAAAACATCGCGGAAGGAAAAAAATCCTTACAACTTTCAAACAACATATTTGGCAAACGATGTTGGATTGCGAAATACAAGAAAGTGTGCGGTCCCGTGTATGAATATCCACATTACTGTTGGTTTTATCAGGAAAGTAAACCAAGAGAAAGTTTTTCGTTTTTAACATCACACACGGAAACTAAATTTGATGTACAAACTTATCACATATTATTTGTATAACTCCTACACTCCTCATTCCATTTGAAAAAATTATATTTTTATTAATATGTACAATTTACCTACTAGAAATACAAGAACTTATAATTATGACACTGATGACAAAAATACAAATATGCTCTTAAATTATCGAAATCGTATTATTAAATAAAATATCACAGTAAAGAAGATATTTACTCGATATATCTTAGCAGTTAACTGATATAAATGAATTAATAAGTCAAGGAAATTACTTTAGAAATTATTTTATCTTCACCTTGCTGATCTAAATGAATTTAATATTGAATAAATGTCTAAGTAAACTGAAGAAAGATAATTCTCTTTTACTCTTGTTTCTGTAATAAGTTTCAATCGAATTAATAAGTCGAGAAAATTGCCCTAGAAATTATTTTATACGCGACCGGCTAAGTACTTAGAAAAGAATGTTAGAACTGATATAAAATTATGACAAGCCGAGAAAGATAAAGACGAAGCGGTGAAGTGACAGCGACTCTGCAAAAGTTCGTGATATCGACTAAAAGCCGACTTATCTGAAAAAAAAAAGAGGACTTTGAACGCGCCTCAAGGCGCCAAATTTTTTAGGCTAGTGCGGACCAGAGAAGGGAAGGAATTTGACGAAATTGAAGATTTGTCGTCATAGATTAAAGTTTCAGCCACTCCTGTGGCGGAGAAAGGAAGCCGCAGAGCAAAGGCAGTGATGAAGTGGAATTGAGAGATGAACGGGTCAGAGCTGTGATCGCGAGAGTTATTAATTCAGAAAACGCTAGAGAGGGTTGATTTCAAGATCTGAAGAAGAAGAAAGGAGACACGTTAGGTGTCTGTTAGCACCAGAAACGGAAACGACTCATAAAGTCTGAACGACGGCTGCAACTTGACATCCAATCCAAATCAGCCACACCATTGTGATAATTCTCGTCCTTCTAAGACTGAGATCCATATTTATTGGCTCTATCAAAAAATTACAAATTCATGTTTCTTCTGATTTAAATTGCCACTAAATAACATTGTATTACGCATTATATGTAGAAAATTTCTTAATGTATACAACGCTTGAGATATTTGTATAGATGGTGTAAATATTTTTGTTTATAAATATTTTATTATTTCAAATTGTAAATTTATTTTATCTTACTAAATTTTAAAAAAAATTTTTGTTCTATAAACGATAAGTTAATAAGCATGCATTAAATTGAATAAAAATATCGATAAACCCCACCAGCTTAGATAATTATTGAAAGAGGTAAAATATCGTATCGTAATTTGTTTCGTCCATTATTTATTTCCTTGGAATTTTCTAAAATTTTTAATAAAATATTTCCTATGCAGCCTTAGACATTGTTGTATAAATTATCTGTACAGTAATTTATATTTAAATAATAAAGTTCGATTTTTATTCCCTGTAGGAAATTAAGGACACAGTAAACAATTAAACTACGGTGATTACTGACATACAATATTCTGCTTCGTAAAGTTAAATCCAATTATTAATTATTTTGTAAATTGTTAATAATATATAAAGATTTATAATAATTATTTGAGAGATCCAAATTCTATAAATATTTCTGAATCATTTACCTCAATTTTAATAATGTGAGAAATAAATAATGCTGTTTCATTAATGAATATTTATAAATGTTTGACTGTTACTTCTGAACAAAAACATTTGAAAATATGGTAATTTAAAATCCACAATTTTTACGATTTTTAAATTTCATTTTATCTTTTTCAGGCCAGATGACAAAATGTGTTCTTGATATTATATACATTTATGCTCCCCATTAAATAATTTCAAATGTTAAGGTCAACTTATTAATAATTATTGTTAAAAAAATTATCATCTCGAGTGCTTGTGTGGAAATGTACAATGCAATATTAGTAGTGAGTATCTTTCCAGTTTGCTACAACCACCTGTCAGGACTCACAACAATTAATTAGCGGAAAGAACATTTTAATATTGATAGAGTCATAGAAAACTGTGACAGTAGGTTGTTCGTCGTGTCAAAGATTTCATAGCCTTGCCCTAAAGACCCCTGTACATGTAGTAAATCAACTTGAGACACATTGAAACCTCTTTGGTGATAAGAGTTTTACGACTCAATTCACGGACACCGATATTACAGTAACGAAAACATCGTTCACCAAAGTATAGAATCATACAATAATATAACCTTCTGAATTCTAATTCTATATATTCATGAAACAATTCCTATCCACCATGAATCCTGGAACTGTATTTTCAAGAATAGAATATTACACTATCCTGTTAAAAGACACTAAGCCCTTAATTCTAGAGAGGTCACTACCCAAGTACAAGTTTGTATGGAAATATGAAGGTGAAATAGTAGGGCTATGTGAAATAATTTAATCAGAATCATTACCTCAGCGATACTCAATTAAGGTATTATATATCAATACATAAATTACAAGAAGAAAACTTAAATGTTATCATATAATTATAGCTTCTTAACATAGTATTAAGTTATTTTCCGTAGTTTATTTCTCTTACTACACAAAAATTATTTTTCATCATAAACGCCGGGAATATTTAATACTAACATAAAAATATTTAAATTACTGTTCTTTAAGGGAGAACTGTAAGTTTAAATGAATCCATAATGTAAATATTGACTTAAATTACGTCGTTAATAATATTAGAGAAGTGATCATTATATGCAGAGATGAACTCTTGTGTCTTAGAAATGATTGGGAACTTATTACTTTTTCGTTGTGAACTTAAAAATAGTGTCGATATCGCGTAATAATAAAAAACGTTCTCTCTTTTTGACTGAACTGGCGACGTGCAGAAAATTTCAGATACTTCGTGCCTTATTGGCTTCGCCGTTCCCTTTCATTCCTTTCCCTGCTGTTATATACCTTTCTGACTTTTCTGCACATCGCTACAAAAGCCCTCTACAACTGACTTCCTTTCGCCTCTGTGAAATTTGGCTAGGAATAAACGTTCGCGTGAGGAAATAATACCACGACTGATATTATCCGGTTTCTCTTAAATTTCAACTAAATTATAGTACAAATACCAGCCGTCACTTTAATTTGCCGCTCATGGACTTTACGCGGCGTGTCTACGAAATGTTGATACGTTTCTGTTATTTCTAGTTGCATGCTACTCTGTTGGAATCCTTAAAATGATTAAACGTCATTATTTAAATTAGTTGCACTATTTCAGTCAACTGAAACCAAATTTTTTATATTAGAACTACAACTACGCTATTTTGAAAATTACGCCAACTTGTTTTATAATCCCATGTAGATAATCGACAAATCATTTGTGTTAAAGAGCAGCCCTGTTGGAGAATGTTTGAAGAATTCATTCGTTGCCAATAATGTTAATTGCTTTAAGCTAATGATTTCTTGTTCAGGAAATTAGTAACTGTGACTATGGATTTTTTTTTTTTTAGGGCAACAGGCTACATGAGGGTGATCCACATTGGGCAACTCCCCTTTAATAGCATAGGAAGGGATTAGAAAGGGGGGATGCGGAAGGGTAGAGGAAGGTAGCCAAGGGTTAACTAGGGCCCCCGGGCTATAGTTTAAGGATCCTACCCGGCATTCGCCTAAAGAAATGCAGGGAAAACCCTAGAAAAACCTGCATCGGGTAGGTCGGGCATTGGGTACTTGTCCCACGCCCTTCCGATAGCGGGAGAGGAGTTTGCTGTGGGGACGCAGCATTCCCTTCTCCGTGCCTCGACCAGTTTAGGAGGCACGCATTATATTATTTTTACGTATTAGTTTTCAAAACCAGACCTTGAGAGTTTGTGACGTTACTGATAACGCTGAGGAATGTGAACTGAAAAGTACGTATCATGAAATTTAAAAACACTGTCCGTCGTGGTAAATTTACCCGCTGTTATACCTTAGCCTTAGTGAAACACTACTCCATTATTACGTCTGTATAACAAATACTAAGCTCGCATTCCTGACTTTCTATACTGATGAGTCACAATTCTCTCAGAAAAAAGTTTAATTCGCTGTATCATTTGAAAAAAGAATCTAGGATTCTAAGATTTTTAGAAAATGCTATTAATCAAGTTGTAATTAGTTCGAAGAAAATTCTTCACGAGATTTTTGATTGCTATTAGTTGATAATTCCAGAAGAATGCAGGTTACAAGATATATATAGTATATATATGAACATGATAAACCAAAAGTATAAGTCCTTTTTATAATACCCGAAAATTAAAGTTGTGAATTAAATTCATGAATGAGTAAAAATAAATAAGACGGTTTTCGTTTAATGATCCTTATATTTAAATGTAATTTTTTTACATGGTATATCCTCAAATGATTTGTAATTGTGACTCAAATTATTCTCCATTACATAACTACTAGCCTACATTTATATATTTCCTATGTCTGTTTAATTCAGCCTTACAGAAAATTATTTTATTAATATTTTTGTAAATATTGAAAAACAATTATTAACCTCTGCAGTCCAATTTCTCGATTTTTACACACAAGGAGTCATGTAAAATTTAACCGTAAATTATTCGCGTTTTTCAATCGCCTTCCCAACATTATTGATTTTGAAAATTTGATTAAGAACATGTCACATAAAAATATTTTTAAAGTGCTAATGTTTCGTAGAACATTCTGAATTTTTCCGTACTCCAATACTAGATATATAAATTAAATGTCAGCGAACCTCAGGTTATTACGCTCCGTTTGCTTTGTTTCAGCTATTTCCGTCACACTCTTAGAGACTTCAAAACCCCTAACCCTAAGTGTGTTACTGTTTATGGAGGGAGATGTTCTCCTCATCCTTTCGAGTGGTATCTCTTTAATCCTCACCTCATTTCCTTGGAGCACGTAGCGCATTATTAATTAAATTTCACGGACGATAAAGGTTATTAAATTAGCTGGGTAAGCGTTGCCGCTCACAAAAGCCTTTGGACGTCGGTAGCTCTGTTATTAAACCGGATCCATTCACAAGCCAAATTTCGCTGAAATAGGAACGCCATTTTCCAATTGCGTTGTTACGGGATTACTTGCGAAACTATGGGACTAGAACACTTCATAAATGTGAATAGTAAGGAATTAAGCAAATGTTGAAGTACATTCATATCCAAGTGCTCGGGAACTTCCATTGGTATGCTACTTACAGGATTAAACTTCCGTCGATGTGAAATTCACCACTATTAATCTCATCTTTGAAATTGTATTAAAACAGTTATAAATTGCGTCTAAGAACTTCCGTAAAAGTTGTAAGAAAAATAACAGTTGGGCGCCAACACTTCAGTGTAATTCTTCGTCTTAGTGCTTAATCGGCGTTTTCAGTTTTTAAACTTAGTTTGCAAATAACAACTAAAATAGCGGAAAATAAATCAAGTCTATTTTTTCGAATCGTTAGCAAACAATGCGGATCAAAGAACTGTATTTAAATTACATAAAAATGCCTCGGTTCAAATGAAAAATAATTCCAAAGTTTCTTTACTTGCGTTTCTCCGGTTACCTGGAGAAATATTTTCATTTCATTCTACTGAACATAAAATTCGTACCTTTTCGACGAGCCTCTAAAGAATACCTTGTTTTTAACCAATTAGAGTTTGAACTTCCGAGATGTGTCACAGAGCCAACTGAAATCTAAAAAAAAAGTTTCCTACTAATTAGCTGCTTCCTCTTGTACCTAATACAAGTTACATTCAAAATTCTTCACCGAAGGAAGTGTTGTTAAAATATAGCTTGCTAAATTTTATATGTATATATACCAAATAACCATTGCACTTCTTAAGAGCATCCATAATATTAACGCATAAAACTTAAAAATCGTTCGTTTTAATTGCTTATCGCGCCTCTGCAGGTAACAATTTTAAGCGGCGCTGTTTATTGCATCAGTGAAATTTAAATCACGGAATGATTGCCGTTTGTTCGTTAATATACATTACTGACTGCTGGCGAACAGATAGATAAGCATAAAGTGAGCAAGAAAGGCGACAGCTCCCATAATGTGAGAAGCAGACAGCTGACACGAGAGATTACCGTGGCGAGTGCGACAGAAATGTCAGCAATCCAAAGCACGCCACAAAAACAGAGGGCATCACTCAGGAAAGCATTTACCATAAAAACTTGCCACTTGGAGGAAGATTTATGCCCAATAGTTTAGGAGCAATTTTTTTCCGTGCACAGTAGAATTGTTTACCATCTACGTTTCGATCACCGTTCCAATTTTCAGTAAAACCGCGTACTACTTTGTAAATAATTGAACACGTGATCTACTTTGGGATAAATTGTACGATACAGCTTATAAAATAGTTTAATTGTATTATAACCACATTTACAGCAGAAATTTATAGACCCTACGAAAATAAAAAATTCTTCAGGGATTAACTTGTTTTATTTTTATTCGCAAGTACCTAATATAATTTTGTGGTTATTATATATGGAATATAATCTGTTCTTGTTAACAGTCCAAACCTTTAGATATCACTTTTCTAATTTCATTGTGATATTATTATACTAGCTGTGTGCCCGGCGTTGCCGAAGTTGTCATAATTAAACTCAGCGACTTCCATAACCCCGGATTCGACGCCAATCTCGGTTATTTTCACGTTATTTTTGTGTAACGTAGCAAATTTCTCGTAGAATCAACAACGGGAGGAACACTATAAATCTCATTGACTCCGAAAAAGATTTATTAGACGCAAATATCGGTCGTTTTACCATGTTTGAACATTTTCGCCCTCGGGGTTAAAGTGTTATCTTACCCCCCAAAGAGTTTGTTTCCGGTTCTAAAGGAACACATTTACAAGATTTGGTCAACTTTTCTCCAACGGAAAAGGTTGGCTTAAAAATGATTAATGGTAAACAATCTGTTAAACTAATGATTGTCATACATAATAGTCCGATGCGGCTTTCACTTAATATTAGTTTCCACTAATTTTAATTTAATAAAAAGCGGTGATTCACGCTGTTACGTGTAGTAAACTGCACACAGCAGCATGGAAATTAAAACGGCAAGCTTCCTAATTCCGAGATCGCGAGACGGCGCAATTCCACTCATTTTATGAATCTTTTATGATTGGTCGTTGTCTCTCTCGTTCAGATATCCTGTAAAGCGCGATCTACTTTGGAAATAATTTAACCTGTAAAGCGCGTTCCACTTTTGGAAGAAGAAATAATCAGATGCCGAGATACTAGTTAAATACACGCTTCATGAAAGTTCCTGTAAAATGAAAATCCGTGAAGAGAAGCGAAACGAACATAACTACATAGCCGTCAGCCATAAGTTTCTGTTTATATCCCATACATACACAAAAATTTCAAGTAATTATTTCTATACACACATATACACATCTATAGGCCTATATAGATTATAGTCTACTGAATTTTTATACAGACGAATACATATGTGCGTGTTTGTGTGTTAAAATTATGTGCCATATATCGCAATAGGTTGGCTTTTAACCACTGAATGTAGACTAATAAAATAGCAAGCTCTAATGACAATATTTTGGGAGTTAATAATAATATTTAAAGTAACGTTGTAAACATTATAGTTCTGATCTACAAGAAAAAGAGCTATTGCTCTACTAGTCTATGCGGCAGTAGTATTTTTATGATCATTGTAATGAATTGTCTGTAAACGTACAGCTCGTTTATTACAATTTTGCATTACTATTTATCTTCAAATTGATTGTTTAATATATGAGAAAATACCAGATAGTTCATTGATTACAGTACATCTAAATTATCACAGATCCAATAATTAATTACTATTACTTCGGCTATCCTAAAACTCTTAAATAAATCAGTGTGATTAACTTGGACCTTAAAATTGATAATTTACTTTTAACATGAATTTGGAAGCGACTGTTTTGCTATGTAGATAGTAAACAGAATTACTTTTAGTACCGCTTACAGCTTTTCTCCAGATAAATTTACCGCCCAAGACCCGTACTTATAGGCTACTCGTACATTCGCTGGAAAAACTTGCAGACCGCTCTTTGCCTCAGAAAACTCTCTGGAACACAAGCGAGATCTGAACTCACCCCCTAAGGCCAATGGCGATGGTAGATGTTATATTAACGGAGTAATCACTTCACTCTGCTTTCTATCTCGCCAGTTAACATCAACTGTGCATGAATGACTAATATTGCCTCTCCGTCTCTAAGCAACTAATCAATAATCGTCTCTCAGTGACTCACTCAGATTCGCGATAGGCTTTTTTTTAATTATCAGCGATATATTTCCCAGTTGGTGCCCGCTTTTTTATCATTTCAGGCAATATGCTCTTGTCTCCACGACTTTCTTTTCTAGCTCTCAGACCACGGTTCATCACCACTGCATATCCGTCGACATGGGCGTAGTCAAATATATCCAGACCTTCATAACCTCAAAATTATATATTTACGTTTCTGGTCCACGTTGATAGGAAAACAAGCTCGTTCATCTTTCTCCGACCCCAAATCACTAAACTATAATTTTCATCCATCCCTCACCATGCGCTAAATTTATTATTATCTTTAATTAATTCATTTACACTAAAACGGCAGCTGTCACTTATTCTTTACCACTTCCGCTGGAATACGCCAACTTTAAACCCCTCTGCTGGTGGACTCTCGTGGCTCAGTTGAACATTACATATTTTTATTAATTACGATCGATAACGCGTTTTATATCACACCGCACAAAATTGTTCGCTTCTCAGAAAAGTGCCAATGCATTTGTAAAATAACGTACGGTCAAAACGTTTATAAAACTATTGGAGCACAAATATGTACATGTTTTTGTTCCGTTTACAATAGTTTTTCTTTGTACTTGTAGTGGGAAAGATTATTTTAATATCTTTTTGACTCAGTTTTTTTGCTTCGTTAGTAATTTTTATACTGTCTCTTTGTTTACTTATTGGAGTTGTTCATTTGAAATATTAAATTTTAAAAATGTAATAGATTGTATATTGGTAAATGAATCATTCAGTACGTATTCTCAAAGAATTGACCACTATATTTTTAACTTATGAGATGTGCAAAATTACTGAAGTGATATTGTGTATGCTCCAGTTCAGGATCCAAGGTATTATTTTTAGTACGTAGTCAACAACGGAACACAGCTAGGTATTGAAAAAGATTGGTACCTAATACCGTCCCGTCACTTGTAATTGGAGGGACTCAAAATCGTTTGTCACAATACCGAAAATTTTTATATATTTATACAGACTACGGTCGCTTCTTCCCAGGAGCCTCTTCTCGTGGTGTGTCAAAATTTGCTCTTTTTTCATTGGTTCACCTCGTCGAGGTAGCTCGCTTCCTTCGTTTGTGTCTCTCGCCGTGAACTAATTGCATTGTTGGTCCCGCGTGTTTACTCTGGCCGCCGCTGGCAACTCGCCATCAGCTAATTCATCCGTAAAAAGCCCGATAAGCTCTTCCACTCGATATGAGGCAATTACTGATTTTTATCCTGCTTGCCTCATTTACATGCCAGCCAAACTAAGTGATTAATGGCCGGCGGCTCGTCATTATCTTCTTATAAGGCGATAAAATTTCACAGCTTCCGCGGTGTTAAATAAACAGCCAATTTAGGAAGCGTTTTTCTGGATTTTTTTTATTCTTGACAAACAGGAAATTACAACGGTTTTTTATGAAGTTATCTCATCTGCAGTTTTGCGTTTCCGGGAATAAATGATTCATAAGAATATGCAGAGCAACAACTTTATTATTAAGGAGTGTTTATTTCCATCTCGCTCTCAGGTCAAACCATTAACAATAATGCAGGTTTTCAGCAAGTTTTCCTGATAAATAAATCATCAGGAGACATGTTTATCATATTTAATTAAAACATAATTTCTTATACGTAGCACCATCACTAATTCACACTTTTAAATTAGTAGAAATTGGTCAATAGTCATAATATATATTTATAAAAATCTTCGCAAAATTTCTTCCTTTTGTTTCGGAAACTCTTCAGATTTTATATAACAATTATTCGAAGAATATAATGAAAAAACAATAAAAATATCGAATCCAAAACAAATAAATTAATTAAGCTTAATATGGTTAATATCAACTTCCATGTCCTAAACAATGTGAATCATACATTTATAGAGCTTATATTGTTGTAGCTGAATTTTCTACACACAAGAATACTTTATTTAAAATACGTTATTAAAAATAACACTGATTCATAAATTCAATTTAAATTTTGTGCATAATTTTTACATGAATTGATTTCTATTACTAAACCTAATATGTAGAATGTAGAAATGCTATATTCCTCTAAGATTTTTACATTAATACAACGAATTATATGGTTTCTTAAGTATAGATATCTGGTAAGAATTTCAAATGTTTTAGAATAACAAAATGATCTTTAATTATAGTTTGACGTTTTCGCTTCGTCCGACCTATCTAGCAGGCATTGCATGCATTACAAACATTCAATTTGTTTTGCACCAGATAATTGTTTAGAATTTTTAACAAAATTTAAATGATTATATATTTTAAATATTATGATAAGACCGTAATTTTCAAGAATGTTAATTAATTTAAATTGTCCCCAACTCCATTTTTCCACTCGTACCAAATTTTATATTTTGACCCTCCGATTTTTTAGGCATTAGGAAATAGCATCTATATGTTTATCAACTGTTTCAGTATTTTACGATGGGTGTACAGTATTTTGAAATATAGAAACAGCACCGAAAGTTTATTGTCGAATGAGATAAACTGATGTATATTTGAGATTAATATTTTTTCATGATGAATAGCATCGAAAAACTTTATTGTTTATGGATTGTCCTGGTTAATGACATGTGAAAGCCAATAAGAATTTAAATAAATCTGTAAAATGCGTATAATTAATGTACTACCATATAAAGCATCTCAAACCTTTTTGAAAGCGATATAAAAATAATTTAAAAATCCAGTATTAGTTTCAGCTCCTGGCAGCAGGAAATTTTTTATTCTCTCAAATAAATTTGCTAGATATTATACATTTTTGACACTTGTTGCGACGCATGTACTGCTCTCCTGGATCATCGTAAATTCGTTAATTACAGTGAAGAGTTACCGTCCATGACCTTTGACCGAACCACGTTAAGCATTGAACATTGCCTCATGTGATAGAATTTCGCTGTTGTGCATTCGCGGGATGTAATTACTGTTATTAATTTCTGTTGCTCGTGTACCGGTGCATGTCGGAGCTTCTGTTTACTCATTGACCTATATTTTTTAGTCCTGTCAAACAGTAGCAATTATGAGCCGTCAGTCAGATGTTCACCGAAGAAGTGAAAATAAATCACTTGATGTGACGTGTTTTGACATATGCCATTTATCTGGCTTGGAAAGCGTGTGCACGATGCGAAAGTACCGCAAGCTCTGACGCCGCAGCCTACAGAGCCTCAGACATATATCGCTCTAAATTAGAATCATAGGCAGGATGCAAATATTTGTTAGAATTTGTCACGAGCCGAATTTACATCATAAAATTGTAAGACCCGTGGACATTTTTTAACACAAAAATTATAAATAACAATTATTTCTAGAAACCCCGTATAGGTTTGAAAAAGTCATAATCTTTTATTATTGAAAAATTGAGAAAATTCCTTGACGGAAAAAATTTGAAGATTTCAAAATTCTAACCTGACTCAGTGATTCCTTAGTTTCATTTATATAATTTCAATCAACGTTTTTGGATAATAGCTTAATTAAGATACATCACGTGTCTTGTATGAGTTGACGGTTCCATCAATAATAAGAAGCAAAGTTGTGTCACGCTATAAAAAAAAATCCACAGATTGTAAATATCATTTTTGTAGCACAAGCAAAATTCCTCGGAACTATTTATCATTCAGTATCCAACAAAGAAAAAAATATGTCTGGAGACAAGACTCATACATAATACATAGACATTGGAAAGACTTTATTGGTTAGATACATAAATATATTCTATTAATTCGATTGGGGCTCGGATAAAGGAAATAGAATACGGTATAAATTAAATTACAAATATTTACTATGCTAATCTAAAACACATACATTTGTACAATATAACTAAAATTAAATAAAATAATTTCAAATTAATTAATAGAATTAAATACAATTAAATATTGGTAGAATACAGAAAACGGGTCCAACATTACCAAAAGTACTGTTTAATATTTACAGAGTATGCGTACAATTCATAATGGCAAATAATTATTTAAATACAAGTAAGACAAATTAATGTATGAACAATCAAAACGAATAAACACAAAGTCTTTAATCCACACACTCAATAAATTTTTTAACCGGAGAGCGTCTACAATGGCTTTCGGTAAAACTAAGTCTACAATTATTTTAAATTTCACTTTGACCCTGATTAGCATTACTGTAC
This sequence comes from Zhengitettix transpicula, assembly GCA_037074705.1. NCBI lineage: Eukaryota > Metazoa > Arthropoda > Insecta > Orthoptera > Tetrigidae > Zhengitettix > Zhengitettix transpicula. Next base: position 39,900,213 of record CM073592.1, on the reverse strand, counting down.
AGGTATCGTTTATATATAGCAGTAATTTCCTTTCTGAGGCATCATGGACACCGTACGCATAAACTGTATGGTTTTTACGTTGTACTCTCTTGAAATTGAAAAAACATTTACGTCTGATTGAAGATAATTAATTAGAAAGATAGCCAATTAAGACAAAAAAGTGATAACATAAATACCACACAACGTTTCTGGGATCCTTGTACCTCCCTCATGTGCGAAGAAGAGCCTAGAGCGACACAAATGCACTCGTCAGTTGACAAAGGACAATGAGGAAAGGGACAAGGATCCCAAAAACGTTGTGTGGTATTTATATTATAACTTTTTTGTCTAAATTGGCTATATTAATTATTAAACTACGAATTAAGTTGTTGATTAATTAGGTTATTTAACCTAATAACGGTCACTGGTATACAGAATAATTTATTTTATATGAGAGATTTCGGTCTTAATTTGGCCATATTCATTCGTTTCTTGGTTACATATTATCAATTTTATAAATTAGCGAAATAAATAATACTGAACAACATAATTTTAGTAGTCATATGAATCGCTTATTAATATTAGGTACGTATAAATGTAAAAAATTATTATTATATTAATGCAGTTGTACGTAAATAATTGTTTTTCTTAAATTATTTTTTACTGTATGTAACCAGGGAATATGGCTAACTGAAGGCCGAAAGCTTCCATATAAAATAAATTATTTTTTAGGCCAGTGACCATTATAAGGTTAATTACTAGAACAATTACGTGCGCATATTCAACTTGGATGCGCATTCTATACGTCTATATTTCTATACGTCATTATTTCACATGCATTGTACATCAGTCATTTCATTGAAATTCTCTACGTGCGACTACTTACGCTTTCTGTGATACGACTGTACTTCGTCGATGAGATTCGGTGACATTTCGTCTTGAGATAGTAGGCAATAAGCCAACTGAGTGTGAATCGTAGTAGCCGTGAGTCGCGCTTTAAAACTTAAACCTCGATGAATGTCAAAGTGCTAAAGTGAATGATGGGTGTTGTTGATTCGCGGGTGCTCTTTTCCGAAACGGAATATTTTGTTTCCCATGCCTTCACGGCAACAAATATGCAGACTACGTGTAAATGAGATCACTGGAGTGGCGTACTATTTATTGAAAGATCGCGCATTTATACATAAGGTTATGTGTTTTCCTAAGCTAGGTAATATTACTCGAGTAATTCAGAGTGCAGTTCGTGTCGTATTAATTGTCATCAATTAAGGTGTTGACAAGATAATGTTTGAAATTAATTAATCACATCGTTGTGTGCGCTGATTCACCGACATTGGAAACCTGTTTCATTTATAACGATTAATGTTTTGTAACAGGAAAATGAAAAATCTTGTTCTTTGTCAACGGGATTCTAATCTTTTATAGAGATGCATCTTGCTAACTTTTCATGAAAAAAAAACCTTCCGGGCTTGCTAATAATAGTAACCAGAATAAGTTAAATACCATCCAATATCACGTAAAACAATACGGTGACATCTAGTGATTTTTTTTGTGCGTAAATTAAAATATTCCTAGTGAATTTTATGTATAATTTCATTGCACAATAAAGAAAAATGTTTATATTTAACACTCATAATGTTCCAAAATTAAATTCTATGACAATTTTTTAATTAAATTTCGTATATGAACATTTATCTTAAATTTATAATATGTATATTAATATACAATTGGGAAAATATACACGAAATAACAGAATATATTTCGGTACGTTAAAGAAAATAGCTACGTTGTATTACGTATTTACAATCAAAAAGTCTAATCTAAATTTAAAGCGTACTTTACTCATAATAATAAAATTATCAATTGTCGTTAAGGACAAAAATATTGTACAGAATATTTTAATTTAATTACTATTTAACATTGTACGTCATTTTTCAGTGAATATTTAGAAACGTTTATGAGTTTCTTAATATTAATTTCACATTTTGAGGGAACCAACTTCTCTTCCTACTTTTGCTTAAATTTAACAGAAATGCTGTGCTTTAAAGAGGGTTTTTAGCAAACATTCCAAATAAATTATTCCAGACGGTTGTCGCTCTATTTATAAATGTAAATTTTCTATCGTCTGTTTCTTCTTTCCCCCATTTTATTCTAAATTTATAGTACCATTTACCGAGATAACTAGCATTTTAAAACAATAGTTTCACTCCAAAAAAATATATATCCTGACATCAATATAAATAAAATTAAAATGAATTTTTTTAAAAAAATTATTTAGTGCAGAGTATTTCTCTGTCTATGTTTCTTGGATTTTAGTTCATTTTCCGTTTAAAACAACACATTTTCTATTTCAATTTATACTTTCATATGAACCTAGGCTGGTCTTTGGGTGAAAGGCTGGACCTCCGCGGTTGAACGGCAATACTGTTAAGAATATTTCCCTCTACATTCTAACATATTCGAAAAATATTGTATTCCGACTAGTATTCGAAACATTGGTTTTAGTATTTTTACCATTAAAACATGGATACGGATATTCCGTATTCCTCTCTTTTTGTTTTCTGATCTTCAATCCTCAGTTGAAAATTCAATTAAACGTATCCTAAATATACCATAAAAATTATATTACAAGTGTAAAGCAAGAATTTTTGAGACCTGTGGTAATTGGAGCTAAATATTAGTAACTGCTTTTTACCGTGCTCTGAGAGCGCTGGCCTAGATTCTCCTTATGAAGGAGATATTCAAGCACCGGCTCTCACAGCCCGCAGTGGCGCAACCTCAGTGAAACAGGAACAAATCGGAAGCCGCATTTGCGAGGCCCCATATGTAGCGCACACGCGAAAAGCTCCTGAAAATACCAATATAGCTCGTTCAGTTTGGCATTCTTTAATCACGAAAAAGAATGGTAAAGCGCCGAGGCTCAATGCAATGACATTGTGCGTATGCCATTTACCGAGAGTTTTCTCACGCATGCATTAAATATTCACGTAATGGGAGATCCGTTGAAAGGTAGAAAGGAGAAAACGGTTGCGGATATCGAAACGGCGGAATCACGTGGTCTTAGGGAATGCTTTATTAAAATTATCGTAAATTTCAGTTTCCTTATTTTCAATTCACTAATAATTAATACCTTGAGTTTTATTATTGATTCAGAACTAATTACGAGATATTATAAAATTAAATTATCTGAATTTACTAACGTTAAAGATTTATATAAGTTTATCTGTTTCATCATCGATGAAATTTTTTGCAAAATAGCAAGTAACAATTTAAACGTAATAACTCCGAATGCATGCATCCTATATAATCCGAAAAATAGAGGACTTGGTTTTTATTAATTACTCCTGCGAAGTAAATATTTATAAAGTAATAAATTTTAATTTATAATGGGCAAAAAAATTATGAATAAGTTAAAATATTATACTAATTGTCTGTACTTGTATAAATATTAGCATCGTTCGCGTTAATGGATGCTGAGATAATTTTGTTCTCGAATCGGAAAAGTTGTATCTATAACGTACTGTTACATAATGCAGACAAAATTTAAATAAAATTTTGAAAAATTTAAAACGACACAGAAATTATAAATATTAGAAATATTCCAGATTGATTAATTAGTAATTATTAATAAAACTTCTTTCGTGTTTTATGTGTTTCTTGTGTCGAAGTACACAGTGGAATTTCTGTAACAATCATAGAAATAATAATTGATTAAATTAAGTAAATGAGAAATAATATGAATTAGTGAAGAGCGGTAGTGAAACGAAGTGAATTTGTGGCTCACAAAAAAAATTAAAAGTGAAAGAATTAGAATTTAAAAAACAAGAAAAAATTAGCGAATTCCTGAACAATGTTAATGATAATTGAAATATATGAATAATTATTTTAATTTCCACCAAGTGATTCTATTCAGTACTAAACAGTGTTTGAAAGTACAGTAAAATGTTTTCCTTGACATTGTCAACGTAGAGGTACAGGGCCAACCTTCCCTTCATATACGAAGGAAGCCAGAAATTTAGAGATGGCGATTTCTAAGAGCGTGAGTAATACTTGCAGATAAGGCACAAGAGAAGTGGTCCAGGAAGAAAAACTTGAATTTCAGCATTGTCCTTAAGAGTTATTTATGAGAAGGAATATGATGTCTGTTTCAGCAGTTCCGTTATCGTCTGGGCGTGTGGAGCCTTTAGTCACGTACAGAGCAGCTTATATTTCTCGAAGAGAATCTAAGTATAGGTTCTTTTTCATATCGAAGTGTTGTCATTTAATATTCGTAGCAATTGACGATTCAGCACGGACATTAATGTACACTCATCGTTCTTCATTGAGACATGAATGAAGTAGTGCGTACAGAACGGCTATTTATTCCCATTAAATATCTCTATTGTTGAATTCATTTCCTTTACTGATATTATTGTTGGTATTACTGTAAATAAGGCTTATATGAGAAAAGTATTTAATTATATTATTACAACACTAATAATACAAACATTACATTCATGTTGTAAGCTCTCTTGCAAACTCATAACTGCAACGTCGCTCAAATAATACGTTCTATTTAACGACCTGCTGAAAAAAAGCGGAAAATATTAAATGTAATAAAAGCGTCAGACAAAAATTCCAGATAATAGTGTAAACACTATTCCTCAAAGTAATTTTCCAGATAAAAACTAAAATGTATATTTACGAGTAGTCGCAAAGGAAAAGACTAACGCAATTGGTTGCGATATATTTTTTATATATTGTTCTCCAGTATTTCTTTTTTTAAAAAAAATAAATAGTTTTATGAATAACTTTAGCTTATAAGATGAAAAATTAATTTTATGTTGGACTTATAGCTTAATTCTAGAAAAACAAATGTCAGTCACTAATCCTATTACTACCCGGTTTTCAAATATAGGCGCTCTGGGTGCGCGATTAATAGCACAAAATAATTAAGTTCCCTTTCCCAAACGAGTTTCCAGGCTAAATTTAATTGATTTCTTCTGCCGCCGTGAACCTTTTGAGAAGGTAACGTGACAGTTTGCACGAAATTTAATGAATACTAATCTCTTGACCATTCGCCTTACTCAGCATCGGCTCAAAAATATACAGACGATTTTCTTTTATAGAATGAATTGTCTTCCCAATGAAAGACGCAATTACCCTCATTTAAATTTTAACACGACAAGAACGTTCACGATGAAATAACGAGCGTCGCTGGTACACGTTTCATTCAAACGTAACAAATTACACGGGAATCGAATTGAAATTCTTGTCACCGTTGCCAGAAAAGATCTTGGTCAGACGACGATATTGGCACGAATCGCCTAACTTGGCAAGGTCGAGATCGGGGCAAGGCCATTCTGAGAAAGGCATTGTAGCTCCGAACCAGCCACAGTCGTAATTCACTCATGCTGTGATTAAAAAGCAGTTACAGAATAGTATCTTCTATTCTGTGGGGTTCGGTTAAGAATTACGCGAAACGTTAACTGCTCCTAGCAATCTCCTTTAATTTAAGGAGCTCTAAAGGCTCAGGTGACGAACGTTGGATAACTCTCTTGTGGCGTAGTTTATACGTCGCGGCCTTGAAGTTTTTAAGTGACTGCTTCAACACTTGGTTAAAACATTCGATTAAACCATTCAGCTCACACTGAAAAACTGTCTCATTGAAATTTATATCGATTTCTTATTTTTAATATAATTATAATTTCATATTTCTTTATACTGGCTGGATTTGACTATTAAAAATCAACAAACATAGTTTAATAATTTCATTGAACCCCCAAAATTGTTATCAAATATCCGCACATATTTCAATTAAAGTCATTCAGAATTTACATTTAAAATATGTCAAAAACCCATTGATGCATTATAAATAATATTTCCAAACTAAAGATAAATTGGTTATGTCAGAGAATGAATACATAGAAATTAATAATAATTAGCTGGTTACTCTTTTTCATGCTATATTTGGCACAATGATTTGTGTGCGGTGTAAACTAATAATGCGTCACGTATAACTTTTTCAGAATTAAGTAAGCCTATTCTTGAATTTAATACTATTTTCTACTTCTTGGCTCTATATATAAGAATATCTTCTCACCTGCTGTAGACACCAAGAAAAAAAATTATATGCCCTGTAAAAATCTGACAGGCTCAATTTTAGGTTTCAACACTTTTATTTGGTAGATAAAAATTTCAGATACCGTGAAAGTTATTTACCACTACAGAAAATTTGTTCAGTCATTTATAAAAAAAATTGCCTCAGCAATTCTAATCAGAATAATCAAGGTTCTCATTTCTTGTTGATAGTGGATGGCAGTTTGATATTGCTAAAAACTTCTTATGAATATATATATATATATATATATATATATATGTATGTATATAAAATACACGAAATCATTATTTATATCATTTTCCGTCAAGTTACAGGCTAGTGTTTTATCTATGTGCATTCTCACGAAAATTGAAAACGTCATGTGAGAATCACTATTGGATAATGCCACCAATTTCGCAAAATGAAAACACAAGCCCAATGAGGTCTATGGCAACGTCTGCGTCAAGAATTTCTATTTGGTTAAGATTGTTTCCCGAACCATCCTACAGCCTCTCAAGCTTAATGTACGCTGATGCCGATAAATGAATTTACATATAAACCAATTTTTATCTCGGAGGGCGTGAAATGGCTTATACTCTTTCACTGACGACAGTCTCGCTTTCTCCAAGTCTCACAAATTTCATCATACGAAGGATATATAAGAAAGAGAAGCCAAAAATCTTTGACCACAACTCCGAAGGGAAATACGAGAAGCTGCTGGGAATCCCCTGGGGAAATTATGTTGGCAGCGCTTGGTCTTATTCTTCTTCCTTTCTGCTCGGGCTAGTATTTCATAACTCTAGAGAAAATTAATAAATGAACGAGCTGTATACTTGCGTAAAATGCGGTGCTGGATGATGCAGATCTCGTGTGATTTATCGGAGCGAAAGCGGAATCGCCAGATTGTGCGAAGCGGACGAATTGCTGACGGGGGAAGCGACTGGCTTTATGGGGCTCCTAAGAGCATGTAAAACGCTCCCCGTCGCTTGCCATATTTCACGTTCCTCGCGGATCAAAGTCGTTGCCGAGAGAACTTTTCATCTGCCCGTTCACTTAAATATTACTTTCTGGTCTTTGTTCCACGGTGCAACTCAGGTCAGGGTGAACTGTTGTTCGTAATTATGGAGAAGAAGTCTGATGGATATGAATTCCTTGCGAAAAGAAATTTGCACCATTTCAAAACTCTCTTGCAACAGGTTGGGCAAATTGTAACATAAAATCAAGCACACTTCGCATTAAAAGAAAACATGACCTATCGTCACAAAAATATCGATTTTCCGGGTTAATTTGGTTACAGATAGCTCTTTTTTTGTTATAATTTTTTCGTGTTCAGTAAGGCTACAAATTCAATGGCTATTCATAATACCGTCATGGTGCACCGGTAACGTTAGAAATTTCTTATATTTTTATAAGTGATTAGAAATACCTAGACCAGCGAAGACAAACGACGGCTCTTTATATTTTACCCTTATTCATCAAAATAATGGAATGCTAAAGATTACAATATAAGGATTACGAGCTCATTTATCGTTCAAATACAAAACGGTAAATTAAAAATACTGGAAAATTAATTTCCGTCAATTTAAAAGTAGCGTTTAAATCAACAAGGTATGAATTTCGGCTCTCTTTAAAAAAAATATAGGCCATGCGAATGTAAAATCTATTCCAAAAAAAACCCTTTTGAGTCTGGCCCTCTTTTATGACAAAGACAAAGCACCATAATGTTAACAGTTTAAGAGATGATGCACATTTTAATGAATTGTAATAGTCATTCTCACACAAAAAAAGTTGTTTTTCGTTCATTTTTTTTGTCTGAGAACAAATCTGTGAAACCATCTTTATTGTGAAGTCCTACCTATCTTAAGTGTTCAGTAATATTTTCCGTTTATTGAGAAATTGTCTGAATAAAACCTGAAATAATATACAGTGAAAGGCCGTATTCAAATAATTATCATAATATAATGATAAGAATAATGTATCCTCTAACTTTATGTATAACCTGAATTTTTTGTATGTTTATTCTCTCTTATATACAGGAATTCTTAATTGGGCAATGCTATGAGAGAAATAAAAATTATGACCAGCTTATCAATCGTTCATAGATTGAAAATGAACTTTTGATATGAGGAGTAATACTGCGAGTAACATCATTACTATGCATCCTCATATTTACACCAATTTAAATCAAATAAAATTACATAAACCATGAAATACTATTCAATTTATTATATAGAGTTAATAGGAATTTTTGGTGAAAATGCGGAATTTTCCCTCTTACGCCACGAAAATGGAATTTATTTTCCACCAATTATTCCTGTCGCCAATATAATTTACGTTCACATTAAATTTTTTTATAACAGGATTTCATGTAAACTCCAAATTCAATTACAGGATTCAATTATGCAGGTGAAAATCAACTTAAAATTGAAACTTCAATCAACGACACATATGACGTGAATGTATTCACATTCAAATGATACATTTATTAGTTTTCCAAGTAGAGTGAGGTATTTCCTTTGTGAGAATTTAAGAAATATGGCTGTGATGTCGTTAGCATAACAAATTAAGTATCGCTATGGGAAACCTTGGCCTTTTGTCACTGATGATTTCTTCCTGTTTTTGTTGCAGGTAACATGAATGGCGGGTGTGGCATGACATGGAGTAAGAGGCGTTACGTAAGCACATTACTGTTCGCTATTAGCACTTCCCGAGCGATGCACCCCGTCAATTACATTCCGATCCCTCATCAGGCGATGGTTACATAACCTGAAGTCACCATTGACGACGGTAGTGCACGACCGCAAGTTAGAAGCCAGTTTGTTCCTGTTGTATTCACAATGAAACAGTCTCGTATTTTTCCTAAACCGATTTAATCGAAAAAAAATTGATATGGGGGTTGAAATGAAATAGAAGAAAACATTCATTAAGAAGTCTCCATACTAAAAATGGCTCTGCATATTTTTAATACAACCACCAAATAATATGATCATTGTTCCAACTGGCTTGAATTTTCTAATACCTATGTACTATACTTTATTTACATAACTATTTAATTTATTTATAATATTATATATCTATTAAATAATTACTCAAGGTTTCCAGCAGTTCACGGCATATTTTATGTTTAACCATGATCCAGTTACAGAATTACTCTTCCGTTACACTAAACTCACTTTTCTTTAGATTTGACACCATTCTTAGAAAAACTGAAACTATTTGAAGGTGAGGATTTACATTCATGCGCAAAAGGCAAATTACATCCTGTTTAACCAGTTTGTGGTCTCTATATCGTAAACATGTCACAGGAAACTGTGAGAAGATTTTAATTATTTAATATTCTGAAAGTCAGTCCTTGAATGAAATGCAACGACGCTATCCGTGAGTATAATTTAAATATTTAAAATGAGAATTCGTCCTACAAGAACAATGGTTTCTTCGAAAAACTAAGCCACATTCTCATTTATTCTCACAAATTTCTTGCCTCGTCTTGAAAATTGTCGTAATCCATGCCATCTTAAAAGAATTTTATTTAATTTTCAATATATAAGTTTATTTTCATGGTAAATACAATTCTTACTTCGTTATCAATTACATTAATGATTAATTTGGATAAAGGACTTACTTTGACTTCCAATTTCTAAATATTATTGAGCTTCTGGTGCCGTTTACTGGAATTTAACTCATGATTTCCATTAGTCATTACCGGATACTTAGTAAAGCGAGAAAATTTCTCATTAATAAAGAATATGCCTCTAGTTGTGTCCTGAAAATACGTCCAAGCATTTACAATTTAGAATTATATAAATATAAAAACTCTTAAATAAATAAACGGGGTATATTGTTCATTGTAAAAATTTTCCTTTAATAGAGATTCCGTTTAAGAATATATTTATCACATTTAATTGCTTAACAAAATATTTATAGTACTTATCCATTAATATTAGGGTTAATATTTAAGGTTCTCTTCTTCAAAGGTCATTGTTATTTAATACAGTGATTACAAAATTCAGATCAATCATTGTAGTCTTAAAAATAGTTAGTGTCAAACCATTTACGGTAACATCTTTTGTTTAAATCACCTGCTGATCATCCAAATATTTTACCTCAAAACCATCTCCTAGCGCCGATATAGAATTTGTGATACATTTGTCGTACGTATAGATTGAATATCCACTACCACTCGAATAACTGTAGCAAGAAGCACATGCGCCAAAATAAAATAGTTTTGTATCTTCACTGGTCTAGTAGAGGAAATTAATCACATTCAACATCCTCAGAAAAAATTAGGGAATAAAATATGAACATTAAACAGAATGGTGTATGTGCTTTTATCATCTTTAGTTATGATCTCAGTGTTTCCAATACTTTCTATAATTTTTAGATATTTTTTTCTTAGATATTGTCTTTACTCGTAACTTCTCTGTTACGAAGTAACGGGTGTTTTAGCTTTTATTATCTCTAATTATGATCTCAGAGTTTCTCATTTCGCTATACTTTTCAGATTTTTTCTCTCTGTGATCATATCGTTTCTTTTTCCTCGTCTGTTGCGAACTCGACTCCATATTTTCTGACGGTTCGCATTGGCAGATGAACTTGCTTGTTTAAGGGAAGTTGACGTAATATTCTGCTATATTGTGCACCAGCTGTTGTCCCATTTCCTAACACCAAGGACAAACAACTCTCGGGATGCCGCGCGCCTCGCCGCGTCGCTAAAAATAAGCTCAAGAGCTACACGTCTCGTGCCGTTAGTTGTCCACTTTGCCACGTAATGCAGATCGCTATTATGCAAAAGCTTTGCGAACCAGAAAAAGCAGCGTATAATTTAACCTCCTCTCACGCAAGGGACGTGCCACTCATGATGATGGAGTAATGTGCGAGGAGCAAAGTTACGTTCCCCCTCAGATTTTAAATTAGATTTCTGCTAATTTGGATGAACTTAATTCCTCAGTTTTGTAGGTAGCCACTGAAACAGCCTCCAGATTTTATTGTCGTTCAACATTCACTCTGTTTGAGATAAAATATTCACGTAGTGTTTTCGACGTTATTTTATAAAAGGGCGCTTATAATAAAACGAAGTAAAATGGTTTCAACCTGTAACTTTTAAAGAACAAATAGTATTATTTCTCATTGTAGCACTAAGGGAAACGTATATAACTTCAAATAAACTCTATAATTCGGACTCCAAACAAGGTAATGTTAGAGCTGTTGTGCACGTTGCATAATTAAAATAATATTTGAGTGGCAGGGGAAGAAATACGTAATACTCAATCAACACTCATTGGGTGTGATTTGCGTACAATTTTGAAGCTGAACAGATTCAATAAATAATTATCAATCATGAGAAATATATTACTAATATTGAACTCGTTATGACAAGAAATAAAGCTTCTACCAACTGCAAATTTTAAGTTTTTTATGTTTAAATTAACCAGCAGCTTTCAACCTTTCGGTAATATTCATCTGTCAAGTGAGACCACTTCGTTAACATAAAAGAAAAACACGTTGCAATATGTATGCATGATCGTCAGAATATAATTGAAAAATTGACTTGGCAAGATTCGGCCACACAAAAAAATTTGATTTTAACAAAATAATTTTTGCCAATCGTAAAAAGTTCAATAATTATATTTACATAGAAGTAGACACACAACCTTTTGTTCCGAGTTTGAAACTTCGACAGGTGATACATATATAATAATGAGAGAAAATGAACCTATTTTAATAAACAATAATAACTATCTGGCTTCTATTTAAATTTGATAATAAAATTAATAGCCTTTTACTCATAAAAAAATTAATTCAAATTATATGCATAACGTTTCGACCCTGATTAGGACCTCTTCAAGTGTATGGATATTACAATTATCCAAACAAACAAATTGAGAAACAAAGTCTTGTAAAATGATAAATTTAAAAAAATACAATTACGAATGAATATAATTTACGTAGTTAGTTTATTCATACATGATTGTATTTTATTAAATTTATAATTTAGTAAGACTTTGTTTATGAATTTGTTTGTTTGTATAATTGTATCATCCATACACCTGAAGAGATCCCTATCAGGGACGAAACTTTTTGTTTATAATATGAACATTATTGTTTTTTTCTAAATAAATGGCTTATCTGGTTTAATATATTTACAGAATATAAAATTTCTCCTTGATGTTATTTACAGGATTTTAATAAGTGTAGGAAATTATATTAACAAATAATAAGTAAACATATTTTCACGTGACAAAGAAATTTTAAAATATTTATTATTTGCATGGACCATCCCAAATTCTGGTCGAAACGTTTTGTCTATTTTTTGTATACACACTTTCACAGTAATTATAAAATTAACAATACAATAAATATCCATTTTTATAATAATTTTATTTGTACTTAACTATCAAACAAAGTTGAAATTTAAAATTAAATTTTTATATTTACAAAGGTCAGGTCGTTTCACAGCAGTGTGGTAATTTAGTTTGGTTGACTGGTTACTAGAAACTATGGAATAAGTAAGTCCAGTAATTGCGAATCGATACTAGGAAAAATACTGCATATTACATTATTGAATTTATATTATTGCAAAATACTTAATGTACAGATTTAAAACTTAAACTTCATTGAATCCAATCGAAGAATAGAACATGTAACTGAGCTCTGTAAATCGTTATGGTTATTTATTCATATGTTAATGTGTTGTTGTGGACTGTCGCTGCTCTCGTTAGTTATTTCCATCAACGACTCGCGTCTGAGACGGCAAGACTTATCATCGCCGAGTATAAAACTCCACGATATATTATTAGATTCTAAAAATATATATATTGAAAATTTTATACAAGCTTTCTTGGAAAAATGTCTGGTACCTTGTGAAGTACTAGTAGAAAATTACTCATTATTTTTCACCAAGGAGAAGTCGGTTATCAGCGTATTTTAACTACGTAAAGTGTCCTTAAGATGCTAATTTTATTACGAGTCATATATTTCCTGTATTAGGTTCAGTGACGTAATTTCAGTTTCGAAAGGCTGCAATTAATGTTTCCTTTCTAGTGCACGAATACACGTATATATTACCAGTCAGTGACCAAATTCTCCCCACACGACCGGTCAATCGAAGTGGAGGGAGACTTGAATGATAACCCCCAACCAAGCGCCGGTTTAATGTACGGCTTTGCAACTACTTACGCCCCGAGGGAACATTCTGTGTCCGGCCAAATTTACTTTCTCTGCTGCTGCTTCAGAACGGTTCGGAGCTGCAACTAAATTACTGCTCATTAGCAGAGGAAAATATTCTACGGAACAGAATTCATATTATAGAAGATTTCTAACGGCATAATACCACGAAGAAGTGACCTTAATAATCTCTTAATAACCTTCCAGCCATTATTTTTAAGCGAATTAATGCTTATAAGTCTTGTATATTTTGGTTGATTCTCAAAGCTTCAGTTAAATAGTCACAACTATCCTCAGCATAATTGTTTAATTATTGAATTCTTCTTTCATGAATTTAACATTCTGATCAAATTAAAAGCTTGCGCTGTTTCAAATGTCACCTTATATCGATTCTTAACATTTTCGTTATCATTTTGTTGCTTCCTTTTTCTGTTTCTTTCCCGCCTTCTGTCTATATGCGACAAATAAACCAGACAGATATTAAAAACTCAGATTAATACTTTAATTCAGACACACCTCTATAATAAACTTCAAAATTCCAGATTCAAAAATATTAACCAAGACAAAATTTAAATCTTATTTGACTAATGACAATTGTGGTGGCTGAAACTCTGATAAATAGATCATTTCTGACCAATTCTAAACGACTCACCTACTTTCACGTCTTTAAACATTTACAACTTCCGCAGCGGAGGGCGTTTACAATTTCGCAGTTTGGAACCTTGCAGGCACTTAGTGACGTCATCTGGAGAAATCGAACCCAGTCCCCGGGCATCGGCAGACACGGTCGCGGTAGTGTTTGCAGCTATTACTTCCCCAGGCAGAGCTGATGTTAACAAGCCAGCCACATCTGTTCCCTATTGTCGATTCCCTGGGAAGAAATACATGACTGTAAGCAAAATGAATTTTTAAACAGTTATAAATAACACATGGGCTTGAATGGATGGTTATTATTCCCTTTTAATGACATTTTTAAATAAGAAATTAACTTATTATTGCAATTCAGTTCACAATTTGTATAAGCTACAACAAAAAATAAAAATGTAATTTTATAATTAGACTATAATATACGAACTATTTAAATTATCAGTGTTTCGTCTTCCCTGAAAAACTGACAAGTTATTATCAGAAAAATATACATTGTTACCATTTACAGTTGATTAAATTTGTATTTATAAAATAACCTCCTGAATTTTTTAATTTTAGTTTGACACATTTTTTAGGGAACACTGTTATGCTCTGTAGCAGCTCAACAAGCAATGTTTCTTTCAAAATAAACATTGTTTACACCATAGTGCTACTGATTCACTGCATACTGTCTAAATAATAATAATATACAAAGTGTACATTATTTATCTACACTTCAATTATTCAATATAAATCTTCTAAATCGCCATATATTGCCAACAAGAACTAAATAGGTTCAAATTGTTCATTTTTCTCTATAATGTTTATCTATAACCTTTCTTTTTCTCTTAACCTATTACCAATAAAGTTGAACACAATTGTATTTCCATTACAGCATTTATTCGCATTTAATATAAAGTTTTATTATATTGACATTAGCTCTCCTAATAACAGCCTCCTATACACAAAAAAAATTCCGTGAAATCACTCATGGAGTGATGCTTACTTGCAATCTAAAATCTAATTTTCAAATATTCCCGCGCTTGAATTATTAATATTCTGCTTAATTTGATAAATTTCGTGTGATATGGAAACCGGTCAAACATGAAGGTGTAACATATCTGGATCGTTTACCTTCAATTAATCCAACGCTTTAAATTAAAATTTAAAACACATATATATATATATATATATACGATTCGGTGAACAGGAAAGATAGTCGGTGAGAATTGACGAGTGACAGACCAAATTTTTGTTGTCAGCTGCAAAGGGCATTCGAATTTCCCCTGACATTAAAAACGCTGCCATCGCATAACGAAACGTTAACTCACAACGCTGCTAGCTTGATGGATCAGAAATGTTGTCATTTATGCCAATCATTTTGAAATGTCTCATAATTAAAAATTTGCAGTATATATTTATCACACCTTAACGTTTACAGCATTATTAATGATAAAAACCACCGATTTATAGCTATAATACTTTAATAACACATTTAGAGTTAGCCCTAATTAATCAAATTTTCAAACTCTGATAAAGAAAATTCTGATATTCTAGCTAATATCTGTCGTCTCGAATAGTCTCGTTTAATTGTCCGAAGCTACTATTTTATTTTCCCAGCAGCTCAAGTTTCGCGTTTTCAGTGAAAAATATTTTCAATGCTTCTTCAGTATACTTTCCAGTACATTTTTGGTAAGATTTTAATTATATATTGCTTGTGCCAGATCCAGTAGAAATAACTGACAACTTCAAGCAATATTACGTGGTTTTCTACACAATATACTAATAGCATCTTCGACGGAACAGTAATATCAATTTAATTACCAGACCGGAAATAAAATGTATGTATGATACATTTAGTAGCCTAATTTATATATCTGCCAACTGACAATCTTGCATATAAGAAAATAATTAATATTCACCTCACGTCAAATTGTTTGTTTCCATTTACTTGTCAAAATTGACAAGGGTTATTATAATATAGACTTACTAGGCACAATCGTGATTCAGTTACGGAATAATTCCTACAAATTATATTTTTATATTAAAGCCAGAACAAACCGTTTCTAGCTGAAAGATTTCATTTGGGTATTAATTTTTTTTAAAATTGACTTCCCTTTAAATAATACTTGTGTTGGTCGAATATAATTCAGTATTATTTTATTGGATTCTGCACTGCCTTTATTAAATAATTTTTATTCACATTTATTCTATTTCATTCAGTACGACATCTCATTCCAAACTTTCATTTCAAATTTAACTGCTAGTAATTTTGAAGGTCTAGAAACAAACTTAGATTATCTGGCAAATGTCTCATTTTATTGTCAGTAAAACTAAGAATTTTTTTGTATCAACTTTATTTTCATCCGAAAGAGCTAACTTCAGTGAATTTTAAAATCTAATGTTGATAACATTTATGTGTCTTCTCTTATAATGTGATTTAAAATAATATTTTTTTTAACTGTGTATTTAGTTGCCTCGATATGAACGCTACACGATTATGCAAAGGAAGTAAATTGTCACTATAAAAATCATATTAATAAAAGCTAAATTAGCTTTTAAGACCTTTATGATTTATCATTTAAGGGATCGTCAAATAAAATGATATTCAATTCATTTGAATCTGATTGATCACATCAGTCAGGTAAGAAATTTGACTGATAAGGATTAAAATACTGCGGTTTTATCGCCTAAATTTGTTGCGAAGTTTATTCTTAAGTTTGTTATTGAATTGGTCTTGGTTCGTACGCCTCAGACGCCGGAAGATCCCAGCTCGTTATGGAGACGTATCGGGGAAGCGGTTATTTATGAACTGTGGCGGTACCAGATAAAAGCCCTCCCCAGATTTATGAAGCGACGGTCTCTAAGTGCACCGCGCCGATAACTTTATGGATCTGGCATGTGAGTTTTAATTGAATGAAAGCTATGACAATAATTGTGTCGGCTGACCTACTTAGATTAGTGGGCTTGTATATTTCGGGGATCGGAATTTCGGCCCGGGTCAAGTGGCTGAGTCCTCTGCGTGTAGAGGTTCGTTCACCTCGTGCTGGGCTTACTTTAGCCCTTAAAACCACCCTCATAAAATACTCTCATTTTATCTAATTAAACAATTTATGTTTTCCAAATATCGAATATCTGGACACATACTTCATAGAAATAATTTTCAACTCATCGTCTCCTAACGTACATGATTAATATCAAATACTGTCATTTAATTCAGACATAGCCCTATTTTATAGTCAATTTAAATTTGACAGTATGGTGTTATGGTACAAAATATTATGTTTTATAATACAATAATAACTTGGGTATTAAAATTAGCAATGTGACTTGAATAATTTTGTATAATTAATAGGTATTTATAATCAAATTTTATGACCATGAAGTCTTATATGAAATTAATAATAGGATTAATTGTCTAATAATTTCATTAATTTATTTATTTCTAATGAATCTTATAATTTTCTAATAATTTCATTTATGACTTAATGGCCATCAAATTTTATTATTGTTTGTATTAAAGGTTTTTATAATAGATATTTATGTTATAACTGTACCATAGATTTGTATTTAAGTATTTTACAGGATTTATTGTAAAATATGCACGCAAATAAATTAAATAACTGGTGTAAATAAATCAAGGAACAAATATTTTGACTATTTGAAGATGACAATGTCAAAATGCCGAAAGCTCCATCAAAATGGGAAAGTTATAACTATTTTGATTACATTTATTTAAAAGTTTCATTTTTACTTTGTGACTTAAAAAATGTTGGGAAAAAAATATAAATATATTACAGTAAATAACAGGCATAATAACTTCAAATGGATCTTAAATATTTTATACGACACGACGAGTATTTATGAAACTTACTTCATAAATCAATATAATTTTCATTCGTTACGAAGGTCGCTTGCAATTATAAGATGTTGAATTCAACACCTATAATAAAACTAGCGCGTTTTAATGTAGAAAGCATTCTACAGCCAGCGCGAAAATAACCTTTATAGCCTAAGAATAATAAACGACTGAATGCACTAATGCGTTTTTTATGTTTAAAATACTGGAATGCTGTGCGGTGTAATTTAAATATCCAGTTATTTCTCAATTGGAATTCCCCAAAAGAATGTAATTAAATCAATATAAAAAATTGAAAAATAATACAAAGGAAAATATTTAAGTCATTAATAAATGCAATGAAATTATGTAGGTTATCATAATTGTAATCGAAATATTCAAGCGTTTTAACGCTGTCAAAATATAAATGTCAGCCAGTCTTAATTTATTATGGTTGTAAATTCCTGAAGTAGGAAGTTGCACTTATATTATGGACGATTAGCAGAAAAAGCGTAATTCTATTTATTCTTTTCTGGAACATTTTGACTGCATCACTTTCACGGATAAATATCAATTGTATAAACCACAATTAAAAACTGATAAATTAACCTTCACATTATCATTCGCTAGTTCGCGAAATAACAAAAAATGAATCATAATAGTGTCAAGTTCTGTTTAATTAAACGCGAAGGACCTCGTTTGTGAAATGTCTGTGCGTTAAACTTGACATATTTATAGGTTGAGATGTTGAAGTGAATGATTCATCGCTTCTTCTTAACGAAAAAACAAAACGTTCTGTCTGTCTTAAGAACGTGTTAGTCCTTTTTGTAGTTTCTAATTCCCGTCCCATAAGAATTCTCGTACCTTAACTGCGGAACGAATTAAGTCACCGTCGAAGCCACACGCAAAGAGCAAGCGCAAGAAACCACGATTTGACACTGTTTCTCTTATTATCAAGGACGGTATTAATTAAGCTCCTGTCGACCATAAAGATTTACGACGATTTGAGATAGAACATAAATTTTCTCCGGGTGCCTTCTGAAATACAATTAGCTTCAAGTACAAGCGCAGCGCAGAATATTGAAACTCGAGGTTACGAGGGGAGGAAAGCTCGACAAAAAAAAAAGATAAATGACAAAAAAAGATGGCGTCTTCATTGCAATTCTCGCCGGGTTCGCGTACGTGATAGATGGCGTTGCGTATTAATTAGACCTGTACTGCAACAGTTTTACGTAAACGACGCTATTTTTTTTCTGTCCTCACACTTTATTAATCATGACGAATTAATTGAGGTTAGCGTCTGGTATTCAACGAGAGCTTCGCTAATAAACAGTCGCAAGCTGCACATTCATAGTAATTTATTTCTAATTATCATTAATATTTTTTCATCATTTTACCACCGCTTTTCTTTTCAATTATTTTTGATGTTTTCAGTCAGTCATTTCCTTTTCTTTATTCTTTCTACGTGAAAAATGTGTTACTATAAAACTTTTTTTTCAGAGTTAACTCGTAAATTTGAGTAAGTCAGAGTGTTCATCAGGTAAGTGATTAAAATTAACCAAGAAAATAGATTAATGAGTTTTCCAACTGTAATGCAGACAATATAAGCTGTTGTCCGAAAAACGGGATAGAGTCTGTGAAAGTTACACGATAAAAATCAACCTAGTTTCGGCCATCCCTATTGAACTTCTACCTTAAATAGAGGGAAGGTCTGAAAGGTATTAATTTGAATTTTTGTAACTCATTAAAAATGCCTAAACATGTCGGAAATTATTCCATTTAATAAAAAATACCTTATTGGCTGTTAAATGTAATGTATCATTCGTATCAGATATAAATATTTTATTTTAAAAAATTTTGGGCAATAATTATATATATATTATATAAACTTCAAATTCTCGTATTGAAAGTCTTTTTAGCTTTCATATAGAAGAGAAGTCGTCATACACAATCAGATTCAATGTACATTGTAATCGATTTTTCACTAGACATTTCTTTTTCTACTCTTTCGAATGCTACATATGTTAAACATTAATTTGACTATATGATATTCAATGATTTTTAATTGTATTGATGTTAATTATCAATATAATTATTTCTAGCTTGTATAATGGCTTAATTAATACATTTATTACATTCAAGTATGTCATAATTATCAAAATTCCATAATTAACTTTTTATATTGTCATTTATCATGTAAGTATTATAATTATATAAATAAATTGCCAAATTACAGACAAAATTAAAGGTAATATGATATTTTATTATATTTAAATATTCTTAGTTCGTCTTTAATGGATATGAAATAGTTTCTATGGAATTAAAAATTTGCATGTTACAAAAGGATCTCTTTTTCAACTTCATTCAAACTGCTTTCAATGGCAGTGACGTTCAGTAAGAAGATTATATTTTTAGCGCTGAGCTATATCAGATGTAACTCTCTGACGGCAACAGTGACGGAGATGGGAGAGTTGGATGTTGTTCCGCAGTTCCTCTGTTACATGAGCGCGTCTAATTTGCAGGTTTCCTTGATTCAACATCGTGAGGAAAAGGGACACGCAGCTGTGCCCGAAGAATAGACGATCTATCACTGCTGTCAATACTCACCAGACTCGTTTACTCTGTGCCGTTGCCTTCGTATCAAGAGCTTAGCTTCACATCTGTAGCCTCATGTCTCGAACAGACGGGAGAGTTTTCTGTAGGAATGAAATATCTTCGATTTATAACTCAATGTAAAAAAATCCGACTTTATAGTTAAAGTAATTTTATGAATTATTCTGTAATTTAAGCTGAATTTCGATTTTAAATTTTTTGGTCTTGGTTTTATTACATCACTAAAACACCTTTGATCACATAGTTGTCAGAAATATTATCCAATATACTACCTTAAATTAATCTTTTAATATTGTAAATCAGATAAGGGAGAACGTCTTGACTATCAAAATTTTTATTAAGCTTCTTATCTCAAGTGCTCTCAAATTTAGTGACGAAACGCAGTGTAATTTTCAATAAATAATTTATTTTCTAACTAAAAATTGGCTGTTCTTTATTTATATGTTGTCTTAATAGTGACGAAACGCAGTGTAATTTTCAATAAATTCAATAAATAAATTATTTTCTAACTAAAAATTGGCTGTTCTTTATTTATATGTTGTCTTAATAGTCATAATATATATGACATTAATATTTTAATAAACATAGCCGTGATAATTTACTGTCAGCTGCATCCTATATGTCCATGTTATCAGATCTTTTTATTCCATAGAAATTTATTTTTAAATTTAAATTATATATACAGCGATTTTGAAGTCTCAAATAAATTATTTTTTGTATAATTGAACACATCCATATTCCTTTGATCTATATGTAAAATTAATCAGTAATTCAGAATTATAACAGCTCAAATTTTGTATAGAGATTCTCTCATCGTTCCACCATTTATTCTTAATATACAAATTCATTCTCTACTTTTCCTTCGATATAGTTTATTTTGCACGTATTATCAAAACTAGTGGACTGCAAAACAGTAATGATTCTGAAAATTAAACAGCTTCCAACTAATCTATTTTTATTTATATATCTGTAAATTTTACCGCGATTAATTAGAATTGATCAGGAATTTGGGACCGCTTAGTTAAAATGCTGTTCTTCAAATGGAATTTTCTGCTTTTCCGGAACGTATAACTAACACTGTTAAATATAGAAACCCGTAAATAATTTACAAAATAGCTGTGCTTGTCAAACTGCGTACAACTTATGTCAATAAATAGATCAAATTAAATGTAAATTTTACAACTTTGTGGCAATAATTCACCATTTGACTGAATTGACATTTTCCTTAAAAATTATACAACTTAGTAAGTAGAATATCTGAAAGAAAATTAAGATTAGCTTTCATCTTTCGTATCCATGTTACGCTAAATAATCCAGAGCAATATTTTTACCTCTCAGAATGTTATACAATAAATATGCCTGTGTCGACATTAGATGGTATTATCATTAATTACAAAAATTCATATTATCAAATTTATCATAGTTAATTCATGGTTCCCTCTTCAGTGACAATGGGAGTGGTATAAGTTATGGTTTCTAAGCACCCACAGTTGTAGCTGTCAGGTATTAACGTTATTAAGCAACATATCTTCATAAATTGTCACCGTTCCTTGGTTGTTTGCATCACACACAAATGGTATAACAAGTATTGCACTTGTCAGCCATTAATCGTCATGACAGTTTGATTTCTCTTCTTACGGTGAATAAATATTTTTATGTTTAAAGTTTCGGGTTTGACAGCACAATAATATAGTTTCTACTCTTAACTATCACCATACCTCATATTTTATGTCTGTTTCTGTTGTGTGTCAATTAACTGCTGATATCTTAAAGTTTTCTATAAACACAATTACTACAGTACAATGGCCGTGTTCATTGGCGATTATTTTGGATTTCATTCCAATCATTTACATCCTGCGTCTAATATCGTTGTGAATATATATTATCCTGTACGGGAAGTAGTAGGCCTAGTACTGAATTTTATTTGATCACCATTTCCTTACTCGTCTTTATCTTAACATTTATAGAAAATTGTTTCCAATTATCTGACACGTTACTTTCTCCAAGAGATCTTTTTATACTTTCTTTCGCAAATGCAAGCTTTCTTATCCTTCTTACGTCAGCGTGCTGTTACTGAATCAAATCGAGAATATTTTCCGTTGCTATTTTTTCCTATATAATTTGTGATATATTCTCCAAAAATTCGACTAAATTAATTATGTCATAAATCATCACGTATTCTTCAACATTCTTACATTTTGGTACCATTCTTTTATTTATTTTTCGTTTTGAAACTTCAATTATTTATTGGAAACTTTTGAAGTAAATTTACTATTGCAAAAAAATACCTACTCTCATGATTTCCTATATAAACTTCCGCATAACTGCATATATTGTATGACAATATTTAAAATTAAGTATATGTCAATCACATTAAAAATATGATGAAATCTTAGATCTACAGTCGTTTATACGACTGAGTGTTTCCAAACCAGTGTAAATTTGTCGGCGAAGACAGAAGGATAAAACTACAAAGTGCAAGTTTAATTAGCTAATTGACTTTCTTAACTTGTAGAATAATTTTGAACGTTTCATATCGTGTTCTTATTCCTCCCGGGTTCTATATCATTCTCGAGGTAAATATGAACTTTTATTTGTGTCGCTCCGAGTCGCCAAATGTATTCTCATCTAACCTCATTTCCTACTATCACTACATATTCTTTATTATACTCCAAACAAAATGAATACATTTTTACTGGAGGTGTAATTGTGTTCAATGAAGTCCAGGTGTTTTCATTATTAATTATCCAATCAGTCATACCCACTGTAAGGTTTATAAAGACGATATTTCTAGAACAGGTTTGACGTCTGTGGTCGCATGAGCCGTTAATAAAATATCATTTGATCTGACTGAAACAACCTGTGGTAATTAAATCCATCGAAGTATATTGTAACGATAATTATTTTCATTTATTCCGGCTACAAAAACATCCAGCTTCCCTTAGGTCGCGCGTTGGTTCTCACTAGTTATTCAATAACTTTGAATTAATTTGTAATTTACATTTTGTGTAGGCCGATGACACAATTTCTCTGCCTTAAATAATTTTATCAAATATTCATACTTTTTACGATTATAGAACTACTCGTTCAGATTTCAGTAACAAAAAACAGAGATTTCCTTTCGAAATATACATTTTCATTGTGCAACGGCCAGAGAGAAGCGCTGAGACAAAATTTTCGCATACAAATTCAATTAACCCAGGGTGCGGCGTGCGATATTTATTTTGCCTAAATTGTATTCATGGCGCACCTTTGTGGGGGAGTATGTGCTGCATGCCGGACATTAGCAAGGGAAATGAACGCAGCACGTGTGTCTTGGCGCGACCATGAAAATGCATGCAGATTCAAAAAAATAGAATAACTTTTATACGCGATATTAACACCAGTACCTAGAGCACTGAACTCCAAGATGGACGGCGCAGAGAAAGTATCCGACAGAAAACGACAAACAACTGATGGCAGGGGTTGCCCTGCTTCACCCAAGTTCCAATTAAAAGCAACCCTATAATAAACATTATTTAATATAAATCCAGTCATTTGATTGCACAATATTTTCTGTTATAGCCTTTATATACTGGAATAATTATAGTTTATGTCTATGGATTTTTATTATACAATCTAGTGAAAATGTTTGTTTTTTCGTCGGACGAACAAAATGTCTGTGTATATATAAAGAAAAACTATACGGTAATATTTTGTAAAATCTGGTTTCACTGCTCCTGTTAAAATTTCATTCTTACCATTTTTCCTTGCCCTGCGCCTTAATTATAGGCTACAAAAAACCAGATATAACATTAATATGTAAACGTAATCCCTTGAGTCAAATAAAAAATATTTAATCATATCTTTCGAAAGTTAATCCTTCTTTAATGACGTGATAATATCAGTATTATGGTGACGTATCACACGAAACGGTATAAAGAATTGTCAGAAGATAATTTTCATAATTTTTGCATGATAATCTGTTTCAAAATAATTTATTAGGTTCAATTTTGAACAATGATATTTTTAAAAATGAACCAAATATTTTACCAAAGACAAAAGGGACAATAATTAAATCCAATCGCTCGCAAGAAAGCGGATGCAATTTGCATAACTGCGCTCACAGTGATGAATATGTTTGGCTGCTGTATTAAAAAAACTCACAGAATACGAAGGTATTGAACGACTTAAGCAATCACCTTCCTTCGAAGACATGAGCATTTTGCAGCAGTACAGAATGTTTTGTAACTCCTCCATAAGGTTATCAAATCGATTCCCGTAGCTTTTGTGACACTTTTTCCAATACGCCCCCGGGAATTGGATCCGGTTATCAAATAAATAAAGGGACAAAGAAAGTAAACTCACTGGGTCGTACGGAATTGTTAAAAGGTAATTGGTCCTTTTTCATTCCTTTGATTATTTTTCTAAGTTAATTATAGCTTCATGTAGACACAAAAGTAGCAATTAAAAACAGAGCTCAACGAATTAAAAATAATTCGAGTTCATACGAGAGCGTTTATTATAGAAATAATGAATAACTGATTTGATTATGATTAAAGAAGTGACGGTAGATTGTTTACTGACATATACAAGCTTAAATATACATTTGATTTATCAATGTACCAAAGATGTATCGACGATAAACTATTATTACGTTCTCCATCGATCCTTTTTCGTTTTAGATGTACTTGTATTAGTTCAAAATGTATATTAAAGTTCGATTTGATTTTAATAAATATTAATTTACTAAACTGTTGTTTAACGTTGACGACTTCGGGTGTAATTATAACGTCAGGAAGCGTATTCATTTTTGTCGTTAACTGGCCAATTACAGTACGCACGTGTCATTTTAATTTGTTTGGTTTTGTCATTAATTATGTAAATATACTGTCGTAAAATTGTTCTCAACTGTCAAAACAACGCGTGGAGATTTGACGTTCGATTCTATTCAAATGAGGTGGTTCCTTTTCGGCAGTTCGTATTAACAGCTAATGTGTACCATTGCGCCTTAAACTATGTGTCACTCAATGCACATAATGTAATATTCTAGATAACAGATTACGGCAAATTAAAAACTTCTTTGCAAATTGCGGTTTGGATATATAAAAAGACGGAAGCGTAAATTTTATCCTCAAATTGTTGGTACAGTCATTGTTGCAGAATTGAAGGGTTTGGTACGTTTTAATTGCTCGCAGGTTAAGAGGAAGACTGTATGGCTCCAACAATTTATTGTGTATTTTCGCTTATTATGACAACATAATGAGTAAAATTTTGCGTTTTATCAAATAGGAAGGAAAGAAATAATAACGAATATCATTTTCTGAGATGTACCGCATCTGATACGCCTTGCTTCTGTATGATTGTTACTCTTGTCCACCAAAAGACGCCTGCAGGGCTTACTCAGGAAAAAAATAATAAATTTTTACCTTTCCTGAGACAAGCTATTTTGATCACAAATAAAAAACGGTGTGCAAATATATAAAAAGTTTGACAGACACTAAGACACGAGAAAAGTGTTACTGAGGGTAACGTTTGCAAATAAACGCAGTACGGTCGCCATCACCCTGATTGTTTTATGTATCCAAGACGCCAAGTGCCAAAGGGAACGGACGCCTTCCATCTGCATGCGCGGCCACGCGTCGCCAATCAGCTGTTTGCCTTCGCGTGACGTCAGTGTTTCCCTACGAGCTCGGCTCGCCGCCGTCTCGAGGCCAACCTTGACTTCCTTTGTGCGCAGACCTGTGACGAAATGTGCTTTCTGGGCTACAGACGCGGGAATGTCTTCAGCTAAAACTCCTTTCAAATATTTGCGCTCGTAAAAAAAAATTAAACTCGCCGTTTCGTCGATGTGTCTGTTGTCTCCTACAGCCTACGTTTCTATGTCTCGAATCTTAATCTTTACAAATACAACATGAGATCGAAAACTCAACTGTATTTTATATCAGAAAATTCAATTCTGTTACAATTGTCGGAAGTGGAAGATCAACACGGAGGTCAAATTGATACAATACTAATTCGAAACAAGGAGAAGTGAGATAATAGAAAAGAAATGAAAATAAACTGAAGGCTTAGGCTGATGTCACACTGTGTTACTGCGGCACCTCATACTCAAAGGCAGACTCAGTGGGATTTCATTAGTAAACACGTGAGCATGATATTTATTTTGTGCACCATGTATAAGAACAATACGAACTCTTTTGGGTTTTTAATTTCCGAAAGCTGAATTTATCAATCTAAAAACTTAATTCGATAATAATAATAATAATAATAATAATAAAATAGCCAAAAACCAAACCAGCATTAGGTATAAAAAATAAAAGAAAAACACTACGTTTCTGCAATCATTCTTGCTTCCCTCAGGAGTAGAAGTAAATTTCGTTAGAGCTTTTAAAGATCAAGTTACACAATTTAAGATAAATAAACCAAAGCACAGATATTAACATAAAAGCAAAGAAGTTCCTTAAAAGTAATGGATCATTTTTACTGATGAATTTCAATGAATCCGTTTGTAAAATAATTGCTGTTATTCTATTTACTTTAAAACATTCCAAAATAATTCTATAACAATAACCAATTTCAAGAACTGTCTTTTTTATTTTTTGCCTACATAAAGTTAATATATGGAGTTAATAATTTTGGAGACATCAGATTATTTAATCTTTGGGGACTTTCTTTAGTTATCTGTTCTTTAGTACGGGTTTCTAATGACCCTTGAGTTGGTCCTATATAGCAAGATTGACAATCTTGTCAAGATATTTTGTAAACAAAGTAACATGTATTGTGTGTGTCGAGTAGGACATTGTAGGTTTTTTTTCATAAAGGAAAGCGTATTTGTAGATTTGCAAATTAAAGATATTTCTTTGAAAATTTGGTACAGAAATATATGTCAAGTTTATTAGCTTTAAAAAATTACACACGTATATTTGTTTTCAATTATTTGATTAGATATGAATTCAAATTACATTTCTGTTCTTTTATAAAAAAAAATAATGTAATTCCATGTGCACTGAACAGGGCGCTTATAATTTAGTGTCTGGAATTTTAACGTAAAAACCACTTGCAGTGCGAAACAATAGATTAGATTACACGATTCAGAAAACTTTACAATTTCATTTGCTAAATAAACCCGACTATCTCTTCCCCGCGGCTTCACTCGCGTGAATTTTGGTTATTAGAGACAACAAAACATATAGTTTATCTTGTGTTTTGTGAATAAATATTCTCCGTCAGTTCATTATCTGTGAAGTTCATTGTAATAATTAAATTCTAAAACAAATAGAAACAATATTTTCTTCCAGCCCGTGTCAACAATATGTAATCAAAAAAAAATATTGATATATGTATGAGGTTTGGACATGTTGTCGAATAATTAACTATGTTAGTTGGAAAATAATTATATGTACTGAATAATTAAGTAGTTATCCAAAAACAGGACCAAACACAATCAAAACAACTCAAACTCAACTAAGGCTTCGAAACAAATTTCCGGGGAATGTTCAACTATTTTCTGAAAACGAAGAGAAAAAAAAATTTGTTAACAGCATATTTATAATACAATTGTGTGAAAATTTATGGAACATTACTTACAATTTAGTTCTCGAAACATCAATACATAATTAATGTTTTGTGTAGAATATTTCTAACCATGTGCCCTTTACTCACTCATTGCAGCCGAAATGATTGTTATATACACAATGCTTTTGAGCGTATTGTTGATATTAAAATTAACCATGTAAAGTAATTAAATATTCAGGTTTGCAAAAATTTTTGTACGAACACTTGAACATTTTCCAGGAAGGAACGAAAGGTCCTGACAATTTTTATATTATTAATACGTTCTTTTATAAAATATATTTCTGAAATGTTGGGCTTGTTTAAATAAATCAGCTCAAACTTCATTTCTGTCTGAAGTCTTATTCCGGAAAATCCTACTTTCAAAAGTAATTAAAATTAAACACGTGTTTTACTGAAATAAATACATAGGGAAACTTGATATACAATTATATCATTACATTCGATTGCTTTCCTGATGGAAAATGCAGAACCCGTTATATATGTTCAAGTCTTAATTCACAGAAAATTTCAGTAAAAAATTATCTCGGCTCTTAACTCATTTTCGAGTTTTTTCCGGATGTAAATCCTGGCATCAGAGTTACAGTCTCTTAAAACCAAATGCACAAATTGTAACATGTCATCAGGTGATTATTTTAATTCACGAAGAAATTTCAAATATATTTTTCTGAAGGTTGTGAAATCCTACGACTCCCGAGATCTTCAGTTAAAATTACGTAATAATATATTAATATTTTAACGTAGTTCAAACTCTCCAAAATTACATTGAGAAAAGTCAGCAGATAATTTGTATCTCACCTTGAGAACATAATTTTGGATATTTATTATATTTGGTAAGGATTATCCAGGCGTAATAATATATAATTATTAAGAAGGGAAAAAATATTGGCACTAATATATATTTGATGTTTTTATATTTAAAGTTTCAATCGTTGAAATAGGTTACAAGTTAGTGAATCCAAAATTGACTGTTTGATTTACTAACCCAACAACGCTAATAAGGACTTGTGATATTGTTTGTTTCAAAGTGTTGTCTTGTACAAAATTTATCTTTAAATCATGGAAAAACAACAAAAGAAGAAGTCGGAGCATTATAAGACTATAGTATAGGGTTATATTAATGCAAAATGCCAGTGCGACCATGCAAATTATGTAAAATTATGAAAGCTGACCAAGCCGTGAAACTAATTCACGTCAGAAGCTGACTCAAATCAGCCCGCAGCGATGAACCAATCATCTGCATTTTAATTGCGTTACGCAAAACACCATTTTAATGACACGTAAACGTTATAAAAAGATCACGTCCGTTTATTATAAATCCTCATTATGCTTTCAGTTCCAAAATTGCTATTATTACCTCATTACCGGTGTGAATTATTCATGTAGCTGTGTACATTAACAGCAGCGAAAAAATATTAATTTTATATTCAGGGAAACGTGCTCCGTTATGAAGAGAAAAATATTGGAAAAGCAACAAATTAGACATTGTAAAATAATATGTTTGATATTTTTTCATTATTTATCGTGCACTTTAATGTATTTGAATCTTAAAATATAATTCTATTAACGACATACAGCATTAAGACACAGAGTGAATGTTTAGTGTTGTCCTAATTAACAAATTCGCAATTAAAAAAAAACGTTTCAGTAATTTTTGTATTGAGTTCCATAATAAAAAGACAACAAAGAGATAAGAATGTGTCCTAGTATGTATTTTATAAATTTATAGTAAATTAGAAAAACTTCTTGTATAAGCAGTTAAGTCGACATAATTCGCGCACATTATATACACATATTCCACCAGAAATTTAATTACACAACCTTTATTAATTAATTTATTAACTTTACCTTTTATAACTATAAGTAAACGCCAGTAGAACTTCTGTGCCTCGCCTGTTTCATATACGCGCTTGAAGCATGGCCCTTAGGTCAGTTCGAAGGTCAAGGGCTATGTTAATAAACCATAGCTAGGGGAAGGGAAGTAACGCAAGTGTTGTATGAACTAAGCGAATGTTTGGTCATGGGGTAGCGTCCAACTGAGTTTTCAGTGTCCGTGTTACGAGGAATTGATTATATATTGCTTCAAATTTTAAATTTCACTCACATGTTTGCTTATTAGCAACATTTTTTTTTTTAGGGCAACAGGCTACATGAGGGTGATCCACATTGGGCAACTCCCCTTTAATAGCATAGGAAGGGATTTGAAAGGGGGGATGCGGAAGGGTAGAGGAAGGTAGCCAAGGGTTAACTAGGGACCCCGGGCTATGGTTTAAGGATCCTACCCGGCATCCGCCTAAAGAAATGCAGGGAAAACCCTAGAAAAACCTGCATCGGGTAGGTCGGGCATTGGGTACTTGTCCCACGCCCTTCCGATAGCGGGAGAGGAGTTTGCTGTGGGGACGCAGCATTCCCTTCTCCGTACCTCGACCAGTTTAGGAGGCAGCTGGCCGACTATTCCAATAGGAATAGCGGACAACTCTTGCCGTATGCCCAAGGTCTGCGACCCCGGAACATACACCTCTCAAAACAGACCGAGGTGCCTCGGCATGTGGGAACCTTAGTTCAAAAAAAAAACAGAGAGATGTGAGAGCATCCCCAAAGGTAGCCCCCGCCAGAGCTCTCTGGGAAGGTTCACCTGCGAGAAATCCTCTCCCAGGCTTCCTTCGCTTATTAGCAACATGTATATATTCGTGATGTATGCGACAAAATTCGAAATCGGACTGCGAGAGAATCCTCTCGCAGGTAACCTGCGAGGAATGTTCTCTCAGAGGCAGAACCTTTTAGGAGAGATACGAAGGGGCTACCTTTGGGGATGCCTTTACCTCTCCATTTTTGAACTAAGGTTCCCACAAGCCGAGGCACCTCGGCCTGTTTTGAGAGGTGTATGTTCCGGGGTCACAGACCTTGGGCATACGGTAAGAGTTGTTCGCTATTCCCATTGGAATAGTCGGCCAGCTGCCTCCTAAGCTGGCCGAGGCACGGAGAAGGGAATGCTGCGTCCCCACAGCAAACTCCTCTCCCGCTATCGGAAGGGCGTGGGACAAGTACCCAATGCCCGACCTACCCGATGCAGGTTTTTCTAAGGTTTTCCCTGCATTCCTTTAGGCGAATGCCGGGTAGGATCCTTAAAATATAGCCCGGGGGCCCTAGTTAACCCTTGGCTACCTTCCTCTACCCTTCCGCATCCCCCCTTTCAAATCCTTTCCTATGC
This sequence comes from Zhengitettix transpicula, assembly GCA_037074705.1. NCBI lineage: Eukaryota > Metazoa > Arthropoda > Insecta > Orthoptera > Tetrigidae > Zhengitettix > Zhengitettix transpicula. The sequence goes on along the minus strand of CM073592.1, from coordinate 39,869,148 downwards.
TATTAAAGGGGAGTTGCCCAATGTGGATCACCCTCATGTAGCCTGTTGACCTAAAAAAAAAAAAAAAATCGAAAATCGTCTGCTCCTTCATACTATATACGAACAGATAACGTACAATTGTTAAACAATGAATTTAATCCCTCACCGAAAATCCTTCCTTCCTCGTCTATTTTGATAATGCTACAACATTGTAGGTATTATTTTAAAACATTAAAGATATTAACGTATAAATAATAGTTTAGAAATTTCCGAAAATATAATGTATTAAAATATTCTTCAGGAAGATATTTCGTATTAATTAATTATTTATTGCATTCAATTATTTTACAGTAATTAAATAATTTCCCAAACAACGGAAGCTGTTTGCAATATCGAAACAAAACAAATATACTAAAATAGTATATTTAAATTCTGTAAAATTAAAAGAAGGGCCGCATCATTTTTAATTGAACAGACGTAAAGATACAGTGCTAAAAATTATCATTTTGTTTTTGTACCAAAATTTTCGACTATTTCAACATAAACGTCTGAAAATAGATCATTGTCTTCGTTTCCCTTCTCTCAAGCACTTATCTATGCAATCAGTATATGGATCAGGAAAGCACTACATACACTATCCAATTTATTCGTACATTTTTCATGTTTTCTGGCTCATTAAAATTTCGACGTATATTTTGAGTTAGTAAGATATATTATGAACACTAACCCTCCACTTTGACGTTGATCGTTGTTAAAACACAATTATATAAAAAAAATACCATTTAATTTATTATATCTTAATGTAGTTATCGATCCCGTTAGTATAAATTTTAAATCACTGAAGTAGTATTTGTTAAGGACAATATCTTAAATTACTAATTCGATAAATATATAGCTACATAAAAGGCAAACGTAGCGCTAAATTAAATAATTAATTTAAGACTTATTTTGTTCTCTATTAATTTATTATAGTATTAACAAAACAGTTTTTATTTGATAAGTCGAATATCTAAAGTTGTTGATAATATTTAATACCCTCTTCTTTTCTCGTTATTTTTATTGTTACTGGCGTTAGAGCTTCTTTTAAGCTCAGTTATCATCTCACGATCATTATAAGCAGGATATAATCAGTATTGGGACGTATCATGTGAGGTCTCTCTGATGGTAATAGCCGATGGCCAGCTGTGGAGAAATCCGACTGTCAATAATTGATCCCAATACGCATAAGTGACTTCGGTGTCACGGGAATCAAGTGAAGCAATGGGGGAGCTCCAATTGATATTCATCTACCAATTCACTTCGCACTCATCTTCGGGTAACAAATTATTCAATATGTTGCTGTCGGATAAACGTCTGACCGAAAAATATCTCTTTCAAATACAACTCGAGTTTCGTCAGACTGAAGTTGATCATTAAAACTGTGTCGCAATCTGTCTGTTGAAAAAAATATAGAAAGACCTTAAATCATTAAGATTATCCTGCTATAACTGGACGTACTGAAATACATCAATAATTTCAAGATGAATTTTTTATATCTAGCTCTCTTATTTCGCAGCAGATGTATGAAACATTTGATATGACTAGCATTTATCCAAGAAACAAAATTACATATATAGATACAATATGTATTCATATACAAATACTGCTTAGTTTGGATGATCTAACAGCGGATTATAACTGAGTTACCTAAATTTTGTTTCTCTAGATTAAGAATTATTTTAATAATTTACTTTTTAAAACTACCAACAGTGGCGATTCTCTTCTCATAATAAATATGGTGAAAATCCTGAAGCTTGGTTCCCTCTTTATTGTTGATATGTTTCAATATATGTTCCAATTGAGAAAATTAGGTGCGTGTTCACCAAGTCTGTTTAGAGACAGTCTTTATCGTATCTCATTCTTCCTCTCCTACATGTTATAGATGGTGCAACGCTGTCTTCCTGCAAGCGGCAAGAATAAAGGACTCACATCTCTTCTTTTATTAGCCATAAAGCACAAGCGGCATGTGGAAAAACTACTTTGCGTAAGCGCGCCACCAATGGCGTACTCTATCCGACGGGAAAATTATCATTTTCAAGATTGAGTACATGGAGTAACAACCTCACCTAACAAACACATGTAGCTATTTCAAGAAACAAGAGTCAGAAATTCACTTAACTATTCCAACTCTCGATAAAATGATTAACCTGATATTCTATGATTCATCACATCCTGAAATACCGGGTGACTGAGAATGGTACAGATGTGCTATATTCCTGATTTTATATTACTAAAAAACTAACTAAACACTAACTATCATTACAATGCAGTCGGTATTATGTGCTCAAATTACTGTCCATCGCAGTTCTTTATTGTCCCCGTTGTATTAGAAGTAATCGATTGAAAATTTGTCAGTGTATATACAATACTCGTAAAAATATTGTAATTGGAGGTACACTAATCGACAAACCTGATAGCCTTAATATTAAGGGGACAATGTAGTAAGTAGTGTGACATTAAGACGATGTCTGAAAATGTAAATAATGCTAGTGTATCAAACCAATTATATGACAGATAAAAGCATCAGTTTTATATAAAATAGAGGGAATATGAATGTATAAATTTAAAAAATGATAACATAATAAAGAGTTTTTTAAATAAACTACAAATAAGGAAACAATAATTTAATTGGAATATTTATTACAGAAAAAATTATTTTTTCTCAATTTCCTGCTAAAAATAGTATAATAAAATAATTTCATTTGAAGAATATGTGCGTAGGTATAAAAGTGTAGGCGGAATAGAAAGAGAACAGCTATTTGTGTTTTTATTTATTTTTGGGTTTTTATTACATTCACAATCTCTTGAGTGTACACTTCAACGTTTAATATTTAGCTTGCACTTAGCCATTCAATTAGCATTTGTGAATCAGTGCTTTACAAGTGTGTGGGAAAAGAGGCACTCCACAGAATATCTTAAAAGCGCAACTTTCCATATGTAGTCGTGTCAGCAAACTGTGAATAGTTAGTATCTCATTTAACATCTGCAATAGGGGAAACTTGTTTGCCAAATGTCCTCCATCCTTGTGCAAATTATATAGGAAATATTATTACCTATTTACTACCATTCTCGCCCTGTAATAAACCGTGGTAGATATTTGAAAAAGAAATCTGAATTACTAGTAACATTCAGCGTATTTTTGCTAAGTTTCATGGCGCCTGCTTCTTGTCAAATGATATTCAACATATTAAAACTATATAGAAATTATATTACATTTAAATAAGTAGAAAGTGGCCAACAGTCAGAATATTTCTGTAGAAACATTCAAACATATTTGGCATTAAGGTTTATAAATTATGTCTAATTTTTTTATTCAAATTTAAACATTTAAAACGTATTTTAATTATTTATATATCATCATTTTTACTTTCTGAGATTGATTTTCCATGCATTTAGTCTTATAACAAGGTGCGATAGTAAAATGACACTTGAAGGACAATACCTCGCTCTGAAACCAAACTTTGATGACCAAGCGTCAGTGGGCGACCTCGAACTCTGTTTTAAGGAAGTACCAGGCTTCCTTTCGCGAAAGGGCGCCCTTGGCGAGCCCACACACCATTGTCCAAATACAATCCAAGCACATACTGCGCTTATAAAACTCGTATATATCGTTTTCAGCTAACTGAATCGCTGTAAGCAAAAAAAAATGTAGGCAGAAATCGTAATTTAATTTTAAATACTCAAAGTTATCCATTTATATGTTCCAGTTCTCAGACGTTTCGGACCATCCAACAATAAAAAATATATAGTTTTGATAACTGCTTATGGTATCATAGTTGTTTTTAGCACGAGATTTTTCTTCTTACATTTGCAGTTATACTGGGTGGAGAAGATCAATGGGAGATTTCACATTAGTTTTATCCCCTTGGGTAATGGTCGTAACTCTGGTCATACGAGATTCATATTCAAAGTTAAAAAAGTTATTGTGTTTCGAATGAATTTTGAGATCGGTTTGATTGACATAGATGTTTTTGGATTTGAATTTACGAGAGAATGGTGGATTTACTGAGTCATTTCCTGATGTGGAAAAGAAGTTTCTGACTTTCCCCCTTAGCTAGGCCGAACCCAGCATGTCTCTGTCTGTAAGGTTGCGTACTCTCATGCCAATGCTGTAAATTGCTGGTTCTTACTCTTCTAAGTTGAGTAATTTACTAACGTTCTTCATCTCTGTAAAACATCACTTTTGCCAATTCTCATTCTCAAAGTCTCTTAATCTTACCTCACTAGCCTTCAGCACTTGCTCATTACCACTCTTATTGTGATATGCTTCTTCCCATAATCACACAATGGAACATAAAAGCCGCGTTAAACCTTATTTTAAATAACAGAAAAAAAAATTCAATAAAGTAAGTGAAATATCGGTATTATATATCGACAAATAAAATATTTTTTGATGTCTTTGAAACTGCGCTGCCTTGCGTGTTAAGATCTCGACTTGCATGACGCAATAAATTCGTTTGTAAACAACGTCTTCAGTACGCACATTCGTTGCTGTCAACAGAATTCTCTTAATGAAACTCTCGGTGAATACAAGAGAGCAGTGTCAATATCTGAAAGGCAATGGTCTCGTTATTGCCAATATTCCTGTGACTTCAAGCGCTCGCAGTGATTAGATGTTACATAGGAAGTAAGCGGAGTAATATGGAGCTTAGCTTTTGCATCGTCTCCGTGGTTTCTATATTACACAAGAGCAAGATTAAGCTGATTTACGCTGTGCAATTTAGAATCACCCTCGTCTAATAAAATGCGTTCAAACATAAGCCATTGTAACTGCCTAATTGAGTTCCTCATGTGTACATAATGAAGTTTGGTCGTAATTAAGGTTAACAGCGTAGTAATTAAAAACTTTTATATCAGCATGTCAATCACAAGCCTGACATGTCCACCTTGTGATGAAAAAATTGACGAAATAAATAACTGGAGATAAAATGTTAGGGAAGAATCCAGTGATTTGAGCATGGTTCAGTACTTATTAGTCATTAGATTCACAAAGTAGACACCGGGAAATGCGTGGAACAATTAACATACAATGATAGGAAAAGCGTATAACCGTAACAAAGATAAAAAAAAGACGTTGAAACTGAAGGTAAATGAAACTCGAGAGAAATAGTTATTCAGCTTTCCAAAGCCGCTGTAAGAATTTCGATGATTTTATTTCAATCTGTTTCATTTGACCTGTCACAAAGATTACAAACATTTCTTAAGTAATATTCAATCATAATTTTTAGATAAAAATACGGTAATAGTTTATTTACTTCGTACTTTCTCAGATCAACTATCAAAGATAAATTGCCTCAATTTACGGATTAAGCTACTAGCAGAAGAAATAGTCCCCATATAACTTTGATAAAATATGCTCTATTAAAGTCACCAAGTTAGGCTGTTCCCACCAAATATACAATTTTAGTAATAGTTCCTTTGTGACCGAATAAGATTCCCAACAGAATACAAACTCTTGCTCTTTGTCCTTCTGCGAATACAATAACAAAGAGAGATGTGGGCCTAAACATAAATCCTACTTAGCATATTTGCATCCACGAGCTAAGACAAAAGCCGTAGGCCAAGCTCTCAGAAAGTGTAGAAGAGAAAGCCGAGGAACGAGGAGATGCTGCCATGTTGTCCATTGAAATGTTGTGCCACTACTCAATGCAAAGCCTGTTTATTCAATATAGTCTGTAGTCCGCTATATGCAATTCTCAGTGGAAAGGCACGAGAATGCTCCTTTCTTTACAGATAATCCTTGCTTCTCTTCAAAGCAGCGTCCATTCATACGAAGTGGAAGTCAACGTATATAATGTGGATATGATTCCGTAATTTCGCAGAACCTAACCACGTGTGCTTTAGCGTTGAAGCAATTAAAAATTCAAATATAATTATCGTATGGAAAGCACCAAGCACTTATTGAGGTATCAGGAGTAATTAATTACTATATTTTAGTTTTAAACTACCCGGCCTATTTATTATATCTCTAAAAGTAATTTTAAAATGGGAATTTTTTTATATCGGTATATATAATAGTGCCGACTTAAAAGAAACATTATTCGTATCTTTCATTTAAAGTGACAATAAGTAACATAAAAATCTTTTATAATTACTGTACTATAATATAAAGAGGAATTTGTTGATTCAGTTATTATGTCGTTTATTATTTCGTCAGGTGAGAAATGACATTGGTTGATGTTGAAGCAACACAGTTCTCACGCCTGGATACCAAACGCAACGACACGTGTGGAACATTAAACAATGCTAACGTGACTTTATATTAATTCCGCGGTATACGTGCCGTTGAAATATTCAGTGCGATCAATTAGATGAATTTTTAAGGGTATTCAGACACACAAAACGTTGGAAAATAACACATAAATCTGAAGTATTATATAACCAGGAAGCGATAAATTGTGGTTAAATTAGAAATTTTATTCCAGGAGAGAATACAGCAAGGATTAGATCTTATGAGAGGCACTAAGAAAGAAGTAGTTTATAGACTTAAAATGAGGTTAAAGCAAGTCTGGTTACGAAGAATCAATATGAACTAAGCAGACACGAGAGACGAAAATTATAGATATTAATAGACTGGTGGCAGATAAATACTATACAGATGCATCATCCAGAAAACGATTTGAGAGAAAAGGATCAAGTAATTTTTAGATTAGGGCAGACATCTAAAGATATAATTTATCTCCAAATATTAATAAACTAGAACCAAACTAAACTATCCGTGGAAAATGATTCCATAATTAATAAAAAATAATAATAAAATCCTTCATAATCAATTTGTTGTAATAAATTCAAACGTATCATAGTTTAAAGAATTAAATGTTTATTTATAAACAAAAAAATCCTGTTTTTTGTCAACTACTCTTAAATTAGACGATACCAGGGAAGTCTACTCTGATTTATTGTTTTCTTCACATTTATTAGGGGCTGTCGAAGGTCGTCTAGTAATTTAGGCATAGTTTTAAAAATGTACTTCACTTACCTCAGTAACTTTTTATGGTCTACTACGGTATTATAGTTAGTCCAAAACTCTTACTTCAGTTATAAAAACATAATTGATTCTTTCAGCACTTTGCAACGATAAATTTTAAAGTTGTTTCAACTGGGCAGCAAAGAAAAAATCTTTGAGACGGATGGGAGGACGAGGAGGATGAATTTGTTTTAAGGACATGTATTTTACTTGTGTGGTTGTGGAACCTAGCAACTCCGTTCGTAGAACATTGTTCAATTTGGAGCTTCGAGATCTGGATATCGTTTTCGACGTTTCCTATTGCCTCTGGATGCAACACCCCCTTGCTAGTTCGGTGCCCCAGACCAACCTCAACGTGGAACACTACAGACCATGCTACAAAAAGGAACCCGTTACTCTTCAGTCAACTCGAATGCAAGGCAAACTCGAATCTTGTTAACGATGCCGTCATCGATGGCATGCTCCACCGACGGAAAAGACTGATAGCAAATACAACAGAAGCGCTAGAACATAAAATAAGTTTCACGGAAGGCACGGCTTATTACATCCTATCACAGAGCCGAGCAATAACCCGTTTGCCGGGATGTCGCGGCAATATCGGGACGCACTTCGCCGGCGAAGTCGAGCGCGAAACGGCGGTGATTCTTTTCAATTGTTCGTCGAGACGTGAAAACAGGCTAAACCCTGGCGACGCCGGCGATTCCACGACCGGGTAGCAATAACGCCTGATTGTCCCCAGTAACGCGTCCCGATGGAAATTTAATACTCGGCTGTGATATTTACGAGTCTTTGATCGGGAAGCCCGGTCTTTTATGCTCTGTCGGCAAAGAACTTGAGAGCGTTCGCGGACGCGAAATCTCAGTTAAGCATCCATAATGGAACATTCTCCCCTTCCACTTGTTTACTTATTTAGAATATTTTAAAGGATATTATCGGAAATCTCTAAAAACAAGCGAACGAAAAGGGAGCTTAACATTCCTGGTTCTGAGGAAGCAAGTGAGGCTGAACATTCCTTTCCACCCCTCTTACATACTAAGTATGCTATTTATATTCATTTTTTCATGTCTCAAATATAATTATAAACCTACATTAATTTCCAATAAAATTTTCAATTATAGAATTTTATAAAATCAAAGGTAAAGAAATTAGATTAATTTAAATACATAGCAAATATAAATTACAAGTGAATAGTTATTTCAGTGGTTACAGTGCGCGTCAAACTTCTTGACGGCTCAGTTTAGTATCTTTCTGCACAGTAACTACCCGTCCGCTGCCAATCAGCTAATTCTACCGCCTAGATCTTGACCGCGTTAGATACTTGTGGTGCATATGATTATTCCGGCCCACAATCCGAGCCACACAACTTCGATGCTGACGCGTCCTATAGTCATGATCTATCATTGGGGTACACTTGAATGTTGTGACGTGGCTGTTAAAGTCGGACGTGTCAAGGAGATAATTTTTTCCTAAATAGCAGCTGTTAGTGGAAGAATCGGTCATTGATGACCCAATTCATTTACATTTCTCTGATATTCTAGTGGCTTTAAAATATAACTGCCAAGAACTGGGTTAATGAGTATTCTCAGAATTTGCCGTACGGATCAGAAACACGGCCGAAACAATTATAGAATTGCGCACAAAATGTCACTTTCGAGATGATGAATGTTTTGCAAGACTACACGAGATCTAATTACTTTGTGAGAAATAATTTACAGACGTAGTGGACAGTATAAATAAACCTCAAATGCAAGAAAAGCAGGAGATCTCGATGGTCGAAAAAAGCGCTGACAAGAATCCACAAGATTTTTAACGACCAACAGAAGTGGCCATTTATAAATGCGACAGAGATATTAACAAGAGGAGAGATAATAAAAGTAACAATTGTTCAGAAAAATTTATCGGAAGTACAAGAATATAATGAATAATATGCTATAGAATGAAAAATTAATCTCGATAAATGAAACTTATTGGAAACATTATCAATATCGTCCTGTGGAGTGTGCAAAACAATCTACTAATTGGGGTCTTCATATAAATTACAATAGTAACTAAACAGGTCACAAAGCAGTGCTTTTAAGACAGAGGATTACTCACCGTCGTGTAGGCAAAATTAATTACCTCATCACAGCAAAGCCTACACCTTGCCACAGTGGTCATCACAGGAATATATTTACATTACTCTCGGTGCGCGTAATGGATTAGTGTGGATCTTCCGCTTTGACTTGCAGAACAAACCAACTCCGTAATCCCTCACGCTGAAAACAAAATTGTACGCCTATTATCTTCAAAATCCTGCCTTCTTTATTAAAAAATGGAGCAAGCAGGAGAAGGTCTTTCATTGTCCTACTACAACAGAAATATTTAAAGGTAGATTATATTAATCAGTTTAGTATGGAGAATATCAGCCTTTTCACTGTTACACCAATGTAGTATTATAAAACCGTCATATTAAGTGCAACATGTGTTTCACATGCAATACACGTGATAAATTAGTAAGATTCAAAGTTTTTGCTGTTCGCTATCTTTTAATAACGAAGATATAAAAATATTTAGTTCGTATCACCGGGTCAATAAATAAGTGTGAAAGAAAGTAGAAATAGTATTAAAAATTATTTGTAGTAGGTCATGTAAAATTCTCATCCCTATAACACCACTTGAATATAATTTTAATCATTTACTTCATGAATCACTATCGCTTATAGAATTTCTTTACAGCCTCCATATCGCAATATATGATAGCATATCGTGTGTAAAAATTACCTATTTCCATCTATAGCTGCGGTTATATCGACGCGGCGCAGAGAACGCCATTTCAGGAAACGACGCAAGTACGCGTTTCTGTTTTTCGTGTTTAGCTTCAACAAGGTATTTGCGTACCCTGTTTCTGTGCCATTGATTCCAAGTAGACACAGTTTGGGCGGAATGCAAATTGGAGTGCGTGGGCGGGACGTGGTTGCGGCAGTAAATTAGAGTGTGCTGAGCTTCGCGGAAGATGATAGATCTTTAAGCAAATCGATTATAGTCAACATAATCATTTTAATTGCCTTAATGTTTGGAACACATTAAAATTTTCAGAACTGTAGCAATTGAAATATTTTACAGAATGTTGCTCCTATATTTTTATTTATTATGAAATATTTTGAAATCGCTGAAGGGAAATTTCTTTAATCTCATTTCTCTTTACCAAATGAGGATAGTGTCAGGAATAAATAAATTTCTGATACTTCAGTACATTTACAATAATTAGAAAAAACCCTACCCAAGAGATTTTTATTTCATTTGTATTATTATTTATTGCCTTATTAAAATTATGCGAATAGAATCTAAGTGTTTCTTTAAAAATCATTATTAAAAATTCACTTAAAATAAGATAAAAATAATATACGGTAGTTTAGACTCATTTCAGTGACATCTGAAGAATTCCTGAAAAGAAAACTGTTTCGCCCTATTTATTCTTCATGGAGTCTTCAATTCCTGCCGATAGTCTTTATTTTTTTAAAAAATTGACTCTTTGATAATGCACCAAATTTTCACCAAAACAAATGAAACCGAAAGGGTCAATCGTCAATAACAAACTAGAGTTGAGACTTGAAACATTTAATTTCACGCGAAACGAATCAATTTATATACATTTTATCTATGCCGGTATCCACTTAACGGGCAATTTACGTTATCCATTACACTAATATGATGAGAACATTTTTTCAGCTTGAATCCGAAGAGTGACGGTTCCTTAGGATGACTAACACAGGCGTATAGTATGTGATACGCCATTCATTTAAAAAGGCTTAATCTTTGTAGAGGTAGTTTCTGAATGAACATTTGTAAATCCATTAAATATGTCATTCTGTACCAAGGAAAAAAAATTATTAAAATATTTCGTTGTTTGTACAGATTCTCTGATTTAGTTCCTCCATTTCTAATAACAAAGAAAAAATTTATTTAATAAAACGTTTGTGCAAACGGGAATTAGTGATCTCAGAGTTGAGGTTCCAAGCGGATTCAAGGCTGAGAACTGTAATGTAAGAGGAGTCGCTGGGATTAGTGTACGGGTATAATCAAGACAGCATAAGAAAAAGCTCAACGGAACGAGCCCACCAGCTACTTCCGTCATTCTCTTCCACGCGCTCCCTCTCTCTTCTTTGTTTCTCTTCGTTAACTTCTTCTCTCCGTTTAAACCCTCTATCAACCTTTCATTCATTTTCCACCTCAGTGAACCTGAAAAAGTAACACAATAAATTTATAATAAATTTTTAAAAATGATAGATAATTTATTTCCACGCATTTTCGTACGTATTACGTAAATATTTATGTATTATTCCAGTAATATAAAATACACCAAAATTTCGTGGAAAATATTCACTAACCATTATTAAGTTTCTAAAACGCATTATCTCATGATAATCACATATGATTGAGAAAATTTATTTAAATACTTTATCAATACAGAAAAATAAAGCAAAAATAAAAAGAATAATAAAGTGCGATATCAATCGAATTCTTAAAACATCTGCGTAATCCAACCGAATATAATAAAATTAAACTGATCCAGTGAAGTAGTCGTATATCTTTCTATATGACAGTTCGTAATCGTGTATTCTTTGCAGCTGGCTTCCGTAAACGGTATTTGTATATTTTCCATTAATGTTTGTCGTTCCATGTCGCCTGTATTTTCCTCTATTAAAGTACTTGGTCCTCTGAATTGTTCAAAGTTATTTCGTCCTAGGGATACATTCCGTTAAAAAAATGAAAATACTCAACAGTTGAATAAAATTTTTCATCATGTTCCGCAACCGTCATACCCCTTAACTTCGTTATTTATTCCGAATTATGAATAAATAACTATTTTCTTAGAAATTGTGAGAATTTTAAAAATAAATTTGATACGCAAAGAAAATAACTGGCCAAACAATTTTTATGTTGAAAACAATTAACAGCACTGTACGTAGTCTGCGATTTTCCGCAAAGTGGAACATCTGTAAACAAAGAAAATTGCTTTTTTGGCGAAATTTTATATCTGAATATATTGCGTTATTTCAAGAATTTATGTTATGAGCGAAGTTTTAAGATTTATAGAACTGTTTGTCCGGACGCGCTAGAGCGTAGCATATTTCACGACGGGGATAATTGACACCGTTCTCCGTTGACGATGAAGTCAAATCCTTTCAGGGAATATGTATTTCAATTACAGGCTGCAAGGGAAGGGTCGTCTTGAAATGAAGTGCTGCTCTGAGAGCGGTTAAACGCAATTTCTTAAAGAGTTCACTTCCTCCAAACCTCCGCCACTTAAAACTTTTAGGCGTTCAGGAGAGGGGATTTACAAACGCTCCGCTTGTAATTCATGTGGGGGCGAGTTTCAATTTCAATTTAAGCTTCTTTCGCGCTAAAGAATTACTTGGATTCCGAAAGAGGAAAATAAAAGATCTACGACGGCACCTCTTACTCACTGCAAAAGACCACAAAGTTCTCCAGCAGATTACACACATGCTTTTCAGAAGATTCACTTGTTATGATTACCTTAAACTCTCTGATATTTGGAAATTTTATTTATTGAAATTTAATAATTCTAGCTAATACACAAATATTTATATTTTTTTCCTCCAGCTGCGACGCCGTATTATTCATTATATAATGAGACTTTGTATTTTATTCCACTGCGGAAAAAATTCCGATGAAAGTATCAGGTCAGATATTTTTTTATGAGAAGAAACATTAAACCATTAACAATCTACACTTACAGAAAGTCGCCAATGACTTTTAGCGTCTATAAGAACTAAAAACAAATTTCAAATATACACAGTAAAATTGTTATTTTCCCTTTTCTTCGGACATAAGTTGTTTCCGTACAGTTGAATTTGTCTTTCCCATTTTATTAACCGACACGTAATCAAATGTCACTAAATACGTAGACATTTTAACTCATTTTAATATCTGTTTTAATTAGTAATGTTTTAAATACGAATCATTACAAAACTGCTTAATTTTATTTTGTCACATTTCTAAGCTACTCATACTTCTTTATTAGTTCATTCAACATCAGAATGCCATTAACTTTTTGACATTATTTTATTTCCTTATAACAATATAATTTTCCTGGTTCTGTTTTACCTGCCTCGACTAATTTGCTTTTTTAAGCTCGGTTTTTGTTTTACTTGTTTCTTGTCACTGTAATGTAGCTTAAATCCTCTATTCTCATATTTCACAACTTCGTGAAAGAGCAGTGTGTCAGCAAGGAAACACTCTAACATTTACTGTGGATCATGGTTATTTCCAAGCAAAATGTATCAATTAATAAAGCCACTGAGATTCGATACAAAAAATTTCTAATGAAATTTAAAAACCAAACCTTTATAATGTAGAAGAGAGTTTATAAACGTTAAATCGTGAACTTATTGAAATATACTCTTTTTTTAGTCTTGTTAAGAGTACGGAGATAAAAAAAACGGAGTATGATATCACCTTATAGGTGAGAATAGTTTGTTAGAAATAAATATGGCACGGAAAACTGTGGATATTAGGAGAATCGAAAGAGAGTTGCTGCTGTGACAGAACGTCTATCTATTTAGATCGGAGAAATCTGTGTTTAAAGATAGGCCACACGTCAGAACCGGGCACGGTTGTTCAAGGTCTGTCCGCTAATTAACCTTGTGAGACGCCAGACTGGCTGTCTGAACCTCAGCGTGTCTACGAAAGCACCACAACTTAAACACTAAACTATAACGATTTATTGTCCTTAGTCCCTAATAATAATTTAATACTTAATAATCGTAGCTGCAATTGATATTCTTTATAAATATCAAAAGGAATTACCTCATCTCTAAAGTAGCATTAAATGCATATCTATAATAATTTTTGAGATACTAATAAGTTATATTGAACAAATAATGCTAGAAATAGTTTAACAAATATTAATTTGTCTACTGGAACTCAAATAAAGAACGCCATGACAGTTTAATATCAATTAATTCTTCTGCAAGTTTGATTTATTGTTAACTATTTACCCATGTTGACTTCTGGAGTTACTTTGAGAACATTAAGTTAAAACAACCTAAATAGTAACAACATCCAAGTCGCAACAGAAGAGGCGTTAATGAACGCGTCTTCTATCTTAACCCATACTCGTGTATGATATTTACTTATTGCTTCTCAGCAGATTGTAAATTGTTAATTATCTGAAAAAAAAAACTTCTAGAGTTATAGTCTTAGACTGTATTAAAAGTGCTAACGCAGGATTATTATTTATACTTTATGTTTTTACTACTAATTTCTCGCAGGAACAAACGAACTATATATTATTTATACATTTTTAAAACTATTATGATGATAAATAATTCAAACAAAAACTCCCAGGCTAAACATTAGTTAATTTTTATAATACTACAGATTGTTTTAAAGTACGAAGAAAGATAAAAACAATCTTAGAATGAATCATTACTGAAAGGTATGTTACTTTTTAATAAACTGCCGCCGAACATAAAAGAGCTGCAAGGCAAACAATTTTAAAGAACTCTTTAAGTTTCTTTAGTAAGTAAAGTTAGTAAGTTAAATCCGTTTATGTTAAAATTATATATAAAAATATATATAAATGTATTTTAAAATTTTTAATACATACCCTATGCATTACCATATTATATGTACGCAATTATATGGAAATACAGTTAACTATCATATAACTATATATATATATACATATCATTTATATATATATATATATATATATATATACATACATACATATCATATATATATACATACATATCATATATATATACATACATATCATATATATATACATACATATCATATATATATATATATATATATATATACATACATATCATATATTTATATATATATGCAACACGCAGTATAAATTAAAAATTTATAGAACTACTAATTTATAGAAGTAATTGAACATACATTAATCACTTCTGATTATATATAATTGCAAATGGATATTATCGATATGCAAACTGTATGGGTAAGTGTATAAACTAGCTTGAAAAAAAATTATTCGTTAACTCCAGTACCTGTGCGAAGGAATATTTAAAATTGTTCTATTATTTTACTTCATTTCATTAGGAGTAATAATTTTAACTCACCCTTTTTATACTTTCTCCATCTTACTTTTTCTGCTGAAACATGTGAAAACATTGTCAATTATTTAAAATATATGTTGAATAAAATGATCTCCTTATTAAATTTTTAATATTTGCAGGAATTATTTTCTACCACTACAAAAACTTAGCAACATAAGGAGAGAAAAATTTTTATTTAAGTACTTCTAGAAATATCATTTTTCTTCATCATAGCTTATAATTATCTTTGTTAGTTTCCAGTATTATTTTTTCGAATTTTATGATTATTGTTTCCAAGTATTGACATTTAGACATTTGTCTTCAATCTAGAAACTGAGTGTAAATGAAAAAATGAAAAGAAAAGTAAAACTAACAAATTACCAACGTAATAATAATTTTTTAATGATTCACGAACATTTTTCTTTATATGAAGTGGAGTATAGGGAATTTAGAACTTTCGATGGTTATGTTATGGTAATGAAATTTATACACATATCTGGAAACTAAATACTTAAGGGCTAGCGTGTTGTTTCGTAGAACCGAGATGTATGTGTTCACCCGTGGACTGATATGTGGAGATTGAATTTCAGACGCTTCGCTCTTTAATGGAGCGTTCATGTAATACGTGTAGAGTTCGTTTCACGGCTGTTTAGTTACGCAGATGTAAGCCAAGGGCGTACGCCATGCAAGTGCAAGACATGTTACAAGATAAAGATCACTCTTGCGGAAGGCACTCACTTCAGAATTCATCTACGATTCTTTTAAAAACTCTGCAACATAAAAGCCACATAACAACCGTTACATCATTTTACACTATTCCTTTTCATAATTCACCACGGTGTTCATTAGTGTTTTGTTGCACACGTATTTTCTCTTCGGTCCCTCGAGTCCAGCAGATTTCTGTTTCCTTTATCCTCTCCATTGGACACCTCTGCATTAATTTTTTCCATTAATTTAATTGACATGTCCATCCAACTTTTATTTCAACAAATTTACGTGTCATGACTGTTATATTTGTTTAACTTCTCATCCGTTATGTTGGATGTTGCTATTCCTAGCTCAGATTTTTCATTGTCAATTTGAGGCACTTTCAATGTATCAGTAACAGTTGCATGTTTACAAGAATGTATAATATTTTATTGTTATCTACATTCTTTTATATTTGATATTATTAATATCATCACCATAGTAAATAAAGTATGTTCAACAAGTATGGCGCCCTAGAGGATTAATTACATTCTATAGCCATTTAAAACATGGACCATTTAATTACACTCAATGGTCCTACACACTCCTCAAGATGATTCCACGAAATACATATTTGCTCACAATCTCTTTCATTCGTTCATCTTTGAAGAACTTGTTGTTAATCATAGTTCTCCCCACTGAAATCTTACCTGTATCTTATTACCTTTTCTGGGTCTACCAAATTATTTTACTGACTATCATTAAAAATATGTAAAATGTAATTTTATTAATATTTTATTTTTACGTATTTTTTATTAATAACTTATATATATATTATATTAACTTATGTTTAACAGACTTTACTATAATTCTCAAATGTGAGTACAAATATGTGTGGAAACTTTGTTTATTATTGATTAATAAAATATTTTTATTTATAGAACTAAGGGAAGAAACATGCGCAGTTGTGGAAAATAATTTTCATGAAAAAAGGTTTTACTACTTTGTAGAAGATATAATTGTAAAATTATATACACACTGCATATATATATATAATATTATTTATATGGGCAAGAATAAGAGACAATTATTTGCTTACATGAAACAGAGGACCAGTGTCGTCAAATGGCACACAAAACACACGGCACACACACACACACACACACACACACATATATATATATATATATATATATATATATATATATATATATGCAAAAGAAAATCCGAAATATACACGCTGAAAATTGTATAAATAATAAATTTATTGAAACTAATAGAACAATTGTCCATTTTTCTTAGCAAGATTCTTAGTTAAATTCAAAGTAAGATTTCGTACAATGTAGGAAACATGTATCAAGGAGCCATGATTTCTGTGAATAAACAGAAAGCTTGACAATGTATGATCTGTCATACAAAGTGAAAGTTGTTCTATTTCAATGTGATTATTAAAAACCTAATAAATGATCCTTTTCGTTTATTTCCAACGCATTAATTTCCTGTAATCACTTTTTAGAGTAGTCCACTCTGCTTTAGATGCAATCTTTGTGTTCCTGCCAACGGTAAACAAACGAAACAGTTGCGTCCCTGTTTTTTCCTCTGTTGTTTCATGCAGGTCGTGTGTAATATCAAAGAACTGACGACGTAGCAAGAACGAATATTACTTTATTAACTCGCACGATACGAGCGACGAAGACAGTGAATTATTCTCTTCAAAGCAGCGGAATGGAAGTATAATTGAATATCGATCAAATTAAATGCGGGCACTGAAAAGATAATTAGTACAGGACATGGCGTATGTTAAGCGAATATAGTGGGAACGAAGGATAGGATGAGGCCGAGTAGATCTGTTTTAAAGCCTTCTGATTATTTTGTGATTAAAAATACTTTCAATATGAACCTTTTTAAATAGGTCTGCCATTATTATATTAATTAACCAAAAAATTGTTAATATTATGGTTTAGTTAATAATTTATTTAAAGTATTGTATATATATTTATACATATATATATATATATACATATATACATATATAAATTGTTAATATTATGGTTTAGTTAATAATTTATTTAAAGTATTGTATATATATATACATATATACATATATATATATATATATATATATATACAATACTTTAAATAAATTATTAACTAAATCATAATATTAACAATTTTTTGGTGCTTTGTATATATATATATATATGATTGGATCTGTAAATGAGCAAACATAGAATTACATATAAATTATATTAGACAATCAGTGATGTTTAACTTAAATATATATTTAAACGCCATTCATTGTTTCACATGATATCAATGCAAAGTTGATTTTCGGCACTACTTTTCTGTAAACATTTTCCCTACAAATAACATACGGGAGGTATCAGTAAGAAATTAACAGGCTTCAGAAACCAGAATATAATTTCGGTTGCTTTCGGAAATATTGGCTGACTTTGGCGTTATGTTCTCTAAATATATTAACTATATTAATATGTTCACAGTGACTTCAGTAACATACAAATGGCCGTATGCGTGATTGCAACCTCGTGATAATCTCTTTAAGAATTTAATTAATTACCTTTAGTAATATATACTCAACATTAGGAAAAAAAATATTTAATCCATTATCCATAAGAAGGAATGAAAAAAAAATACTCATGGTGTAATTTTGTGAAAATAAATACATCGTCTGCAGAATATAAAACAATAAACTAGAAAATTACTGTACAGGCTGGGAAATAATCGGTATTTTTTGCTGTGATCATTCTCCAAATCGCTTTTCGAAATTTTCAACTAATCTCTGCTGTAGTAACTCACCACAACTTCTAATGACAGTACAAGCTTTAGTGTAATATATACTCATCTGCGATAAGCCTTGACATACAAATGTGAGCCACCGGAAAAAATTAATAACCGATATTCAATTAATTTTGAAAGAATGTCATATATTTTCGAGTAATTTATCTGACAAGTCAAAAACCCCTCATCTCATTGATCTGACAGAAACATCTAAGTCAAACGAAGGCGCTTGAACGAATACTGTATTTACATTATCATACTATATAATTATAACCATTTCCTTTTTTATATAAAAATTTAAAGTGTTTTATTGTAAATGAAGATTGTTAAAAACCGATTTTTTTAAAGACTGATTGTGGCATAATGTCGAAAGCTGTTATTCTGAAGTTTTAAAATAAATCGAAGACTAAAAGTTTTTATTATTAGTAATAAGTATTATAAACAGTTCAAAACATCTCTTAGTAATTAATTAATTATTTCCTCGCATATTTGCATGTCACGTAACGTTTTTGAATGTTAAAATAGTAATTCAACGGAATTAAATATTTACTGCTATTTCAGAAAAAGAATTTTCTATTAACTCTGAGTAAGATACTAACAACATTTTTAATTTTACAAATTTTTTGGTATGCTAAAAGAAAAAGAAAATATTATGGTTAAAAATGTATTGTTTTTATTTTAAATTCATAAATAATTTAAATTATTCATTTTTATATAGCTTTAATAATTTATCATTTCATACAGTTAAATGTGGAATTTTCAAATAATTACGTATCATAAATATTAATTTGGCTTACTAATGATCAATGCACTGAATATATATATATAACATTCAAAGTGCTTATTACAAAACAATTTAATTACAAACAAAAACTTAGTAACAGGCCATTCCGTAAATACAGCGGGGCTTTTATGGCTCAGAGACGAAAGTTAACTCCTGTTAGTCTAGAAATGCGATAGCCATTTACCGTTCACAACGTGGTTATTAAAATGTCCTCCCCGCTAATACTGAAAGGAACGACAATGACCGGCAGAGCCCACGCAGGACCCGGTCAATGGCTAATATATTCATATTAATTAGTTTCATGACCAATCGATGATCGAAAGAGCTTCGAAAATAACGAGGCACTTTGGACCACGATTAGTGCGGAAATTAACTGAAGCCGGAAAAATATGTTAGTATGATATTCTAATCTTCTAATTTTGTTTTATCAAAAATTGTTTTGTTTGAAAGAAGATTTTTTAGTAATATTTTACTAAGCTAACTATTTTAATATGAGAGTAATGGATGTATAAATATGCGTAAACTGTAATACATTAATCGGAGGTGCGGAATATTAAAGTATTTTACTATGACCCATCATCGTATTTATAACAAGTAAATAAATAACTACTAATTTAATATTCATTAATTTTTAATTTGATTTAGACTGTTAACAATTCCTTTTTTCAATGAAAATGAGCATTATAATCAAAATATTAATTTGAGAATTCGTCCTAATTAATTATATTAATTTCAAACGTACAATACAAATATTGCACGTTAACAAGTGAAATTTAATATTACAGCAGGTGTGTATCAATGTATCAGTTATAATTTTTATCATTTAGATTACATAAAAACAATAATTGCTGGTATTATTAATGATGTAATATATAATTAATAATAAAAATATTTTATAATATGAGTTTAATAACCGACATTAAGTATTTAAATATTTAACATAATTTTAAACAAGATACAAATTAAATTTGCAAAATTTAGTAACCGTCATTAATTATATAAAAATTTAACATAATTATAAATAAGATATAAATAAATTTTTTTATCTTTGCTATTATAGAAAAATTGTTTATTGTAATGAAATAATTGTATAGTAATTGACATATTGACTTATGATTAATATGAGACTGAGATAATAAAGTTGGAACTAAATTAATTTCCAATTAAGACTTGAAAAGCGGGGATTTTGTAAAGTACAACCAAAATATTCATATAATTTTTGGAGGGGACAGTATTTCGTTATAATTTTTGCACAATATCTCTAATTTTCCTATATAAAAAGCGATATTAGGAAGATATAAGTTAACGTATAAATCCAGTTGTTACGAATTTCCAAATCCAAGAAATTGGAAAATATACTCGGTTTCGAGGAGTTTATTCTAGCTTGTATTTGTACCAAATTTGATGGTCTCGGTGAAGCCATTATTAACGCATCGTGTTTGTATCTCGTCTGTTTTGAGACGTTACGTACTCAGAAAATCCCTGCCCACGGCAACAGTGCGGTTTTGTTTGCTTTCTCTGCTGACTGCGCATCTGTACAAGACATCAGTGCTCGTAAAGAGCAACTGTTGCCCCGTGTAGCTCCTGGAACAATAGAATACCGATATGAGTGCTCAGCTCCGGCTGCCTTAAGCACATACGCCCCGGGCTATATGCTTTAAACATTAGAACCGATTCCTTACACGTTGTGCTTCCATGGCTGCTCAGGCGCAACGGACCATATTCTTCAGCTTAACTGTTGCAAAGCACGCCGGAAAAAACTATATTGAATATTCATCTCGGGAGCAACAACATACTATAGCAAATTATCATATTTGCTTATTTCGGTTAGATTAGCGTTTAGCTAGAGTATTAAATTTTGTTGGTTAAACTGTCTGTGATACACTAGAAACACAATTTATGCGAGTTAAAGTTACAGTGGAGACTGTTTAAGGTTCATTTTCATGTAATTAATAAATTTAAATAAAAGTTTACTTGTTATTAACTAAATGTAAATTAACTTTTACTTGAGTAATTAATTTTTTGAAACGGGGAATAAAATTATCTGCACGTATGTGTGTTCGTGTGTAAGTATGTTCCGCATACAAATCTACACTCATGGAGCAAATTTCGTACACGTGTTCCTTACGAACCGGAAACAAACACTATGGGGCTAAGAATCTACTACCAGCCCCAATGGCGGAGGTGTAAATTTTCAAACATGCTAAAACGAAAGATATTTGGGTTGAATAAATATTTTTCGGAGTCAATGAGATTGATAGTATTTCTGACCTTGTTTTTTGTGTATAATTTCAGCCCCATTTGGTATAGGAGGGGAGCATCCTTAAGGGTTAGTGTGGAGGTACATTACATAAAAATAAAGTAAAAAACCGAAAATGGTGTCGAATCCGAGGTTATGGATATCCCAGAGTATAATTATAACATGCAACATTCAGTTTAAGTTGATTTTTCTAATGAGTGGGGGTGGAAGGGAAAAGCAAACACTGCACTCAGTGAAGGAGTGGAAGGAAGTTGAAATTTTCAAACATGTTAAAACGGCCGATACTTTTGTGGAATGAAAATTTTTTGGTGTCGATGAGATAGATGGCGCTTCTCCAGATATTTTTGTTTATAATTTCAGCCCCTTCCGACATGGGAGGGGAGCACCTTTAGGGAGTGGAGGGACAACCCGGGAAATGCCGGCCATCCAACTAATATTAAATAAATAAAAGTTAGGTAATAGGCATGTAAATAATTGTGGTGGCATTGTTATAAAACTTCTTGTTAAATTAAGAAAAAATTAATTTATATAATTTCTATTTTTTTAAATTACAATTCCAAATTTACTTAACAATTTAATTAATACATTTATCTTTATATTTGGACAATGCTATGCACATAATAACTCTATAACATCTACAACGGCTGTATTATGAGTACACTTATTACATAAATAAACAGCAATATAATAGACAAAAGTAAAACAAAATTGAAACGAAGGAAGCGATTGAAGGTTTCAATTGAGACTTTATTAAAGTATTCACCATAACTGTTTGGAGAAAAAACTGAAAATAGATTTAGAAACTGTATTGGTTCGGTAAACCGACTGTTTATTATTTGTAGAATATCGTACATATAAAGTAAAATCTGTTATTTTAAAAATTAGAAAACTTACTTAAATTCCAGGAAATTATTTTTACAGCATGAATTAATTGAGGACTGATTATTGTTAGACGGTTTTTTCGTAACATTTCCAACTAGCCTGGTCGTATCACAGTTTCCACTGAATGCATTCAGCGTAATTTCTCTTGTACACTCAGGCTGAGGTTTTTCACGAGGTTTGTTTGTTTTGCTTGAGAAAGGGCCGTGGATCTCTGTGTTTGATTACAACGAAGGGTAAATATTCCGATTCCAGTCTCGTTTTGTGTGCTCAGCGTGTCAAAGTCACCAGCGCTGCGGTTCTTCACATGTGGCGATTTCTGCGAAAGAGACGCAAATGCTCCCAAGGGCGACCGAAATATATAAGGAAAGATTTTTAAAGTCATGTTCTACAAATTACAAGGTGAAGCGTCGGAGGAGGACATCAGCAGTTTATCAGATAATTCGACTAATCGTACCTTAAGCTTCAAGTAATTTGTAAATGTTCAACGGGAAGTTTAACAGGAACCCAGAAAACTTTTATACTTCTTTTTCCTACCTGTATTTTCTGAGAAGAAAGAAAAGTCTTACAAGCTAATCAGCCCGCCTAAGTCAGAATAGAGAAAGTTGATTCTCGCAAAAGTGTGATACAAAGTTTTTTTTCTGGAAAAGTTTGTAATCCAGATGCGTGGAAGGAGATACTTTGTCTACGTGTCTCAACTCTTGAAACAATTCTTATTTCCGAGAAGGTTAATGACTGAATCTTATACGTCACATTTAGTCGCTCTCTGAAAGTAGGCAATGTAAATGCAACAGCAGTCTTCCTTATGCGAGAAGGTGAATTAGTCTACTAAGCACATGTGTAAATCCTCCTTAATGAAAGCAATTCCTAACCGTTTTGTATTCATAGCTAGTCCACGTCTATTAAAATATCAAACAAGAACTTACATGTTATCACGCCCATTCTATACTACCAATAGATCGGATATACAAAATTAAGCTCAGCCTGCAATACCTTCACATACTTATAAACGAATGGTCTTTTGAAATTATAATTTTATAGATTTTACATGCCATTCACTTAATAAAAAGTATTTAGTAAAGGCAAGCCTAAGAAGTATTATGAAATATATGATTAATGGAAAGTGCAATAGTTGTGGTATAAATTGAAAACTAAAAAATATTTGATTTTAAACAATATTACAGTAAATTTTTTCAACGTCAAAGTAATTTAAAATATTTAATTACATTCATATTCACAATAATTAAATAAAAATAATAATAATTTTGCCGTATGCAAGCTTGGTGCAAGATTATTTTCGTTAGAATTATATTTTGTCTAGAATATCTACTATTTATAGGATCGGATTGAGTTTATTTTTCTCCTTTAACACGTTAATGATAAATGATTGTTTCAGAATCAAATCTCTTTTACGTAATATTTTTTTTCCTCTATCTATAATATTATTGTCTTCTCGCCTAATTTGAGACACAATAATTTGTTTATGTGAACCTTAAAAATAGGTTACATTCCTTACATTCTCATACGTCATATTTCTTATACCTTCTTGTCTTAAATACTCTCCGTCTCTCCATGTATTTCATATATCTCCCACACCTAAGTATCTTTAAATCCCAACGATGAAGTATTATGCATATTGAAAACATAACTTGATCACTGTAGTTGCCACCGTTTCTTCTTGTCGCTCGTAGATGTTTTTAGGAACTAGTGTTTTGATGTGTACTTATATGTTTAAAATTACCAAAACTTAATACTTTTAAATTATGTATTACAATAATAGAAAATATAATTAAATATCAACAATAATTAATATTGAATACATCTAAGTAATCACTAAATCGGCATTCAAATAAATATTTATTAACATGTCAAGGGTATTCTGCTGTTTATTAAACACATGTATTAATTAAATTTATGGATTAAAGGACTGTTTATTTATAGTGCAACACCATTATTTAACAGACACTTTGTACAAGAATACATGTACATTGTAACCTTTCTTCCGAATACAAAATACCTCTAAAATCTTCAAATAACAGCAAGAATATCAGACCGCATGCTGGAATTGTCCGATACTGTAAGCCGATACTGAAACTTAGTGACGTAAACCATGCATTCGCTTCATTCATCAAACATATTCGCTTTGAGAATAAATATACTTTCCAGATATTTTTAAAAATTTATCGTTTATGCGCAGCCTATACTCTATACTCTTAATTTGTCTCTCAATATTCTCGTTATGAATTTAATATTAAGTTAAATATTTTATTTAGTTGTAATTATAGCTGGTTAACACTACCCATATACCTAATCACGATTTATCTGACCACTAATTCTCTTCATTATTTATTTCCCCTCAAAACTGATTTATTCATATAGCACCACACTGCATATCTGCTATATTCATCAACTAGAATTCCCACTTTTTTTAAAGGTGTAGACAGGCTATGAATAGGGTAATCCACATAGTGGCAACTCCCCTCTTATAGCATAGGAAAGGGATTTGGAAGGGAGGATGTGGAAGGGTAGAGGAAGGTAGCCAAAGGTTAACTAGGGCCCCCGGGCTATAGTTTAAGGATCCTACCCGGCAATTCGCCTAAAACTGATGCAGGGGAAACCCTAGAAAAACCTGCACCAGATGGCGGAGGAGGACTTTGCTGTGGGTACGCAGCATTCTCTTCTCCGTGCCTCGACCAGTTAACGAGGCAGCTGGCCGACTGTTCCAATGGGAACAGAGAACAACTCTTACCGTATTCCCAAGGTCTACGACTCAGGAACATACAAACAGATATATGATAACTCATCTGTAGTCTGACTTTGTATAGTAAAGCAATTTATGCAAAACGCAACGCATTTATTTCTACAGTAAGAGCAGAAAAAATAAATTGTGAAGTAACCCTTTTGAAATTTAGTGATTTCCCATATAATAATTCAGAGACAAATTTGTATATAACTGCCAAAGAAATTACTTTGTCTCTAATTATTATTTGACGTACTTTCCTTAGAGGTACGGTACCTTGTTAGATTAGTCTTGCACTACTAGGCAAACAGATCTTAATTCTTGTGATTTATTCCACTTGTACCGCCATCATACACACTATACCTGACGGACTGGAATTTATTCTAGTTTTCGTATGTTTAAAATAACAGTCATATAAGTACGATATTGTACAAATACTAAACAGACGCCCTCTGTGTAGACGTCGTCTCTGTCTTGACGAGAAATTCCTGCAGCGAAGACGCAACGTACAGAAATTCACACCACACCTTTTACAGAAAAGTGCCAAACTTTCTGATATCGATAATCATGCCTATTTTCCTTCATAGTTCTGTTTGGTCTCTGCGAGAGATGGAAATAGACGCAAGTTTGCTTTTTCAATACGCAGGGAGGCGTGATTCGTCACGCTGCTAACGCCTTAGTCACGCTCGTCCGGTCGTGGCTTTGTGGCCCGTGGACCCAAGAGGCTCTGTGTTCGTACACACTCCAAAAGGAACACCAGATGTTAAACGTTGACTCATAATGTTATTGAGCTCACCTTCTAAAATCCTACATTGTCTTCATACGCGAGAAACCTATCCGTTGAATGTATTGTAAGGAATAATGTGGACATGCTACTAGGAAAATATCATTATATGTCATTGAGCGATAATTATCTAAATGACGCGAAATTTCTCATTTTCATGGTACTTACTGATTTAGAGAACTATTCTGACAGTTTGAATCCATATAAGAAAGTGTAGCCGGAAAAAGTTCAGCAGATAGACTGAGAACTTTTGTAAAAATGTAATGCAACACTCAATAACTCAATTAAAATCTTATAGATGCATCCATATATCTAGGGACGTAATTTCATTAAGACCAAAAAAATTCAACCTGTAAATATTTCAACGCAATGTAAATTCTACTTTCGCTGGAAATTTCACATAAGGAACAGCGTCAGAGTCAGATTTCTCAAATTATCTAATAGTTAAAGGCCAGAATACTTCAGCAGGTTCATAATCTAGACTTTATTTCCACAGAAATTGTTAAATAATACTCCGAAGACAGTGCTATTAAAACAGATAGCTTTAGCTGGATGATATACCTCCATTATGAATCGTTCAGAAGACAAAGTTTAGGAAATGGAAAGTTACATTTCTATACTTTTGTGTAATTCTTTCTTTGAAAATTCTGCACGCACCTAGAATTTAAATACTGTATTAAATTGAAAGCAAGAATTTCTGAAATATTGCTGATTTAGAGTTTTAAACCAGTTTCTCTATTTCAGCATAAGTCTACTAAAAATTATATAGAGTATAAAACTGTTTTGTTCCCGTCTGGTTGGATTATTTAAAATTGGAAGACCTCAATTTTATTCACAATTGTGTGTTCCAAAAATGAATCAAGAAAATAATATCTTTGTTTCTCTATTTCAAGAAATTTTGATAAATACTAGTATCTGGAGTAAACAGTAAAAAATCGATATTAATAGTTGATATTATATTTTTATAACTTTTTAGAATGAAAAACAATTTTTACGTCTGATTAAAAATTAAAAGTAAGAGTTTATATATTATCAATCAATTATAATTATTATAATTTATAAATGACTGCATGGCTATCTTTCTTATTATTAACTTTTTAGATTATATTACTCGGTTTAAAAATTAAAAATGTTGTTTATACTTGAACATACGAACGAACTGTACCTATGACGATTTCAAACTACAACATTAATAATAAAACTAATTTTTAGTATTCGTAATAGAGCTGATTATTATTTATAAGTCGTTGGGTGTCTGTGATTTTAATAAACATTTCGGCTTTTCTTGGAAGCTTAGGTCTAAGTTACGTCTTGTGTATTCAGTCTAATGCATTTAGACATTCAAGGGGGAAAGGTTTGAGAAAATATTTGAACGCATAAGTTTCTTGAATTGATAGAATAAACTCTTCGCCTCGCAAGACAGGGAAATTCCATTTTTCTTCACATCTGACCTGACGTTTTTACGCTGACTGCCTCGCCCTACCTGTCAGAAGAATTCTAGGTCATTTTATTATAAATCACAGTCTCCTATCTTAGTTTGTGTTTCGCAGGCTTCTGTTACCCTTTCACAAAGGGAAGTCTGCTCCTTCGATCATTTACAATGTGCGGACGCTGATGACGCTAAGGAAAAAAAGGACTATAGAGGGCAAGATTGATGGAGCACCACCATTCGCGAAACACAATTTGTAAAAACAAACTCCCTTTCTTATTCATATATACGGGTCGTTTCTGGATGAACGTCGAATTTCTTTTCTCAGAACCGTTATTTCTCTCAATCCGTTTCTTCTGAGTTACTGGAAACGCGTTTGGCTTTCTGTGTTGAAGGATACAGAGCCTTACTGTAAAATATGAAACGGTTTAATAAATTCAATCGTATTACTGTAAATATAAAAATAATAATTCAAGCGATACGGAAATACATTCTTTATTTCATGATTTGGAGGATAGATCTAGTGAATTATAAAGGTAATATTTTTCAAGTATAGTCAATATTGTTAATACTAATTTCAGACTGGTTACACGTATTGCCCTAATTATATTCATTTTACACGCTGCAGAAAATATTAATAATTAGTAAACAGGTTTTTGGCCATATATCCGTGACGTATACTATATTAGATATATTTGTATTTATTTTCTTTTCTTTTATAAAATGCGTTTATTAGATGTCGAGTTCCCTTCTCAAGTGTTAATGAACAATGTAATAGAAAGAAGCGTAATTCCAATCAGAAATACATCTAAAGCTTTTTTCGTAATATTACGAAGTTTATCTCTTTAGCGTACAAAGTGGTCCAGGTTGTTTCGATAACTTACAATACGTTGTATATATGACGTAATTAAGACGTGGACTAGAGAATACTTCATACTGATAAAGATAAAAATATATGTCTGTACATGTAATTTGTTTTTAATTGCTAAATTAAAGAACATAATATTCTACGAAATTATTTTTACATGATGTTAATTCAATTAATTAAATTAGAAATCAATCATAACTTTATCTTCTTTTGCAGGTATGTTGGAGTTTTTCGAACATTTCGTAGTATCTTTCGTTGTTGTACGTGCTTAAAATCCTTATTTGCAAGGTAAGATTTGGTAAGTAATTTGGAATTTTTTTATGATTAAACAGGATGTCTACCTTGCACAAACCAAGTGTTAATATCCCTCAAACAAAAACTAATTGGCTTCAAATTACCTCATGAAAAATTACTGAAAATGTTCTATTGGTAGTCTTTTGTCTTAATAAGAATACTTTATATTAAACAATAAACGAGTACTGAATTAATTTCGTTTCATTATTACAAGACATATTGGTAGAGATTTATATGCTTGTAATGAACAAATATCCGATAGTTTTTAACTTCACTATTTTAATCAATCTTTTATTAAGGAAATTAGAAATTTCTTATATATTAATTACATACATGAAAAATACATATGAAACAGAATAAAATTTAAAATAAAATTGTACACTAATATTAGTTTGATAATGACAAATATAAACATTTTATGTATATATGGTTAAAGTTAACTCATAAATGAGAAAATAATATATATATATATATAATTTAGAAAATTCAATCTATTATATAATTGTGAAAAAATTACGTAAAATAAAAAGACAATACAGAAACTTCTAAATTTTTTTACAAATTAATGCCCACGTTATGTCTAATATAGTGAACTCTATATATTTCAAAGAATAAGCCCGTTTTTACACGACGCATCACTATCTGCGGTTTAACTATAAAGATAAAAATTTTAAGCAAATACCTTGTACCGCACAATGTACAACGGTTTTTCTGTGAGATAAATTGAGAATAATTCGTCAATAGGTTCGATTAGTTTATTAAAACTATATATAAATGTCTCATATTTATATTAAAAATTAAATTTCTCAACACTCTTTAAACACTATTCCGTGAAATAGACTGTAATTAGATAGATTACTGAATAATAAGCAAATTGTAACAGCATAATTTTACACGATATAATTAAAATAGTTCGTATTTTTTTATATTAACCAGTAATTAGTTGGAATTTATATTCCAAGGTTTTTAAGGACACTTATAAATACTACTTACAGCCATTAGCGTTTAATATTCTTACGAATCTTTTTTTTTTGTAATTTAAATACTTGGCAACTTTACGACATATCCCCATAATGAGTAATGGTTAAGTAAATCAATTTTGTACTTTATATATTTTAGAAAAGTTGTTTGTATTTTCTTCAATTAATAGTAACTTAATGAGTCAGAATTTCATTTAAATAAATGGTCGGTTGATTCATTTGTTCCCTACGTTGATAAAACTTAATAACAGTTCCAACTGTTCCCGAATTTCGTTTCGGGCTTTCTGCCTAGACGTTCGCAACAATTAACCTGAAATAAAATGAGAAAAAGTAATGAGAATGAGAACTGCGTGTAGGTGTGAGATTTATTTCGCTGTAAACTGCCTCCATTTTCATTATTTAGTTTAATCTCCAGAGCAGTAAATATCGCTGCGCGTGAGAGGGGAGACGGAGCTTTTTATTAATTTTATCCTCGTGCTCCGCGGCGGTGCTCCAGCGATGATTTGGAGAGACCACAGGAAAGACCTACAATTTTTTTTATTTGCAACATCGGTTTGCTACAGTGTGCCCTCATACGTCAAATAGAATGTATGTAAATGAAGCCTGATTTTAATCGAGACACTGACGTAAAACAAAACCCTCGAGACTTATATGGGAAAGGAGCACGATTATAATAGTTTTACCATCACGAATAATAAATACAGCGCCAAATACCATAAGGTATTGTTGTATTTCTGGAAATAGAATCGTTCTTGCAGAACTAATACAGTTCAATATTTATATACAATTATTAATCAAATGAAAAAATTAAATTAACAGCCTCTCAAAATACAGTAATAACGTACAGTTTCTGTTAAACTCATATCAGTAACCATTTATATTTGATATGATACTTTATTTGCTTCTATTATAATAGTCTTCAAATAAAATTTGTCATAAACTACAAATATTTCTTCATATTACATGCTTCAAACGAGAAAGGCGCACAATCCTGAAACCAATAAGTTAACTAACAAATATATTAGCATGTCCTCAGATATATACTTTCAGCCTGATTCTATCATCAATCTGAGAGTGTCTCTAGATTTGTATTTATATATTTTCTCCATTAATAGACGTAATAGTAAAATTACATTAATTATTATTAATATTATAATAAATATCTCTAATTAATTTTAATAAACTGAAATGTGCTACATAACACTGCACTGTGTTCATTTACAAAGATCAACAATTCATTCTTAAACTGAAAATTATGTACTCAACACGATTTATATGTAAAGTAATACTTAAAACTCAAAATACAACACAACTTAGTCTTTATAAAGAAGCAGGAAATATTCATAACAGGGCTTCTATTCTGCGTGAACTTCAACATAAATTCTTGTGAAATTCAGTTCTTACAGGAAAAGAAGAAAAAACGCGACACTATAAAAACAAGAGAAAAAGATATTTCTATATATTTACCAATCTATTACTTGACTGTAATAAAATAATTTAAAAAACCCACACTGTAGTTTCATTTATATATAAATAAATAAATAACTTCAGCTACTGTGCGTAATTTATTATTATACACTTTTTATATACAGATTAACTTATTATAACTACTTGACAAAATTCAGATCTGAATTGAGGCGTCATATTGGAACAAATATATGTAATCTTTAATAAAAGTTATGTGGCCCACCAGCAACAATTTTTGTGAAAAAATATTCTAAAATGACCCACTTGTGAAAAACGGTGCTGAAAACTCGATTAAACATTTGTAGTCTATGTTCAGAATGGAGTCAACTTAAATTCTATTATATTTTTCTAGAATACAACTTCTAATATTGGACTTTTGAAAAACTGGATCTTTAAACTTTGAGAAATCTATCCTATTTAGACTTCCCAAATCTTAATCAGACTTTCCTGACCTTTTATAAAAGTGTAGTATGACTTAATACTCTTCCTCTTTAGTATATGTTGGCACGCAGCCAGAGACGTCTCCTAATAAATTAATACCTGAAAAGTTCCTAATGTAAGGACGAAACGACGGGTAAATTTAACAAATTTGTATGAATAATTTATCATTTGTTTATTTAACGTTTTAATGTGACTTATTTGGCCGTAAACATTCATATTGTGTTTATTTTGTTGTTTAAAATATACTAAACAGAAATGTTAATACATCTGCTTAATAATCAAATGTATTTTCAAAATTTTAGTCAGGAGTTTAAGTACGACAAGTATCAACCGAGATAAATCATGTGTATTCAGTACTCGTGTTAAAATTATTTAGTAAAAATAAATATGAAATCTTATTACGAATTTGTAAGAACAATTGGTGCACAGAATTGTTTCCTGATCGGTTACGATGAAATCTCTGTCTGTAAATCCTGCAAAGTAAACATTACTGAGCATGATTTAGAGAGATAATCATGCGATATGGAAGTTGGACAAAGAATTTTCTGTTAAGAGCTGAGTGCGTGTGTGGGAACAGCTGCTCCCGGCGTGGGAACCCCGCCAGTGAAACAAAGACGGTGCCCACCGCCAAGCCGGGGAGATAAGAACGTGATATATGTCCCCAGGTTCAAGTTCAGGGCGCTTGCCTCCGAATCACGGCTCCACTAAGAATAAGGTTAATTGGTAGGAAGTGGTGTTCATATGAGCCCAGACTTGGGTGCAAACAGCGCGGCGCTCTAATTGCCCAACTCCTGCGAGTGCTCGACACACTCTCGTCGCCCTAATATCCCTGCAGGCTCGCTCTGTTTGCCCTAAAAGTACTAACTACCTAAGGTCAACTCAAATATACACTTTTATTTATTTACTTATACGTGTGTGAGGGCAAATTCGTATAAAACCAAACGTTCAACAAGTATCTCCACCAATCGGCGCATACGATTGACTTTATGTTGTTCTCCAACTGGTTCTGTCCCACATTCTTAATTATCTTCCTTACATCTGACGACCCTTTCTGTTCCACAATTACCTCAATTAAAATATTCTCTAACCCTTTAAACTCTACCAATTTGTCCAGTGATTCCAAAATTTTCTCACGCCTTATTCTGTTTGCCCACATAATTTTCAGTCTCTTTTAAAACCTTATCATAGATATATAAAACTTTAATTCAAACAGTTCTGGAACTTTCTTCTGATATCTATCAGCTGCTCTTTCCTTTTATCTCGTGAAATAATATTTTTAATTTTCACTACGTATATGAGAGATGGCGAAAACCCTTTCGTATTTTCTATATCATCAGAGACAGTTCTAATAACGCGTTAGTCGTTATTCTCTTGCTCAAAAACCATATATTTAGTATCAACTAATGATTAATTCGTTTTCAAATCATGCTCATCAATAAAAATTTATTATTACATAATCATTGGAGACAAAAAGTTCTCACGTTAATAAGACAATTGTTAAAAGCTTAAAGTCAAAACGGTAACAAATTATCCAATTGAGAAATCTTTTTTACGAAAGAAAAGAAAGAAATTGGGGGAGTTTAACTTTGTAAATTTAAATCAATAAATAGTTCTCGGTATTCACACGGGTTTTGCATATTTATATATAAACGCAACGTTTCGACGACTAAAAGCTCTGTCGTCATCTTCTAGAATACCGAGAACTATTTATTGAACTACTACACCGGGAAAGACTTCAATCTTTTCTAAATTTAGTTTGAATCATTAAATTTTTTTACTCGTTTAGACTTATTTAGGGTTAAGAATACGTGTGAAGCTCAAAAAGTCCTCGACGACCGATATCGTAGTCGTTGAAGCTCACTCACAAACAGTGATAGCATCAACGCTGTAGAAATTCACGTATTCTTCCAGAAATGTAGGGAAGAGAAAGTTATGCTTTTATATAACGAGAGAGGTTTTTTCGATTAACATATTCATGTTAAAAAAAATTGTTGCTTGAAGCAAGAGTTTTGCAAAACCCTGGATCTCATCTTTCGACTATGTTTTATTATATTTCTCAAGTAGGTGTGGCGTTAGGTGTACATATAAATTATTTCCTGTTTTTTGAATGTAAAAATAAATAATTATGAATTTAAATCTAAACCTAACCGTACTTTAGTTACAGTAAATTAAATTTCGACCAATTATTCAAAGTATCTCTTTTTTCTGGAAGATTTCTTCACTATGCTGTATTTCAATTATATGAATAATGTGTGCATGTTAAACTGCGATAATTCTTGCGTTGATATGTCGTAATGTGTAAAAAACACAGGAGCTTTGAAAATAATTCTCCCAAATGTAGACAGAAAAAGGACACGAAAACCCTTTGTGGAATTCCTCTCGTGATGTTTTACGTGATATCTTGCGGTAATCCTTTCTTTTCCTTTGAATTTTTATGTGGTATGCGGGATCGTAAAACAGAAATTATTATTCATCTATCTATCCCATCTTTCCGGCCTTGTTAGCAAATCAAATGAATGAAGCAAAGACTGAATTTCAATCAGTCTGCTGGTTGTCGGCTTCACGAATACAACAGATATTTCTTATCCTCGTCGGACTTCGATACGCTCTGGTATTCCACTCCTACAAAGAAACGTCACAAATGTCAGAGAGGACATGAAAATGGAACAGAGATTATTATAAGCATCCGTGCCAATCCTTTGACAGCTTCTGCAGCCAGAACCCAGCCTTCGTAATTAAGACGAATAAGGCAAACGTTGTCCCCAACTCGAGCCGCGTTTACATTTGCATAATATTTGTCTCCGACCAACAACGACACGAACTTCGACTCTCCCATGTTTGCCCAGGCCCAAAGCGCAAACGATCTCCCTCAACCACGATCTTCAAGCCTCTCAGAATTGAATTAAATAACCGCAGCTGTCTGAAATAGCGGAGGGCTTAACTGACCTGAGATGCCTTCCTGAAGGTTTCAGATTAAACCGCATGTCACAGTCGACGTTCCACGAGTTTAAAACTTAGAAAAAGATTAATAGGTTATTATTCCTGAGAGCTATCAAGTTTCCTTACAACGGGGCGTCCGTAGGAGAAAACAACAACTTACTTTCATATTCATTCTTTAAACTCAAATTTTCATATTTTTCAAGTTAATCAGGAGAAGCAAATAATTTATAACTTCATGAATTTTATTGCATTTTAGGGAACAACGGTTAAAAACCAGTGCCATATAAAGTAAAATTTTGATCTAACCAGGAAATTAATTCCGCAATTAAAAATTATTTTATTCACGTGTTTTGTTCGGCGAGGTACGGATATCGTTTGATATGTTTGCTACCCTACACGCAAAACCAAGTTACATAAACATCTTGGAAGTGTAGGATCGGACGGAACACAAAGTAAATAAACCTCGACAAAAACTTCGTAACACTTTAGAGAAACTGACAAAACAGTTCAACGCACTGGCAAAAAAAATTCATCAAGGATTCGTTTTTTTAATCAATAATTAAATAAAAATTACGGATATTGGAAATAATTTGAAATATCTCAATTATTTTTCCTTAGTTTACAAACAAATTACGTCTTACGGGTAGTTTAAGATGATGAATAAAAAATTGCATTGAATTAATCAAATCAATGGTTTTAAAATGATTTAGATTATATTAGTTTTCAGTTTCCGTTTGGTTTATTTTTCAGGTGGCGCGATTCGCGGTTCAAGGCCGCATTTACAATTCTTAATTTATTGGTGCTATTTTATATATAAAATTGATCAGTGTTGGAACACTTGGTGTAGTTGCATATAAAAGTAAAATTTAAATGATGAATTTGCGGCACCCCTAAGGATCCCCACGACCTCTCCCAAGTCCTTGGAAGGCCGAAAGCAGAGAGCAACGCCCTGGAAACCCGTTCCGAAGCACGCGACGGTCAGCCGTGGGTCACCCCCGCCCACTCACAGCCATTTCGGACTCGTGCGTGCCCAATCGGCTCGATTTTCACCTGGCACCTTCCAGCTGCTCAAAAGGACCGCCCGTACGGGATGCAGGGACTTATCTAAAAGTTATTTCAAAACACGTACGAAATATTATTCTCAATTAAATTAATTTTACTACGACTAGTGTTGAACGAACTCTGATTCTTATTCGAATTTGGTTCAGTATTTTAATGACTTAATAATCTGACCTCGGTCACAGATGGTTGGAAATATTATTTACATTCAACTATAATTTAATTCGCCACCGAGTGTCAGATGTATTACGTATAAAAGTCATTGACCCAGATGTGTAGAGCCCAAAAACTCACACCGGTGAACGAACTTTGTATTAAATGCGAAGTAGCGAATATCTTACGATTAACAATATATCCGGAGAATCACTGTTTTTGGTAAATATACGTAGACCCTTTAAAAATGATTTCGTATCACGACTTTTTAAATCGATACAGAAAAATTTAAAAATGAATTATGCAATGAGATAAAATCTGCAATCTGTGGATTTCGTTCAGATTGCAATAAAATTGGTAGACTTCTACATTAGTAGCACGGTGCAAAGCACCTAGAAAAGACCAAATTTCATTTAGATGGATTTTATAAAGAAAAAAATTACATGTGATTGAAAATAATGAATAAAAAAGATAGCCGATAATATAAATACCACACAATGTTTCTGGGATCCTTGTTCCTTTCGTCAGGTGCTAAGAAGAGCCTAGAGAAACACAACTGCACTGGTCAGTTGGCAAAACTCAAAAGCTTTTGTGTCGTTCTATGCATTTCTTAGCAACTGACGAAAGGAACAAGTATCCCA
Source organism: Zhengitettix transpicula (assembly GCA_037074705.1). NCBI lineage: Eukaryota > Metazoa > Arthropoda > Insecta > Orthoptera > Tetrigidae > Zhengitettix > Zhengitettix transpicula. Next base: position 39,832,880 of record CM073592.1, on the reverse strand, counting down.
GAAACGTTGTGTGGTATTTATATTACCCTTTTTTTGTTTAAAATGGCTATCTTTCTTATTCATGACTTTATAAAGAAATAATAAATTTGGTTAGCAACATTTTTAAAATTTCCTAATCAGTAAAATATTACTACTCACGATTATTAATTAAATAAATAATTATAAACGAATAAAAACAGACAAATTTATCAAAAATAATTTAATAACATAAAATACATGTCAGATAAATATAACTATTAACTATTAAAGAAATCATTCATAAATATTCATCTTACAGAGAAAATATCATCGATTAGCCATACCCGTCGTATTTAGTAATATGAGATATATTTCTATATATATATTTGACAGTTGATTTAACTTTTCAATTCACCAAACATCTATCGTTATAGTTATTTAGTCCGGTATAGAGATAACTACGTTTATCAAGCAGAATTTCGTTCATTGAATATATTCTTTGGCTGTAGTTTTAACGACATGTCGGCAACTAATTTCCAGAAATACACGGTTTGGATTATGATAAGACTTCAAGTCACAGTCACGCATTAGTTTTCAAGTAAAGAACGATTACGAGTAGGAAAATGGGTTTCTTATTTACAAGAACTGTGGTCACATAATATGGCCTACTTGATTTCAAAGAAATCTTTGCCTTCTTCCAGCTTTTTGTGAATTTTTTGATAGCCTCCAAGTTAGGTTTCTTTTAAGTTTTCTTGTTAACAACATTGTTTAAAGTTGACTATTTTATCTAATGGAATGAAGTTGAAGTTCATTGCACTTTGTCTATTTAATTTCATCATTATTCGTGGTAGTATTGTATTTGTAGAAAATATGACCAACAAGGCTTTTTATTTTTTCAGAATTAACTATATGAATTTATTTACTCCAACAGAATATAATACTCATTTGGAGTGTTAAATGCCGAAACAAGAATAAATTCGAAAAAGGAAATACTTAAATTTCAAAAATTATTTTTTGGTTAATTAAACTGAAGTAAATTTGTATTTCGTTTCTATATTAAAAACTTTTGTTAATTTGTAGTAGTATTGTATCGGAGTTTGGTTATTTTCGTCGAAGTTTTAATTAAGCACGCTTTCCGTGCGCGTTAATCCTCGTGACTAATTGCGCAGGAAGCTTGTGGTGATGACGTGAGCGAGGCTAGGTCGGAACCCACGGCTCTAGTGGGCGGCTGGGAGCGCCACAATTATCATCTGCACAGACCACGACCGGAAACGTCATTAGAAATTCCTGCAGGGTCGTGAAAGCCCATACGTCATCATTAGAATCACTTTTACAGATCTGTTAAGCTCGGAGCTGACCTAGACGAAAGCCCGACCACCATCTGGAAAAGGAATTCCGGGTCCTCAAAGTCAGAGTTCGTCTCACATGACAGTTTTGGGATCGTCGCTTCACAATTACATCCCAAAATTCAGCGTCCATTTATATATCAATATCGTCACTTCTGCACGAAAAAACTAGCGCGTTGGAAAATAATCTGAACGCATTCAGTGGTTTGGCTGTTTTGGCAAACGTAGAAATAACTATAAAATAAATTCAGGATTTTTCATGACTTTTTGAAGTTCTAAGAAAGCTCTAAGGACATTTTTTATTATATACTTTGCTTTACTTGATGTATGATTAGGTTTTTAATTTCTTTTTAGTTTATTCTCGATATTTAGAGTGTCGTATAATGTCTAAACAATAAATAATTTATTCTCTGTCTCCGCAATCTATAATTAATATTCTTGTATTTATTGTTAAACGAGATAATTGTAATGCTATTTAAGATCTAGCGATTTTTAAATTTCATGAAAAAGAAGCACGTCTATACTCTTCAATCTGGCAAACGTTGTAATGATTGGGAAAATTACCCGGAAATGTAATAAAAAGATCTTTTACATTACTCGTTTTCTGTAAATGTTACTTTTTTATTTACTAAATTTAAGGTTGCTTCAACTATATTAACATGTTATTAGTGACCAAGAAATTATCATTAATTGTTACATTGTTCTATTATAAATAGGTTAGGTTTTAGATTTTGTAATATACATTGATTATGATCAAATATTTTAGGGTTTCATTTGATGATATGAGTTCTAAATTTTTCCTGTATTAAGCATGGTCGTAGTTACATTAACCCTTCTTTAATCGCGAAACGAAGATTAAACGAGTTTAAAGCAGGAAATTTGAAAAATTCATCTACTACCCAACAATTTAATTTCCCTCAATGTGAATATTACGCAAGAATGTATTTTGATCCTCCTCAATTGAAATGCTGGAACTGATTATGCTAACGTATTTAAATGTCCGTTATTTATTATTTTCCATACCACGAATCCCCTGGATGCTACGTGCGCATACGAAATTGTCGAGCACAAATAATGAAAACAAAAGTGTAGCCCGAACGATTTTATTGGATATCGCCAGGAGCGTTCACGTCGTTTTCCCAGAACGCAACAGAATGCCAAACAGGTAATAAATAGTCCCAAATGCGTGGCATTCAATCTGTGGCATGGTAAATACAGTTATGTAACCTTAATATCTCTTTGGAACATTAAATGGTTTCAATAATTTTACCGGTGGCCTTTTTAATACGTTGGTGTTCTCGGTATTTTTGTTAGTTTCCACTGAGAATATTAATACATTTATATTCTATTTCATCTTTAACACTTTTCGTTGTATCTATTCATCCCCGGTTAACTTTCCACTTAGGGAATATTTTGACTGTAGTTCTTTTAATTTATGTCTTTCCCTATTATACAATATTTTCCAACAAAATTTCTGTGCTAACGAAAACATATTATTTACTTCTCACCTTGAAATAATATAATGGAAAGTAAATATAAAATGAACCCGGTAGTTGAGAACATTGCAGAGGCGACGTTGAAATTCGACTAGGGAATCCCCGTTGTGTCTCACGTGGCTAATCCCCACTCCGCGATAAAATTTCCAATACTGGGCGAGTCTGCAGGGCCATTGTTGCACTTGCACAAGTGTTCCCTAATGAATTTGCCGGAGGAGGGGAAAAACTGGGATGTTGCTACAGCTTGGACCCAGAATAATTGCTTGCTCTTCTAAATGGGTTCAGAACGCGCAATTTCACTCTATTACTCCTCCGTTTACATTTGATCGGTTTTATTTACTGTGATTTACCGGACGCAACTTGTTCACTATAGCCTTTGTAGCATGATGCGAGTTTTTTTCAATTACGAGTTGACAGGATTAATCAGAGTCTGCGTCATATGGTATGAGGAGATTAAATGAAGTTTATGAGTTTAAATCTTTTGTTTTCCCATAGTTTGTTCCGCATGACGTGATGACATTTCCGTCATATCACAATCCGACTACTTCATTCGGATTATAAATTAGTTAAGCTTATCAATATCTTCTTAAGATCTGAAGATAAATTTGAGGGATTTTAAAAGAAGAAAACCGTGCAGAAAATGATATGAATTGTTTGGAAAGATAAACTTCTAATGAAAAATTCCGCGTGTGAATAAAAATAATCGCTTAATTTCATATATTATCCTTAACATTCCCCATGCTTACAGTTTACGAGTATCGTTGTGAGCATAATCTAAAATTCTAAACCATAAAAGGCTTTGATACTTTTCAAATAAAAATATTCTTGTGTTGTGCTGACAAAATTTAACAAGACATCCTTCAACAATGAGTAACAACTGACTTTTCCAGTTGTTCAAGAAACAAATTCTGACAAAACGATATTCTACAGATATCATTTAAAAATTTATCATAACTCGTGACCAAATTTTTTATTCAAAGATAACGTAAGAAAACGGTGACTGTAAATATGGTTCTTAAGAATCTTATAACCGGATAATCAGCGGTGGAGGTTGTATCAACAGAGACGTATCTCATATCTTAAAAATATGTATTTATGTACCCCCAAAAAATGACTGGGTGGTTCTAGAGGAAGATTTTTATACGTATATTCCACCTTTTACTTTAAAGGTAGGTTAGAATATGCCTAAATATTTTTTTTGTATATTGCAGACATTTCAAGAAATAAGAGAACGTTTTACATAGGTGTTGAGGAATTAGCGAGTTATAACACTGAGGGCCGCATGTGGAAGAAGTGACGAGATGGATCTCGTGCCGCAATCAGCTCGGCCCCTCGACTCATAAATATTTCACGAGAGCGTAACTTGGTTGGCAAATTTTCATCCTGTTGTAGTCTGGGGCTCGACTTTACTGCATTATTTCCCCGCTGGGTTTTGGCAGGTCGTCTCCTCCGTGTAACGAGCTGCCCTAAACCGTTCTTTCTTGCAGAAGTTCCGCCAGGCGTTGATATCAACTCTTCAGCACTTATGTCCCAAATGGACGTTCTTGTGTGTTTGCGGTTCTGTTTCATCATTTGATACATATAGCTGAATTTGTTTCCATTATTTCATTTTTAAGAATTCGACTCTCAAGCTATTTTTGAAACAAATCGGTCAGATCAGACGAGGTCAGGACAGGATCGTCAGTTTCATGGACCGTATCTTCGTTTGGAAGTCTCCGAGTGAAATTTTTATCAATCTGCTTCTATTCGTACACGTCGTTTACTATCGTAAGTGAAACGAGACGAGTCTCAACTAAAAAATCCGAATCCTAATTTCGTATATTACTGCATCCATCACGAACCGAAAAAAAAAGTACTTGAAATTTCTAATTATTTATTGAAAATATAAATGTGTAATAAATAATGAGGGATCCAATTAATGATTTTAAAGTAGCCTATCCACAATAAAAGGTGGATGAGGACTAATTTTAGCATAGATGTCCCTTCTGCAACAATGCAATTTTCATTCAGTTATGGACTTTCGAACAGTACTTGTTTTTCGATATATTGCATAACTTGAAAACTTTTTATTCGAGCTCCAGTAGTAATTAACTAAATATTAATAAGACAGAAAATGGTTCAATAATTCAAAATTGATTGAAGGAACAATAGAAAGACTATGAAGTAATCAAGATGATAAATGGACAAGATTCTAAGGCTCCATTAAGGGACCGTCGATGTTCAACGTGTGGTGAGAATGACGTATCAAAAAGTTAAATGGCAATGGGTAAGAAACATATATATATATACACACTTGTGTTTGTGTGTGTGTGAAGTAAGAGGGAGGGTGTCACTAGTTTTCGTGCTTATAAATTATACAATATATTGTCTGTAGTTTGAAGTCACATTGGGCATTTATGCTTATACAATTTTGACCTTGGTTTCGTAAGATTTTCGAACTTAATAATTCACTCTAAATAGCTTGCAGGCTTTACACATCTGTTTTGATTTGTGGCCGTGCAGAAATTGGTTCAGTAGCGCCAGACGTTATATACTGCTGGAGATATAAATCATTCCAGTCGGCCTGTCACAAGCCACACTTCTTTATACAAAAATATATATCTTATTCAACTCTTTAGTAATCGTTGCGCATTTTGCGACATTTCCTTGGCTGACCATGTAATGCATACATTCCGTTAAACATTATTTTTATCATATACATTGTATACGTTTGCAAAAAAAATTAGATTTTTCCAGTAAATAGTTTTCTATAACATTCTATTCATTTTTACTCCGACATAAATTTGTTATTCTTAACTAAACTCTACTTGTTTCCATTCCTTCAATTAAATTATTAATAATCAATATTGCAAGTGTTGTTGAATATTTTTTTCCTCTTGAGCCATATGTTACTCTCAACATATGTCTTACAGTCCCTCAACTATGCTTCCGCAGATTGTAAAATTGTTTCTATTTTATTGTACATTATAATTAATTAAAAATAACTACTCTTCGTTTTAAGATTATTTGTTAACAGTTATTTCACTGAATGCTTTCAAGAAATTTATCAACTGATAATTGAAATTAGTATTAACTTGAAACTGAATAAAATCCCAAAAAAAACTGGAGTAGTAAAAATAAAAGATTTAAACCATAAAAATTCTGAACATGAATATACTTAAAAAATATTAATTGAAAGTACATAAAAGTTTAATAATATAAACTTGACGCCATAATGAAGCAATAATTATGCATACAGTGCTTTCATAAATTAAATCCTTTGTCCGACTTAATTCAAAAAATCAAATTATAACTCTTTCAAAGCGGAGTTCTTTGAACGTTGTATTCCTGCGAAACAAGGTATTTCATTTTTAAGATTAATTTGTTAACAGAGTTCAATTTAATTACAAAGTTGCGTTAAATGCTTTAAATTAAAATTATTTGAATGTAGCTGATTTATATTTTTGAATAACGAATCGTTTTTTAAAAAATGTTGAGATAATCAGTCGTGTATTAAATAGCGTGAGCTTTGTGGCAGATAAAAAATCTACTTGGGCGTAAATTAAATTTGATTTTTATTAATTAATGTCGATTAAATTTTAAAAAGGTAGCTTTTAATTTACTGTTGTGCTATCATACCATTAGAGTCGTAACAATAACTAACCAAACAATTTTATCGTTATTCTCAAAATTGTTCTGGAATACCAATAAATGAAGTGCATTTAAACGAATGCAATTATCCATATTAACTGAATTCAGTTATTAGTCTATATCATCAAATAATATATAATACTACTTAAAATATATTTTCTAGACTAAACCGTGAACTAAATATTTTTTTACCTTATTGTTTACCTTGTTATCAGAATTTAGTTATGTTTTTTGTCATAATATTAAAATTGAACTTTTGTGATGATCCGTATTGAATTATAAACACGACAGTAATAATAAGACCCCCTTAAGGCGTCAGAGTTATTAAATCTGACAAAATGAAGTGTCTTCCAGAAGGATTACATCTTATGAATATTTCATATTCCCCGAGGCGATACTGGGCGCGCAGAAATAATTATTTCACTTGTAATAAGGTTTTGACCCAATTAGCATATTTATATGCTATTATTGCTATCTCGCGAACCCAAGTGTTAGCAGAATTCGTTTAACAATTTTTACAATTAGACGAACGCCTTGCGTTTTTGATAGCCCTCGGTGGTCCTTTCAAGCATCGTCTATTACTGCTTATCTTTACTGCAGAAAATATTTAAAACCACTGAATGTAATAATTGCAAACATGTATTTATAACTTATAATTTAAAATCCGTTCCTATAAAAATATAATAACAACTGTAGCCTCACTAAAAAAAACTATTTAATAAACTTTTCAGGATTTAACGTGCGAAAAAAAAAATTGGAATACTTGACAAAATTGAGGTAAAAATTATCTTGTCATAAATAATCGTATTATTGAAATATTCGGATATATCAAGACCAAAGATTCCCAAGGAACACGGGACGAGGGAAGTCTTGTCTACCTGATCGCTCAGTGCTCGGGAAGGGGGAAGAGATTATTAAGTGTCGTCAGGTCGCTCTGAGCACGGTCACTCATAGCACTACACCTTCTACATCTACGTCAACAAAGTTTATTAATATTGAATGACAAAACAAACAGGGTTCGTTATTAACTTCAATGAGAAAGATCCGTTTTACTAGGTTTCATGGCTACAAATTAATTCACATAAAATTAGTTCCGTATGAATGAAAGGAGAAAATATATCATTCCTACATCACTATGCCCTGCAACTCATCTTAAAACGCTTGTCAATTTACCCTCCTCCTCCATCCAACTCAAGAAATATATTTTTATTAAATTAACTACTAACTATATCTTTTTACAAAAAGAAACAGCATTTAAAATCTCATTGTACTCCATAGATACGAGTTTATTCAGAGCGAGCTATTATGTCGTGTAAAGAATTCATGTACCGGAAGGGAAGTGCGTAAATGATTTACAAACTTGGACGGAAACTTCCATAAAATGTTGAGAGAGGGTGAAAAAAATTCAGAAGAAGAAATCTCAAGCCAACATTTCACCACTGTAAGGTAAAAAATAAATAAATGTGCTGGAAATTTTAATTACGGCATAACTGCAGATTTAATAGAAGATTTTTTTTTTTCGTTACGTCCGCGGGGATGTTTATTTTACACGTACACGGGTAAGTTATTAATGTTTGTTTTCAAGCGCGCCTGTTGTTGGCCGTAAAATGCAGTGGTGAAATTACACAACCACCACCTTGCATCCATAACTCGAGGGGGGCCTCTTACAATACCACGCCGTTTGCTCTGCCTCCGGACAACTGCCTACGCTAATTTCTATCTGCAGCGCGTAAACGGAGCGAGTAACAGAAGAATGCCGTACAGTTTGTCATACTGAATTGTCTCTTGCTCTTGCTGCTTTGAATTTTGTTGCTTTGTTCGCATTTTTGCTTCTGGTGATATATTTAGTTTCCTGTGCATTTTATTTCACCTGGTCCGCATAGTTCCGTGAAGTGATAGTGGCAAGTTCCGTCTAGCGACTGGGAAAGTCAAGCTATCAATTTATTGACTCGACGTCTCTTTTATGGTAGTCAACCACGACTCATATTCTATCCTCAACAAATGTTGGATCCCCGTAGTGAAATTGAAGGATGTAGATATAGAGACCACGAGTCCTATGATACGTGTATTGATCTTCATCTACTCTTTAAATCAATTCTCCCAGATGTAATCTCACATCAACTTACCGTATTTGTAAGGAGGTTTGGTATTATACTTCACACCTTGGCACAAAACGGACGATTACATCCTTCACCAGTTCTCAATCTCAGGACTTATGGTTATTCACTCTCTAACCATAATCGTTACACCATCGTGGAAAGTATGGTTCATTTAAATATCACCAATCAATTGCGAAACGAATATAATAAAAATATAATAAATCACCTATCGTCTTACTTTGAATAAATATTTTGGTTTTTCAAGACTTCAGTCTCCAATTGATGACGTAAAAAATATCTGTGTTAGAACTCTATTATCAGAAATGGCTCCATTAATTAAAAAATACTGATTTTCTGACCCCCGAATGGAGCAGACATACATATCAACCAAAATAACTTCATTGTAAGTAAAAAAAATGGAGTCAATACATTAGAAAATTTATAACAATTTCTGCTCACTAACAAATTCATTTATTTCATTAAATTCAGACTTTATTTCATGGTTGAAATTCTGATACGAAATAAGTTGCTATTTAATCTATATATTTCAAAAATTATTTCACCCAAATTACAGCTCCCCCCAAAATACACTTTATCTTTAGTGTTATCGATATTTTAGTATGTAAAGATTTCAAATACTTTCCAACATGTCTATTTGGGTGTTTTTAAAATTTATACAAATTAGAGCATCAAAGTTGTAAGATGTCGAACTTATTTTCATATCACTAAAATATTTACATATAAGCCTACATTTTTTATGTATTCATGTTTCGTCTGGCTTCGCCATGATCAGATTGTATTTATCAGGACAATTTTTTCCACATTTAATAAAGAACACAATTTTGGTATTTCTTCCTGGTCTCAGAGTAAACGTATGCAAATTTTTCCTGGCTTTTAAATCGCCAATTATTCTGTACATTTTTAAACTCAAAACAAGTAATCTCGCGTAAATAAATTTCAAATTGTAACACAAGGTTGTTAAATGAGACAAGATTAGTTGAGGTGTAATTAGGTAGGTTTCAAGTCCATAAAAGTATCGAATAGTTGCCAGAATCTCGGAAGCATAGGAAAATATACTCTTGGAAGTCGTCTTCTATTCGTTTTGTCAGCGACTGCAGTGTAAATTTCGGAACTCGGTTTTCAAAATAACACCACGAGGTCAAGATGCACGTGTTATAGTGAACTCCTTTCCCGAAATATTTTCAACTTGTTTGCTCGAAAAACATTACAGTTTCACTCTATCAAATATCCTATCTCGCTGTGGTTATTTGCGGACGTGGATGGCAACGATGTGATAACAAGAAAACATCGCTTGTTTGTCCGCAAGAAACGAAAGCAAGACAAGATGGCTTCCAACGGCTCAGTTCCAAATGGAGAATGCGGAGGATTCCACAGCAGAGTAAATATCAATCGGCACTTGTCAAACAGGGAGCTCAAAAATTTGGGACTATTGATGGAAAAGCTTTCTCGCCCCTTCTGTCTATCGTATTATTAAAATCCAGTTCATCCAACGGATCTATTCGGTAAATTTAATTCTGGCCGATTTCTTAGTTATGTACACAGATCGTATTCCCGCTTTATGATTTTGTTTAAAACTCATATGACAACTAAGCAATACAGCCCCTTCCCTATATGACTAAGGTCTGATGATTACTGATAAAAAAATTATCGAAATATTTCCGGAGTTTATTGATCATAAATACTATCAGAATTATAACTGTATTATTTGGTAAACTGATACGAGGTCAACACGTGCTGATCTAATCGTTACTTCCCGATTATAGTTTATGCCAATATCTCTACGGAAATTCTTTATTCAAAATTCTACAAAGTTCTTACGTTCAAGTTAATTCCAATTCTATGACTAAATAGGCTTGTAATGATATCTCTTATTCTCAAAATTAAAAAATTCGGGACAGTATTTTGATCAATTCGTAAAATTAATATTTAATGGAAAATCAGTCTATGTAACTGAAGGATTCAAAAATAAATATAATATTGGAGTCTCAAAAGTATACATGGGAAATAAAGTTCCCGAGGTAAGACAATCTAAGTGAATGTGAAGTGGGTAAGTGGTCAGGTAGGATGGACGAGGAACTCAGCCTAAGGCCGTGAACCCAAGGTTCGAGTGCAGGGGCCAGGAAATGGCGAGTTGCTAGGCAACGCCTCATCATTACAAAATTTAACAAACCGTTGTACAACGCTAGCATTAATATTATGTCTCTGAGAGAAACTTGTGAAACATCACTGATATCCCAGGAAAACTTTTTAATTACTTAAGAAGTGCCGCAGCCAAATTGCTCACTGTACGATCTGGACAATTTGTACTCCTACTTCAGTGGAGAGCCAGGAAACGGCACATAAAAAGTCTCCATTTACCTTCCAACACTCTTTGCGAGATAAAGCCAGTGACAACGGTTCTGACTGCGTACGCTATGATAATGAGCTAGAGTTCGGCAGCAGGAAAGTTCTGTTCACGGCGATCCATTAATCTTGCTTCGTCTGTGCAGCTGAAGTTGACAGAGATTAATAGCCGTGTGAGCTCGCTTGTTGCTTGTAGCGAGACCTTACTAATTGCTGTTACCTAAAATTAAGGGGATCAGATTATTGCCATTAACGCTTCTAACTGGAAAATGTCTCCACACACAAATTTCAAATTGGCGAAACAAAGTTTTACCTCCTTCGTCGAAACATTTCTAAATATGTTTTAATTGGCCACACTAACTATATTACATTTGTTCAGTCGCATGGTAATGCCGAGAAATAATAAGTTTCAAGGGAAAAGGAATCAGTTTGGCATTATATTTTTCCTGCTGAATGTAAAATACAATACACTGAAAAATCTGTCGTAAAATATTTTTTTAAAAAAACACCATATCCTACATTTTTAGTAAGTGATTATCATAGATCCAAAAATGTCAATAATGAAACCAATGACGAATCTCATCAACCGTAGAAACTTATTTCCTAAAACATGGTCATGAATTTAATAAAAACAATATCACACATTTTTTGCTGGACTCATTACACTCAATTTCGTTAATTTACTTTCAAAGACATTTTTTTTAACTCCTGTGATGGAAAAATGTAGTATTGTTTCATTTGCGGATATAACAAAAAATGAATCCTCGTTCTTTTTTTATTTATTACATTGAGAGTTTAGTAATAATTTTTATATTAAATGATACACTTGTTGACCAGTGACAAAACGTCAACTCACCTGAAATGAAAGGTAAATGAACACATTAACATCCACTATGTGACAATATATTGGTCCTCAAATTTCTGATAGTTGATTAGATATATAGTTATCAAATTTGCACGTGAATATGATATTTATGACAAATATCTTTACTTGGTTACGAAGAAGGATTTAGAGCGACTTAAAACTTAACTCGACTAATATTTTTGTCCAGGATCGTTGATACAATTTTAGGAAAAATCAAACACTTTGTTCCTGAGATTAAATATGTCTCGATTTTATTATACAAACTATTAGAATACTCCTTACAATTAGAGATAATCGAGAGTTATCTAGACTATGGACCATCCGAATGAAATTTAGTGTTTCTGTCAACTTAATAATTCCGTTCAAGTCTCATAATATTTTAAAAATTTAATTTGTCGATTAATTTGAATTTTAAATATATAATTGTAGATTTTGTAAATTAATAAGTATAAATTCAACGAAAGTTAAAATACAGGCTTGGTGGAACATATTAGGTCGCCGAAATAGAATTTGGCATAAAGAATCGATTCAAAATTGGTCAGAAAAGTAGTATAAGATATGAGTAGAGAATAAGTAGGCGGTTATTTGATGAATTTAAGAGTTAGAAAGCAATTCGCGTCGAGCAGTGACAGACAAATGGATGAACACATAACTAAGCAGCCAATAAACAGACAAAATTAAGTTTTAAAATAAAGACCACTCAATCCTGGTTTCCTTCGTCAGGTGATAAAAAATTGCAAGAGCTTTTAAAAAAAGGAGGGTGGAGAGGTGAGAAACTAAAATAAGGACTAGTTTTCGCGGCGCGTAGTTCTTAAAACTCTAACGATTTTTCTCACCTGACGGAAGCAACAAAGATTTCAAAAACATTGTGTCACATTAAAATTACCACTTAATTTTTTTTTGTAAATTTTAATATCTATTTGTTATATTTCCTTTACTAAGACGTTTTTGTATTTTCAAATGTAAGATACTACATGAAAGGTAGTTGAAATCAGATATGTCGATGACAAGGAAGAAGTAATTTACAAAAAATTTAAAAAAAATTAAACAAAAAACTAAGTATGGAAAATATTTATGTTAATATTTATTATATATTTTTCAATAGTCAATTATTTTTTAATTTTGAATGGCCGTTAGATTGCTCAAAACGTAATATTTTGGGAAAGAAAAAAGAAAAAATCTCTATACTATTTCTTTAAATGTAGACAGTGGGTATTGAAATACTGGTCTACGGAATGACAGATGAATATAACATTGAAATACTGCCGAAAGAAATTGTTATATTGTATTGAAGTTTCATGGAATAAATGAGAAACAATTTTGAGAACTAGTGGGAGGTTTCATTTAACTGAAAACAATATTTTAAACACAATTTTGCCACAGATTCCGTGCGGGTATCATTCGTTGAAAAATATCACTACTCATTCCTTGGCTCAACCTAACACAGGTCATGACTTTGATGCCTAACCACGTGAATCAAGTCGTTTCATCCTGCTGTCTACAGAAAGCCTAAATTTCGCAGCAAAAATGTGAGTAAGGCTTCCCTCAGGACACCGTGGTCGTCACTGCTAATGAGGGTACTTAATTGGATGCTGCGTCTGGTTCTACACCCTTTATCGAAGCCAGGTAAACGGCTTTACGGTGCTATGAACACGTGTTAATCGCTTCAGTGACGCTGGAAGTACCGCGACGGAAAACTCTACTTGGATAGCTTGTTAGCCAACGCCAACCAGTGCAAACGCATCAGTTCATAAAATCCATGAACCGCTATTCAACTTGAAATAGATACTTCTCTCGGGTCTTCAAATATTCAGTATTCCTTATCAAACGAATCGTGCAGAAAATTATTAAAATTTTTATTAACTTTCTCTCTAGATTAAAATTTAGTACCATCTACTAGACTTAAATTTCATTACACTATGACTAAGGTTTTCTACTTTCACCCTGTCTTGTACGTCAACAAATTGGTAAAGAAACCAGAAGCGACGAGTAGTGTATCATGAATATCCATTGAATTTAATCTATTATTGATCATCATGTTTCTGAAAAATAAAATTTCGAATTTTTCAGCGCAATATAATCATAAAAAAATCTTTCAAAGACCCAAGTTTTGATTGATTATGTATATTATTTTTCTGATGCCTAAACGAGGTTATATCTGGATTTTAAGTAACTACCAAAACTAACTCTCATAAATGTGTTCTCTGTGAACAGATAATTTTTGTTATTCTATTTCTATTTCTCAATATTTCCCCATACAGAACATAATAAGGCATACTGCAGAACAAAACTTGGATCAACATATCCAAACATTGGCACATCTGAGGAGATAACTAACAAATTACCTAAATCGCTGACACGATCACACTGACTTAACCAAGGACCTTCGACTTTGGTTTTACGATGTTTGGGTTTGTTCCGTCGTCACTTCTATAACCTCTTGACGCTCTCGAAGATTTTATAAACTTGCACATAAAGAAAAAAATAACTCCACAAACGGGAAGAAATGAAAGAAAATCGTCTCAAAATTTTTCACGAAAGAAATAAATCACCTGCAGTTTTTCAAGCAAGTCTGTAAATTATATGGTCTGAATAATACAACATTCTGTCAGACATTTCAAATCCCTTCCTATGTTATTAAAGGGAAGTTACCCAAAGTGGATTACCGTCATGTAGCCAGTTGCCCTAAAAAAAATAAAAAAAAAACATTCTGTCAATTCACAACTCTCATACTCCTCCAAAATGAAGTAGTCAAATCTTGATCAAAAGCAGTAGCTTCTAATGACTATAAGCGTTATTTATAAATCATACTCATCCAAATATAACAGTCAACAATCTAAAAACTAATATACTCCGTCCCAACTTTCTTTCTGAACAATTTTCAGTCGAATGATGTTATTCATTAAATAAGAATGCTGCTTATTCCATAAAATTTACAGCAATTTATCATTTATATATTGTAATAAACTGAAATGAACAGGCGTCTAAATAAAATAATTATTAAAGGTGAACAATTAATCAAAATTTATTAACGATGTTAAATACAACATAAAATTACATAATAATATTTAAAATCTCAGGGTCTTTACTGGGTTTGATAAATGGGTGAATTGAATTTAAATTATCTAACAAATAATTAAAGAAAAGAAATAATTAAAGAAAAGAAAATAATTGAAGAACGATCTGACGTATCTTAAAGAAATGGTTTACAAATAAATTTAGAGTTCTTTTACTTACGGCCGACCAGGTCTAAATTTTGGGGTTTTCTGTGCACACGTTTTTGGGGATATCACTGAATTTAAATTGGTTACAAAACACTTGTCGAAACTTTTGGGTCTCTCTTCTGGAAACTGGAAACTGCAACTCCTTCCGGATTAATGGTTAGATGGATTGTTACAATTTCCTCTCGATGACATCGGTGACGGTCTCTTTACTTATTGAGTTTTTTACTGCGGCAAGAAATTATTAGGTTACTGTTTGTGGCTTCACTTATTGAGAAACTTTCCTGTAACCTTATCCGATGAATTACAGACTGAAAAACCTTTTGTTCAATTTTAACTTGCAACCTTTCCGGATGGATATCTGCCCGTTGACTCAAACTGTACTCTTTCGCTCCTCGCCGTAGACTTTTGACTTTCGCTCCTCGATGCTGACTGAGTCTGTTCGTCTCGTAAATTTTGTACTGCGTACGTCTCAACAATGGTTCTTTGGGTCTCGCCGCCCTGTGTCGCGGTGCACGCTTTATATAGTCTAATAATGAGTCCTTTACTTTGCAATTATAACAATGGATTAATTACTAATTACTACAATATATATATGAAAAAGTCAAGACTTTAGAGAACGCCATTCAGTAATGTTGAGTGACGTCGGGTTTCTGAAATATCGTATCGACTATTATTTTACAATTATAACAACTGAGTCACACATACATTATGGACAACCTATGCATCTCGCTTTGATTCGTTAATTTTTAATTCACTTCTTATATGTATAGTGTTAAAGAAACTATAGCTATATCTGCTTACCCATCCTTCACTGGGAAGGAAACATTGTATAATGCAAATACGGTTGGTAAGATACGGCTCACGATTTTTTTTTCTTTATCGCGTTACTTATAAGTCATTGTTCCATAATCAACCTTTTTATTTAATTCTTTTAGTCTCAAAATTTGCGGCCGGCAGTTTCATATTGCTAAACAAAACTCGTCTATGTAAAAATGAAAAAGTGTATATAGCAATCGGCCCCAACATTTTCTTTTGAAATCGAACGGAATTAGTGTGACGGACAGATGACATCGGTTTCTGTATCCCTAACGTATGAAACGTAAAGATAAATTAAAATCAGTCGATTGTAATTAATGTTGAGACAAAATTATTATTTTATTTATAGTGCATAGATGCGCTCACCGTCCAAGGTCTATCTCAACTTATATAAACTTGCATTTACCATCGTACACACCTCTCTCCATTTATAACGATTGTACGTTGAGGTTGTTCCCCACCACGTTCCATATTTGTATTTCCCATATGCGGGACGTCGTCCGCTCCTTATGACTCGCTTTCTACAAACCCTGTGTACTGCATTCTGAGTCAATCCAATTTCCTCGGAATAAAGCACGTCCACTTCGTATAGCAAAACACTTGATAGCGAATTCAATCCATGTAAATGGTGTAGTCTCTGTTACACACTCGTGCATTTTTTATTGCCAACACACTTTTCTCAACTACCCAATCTCTGTTCCGTCGTACTCATAATCAGTATATTTCTTTTCTTGTTTTAATATAATCGTCTACTACTCATTCTAGATTTGTTAAGCGTTTTTAATACGAATGTAACTGTAGTTAAAAAAAATTTCATTTGTAGTTATATTTGTTACGAAATTATTACTCAAGTGATCTGCGTCACGTTCTCTCACACATGCGTGTTTACACGTTCATGCACCAAAACGCTTTACGTAATCACTAAATTCTTTATTAAATACGTCTCATGAATAATATATATTCCAGTCAATCACGGGCGATGTATGGTACGTCGGTAATGAAACTCTACGCAAGGACGTCAGGATTCCTTTTGTTATAAGAAGAAATATTACGAATATTCGGCATCTTCAACAACAAAATTACTAACCATAAAATTAAACTAGTAAAGGAGTTGTATATTACTGGTCAAAAATCAGACGATTAAAACAATCATGCCCAAAATACCTCCGAGAAAATGAAAAGTAAAAGGGAGAGATATCAATACTCGTTTCCTTACAGAAAATTTGCTTAAGACTCTGTACAGATCTAATTATATTTTAAAATAAATAAATAGGTAAAAAAGATCTTTTATGTTGATGGATAAGAAATTATTTTTCCCCACTTATGAATCTGAAATTTAGTTTTATCGTCAATTAATTATATTGTGAATCATTCTAAAGCAATCATTGATTCAAAATCTCACTGTTGTTCATTAACATATTTTAACAACATCAAATCCATTTACAAGCATAAATTGTTCCTTATTTGAAACGAATTTGTAAAACGACGATCGCTTTGAAAATGGTTTGCTCGTTAGTATTCTATTTATATAGCAGCTTCAAATAAATCAACGCCGTTTGACTCATTTTCTTGCATTTAGATTGATATTGCAACAAGCAACTAAACTACCGGAAATTACTACTTATGCCAATTAAAAATGTAAATGTCAAAGTCATTACATTGTTGACATGAATCAAACAGTTAGTTCCTCTTACAACAGCACTTTCTTGAGTAATCTTTATTAGAAAACCTTTCTAATCGGAAACAGTACTTTTAGTTTCTAATGAAAAACCTTTCAAGCGCTACGGAGGATTGCTTTGATTTATATCGACGAAAATTAACAACGAATCACAAATGTCTGACAAAAAAAAGGGAGGAATAATTTTCTTAAATAAACTTTTAGTTCTAAGTAAATCTGAATTTCATTTACTAAAACATTAAATGTAACGTGTATTCCATTTATGGACTACACTGATGAAGTATATCATAAATATGAATCGTAGATTCTTTTAAAGGAAAAATATTTTGAACAGAAAATTTATTTACGCAGAGTAATAATTCAGAAAGAACCTCATTTGTCCTCAATGCTGAAAAATTGGTAGAAATTCCTTCATTCTGTACCACATTTAATTTCAGTTGATGCCAAGTCAACATTCAACCGGCCATTTAACCCCAAGAGACGGGCAGAGTCGGGGGTGGAAATTTTTAAACATGCAATTGAGGACGATTTTTGCTTCTAATAATTATATTTAGAACCAATTAGATTGATAATATTTCTACGACTTTGTTTGTGTATAATTTCAACCCCTTTCGGTGTGGGAGGGAATCACGGGTAGGAGTGTGGGTGGAGGGCAGTTATATGAAAATATGGAGAAAACAGAGATTCGAAACAAATTTGGTTCATAGATGTCACTGGGTAGCGCTAGGAGGTGGGTGGGGTTGGGAGGGCTCGTCGGACGTGGGTGGGGGTAGAAATGTTCAAAAATATTATCCTGTCAATATTTGCGTCGAATAAATATTTTATGGGGTCAATTAAACTTTTAATATTTTTAAATATATTCTGTGTATAATTAACATACCCTATCAGCTTGGGAGGATAGGTTAATGAAGGGTAGGGGGATTTGCATTACATAACACGAGATTGGAGTCGAATCCGGAGTTATGTATGTAGCTAAGATTAATTATTACATTCAATTTTCTGTTAACCCTCACGGGTGGGGCTGAATTGGAGTGGAAATTTTCAAACATGTTGATTGGTCGACATTTGCGTCCAATAAATATTTTTGGATGTCAATTAAATTCATAATATTTTGGTACATATTTTGTGTGTATAATTTCAACCCCAACGGCATTGGAGGGGAGCACGCTTAGGGGTGGGGTTTGGTGAAGCGTTAAAAGAAAATAACGCGAATATACCTATATTAGTGCCAATTCTGGAGTTATGGATGTCGCTGTGTTTCATTGTGACAAACTGGGAAATTCTCGGGGTTGGGCGAAAGTAGAAATTTTCAAACAATGCAACTGGCCGATAACGCATTTAGGGATAAAGATCGAGATGCGTTACATAAAAATAACGAAAAAGTCGGGGGTTATGGATAAATGACATCTCGGGCAACGTCGGGCACAAGCTAGTTAGTAATAATGGAAACATCCTAGAAAGACAATAAGCGTCGCAAACATTCTACGACGACGTGAAAGCGGGGTATACATTTACTGAATCCCCCACTTAAATTGAGTTTATTGTCGTTTTATTTATTTTTTTCCGGCTTCATGGCATCTAGTGAAGTTTTAGTCAAAGCCGTGCTGAATTAAAACTTTCAAACAGTCTCATTCAAAAATCTCCGTAGCGTATTTCAGTTTAAATTAATCCTTTGAGAAAAATTATTTAATTGTGTTGTAGTCGAGAAGTTAAGAAGCGAGTGGAATGAGACGATCCAGAGACGTCCATTGTGTCGCAAGATTTGAATTATTTGTTTGTTACTAATGTTGCTTCTAGTTAATGAGAACTAGGGACTGTTCTCTACCTCGCTCTCGCGGGAAAATGAATTTAGACTTCTTGCAGGCGACAGCCAATTTTGTGTATCTGGAACTCGGGCACAGACGAATCAGTAGTCCTGTGGATGACGTGTTTGGGAAATAAATCTCATGAGCTTTAGGAATTATTTTCCTGCATCACAAACTCGCATTTCAGATATTTATTCCAGTTAGGTTATGGCCACTACACTAGCAATTATTCTCTTGAGCAGAAATTAATGTGGTGCTCCCAAAAGTCTGTAATTAGGATGGCACATTGCCCATCTTGATTAATGTATTTATTTCCCTTGAAACTAATTCTGATTCAGAAATCTGAATTCCGACACATTTATGTTTTGTATTAATGTTAAGTTTACTGGAGATTCTGTGAAATTAAGCTTTATATAAACAGTTATATCGTAATTTGTCAAATAATCATACAAAAGAATTTTTTCAGTAAACTTGAGATCGAACACTTCCAGGGCGTATTCTCAAAAAAGAAATGTATACGAGTTGCTTTAAGAAAAAATAAGTCCTCAAGATATTCACCAATTTCTTTATTGTGTAGTCATTATATTAAAAATTTAATTTTAATGAAGACACAATAAAGAAGTTTGTGAATATCCTGATGATTTGTTTTCGGTTTAAACCAGTCATATATTAATAATGTGCACTTAGTGAATAAAAAATATATTTCTAGTCTGATAATTGTAAAATAATTTATTTACAGTTTTCTTCAAATTATTTGTGTTCAGTCTAAGTTATTTTAAATTAAATTTGATTTTCTTAAGTAAAATTGTGTCACAAATTATTTTTTCAACAATGTTTTACAGTGAAACAATAAGTCGCTACATGATGAAACTTCTAAATAATAAATTTGCTACTTAAATATCCTGAGTTAAAAATAAGAACCAATGCCAACAATTTCCAAGATATATCTAAGTCCATCATTGCTTCCGAGACTACATTTATATTACTCCCTGCTTTTTTTCAGTTCCGAGAGCGATACAGGCCTTCAGAGATTTCATCCGTTATGTGTTCCCATTTTCTGAGTCTATAAACTTGAATGCTTACCGAACAAAGCAGATGACGTTAAAGAGAAACTCTAGTGGAAGGAGATGAAATCTTAAGCGGATTTTTTTTCTTTTTTGGTCCTGCACCAAAGGCGGAAGGATCCTGCTGGACGTACTTAATCCCCTGAGCTGTTTCCTGTAAGGACAAACATACAGATCTGAGAAGTTAAGGTTCTCTGAGAATTTCCACCGTCGTTGATTCGCAAATATACTTCCGTTCGGTACGTTAACCTAATTAGACACGGCCCGAATAAATAATAAAAAGCGCAAGAGAAAATATATGAATTGCTTTAGGCGAGCAGAAGAAATTTGTGCTTAGTTGCAGTGTAAAGCACAAGAAACAGTTTACAAAGGAATAAGTCGAAGAGAGAGAACACGTGGAGAAAGAAATGAATGCGGTTTTGCTTTCCCACCGGGGATACAAAAATACTACTTGATTTTCAAAAAGAAACTTTACATAACGTATCTGTATTTTACGAAAAATATATTCGCAAAAATAAAAAAAGCGACTAATAAAAAGTTATTGCTACCTTTTCTATAGCTGATTACAGCTACTCAGATTCCTTCAGAAAATTTAATTTACGTGTTGGTTATAGTTTCGTAAAAGTACTTTAAATGTTGTCAATATCGTGATTCAGTCAACCACAGATCTAGGGTTCTTAAGAGTATCACTTATAAAGACGCGAATTATAGTCTTTGTATCGTTAATTGTACTTCTGGATGTTCTTTTCGTAACATAGTCTGAAGCCTAGACGACTTCGAAAAATTCTAAACGGAAAACAGTTCGTAAGATAATGACACAAGGGAAACGTGCAGGTCGACGAAAATCCGTAAAAATAAGATAAAAGGTACAGTCACTGTAATAATAGCCAAAGAAGTATTGTTGCTACCAATAAAACTACATTGGAGAAAAAAAGCGATATTTTCCGGGGAGGGAACTACGTGGAATCCGAAAATACGTCAGTATTCGAAATACTCAATTTTAATAGAGTTTTCAAAAACGTGCTTGAACACACATTACAATCTTGACAGTTTTATTTTTAATAATGACAATATATTGTTTCAGGAATTTTTTAATATACAACCTACATGTGATTATATTATTATTACCCCTTCGCTAATCTTTACTAAATCTATTAATATTCAACAGCTAACGCAAAGTTTTTATAACAAACTAAATTTAAATATATATATATATATATATATATATATATATACATATTACGTACAATTTCAAATTATTCATTTATGTTCTTTTATCGCCGTTCAACTGAAACGACATTAAAAATAATTTTTTATGTCACAGCGTGACCAAAGTAAGTCCGTCGGGTTCAGTAGAATTGTTGCAAATACGTTCTCCATATTTTAGAGCCGCGACTTAAACTATTTCATCGATTTAAAGGGAAACATTGCACGTCTATAGTGTTTCATGTATACGTAATGACCCGGCTTGCATAATGTCGGCTTTCAGATTCTGCGAGTAATTGAGATGCGCGAGCAGCTGAAGAATGGACCCCGACACTACGAGCAGTGTGCAGCGATTACTCAAAGCGACTAGGACTATTTGTCTTTCCCCAGTGCCAACGGCCTCCGCTTTGGCTCGTATTTACAGATAGTGTATTTAATTTCTCAAAAACGCCTACTTCGACAATAATACTCCGTCAATTATGTTTACCTGAAGAATAATTAGAACGAACTCAAGTTTCCGTGATAGGATGACGATTTGTGAGCACTCTAAAGCAAACGTAAACGATATCATGTAACATATACACGTTAACACAGCGTTTTAAATTATATTAAGGATTTTGTGTATTACTCGTTGAACGAAAATACTTCCAATAATTTTGATCTTTGGTTAAATTATAAGCTTATTAATTAAATACTAGCTGGGCGCCCTGCGTTGACCGGGTTCTTATATATACGTTTTCACTCTAATTTCGGTTACTTTTGCGTTATTTTTATGTACCGCCTCTCAACCCGTATCCCTAAATCTGCTCACTTTCCATTGACCCCGAAAAAGTTTCTTTCAACGAATATATCGGCCATATAAACATGTTCAAAAAAATTCTTAATCTGTTTACTCCGGCTATTGAGGTTTTAAAAAAGTTTAATGTCATAATTAATCTCAGAAACATCCATAAACCCGAATTTATCTCGAATCTCGGCTCTTTTTGCAATATTTTTATGTAACGCCCCTCCACCCGAACCCCTAAGCGTGGTCGCCTCCCATGCCGAAATAGGGTTGAAAATA
The DNA here is from genome assembly GCA_037074705.1 of Zhengitettix transpicula. Taxonomy (NCBI): domain Eukaryota; kingdom Metazoa; phylum Arthropoda; class Insecta; order Orthoptera; family Tetrigidae; genus Zhengitettix; species Zhengitettix transpicula. The sequence goes on along the minus strand of CM073592.1, from coordinate 39,810,266 downwards.
TAAAGAAATAACATAGGTGGAAATATTATCAATCTAATTAACCCTGAAAATAATTATTGAACACAAATATCGGCCGTTTTAGAATGCTCGAATATTTCCACCCCCGCTCCTGTGGGGTGGTAGTCGTGTCTCACCCCGACAGTGTTTGTTTCCTGGTCACATGGAAAACGTGTACGAAATTTTCTCGACGTGTGTAGATTTGTATGCGGAACGTACACACACACACACACACAGACTGATTTATGTAGATGAAGAAGATTAGAGCGTTTTCACCTGTTTTCCCATTATCGTGTACAATATTTTCTGCAGAAATTATATTCAAAAAAATAATATTTATTATTATATATAAGTAAATAAATTAATATAACAGCCTAGATTAAACGATATCAATTCAAAAATATTTTAATAAATAAGAATTGAGATGATTCTCTTTTCAGTTGCAGGTGAGATTCAACCTGTAAATACTCCTTCTGTTTCATTTTGATTCAGCCAACCAGGAAAGAAACACATTTTTTTATTTTACGATAATATTCATATAAAAAAATATATTATTTAATGATTTAGAATTGTATAAGTCGGGAAAGATACTGGGAATGTGTATTAATAAACTTTAATCCGCCCTTCAATTGCGCTGAAAATGTATTTAGAATATTCTCGACTATTACGTCGTCCCTTCCTTTTCTCTGACCAATCTGAGTTCAATATTTTTTGTGGGCAAATCCGGACTTGACCCTCAAATCTACCATTAATCTCTCGTGATTGTCACTGGACGATTGTCGACTTCATTGTACTGACCATTCACGTAACATGAGTTTACTACAAACTGGCAACTAAGGGGAAAATGTCGCTCCATCTCAGTACATGACTGTTATTTATATATCTGAGTGCCCGGCGTTGCCCGAGATATCATTTATCCATAACCCCCGATTTGACTCAATTCTACTAAGGTTTTGCGCTATTTTTATGTAACGCCACTCGACCACTACCCCTAAATGTGTTCACCTCCCATTCCAAATGGTGTTGAACTCATTAACCCTGAAATAGTTTATTCGACAAATATATCGCCGTTTGAACATGTTTGAAAATTTCCACCCCTCTACTGTGGGTTAAACAAAAATCGGCCAGTTACATTGTTTGAAAATTTCTACTCCTTCCCCCACCCCCGCGCGTTACCTAGTTTGTCACAATGAAATTCAGCAACATCCATAACCCTATAATTGACTCGAATCTCGGTCTATTCGCGTTATTTTCATGTAAACCTCTACCAAACCCCACCCCTAAGCGTGCTCCCGTCCCATGCCAATAGGGGTTGAAATTATAAACGGAGAATATCTCCCGAAATAATATGAATTTAAATGATACCGAAGAATGTTTATTCGACGCAAATGTCGGTCGATCAACATGTTTGAAAATTTCCAACCGCGTCCAACCCTGCTCCTGGGGGTTAAATAGCCAATTGAATGCCATAATTAAACTCACCGTCATCCATTACCCTGGATTTGACCCCAATCTCGGCTATATTCGCGTTATTTTTTTGTAACGCTCGTCCACACCCACCCCTAACGGTGCTCCTTTCCCATGGTGTAAAGGGGTTAAAATGATACACAGATAACATCGGTAGAAACATTATCAATCACTTTTGTATTCATTTTTTATTTAATTGATAAATGATACTCCAGATCCCTTATGAAAATTATTTATCAATACTATAGTATATTAGATTTTAGTAATGGCTTAGCCAGTTGTTCTCATTTCTTTATGTGAAGAAGCTATAAAAGTTTGCAAACTTTTAAAGTGAATTAGATATTAAAAAATAAAGTATTCACTCCTGGTCGTGCGTGTATACAATAAACTTGCAGCCACTTTTAAGAAGGTGCTATTACCATCAACCGTTATCCTAAGAACCATTCTCTACTTTGCTACAGCAAGCTGCATTGCTGCATTCCGAGGAAATTGCTTGAATAGCTGTTACAACAACAATATTTGACCTATTTGGATATTTTAAGATCGGAATCTCTTCGACGGCTTGGCTCGTTCTTGTAAAAGTTGTCAAACAGAACAACCAAATCCACGTAAATGCAAATTAAATGAATGACCGTCTCCTGAGTATTCTTATATTTTAATAACAGTGTTACTATATTTAAATAATGAAAGTTCCCTAAAACTTTATATTTTGTATTCACAGATGATGACTCGGAGTGTCCTGAAGATTCGATACTGACTATTGATAACCAATGCAAGTGTATACCACTAAGTGAATGTTACAAACCTTCATGTAATGGAGAAACCCCAATTCTAATTGGTACTGCACAAGGAACGCCTGGGAATTGTTGTGATAAATTTAGATGTCCGCGTAAAGGTAATGACCAAGTTAAAATATATGTTACCAATCATTACAGGTTAAGAAATCAGGAAAATTCAGAATATATGCCACAAAAGAAATCATAATATAAGCTAAGTATATAGTCAGAAAATTTTTTGTTTGGTCTTCACATTTTTCATATTTTTGTCCTTGTATAAATATGTACGTGCGTTTTATGAAAACTTCATATACCGTAACTGAAAACAATGTATCTGATTCTCTTTCACAATTTTTAACACTGAAACTTCCAAGTTACTTCACATTCCAGATAGTAAAAGACAATTTAAAATTTATTTAAGCTTTTCCCCTTCAACTTTTTTGTCATTATTTCTAATTTAATACTTTTTTTAATCTAAATTGAGTTTTATGTTCATTTCAAGGCATGTAGAACTATCTAAGAAAGACGTGAAGTGAAGGTCATGGGTTTCTCACTAGGGGTAATTAAATTAAATATTAAGAATAGCTGTGTTGTATTTTGTAATCAAACACTTCTTACGGGAACCTAGTGTTTATTACAAACAATATAATTATTGGTACATTTATATATTAGCATATATTGTGAGTGTTTGACAGGATTTCACTTAATAAATCACATAATTTTTTTTTCCATTTAAATTTAGATAATTAATATAGCTGCTACTGCCAGTTCTACATAAGCAAATAGTGTCCCAAGTATTTCGTTGTAATACTGTACATCCATGAACCACACACACTAGCCTTTTAATACTGACAACGATTTTTCATCAATATATATTTGACCTGACATATATCCGTATTAAACTCCCCTTTAATAGCATAGGAAGGGATTTGAAATGGGGGATGCGGATGGGTAGAGGAAGGTAGCCAAGGATTAACTAGCGCCCCCGGGCTATAGTTTAAGGATCCTACCCGGCTTTCGCCTAAAAGTAATGCAGGGGAAACCCTAGAAAAATCTGCATCAGGTAGGTCGGGCATTGGGTATTTGTCCCACGCCCTTCCGATAGCGGGAGAAGAGTTTGCTGTGGGGACGCAGCATTCCCTTCTCCGTACCTCAAACAGTTTAGGAGGCAGCTGGCCGACTGTTCTAATGGGAACAGAAAACAACTCTTACCGTATGCCCCAGGTCTGTAACCCCGGAACATACACTTCTCAAAACAGGCCGAGGTGCCTCGACTTGTGGGAACCTTAATTCAAAAACTCAGAGAGGAAAAAGCATCCCCAAAGTTAGCCCCTTCCGTCTCTCGTATAAGGTTCTGCCTGCGAGAGAATAGCCCTCGCAGACCCGAAGTCCAACAACACTCACTTTTTTTCTCTTTTTTTTTAAGGTAACAGGCTACATTAGGGTAATCCACATGGTGGCAACTCCCCTTTAATAGTATAGGAAGGGATTTGAAAGGGGGGATGCGGAAGGGTAGAGGAAGGTAGCCACGGGTTAACTAGGGTCCCGGGGCTGTGGTTTAAGGATCCTACCCGGCAATTCACCTTAAAGTGATGCAGGGAAAATCCTAGAAAAACCTGGTAGGTCGGGCATTAGGTATTTGTCCCATGCCCTTCCGATGGCGGGAGAGGGGTTAGCTGTGGGGTCGCAGTTTTCCCCTTTCCGTGTCTTGACCAGTTTAGGAGGCAGCTGGCCGACTATTCCAATAGGAACAGCGGGCAACTCTTTCCGTATGCCCAAGGTCTGAGAACCCGGAACATACACCTCTCAAAGCAGGCCAAGGTGCCTCGGCATGTGGGAACCTTCATCCAAAAATCCAGAGAGATGTGAAGGCAACCCCAAAGGTAGCCTCCGCCAGAGCTCTCTGGGAAGGTTCACCTGCGAGAGATAATAACAAAAACACATACAACAAAGATTCGAGAGCGAGACAGTCAGAATCTAAAGGAATACACGCTGACGAGTGCAGTACGATTAATTAGTAAAACGGTGTTAATTTCTTCCTTAACAATAACTACATCCCATACCATTCATATTTCTCTGAAGAATTTGATATTAATTAATAAAACAATTAAAGTAGATCAGAAATGTATATACAGGAAACGAAACTAATGATCGGTGTGTTTCAATGTGGTTTTTATAAATAAGTTAATTCGTTTCAGATTGTGTGTATAAAAATGAAACAAAGGCTAATGGCACAACATGGCGTACTAATTGTGATGTATTGAAATGTGATGAAGGTTTATTATTGCATATTTCAACTACAAATTGCCAAGATATACCTCCTGCATGCACAGAAGTATACAGACCACCAGGAGAATGCTGTGCTGTTTGCAAGAGTAAGTGAATTAAATTATTTTTTCAAATTATGAAAACTCTGAATCAGTAGCATAAATCAGTATTAGGTGTTTGTATATATGTTTAATTCTTTTTGATCATTTTTTACAACATTCATTCAGATGTTCGCAAATTATCAAAATGTAGGGATATTTTACAAATATTCTGTAATAATGTCATTTATTAATTTTACAGAATTTGAAATTCAATTAGGTTTATTTTAGTAAAATGCCCATGTCCAAAATGTGTAACAGAAATATTTATTATTAATATAATCAACCGGCATAAGCCAAAGTATTCCGTGACGCTGTGTGTGCCAGTAACGAGTTCTCGATCGATCTCAAATTCCCGATCCTTCGTACATCAAGTTGACGTCACATGTCAGTTTTTTAAGATTACCTCTGTGTGACTTTCACTGATGACAAGCCTCGCAGAATTCTGTGTGACTTTCACTGATGACAGGCCTCACAGAATTCTGGATCCAATTATAGATTAATAAAGTTTACTATTTAATGTTCCAATTCCATTTGAAACTTCTGTGGAACTCATATTTTTGCTCGTATGTATTCAAAGCATGACCCTCACTTGAAGTCAATATATTTCGATGCACTCAATTTATTATCTCTAATGGTAGAAAGTATGAAAATATAAAATTTAAATACTGGTATGGCGTTGGATGACTGCTAACAAAAGTTTAAATGAAAAACAAATGTTTAAAAGTTTATATCTATAAAGACTTTATCAGCTCATCTCCAGAATCAGCAAATAAATAAAAAGGCTGATAGATTTATTCATTTAACAAAATAATTATTAAACTGGCGTAGTAAATAATCTTCACTCCAAAAATAAAACAAATTCTTACGTTTCAAAGTGCGTTTTAATTAATATTGGTACTAAAGACTTAAAGATAAGTTTTTCTTTAATTTATTATATCTGTATTGCAGCTTTTGCTAAATTTTGCATGATCGCTGGAACAAACAGAATGGTGAGCGAAGGAAGTGTATGGAATGATGATCCTTGCACTAAATGTACATGTGAAGATGGAAAAGCTAGTTGCAAGACATCTTACTGTGACGTAAAGTGTGTTACACCTAAAATTATACCAACTGAATGCTGTCCCGTTTGCGATGGTAAGTATATTTTATAGTTATTATTATAGTCCGATTGTTGACGATTGATAGTGCCCTTATCTGTAGCAACAATATGGGAGTATGTGCTCTGCTTTTCGACACTAATTACCTTTTCGATCAAATTTCGTTTATTCCTTAACCTCTCTATACCTAGATTGGTTCCTCTTCATTTAAAATAGCAGTGCTTAGGATTCATTCTGATCTCCGGTTGGACTCGGAGGCTTGCGAGGGCTATTCTCTCGCAGGCAGAACCTTGTAGGAGAGATACGAAGGGGCTACCTTTGGGGATGCCTTTTCCTCTCCGTTTTTGAACTAAGGTTCCCACAAGCCGAGGCACCTCGGCCTGTTCTGAGAGGTGTATGTTTCGGGGTCACAGACCTTGGGCATACGGTAAGAGTTGTCCGCTATTCCCATTGGAATAGTCGGCCAGCTGCCTCCTAAACTGGTCGAGGCACGGAGAAGGGAATGCTGCGTCCTCACAGCAAACTCCTCTCCCGCTATCGGAAGGGCGTGGGACAAGTAACCAATCCCCGACCTACCCGATGCAGGTTTTTCTAGGGTTTTCCCTGCATTTCTTTAGGCGAATGCCGGGTAGGATCCTTAAAATATAGCCCCGGGGCCCTAGTAACCCTTGGCTACCTTCCTCTACCCTTCCGCATCCCCCCTTTCAAATCCCTTCCTATGCTATTAAAGGGGAGTTGCCCAACGTGGATTACCCTCATGTAATCCATTACCCAAAAAAAAAAATTATTCTGACCATGCGGTTAAACTTTTTTGTTTTAGTGTGCCTCGCATCACAGAGGTCCCGGGTGAGGGCATTGATGTTAGTGTGCCTGAGAGAAACTCTCGTCAATTAGTTCCCCGACAAAGTAAATATGAGTACCCATAATGAGTCGCTAATGACCTGAGAAGTTGATGCGACAATAAATAAATTTAAAAAGTGTTTAATGTTCCAATGCATTTTTTGTTAAGCTAACTGTCAATCTGAAGAACTTTCTCCTGTTCATCATGACGACGCTGGACGTCCATTTTTAAGTCACTCACTGTCTCCGTTTCCTTCCATACCCTATATATATATATATCTTTTGGACAAGAATGAGGGATGGAGGGCGGCTGACTTACGTTAAATCGACGAACAAAGAAATCAACTCTCTTTCTCTCAATGATGAATTATAAAGACAGTTCCCAATTATGAAGTTCAGCATATGGTAAATTTGAGAGTAAGGCTTTAAGGAGAGTTAGGGGTCAAAATTACGCCAACTGTCGATTTAGAGCAAGTCAACCGCTCTTTATCCCTCATTCCTGTCCAAATAAGTTAATTAATTTGACAATGTTACATTATCCTTACTTGCATATACTGTTATGCACTTGTAATTTATTTTATAATCATATGAGTGTACTATTCATAAATGATTTCTGCTCTTTGTAGGTTCACCAGACATAATATATCCTCCTGTGGGTTCAATTTCAACATGTAAGAGTATAGGTAAGTTATATATATATATATATATATATATATATATATATATATATATATAATCACATATAAATAGAAAATAATAATCAAATGAAATTTTTGGTTCTTGTTGTAAATAAATTCTTCAGGAATAATTACTAATGTCTACATAAAACCAATGCAAAGAGGTAATACTCTAGGTTTCCTTTTAAACCAGACATTCAAAAGTGGAGTCGATTTATGTTAGACCGGGCGAGAATTGTCTCATATGTTCAAGACAGGAAGGAGTGTTTATATTACAACGTGTACGTGCCCCGTACAAAACACGGAGACGGCCAGTGACATACAATTCTTTCCGTGTCCGTTTCCTCTCACAAGCTCAACAATCAACACGTGACTGCTGCGCGTTTTTTCCACTCTACCAAGTTCACTGTTATTTGTTTCAATTCAAAGATGTGTGACGAAAAATTAATTGAGTATGGGGAGGAAACTGCACTGTACGACTTGACTGATCCGAAATATTTGGACGTAAGTTAATCATGAAAACAATTCAAACTCATTCTGAATGACGTGGCCTAAACATTGGTCTTGACTGTCTACCAACTCCTAGTGCAAGGTCGTACGTAATTTCTCCCTCTGCCCCACGTTTTCACCAAGCCCATCTTCTTTGTCTAACTTCATCCAAAGCGACAGCAATACCCACCAACTTCTAAATTGAATTTTGATCACTCTGCGGCTTTCTCACGGAAAAGCACGCTGTAGCATAAACTCTCAGCCAATGTTGTACACTGCACGGTCTAACACAAATCGGCCTTTATAAATACAACCAAGAAGTAAAAAATTATGAATTTTAGAAAATAATCAAAGCTTTCAATCTAATATAGTATTAGAGCAAATTTGGAATAATATACTTGGTGTTGTTATTCCAATGAATTCCATTTGTTAGCTTCACTAAGACTGAATTCACACATAACCAATTGTTGACAATCAGATAAACCTATGAAATAATGAAAATTTAACATTAAAATGAAAAAAATTACGTCTGATTCAAAATAATGAATAAGAAAAATAGCCAATTCAGACAAAAAAGTGATAATATAAATACCACACAACATATCTGGGATCCTTGTCCCTTTCGTCAGGTGCGATGAAAAGCCTAGAGCGACACAACTGAACTGACAAGTGCAGTTGTGTCGCTCTATGCTCTTCATCGCACATGACGAAAGGGACAAGGATCCCAGAAATGTTGTGTGGTATTTATATTATCACTTTTTTGTCTGAATTGGTAAATTGGTAAATTTAACATTATTTGATGCTACCTCAATACTAAATTATTTCATAGTTTTTCTCTACATTCCACCTTAACACAATTGTCAATGAGTGTTCTTAAAAAATTAATATCCATATTTAGGACAGATCATCTTAAAACCAAGAGTAAACCTGCATTTTTTTAGAATTTGTCCATTTACTTCATACTTAACACTCGTGTCTCTCTTACAAGTTTTCTTTTTAAAATATTGTTCAGTACAGAATACAATAATTAGTCTTGTTGATATATAGTAAAAATGTAATCAGGTGCAAAAAGAACAAATAATTATGTTTGAGTTTAGCAAAGTACAATACATATTGAAGAATAAATATGTTACAATGACAGAAACATGATGAAGTTTTAATTCAGTATATGAATCAGCTGTGAAGATACGAGTCTCTCTTTCATAAGCAATTTGACCCATATGCATATATTGTGCCTACATCCTTGTGGAACTGCATCCTCACATCACTTTATATCTACACTCAACTTTAACAACACTTCACAAACCTATAGATAACTTCTTTTTGCCCTTGCTTCACATCAAATGTATTCTTTCTCTCTCAACTTTTTAATTTGTCACTTCAATGACTATTTACAGACTCTCTCAAAATCTCCTTCTCTTCTCACATCTCAAACCCATCTCATTTCTCACTCAACTATCCATATTTCCTACACAAAATACACTCTGCCCTCTCCATAGTTATTCAAGACTCCATCCAAGACATCATTTTCATTTCACATCCCCACTAGGTCCATCAAATGGTGCTTATATGAATTTTCTGGACACTGATTTCTGTTCTTAACCAGGGCAATACCCTACTTGTTATGGCTTAAGTCTCATGTGTATTTGGTGACTCAAATTGACACTTCATTTAGTTATATATTCTAACATAACTTCAAATGTTTTCATCCCAATCTCCTGATTCCTACATCCCAACACAAATGACCTCTGTTTAAGGATGATATGAGAAGAAAAATTATATGGACTTGGTAATTGTTAGAATAATCTAAATGTAAGAACATTTATAACTGATCTACATTCTGATTTGCTATCAGTAAATAATACTCTATGTTTAATAAGTATCAGAAATAAAAAATTAAAATAAAGAATATTTCAACATATTTGGACCAGTGTATTTACTTTTTAACATTTAATATACAATTGAACAATTATAACTGAAATCAGTTTTTTTCTTAGATGGTGCAGTACATAATGAGGGAGAAACATGGTTTGATGGATGCAGATCGTGTTATTGTCTAAATGGGATTGAAATGTGCAATTTAATAACTTGTCCTGCATTAAAATGTGAAAACCCTTTGTTCAATTCTAGCAGCGGATGTTGCCCGTACTGTGCAAGTAAGCATTTTAACAATAATCTACCAAAAATGAATATTTTCAATCATTTCCTTATTTTTGAACAAATATTAATTAACCAGTACAAATTACATATAACTGTTTTGAAAATTTATTAATACCTTCCGGTGATTGGTTTTCTTGATGACAATCCAATGAAAAATATTATGTCATATAATTTTTGGTGCTCAGAATATATCATAATTACATGATTGGAATAAACAAGCAATAAAAGTTTTGTGTGGTATACTTTTTTACTCGAAAATGTGTACTCACTCAATAATTTCTGACTTTTCAGATATGGAGACCTCAAATAAAACAGATCACCATAGCATAGGTTGCTTTTCAGTTGATGGTGAATACAGAGTTGAAGGGGAAACTTGGGAATTAGATAAGTGTGCAAAGTGCTTATGTCACTCTGGCCAAGTTCTGTGTCATTCTCATGTTTGTCCTCCAACTCCATGCAATAATCCTGTGCAAAAGTATGAAGACTGCTGTGCTTATTGTAACAATTCCACGACACCTTCACTGATTAATGCAACCTCATGTGCAAATCATAGGTTGCATGGTGATACTTGGAACGAAGACAAATGCAGAAGTTGTGAATGCAATGCAGGAATTGTTCAATGCTTTACTCAGAAATGCCCTCAGCTATCATGTAAAAAGCCTGTGCATATAAAAAATAAATGTTGCCCTGTATGCTTAGGTAAGTCCATATAAACTCAAGTACTATAAAATTACTTTTAACTCTATAAAACACATTTGATTCACTGTTCACTAGTCAAGAAATATGAATAAGTATTATAGTTTCAACTCTTTCTTATTGTATATTACAGGTTTTGTCTATAATTATGTTCTAATGTATGAATATTTATATGGTTTACATTATATTTGTTTACATATTATCTGACCAACATATTTCATGAAAACATTATGATTAAACAAATAATAACACTGACTTTATATGCTATTCTCTAAATAAAGCAAAGCCATATTAAAGATAGGAAAGAGATTGTAGATTGTCAGAGTGTGAAGTTTGGAGTAGAGCTAATTATTAATAAGAGGATACATTAGTTGAAAATCTCTCAATGCTATCACTAGTCATAACGACCCACTTTCACAGATAAAACATGGTAGCTTTCTCCCTATCATAAAGAAACTAATTTAAATATGTTGTGCATTTTAATTTTAACATCACATTGTTTAATCATTTTCTTGATCATACAGCTTCCTTAATACATTTCTCCACCCTTTTAAATCCATGGATTCTTTTCTTCCATACATTGTACATTGTTGACCTACTGTGCTCTCATGGCCAGATTCACAGAGGTTCAGAGTTCAAATCCAGGCATAGGCAAGAATAATTGTAATTTACATGGCCAAAAAAAACTGATGATAATACTGAGGAGAATTGGCACATAGATAACATGTTCATGTAATATGACAATCTGGCAGTCATTTTGGTAGGCCAAAACTCTATAATAAATGTAGTACAAACCTTCCACTTCCCCCCCTTTCAAATCCCTTACTATTATTTTAAAGGGTAGTTGCCACTACGTGGATTACCATGTAGACTGTCACTCTTAAAAAAAGTCAGTCATTCAGTACATTTTCAACCTAGCATACATTTAGTCAGTCTTCTTCTTCACATTAATACAATGCAGTCTGTTTTCACATTTATAATCCAGCATGGGTTATTGAAGAAATAAAATATTCTAGTTTTTAAGTATTAATTTAATTATCATTTTATTAAAATCTATATAAAATAACTGAATTGAAGCAATGGTTGATTCTTAGTGAAGTGTCTGCAAAAAGAACTGTAAGGGATGTACAAAAACATATACAATCTAATTTGGTTTATTAATTTAATTACCATTATCAATATAGAAACTAAGCATTTGGTCTGGATGTAAGATGAAAGTTATGGGAAATTTTCCATAGTAGTATAAGGTATTTATATTTCACAACTTAATTCTTTCAATATTAAAATCTTCACTGCCTATTTGTTTATTTTGTCACCATTTAATGAAATTTACTCCTGAGCCCACTAGTGCAATCAATTCTAAACAGTCAAATATACAATTACATCATCATCCTGTTAAGTTAATTTAACTTAATGAGGAATTAATTATTATTTTAGAACCATTAAGCATAATGTTTTTCCAAGTATAGGTATTACCTATTAATCAATAATTCAGATGATGAAGTAAGATATCATAACCTACAAATCATAACTTGATGTTAATATGAAAAAATAATTGTTTTAGTATGAGCTTTATAATTACGTAAGCACCGAACTAAAATCATTTTAGATTAAATAATAAACATTTTCAGGAAAAATAGAGAAAAATTAAAAATGCATTCTCGATGAAATGAAATTTGAACAACCCAAACCATTATTATCAGAACAAGGTAGGCTACTTTCCTATTCTTTGTTCCTACTAAGTTCTTGAAATTCATAGAATTCAAATCTTACCGTTATATCCAAACATGCTTACTGACACCCAAAAAATATCCAATATTAATCCCTAATACTGCTATTCAGACAGACTAATAAATTTTGTGCCTTTCAGAGATTTTTGTAATTTATATTAATCCTAAATTAATGGAATGTTACTCAAATATTAGTAGTGTTTTGATTGTATTGTTAACAGTTGATATTATGATTTATTAAATAAACTCAGAAAATAAACTTAATTAATTGAGAAAGTCTTATTTAATGTTAAATTTGTCAATCAACATCAATGTGAAAATTACATAATATTTAAATATGACATTGAAAATTTTTTTCATAAATGGAAAATAATATTATGATTATTGGGTGATGTAAATAACTAAGATTAAATTTTCTTCTACACCAATCTCGAGAAGGGATACTTAGTCTCAAAGAAAGTAATCAATAAATTTTATACTTATTGAAATATTAAATGGCTATGTTTTCAAACTCCAAACATAATGTCAAAGTGATATTTGCCACTTGAATGGTGATTATAGTATAAGGATTGTTATTATTTTTATGCATTTATAAAATTCATTTCAATATATTTTACTTGAAATTTTAATACCTCCTCCACTATTCTATTATATTGCCTTATAATGAGAAAATCAAGCATTGGAATAATTTTAAATATAAAAAATTATTCATTTAGATATATAAATTATTCATTTATATACAAGTACAAGATTGATCAAAAATGTAGTTTAATTATATAAACTAATTAATATAATACTAGTTTTTAATTAATTACCATTGACCTATTTAAATTTTGCAGTTCAAAAAACATAAATATTTTAGGAAAATAATATAGAATTACATTTAATTAAAAGTTACTTATTTCATTAGGAGCTGTCATGATAAATCAATATGTAGCAAAAAAATGCATATTCTCTCAAAACAAATGCATACATTTATTATATTATTGTACATTGAGCTACAGAAATCTGGAAAAATTTTCTTCCCTCAAGTATACCTTCATTTAAATACAATTTTGTCTGACAGATTACATACAGGTGAAACTCAACTTCTTTCTATACATATGAGAGTATCCTTGTATTTACCTGTATTATTTCTTTCACAAATTGATAACATAATTCTGAGAACTCAGCTTCACAGATATCATTGACTCAGTCCATTACAAAAGCCTACTAAAGAAATTTGATATAAACATGAGTTAGATGTTGAATTGGGATTATCCAATGAAGTCCTGGAGTCTAGTGACAATATGATGTTAGCTTCCTTTCTTATTTGACAATTAAAGTGCTCACAAACTCAAAAAACAGAACTTTTCCAGTTTTGGTTTAATATTACATTGTACTTATCCTACTGCCTATATTTTAGTCAGCCTTGCTTTTCCTTTCCTAGTCTATGTTCTTCAATTAATATTAGGCTCCAATGAAAATAATACAATGTTATGTGCTGTATTGACAGTGAAAACTGATGCTGCTCAGTTTTTGTGTGTGCCTGTTTCTGAAACAACTCAATTCATTGACTTTTTCGAGAAAAGTGAAAGCAAGTTACATAAGCATTTAGATAGGAAAGAGAGACAGAAAGTTTACTTAATTGAAATCAACACTTGGTCCAGTTGGGCTGAGGTATAAAAATATTCGAAATTTGTGACGGCTTAAGCCATATATATATTCCTTCTTCAGGAAGAAGTGTTACACCCACCAGTGCACAGAATAGTGTAATACTCCTTCCTGAAGGAGGCTGAGAGCCTCCGAAAATTTGAAGAACGACCTTCTTTTTCCTATGGCTACACCACACTTCACTTTCAGGGGGTATCTCTCTTTCCTTTCCATACCAATATCACAATTATTTTTGACAATGTCATATCCTTACTAATACCATATATGTATATATATATATATATATATATATATATATATATATATATATATATATATATAATTTTACAAGTTAGCACAATAGAAATTTTAAAATGGAAAAACATAGAATTATAATAACATATATACAAGTCAATATTTCATTTAACTTCTCTAAGTTTTTACTTTTAGGTAACAATGTTTATATAGTTATATTCTGTATTTACATACAGCTATTATGTAAATTAGTTAAATATTTCCTAATAATGTATGTCTTATCTTGACCTATCATTTTCAGTATCTAAAAATTATTACAGCATTAATGGTAATTTCACATTGTTTACTCTTAATTAAGTTAATTAACAATCTCAACCATAATATTTTTACAGATAAAAAATCTCCAAAAACATGCACTATTCGAAATAATACTCTTGTCCATGGAGAAAAAATTGTTTATGACAAGTGTATACAGTGTATTTGTAATGATGGATTAGAAGTTTGCTCCAAACAAACATGTCCTGAGAAATGTATTAACCCTCTCATTCTTCCAGACACCTGCTGTCCAATATGCCAAGGTAAAATGAAATAGATTATTTTCCATTGAAATGTTATTACTTTATATTATTCCATACATGCTAAGTTTCTTTAGATGTCTAAGATAAGTCATAAATATTGCATACATCTTAATATATGGAGATGTTTTCCATTTAAATCATCGCTGAAGCAACACACTACATTTCAATAAATATCTATTATTGGAAATCAATGCTAATGTTTAATAGTTACATTCTTTCACAAGAACAGAGAAGCATAGTTTTCATTGCCTATTAGCCACAGCAGCAGTAGCTGATACTCTGGAAAATTTACTTTATTTTAATATTAGATAACTGTTTGAATGTTTTTGGTTACGCTCGTTAATCATCTTTCATAATTTTTCCCACAGATGCAAATAAAACATCTTCTGAAACTACATACCCATTGTATGTAGCAATTGGAGTTGTTGGGCTGTTGGCTGTCTGTCTTGGAGTATGTCTTGCATTCAAATGCTACAGGTCTAAGTGCTCCAGATCCAAATGCTCCAGTAACCTTTACAATGACAAACCCAAGGATCCACCAGGGTACCAACTTATTACAAAAAAGCCAGGTGTACACTAGTTTATAAACAGAAACTAAGTGCAATCATAAATATAAGTATGGTTTATGTATGTATGGACAATAATACCTGAAGCAGTTATAGTTCCTCATAATTTGTTCCACAAAAAGACATCACTGTGGTGGCAAAGAAATACAGATGTAGAGTGAAATTTGTAACTAACATTTAGCAATTGTAAGAAAAATGTAGTTACAAAATAAACCAAAGTGAGACATCTTTTTGTTGTAAAATATTAAATGAGTGAAAAAGGAATGGTGTCAATATTGATATAGATGTGCATTGTTTAAGATAAAGTAGTGTTTTCTAAGTGAAATTCTGATATTGTAACAAGGATTCATTTCAGGCTGAAAGACTTCCTTTGTAAATTGAGAGTATGAAAATTTGGAATACTATTTATAGACTTCAATCGGACAGTGTGATTACATACTAAGGTGATATTGTAAACAATCTACAGTCTTCAATATAATAAAAGAAGACTTTTTTATATACTTTTTAGTTATATTGTTTTCCTATATTGATGTCTGTTAAGTAATTTATGAATGTGTGATTTAAAATATGGAAGAAAATGGAAATGTACTTAATGAAATGAAAATTATAATAGGTAATGATTTAAATATTGTCATTATTTTTCTTAGAGAAAATAATATCAACAATATTTATATTTTGAGAAAGTTCTTACCTATTGAAAGCATGTAGTGTTCTAGTATTAACTTATACATAAAAATAAAATTTAAAAATTAATACTAGTGGGATGTATTGTAATATTGACATTTGTTCACATTTTTACGCACCAAAAGTACGGAATTACACATAGCATAATTAACTAAACTTTATGCTTCTCTGGCAATGCATTTTATCAACTTCCTTACTAAATTCAAAATTTTCCTAAATGTATTATTTTTGTTTTACTCATCTTTTGATAAAATATTTTAACTGAAGTCATGAAATCAGTATTTCATATAAATTATATTGAAATTGGAAGGCTTGCCATTATATTTGTGAACATTTAAAGGTATAAAACAGAATCATGTAACCCTCAGTTAAAATTGTGAAATAAAAATTAAAATAAAGACAATTTTCAACTTGTGAGATTCATGCATTTGAAACTAGTATTTTTAAAATTATTTTATTGGTTGTTCTCTAACCCAAATTCTTTCCTGTATTTAACTGACTACTCTGTGTAAATGATTGCCTGCAAATGGGAACAACAAAATTGTCCACCATAAATTGTGTTACTTTTCAACCCCATAAGGTTTTCAAAATTAAAAAGTATATTTAAAAAATAAAATTAAAGTTATTGTAAATATCAGCTTTTACCATTAATTTCAAAGATCAAAGATCATGAATGGTATTTATATTTCACAGCCTGCATGAATGCATTTTGTCTAGCTGTAGCCAACAAGCCTTTTGAGTTTTGTCAACTGGCAAGTGCAGTTGTGTCACTCTAGGCTCTTCTTAGCACCTGACAAAAGGGACAAGGATCCCAGAAACATTGTGTGGTATTTATATTAACCTTTTTGACTGAATTGTCTATCTTTCCTATTCATTTTTTCAATCAGACATTAATTTTTTCATTTGAATTTCTTAAAAAACGAATAAATTAATATTTGAACCCCTAAAAAATATTATATCAAGGGATATAAATAGGTTAGATTACACTGATCAAATCACAAATCACTGAACAAATTTTATCACTTAATTTTGTCCGTTAAATTGATACTGCTTTACATAAAACTGTGTATTTAAACTGAAGAAATGTGATTATAATTTCACTTTTTACAATATTCTAATGAAGAGAACTATTACAAAAATCAGTTGGAAGACGGTAGGTATGCAAGTTTTTCGGGTTCAGCTATTTTTTTTTCAACTTTTAGGTAAAAAAGGTGAGTGACATACACAAGTAAATATAGTACTAGATAAGAGTTTTGACCCTCTGATTCCTTACTGCTCACTAATTTCATTGTTATATGTTCATTATTAAGTTTTTTATTACACATGATCCACCCTCATATAATTACAAAAACTTCACATTTCCATTCGTTATCAGTAAATGTCTCTGTCATCAACAGTTGCAATATATGTTTTAAAATAAGATGTATACTTTGACATGAAAAGGTATAATTGATATTATGTTAGTATTTTTTGTATACATATAAAATTTTATGTTACATGTAATGTGTAAGAATTGAGAATTTTGGAGGCGTCATCACTAAATATATCTTTGTAGAAATGGTTAAAACATATTTTAAATCAATGTTCTTGGTATAAATATTTATTATAAACACATTTATGAGAACAGTAACACAATAAAAATTACTCTATGAAAAAATATATATTACAGAGAAAATCAATTGTGCTTCTATCACAATTTCTAACAATTTCTTGTACAAACTCAAGTCTTAAATTATGAATCAAACACTCCAACCCCTAATAACAAATTTCTTCTTGTAAAATGAAGACTCAAAACAGGAGAGTTTTTTGTGCCATAGGAACGCAATAAATAACCATCACTTTTTTTTATCTCAGGATTATGGGAAACATTCACATCTTCTAATGACATTTCCTCTGCTAGTCTTGAAAAATCCCAGAGTTTAATAGAGCAATCCAATGAACCTGAAATGATATAATATTGATAAAATATTGTAAACCATTTTAAACTATAAGCATTTTAATATTAATGTACCAGATGTGAGAATATTTCCATCACGGCTGAATGCCAGAGTATGAATAGGTGCTGTGTGCCCTGTAAGCTCAGCAAGGAGATGACCATGTGCTAGATCCCAAATTAAAACTCTACAATCTGCTCCAGCAGACACCAAGAATCTCCCTTCCACAGAGAAACATAATGAGTATATAGGTGCCTGCAAAATAATATGAAATGTATATCAATTATTACTTATATATATATATATATATATATATATATATATATATATATTAGTAAGGATATGACATTGTCAAAAATAATTGCAATATTGGTATGGAAAGGAAAGAGAGATAGGTTGTGGCTTACCTGAAAGGGAAGTGTGGTGTCGCCATAAGGAACTGAAGGTAGTTCATCAAATTTTCAGAGGCTCTCAGCCTCCTTCTTCAGGAAGGAAGGAGTGTTACACCATTCCGTGCACCATTCCTGAAGAAGGAGGCTGAGAGCCTCCGAAAATTTGAAGAGCAACCATCAGTTCCTTATGGCGACACCACACTTCACTTTCAGGTAAACCACAACCTATCTCTCTGTCCTTTCCATACCAATATTACAATTGGTATATATATATATATATATATATATATATATATATATATATATATATATATATTGTAATAGTAAGAATGTGACATTGTCAAAAATATTGGTATGGAAAGGATAGAGAGATAGATTGTGGCTTACCTGAAAGTGAAGTGCGGTGTCGCCATGAGGAACTGAAGGTTGTTCTTCAAATTTTCGGAGGCTCTCAGCCTCCTTCTTCAGGAAGGAGTGTTACACCATTCCGTGCACCGGCAGTCCGCAGCCGGCCGGTGCACGGAATGGTGTAACACTCCTTCCTGAAGAAGGAGGCTGAGAGCCTCCGAAAATTTGAAGAACAACCTTCAGTTCCTCATGGCGACACCGCACTTCACTTTCAGGTAAGCCACAACCTATCTCTCTATCCTTTCCATACCAATATATATATATATATAATGTATTACAATTTGAGTCTACAAGTCACATAACATACATTTCTCCAAATCATCCTGCATTTTAACATGACATACACCCAATACATAAATTTAAGGATACAGAAAAAAATGTTGCATTTATTTGCAACATTTATATCAGACTCTGCTCCATTTAACAAACAACTAGTTATTTATGGAGACATCTTTCTAATCGTAAAGATTTATCCCAAACTTTTCTCATTTCTTTCCCTACCATACATAACTGCAAATTAGTTCTTTTAACATAAAATTGTGTGTTATAATTAATAATATAAACTGATTAAACATATTACTTTTTTAAAAAAAATGAAACAGTGCCTACTTCTATTAAATTGCAATCATTAGTTAAAGTATATGTTTACATTGTGGAAGTAAGTTCTCTCAAAGTTTCTCAAGTTTTTTAAGATCTTAGTATTGGGGAGGTAACATAGTAATTATTGTATTAACCTTATGTCCAGTCATTAAACGGACATGATTTCCCGTTACACAGTCCCATAATCTGACTGTTCTATCACTTGAACCTGTGGCTACATAGTTGGAGTTTGGATGAAACTGGACACACTGAAAGAAAGAAAATTTATGTATATAATGTATTAATATTACAACATACAGTATACACAAATAATAGTCAGTAAAAAATTACATCAACATCAGAAAAGTGGCCAGCAAATATTCGTAAAGGTTGATGTTGATCAGTTGCCCACAATCGAGCAGTCTTGTCATGGCCTGCAGTGGCAAAATAATACCCATGAGGTGCAAATCTTACATCCCATACTGGGAAGCAGTGTCCTTTATAGCATACCAAGCAAGTCCATGTTTGTAAACTCCACAATCTAACTGGAACAACCACATAATTTGATTATTAAAGCAATAGATCAAATAAAATACTTAATAATACAATAGAAGTACAGTAATTCTTCATGGTTTCTGTGTTATAGGTTTACATACATTTTGTATATACATCACTTAAATAAAATGTGACAATTAATTTACATTAAATAACACATTTAGATAGGAAACTGAGACAGTGATTCAGACTTGCCTCAAATAAATAGTAGGTCCAGTCTGGCTTAGGAGAAAGTTCCAAATTTTCAAAGGCCTAAGCCCCATTCGTCAGGAAAGAAGATCTGAAATGTCTCCCGGTTGGGCATGAATTCAATTTGCACTAGCAAATATATCCAGTCTTATTAGATATACAGGGTGTAACAGATAGAGCAGAGGGAGTGAAGAGTTTGGAGCATCCATTAAGGAATAATTACAAATATTAAGGATTTTAATTAATAAGTGACAGTCACATTTGATAATTGGATAGAGAGGAAAGATATAAATATGGGAGAATATGCTCTAAAGAAATCATATGCTTTATGCATAATATGATATTGAAAGGAAGCATATTCATATAACACGGAAAATGTGACAAGCTCAAAATATAGACAATCTCTTCTGACAAAGGGGAAAAATTGAACTATTTTAACTTTCAGCCCAATTGAACAAACTGTTTTAGGTAAGTCAACTTCACTGTCTCTCTTTCTATATATATTGTAATGAGTCAAAATGTTGAAAGCCTCAAACTTTGTTTGAAATTAAACACAACTGAATAAAATCAGAAAGTATTTTGAAGCAAAGATAGAAGCATTTCCCGGTGTAGTTTTCAATATATAGTTCTCGGAGTTCAACCGGGTTTTGCATAATTATATTAGAACACAACGTTTCGACGACTAAAAGCTCTGTCGTCATCTTCTAGGCGAAGTGCCGGTATTTTGAAGCATCATGAAGAAGATGAAATCTGAGGCCTAGATGTGAAAATTTATAATAGTCACTTTCACATATCTGTTTGACAGACCAGTGAATTAAGACATCCTTACTAATATTATATACAATAAGTGATTATATACTCTATATATATATATATATATATATATATATATATATATATATATATTGGTATGGAAAGGATAGAGAGATAGGTTGTGGCTGCCGGCCGATGCACGGAATGGTGTAACACTCCTTCCAGAAGGAGGCTGAGAGCCTCCGAAAATTTGAAGAACAACCTTTAGTTAGTTCCTCATGGCGACACCGCAGTTCACTTTCAGGTAAGCCACAACCTATCTCTCTCTATCCTTTCCATACCAATATTTTTGACAATGTCACATTCTTACTATTACAATATATATATATATATATATATATATATAAAGTATATAATTATAATTTCCAACATGTCTTGCAGTCCAGACAAAGCCCTGGACTCAACATCCTGTAATTAGTGCCCTTCCTCCGTACCATCCCCACTTTCTCAAGACCATGTGAGAATGTATGAGCATGCTCATGTATGTATAAGTATGCATACATGTGTGTGTGTGTGCATGTTCATGTGTATTTGTATGTTCAAGCATACATGTATACATGGGATGCTTTGTATGAATGATCTGTATCCTAGCCTTTCCTATGCCACAACCTTCCCTTGAGAGAGAAAGTTAGTGGCTTGGTGGGAGTATTGATTGTTTGAGGGCTACTGGACGTGCGGCGGTCAAAACTCCGCAGTCTGCAGCCGGCCGGTGCACGGAATGGTGTAACACTCCTTCCTGAAGAAGGAGGCTGAGAGCCTCCAAAAATTTGAAGAACAACCTTCAGTTCCTCTTGGCGACACCGCACTTCACTTTCAGGTAAGCCACAACCTATCTCTCTATCCTTCCCATACCAATATTGCAAATTTTTGACAATGCCACATTCTTACTATTACAATATATATATATATATATATATATATATATATATATATATATATATATATAAATTGAAGTACGGTGTAGTCACTAACAATGTTCTTGCAAATGAAAATATCTAACATCCACTGCACATCTTCAAATGAAATTAAATGTATTTAGACAGAATATAAATGAAGAAATAATAGGTTATTCATGTAACTCTGAGAAGACCATCAGTAAAAATCTAATATGTGTACCCATGCATTATAGGAAACCTCAGTTCTCAAATGTATACCAATTGCAATTAAGGCTAAATTCAATATTAGCCTTTGAATCATAAAAAAATTGTTATTTTATGAGACAAAAATAGCAATGCATACTATTATAAAAGATGTGCAGATGATTGGACAAAATTAGAAATTAAAAATACATATAGAAATAATTAATGCATTACATAAAATTAACTGAAAAAGTAACCAACCAGAAATGAGCTTACAATTTTAAAATATTAACATACTTGTTGTATCCTCAGAACAGGAAAGAAGCAGAGTTCTATCTGGACTAAATGCCACTCGATACACAGGACCAGTATGGCCATGAAATGTCCTACAGGTCTCTGCTGACCTGTCATCCATCATGCGCACCCACACATCCTCTGGAAAACAAAATCTCTAGGAGTAACTAACAATTACGTTAAAATATTTTTTGTTTTAGGATACACAACACAAATTAACTGTAGCTTACCTAAACACAAGACAAATTCCTCAAGTTAGAGAAGTAAATAAATTTACAGTGATACAATTGCCATTCTTCAGCAGATCTAGAACCTATGGGCAGTAAGGCCACAACCAACAGGGATAAAACCTCCAAAAATGTCTATAACGTCTCTATTTCATGGAATCAATCTTCTACAATATGGTAAGCCACATACTTTCTCTTTTTTCCTTTCCATACCAATTAAATAATATGTATCAAATAGAAAGGTGGTGTCTTATCTGAAACTGAAGTTTGGAGTTGCCACCCACGACAAAAGAAAGTTCTTAAAATTGTTGGAGGCATTAGTCTTCTTCTTCAGGAGAAATATAAGTTACATTCTGTGTGCTTGACGACTATGGAGTGTCCAAGGCCAGCTGGCACACATAATGTAACTTAAATTTGAAGAACTTCCTTCTGTCATGAGTGGCAATACAATGCGTCTATTTCATGTATGTCACAACCTTTCTCTCATTAACCAGTTGATGCTAGAAGTGAAGCAGGAATAATGGAAATTGTATATGTGAATGTACTTAACATGAGAAATTATGTATAATTAAATGTAATATGTGAATTTGAATACATAATTATAATTGTAAAATAAAACCTAACAATAAAATTTTTTTATGTAATGTAGGTATGTAGTGATTACCTCAATATATAAAAGGTATGCAGCTTAATAAATGGAATGTAAATTGAGCTTGATGAAAACTGATTAACATAAACAGATTGTAGATGATGAGTGTTATTTGAATGATGTTTTTATAAGCTGCTATAAAATGCTATGTAATAACACAAAAAAACACTAGGAGCGCCCTCAATGTGTCACTTGGTGGGGTACTGATGTGGTGAGAACAGTGTAGTCATTGTCAGATTATACATGTTGTAAATACTTTGTAATTTTTATATAAATAACAGGTATGTTATTTGATAATAAGGATAATATGATGAAATGTAACATGGATCTTGGGGGTGTCAAATGGTTTCAATTCAGAATTTATGATTTTACAGAAGAATATGACTTAGGATAAAGCCGAAAGCTCCTGTTTTATATTATTCGAGGTTTAATAAAGGATTTTTAACAATTCGTGCCCAGCCAGCAAGCAGTACAGACCTCTTCTGATAAAGAGGGCTGAGGCACTTGAAAATTTGAGAATTTTTAGATTCCTCAGCCCAACTGGACCATATGTTGATTTCTGGTAAGTCAACTTTGCTGTCTCTCTGTCCAATCTAAATGTATTATTTAATTTGGTAGTCAGAAAGTCCTCAGCTCTTTTTCCTTTCCATACCAATGATGTGGCATGGTCAAATTAATTTAGACATTTGGATAGGAAAGAGGAACATGGTAGCTGACTTATCTTAAATAAACTGCTGGTCCAGTCAGACTGTGCAGAAATAAAAATTCAATGTTTAAAGAACCTGAACCTCCTTCATCAGGATAGTAATTCTGAACCATGTGCTGGCTTCATGAAGAGGGGACCAGGCCCTCAAAAATTTGACATGTTAGAGCATGATGACTCAAACTTTTAATTTAAGGTAAGTCAGCCACTTATTGAATTGGATAAAATTGACAATGTCACATTATATTTACTATGAGGAATTGAAGCAAATCTTAATTAAAAATAGTAACACAAGAAGAGACAAGAAATAGTCAAACCTGCTTCACGATCAATATCTTGAAGATGTTCCGCAGACTTCATAGCTCTCAGTTTTTGTGGGACTAATGTCCATAACTTTACAATTGAATCTGTAAATCCTACAGCAAGTAGGCTTGAATCCTCAGCAACTTCGGCACAGGTCACTCTAAAAACATGTATTTATTATTAATTTTTTTTGGTTAATATTATATTTTTCTAATATACGTCAGTCACAATTTTCAGATGTTATTCATTTCATTGGCACTTATGGAAATTTAATGGAATATTATTAATGTTTTTCAGAAATAATGTCTGTGATGTAGCTCTTTACATCATCAATGCCAATGAAATTATGATAATGGTTAGCTTATTCTATAAAATAATTGTAATTCTCCATGAACATTTTTTCATAATTTTTCAAATCATTCATAAGTTTTATTCAGTTTTAAGAACTCAATTTAAGTGCTTCAAAATAGATTAGAAAAACAAAATATTATTACATTTACAGAGAGCTTGACAAATCGAAAGAAATTAATTACTGTAATTACAATATGCTCCAATTGAAATGAGGTACATTGGATGACAATATAAATTCAAATATTGTAATTTGTTCTGCCTCTTACTAGATGACTACTAATGGCCCAATTAATGAATGGAAATACTTTGATTGGGTGTGATCTAACTATTGATTTGCTTGACTAGTGCAGGTGGAACAAATGATGTAATGTATGGTTTCCTGTCATCAAAATATCGTAATGCTAAAACAATTTTTAGAGCTGTATTGAATTCTGTGCACATCTATTTTGGGTATACAGCCAACCACAGGTGAGAATAGGAATGAAGACAACAGCTTAGAAATTCAGGACTAGACGTAAGGCCGGCCTCTGATTAAGGACACTAGTTTGAAAAAGTTTTTGAAACAGATGATTGTTGTCCGTATAAATAGTTCAGATTTTTAAGAAGTAGATAAGCCCTAAAAACAATGCGAACAGTAAATTACTCCTGGATTTTTGTTTTGTAACAGAGAGTTTGATGAACACAAGTAAAGACCTTTGTAGTTCTGAGTGGTAGCCATGCAATGGACACGATTAGACAAACTTGGTGATAGGATGCAATTCCCAATAAGAAACAAGAAAATAATACTTTAATTGGAGATAAAGAAGTTATCTAAGGACAGTAAGAGCAAAAAAAGAATTCAGTGAGTATAGGAAGAAGTGCAAAGTACAGAGATTACAAACATAAATACTTAGTCAAGAGAAAATATTTACACATGTATGTGTTCTGTTAAGACGTGCACCCCTATTTTCTCATCTTGTTTACAAAAAAAAAGTTTAATCTTTCTCAATAAACACATTTTGCTTGCAGGTAATGTTAACAATACAAAGATAATTTCTAAGACAAATGAAGAATTGATATTATGGGTCTAATAATGAGCCAGGAGCAATGGCCTCTTACCATAATTAAATTTACCCTAATGACAACAAACAAGGAAAAGTAAGCTATTCTGGAAATTTTTAGAAGAATTGTTTTCAACTGTGTACACAAAACTTTTTCAGACTGCAGATCTTAAGTTTTTCTAGTGTAGATAAAAGATGGTATTCTCTCAAGATTCCTACCAGGTAAATTCATCTAAAACTTGTGATGTTTTGATGACAGTTATCAAAAAATCATGTCTTTTTAAAAAAATTGTGGTAATTAAGAATATATAATTATTTAATAAACAAAATTTTATGATTTTCATTTCTCGGCAGCATGAATATGAGGGCTTTTCATTGTAGCTTATAGATTGCCTACAAGAATATGGAGCCTATAATGCTTGCTTGTTAGAGCTGCATTGTTGCCTCAGACAGCACTGAGACGTACAGAACTTGAGAATTCAGAGTTGCTTACACCAGGAAGGTGTGTTTTGTGGAGTCCATATTCAGAGTTCCTGGTACCAGAATTGAGCAAGTGTGATTAGGCAGCAGAGACATATTGTATTAAAAGTCCCTGAGTTTTGGAATTACAAGCCGACAGTTTTGAGTATTTCGTCTATTGCCATATGCATGCAATTATCAAGGTTTTAGAGAACAAAGCCATCAATGGTGAATGTTCAATAAACATTATCAACAATTCGGAGCAGAAAGTGATTTGTGTTTGAAAACTAAAACATCTTTAAATTCAGTGAAATATGGCCTTTCTGTGATGTGTTTAAAAAATCAAGTGAGATCGAGCCCAGATGAACAGCTAAGGGTAAAGTAAACAAAAACGAATTTTATTAACTGTAAACCTATTGTGTAAATACAATTATCGTCGGATTTCACATTTCAATAATTATTTACATCAGGAATATTTTGCATTGTAACTATCTTTATTGGAGGCCCGGTAGGCGGCCCTGAAAATTAAGCCATGGCACAACAATACCAACTTGTAAAATTTCAACAGAGATAAGAATGTGTTTTTATTAAATTAATTTTGTTATATTTTAAATTCTTGCTTTCCCTTAAAATCCTTTTATTTTAACTTTTAATTTGTTTATAACATAAGGCTTATCTTCACATGAAAATCTAATTAAATAAATTCGTAAAATAAATTTGAATATTACATTTTGTTCTCCAATGTGGGATTTATTTTAAATAAGTTGTGTTTATTACTATATATGTAATTGCAATATTGGTATGGAAAGGAAAGAGAGATAGGTTGTGGCTTACCTGAAAGTGTAGTGTGGTGTCGCCAAAATTTGAAGAACAACCTTCAGTTTCTCATGGTGACACCACACTTCACTTTCAGGTATCTCTCATTCCTTTCCATACCAATATTGCAATCCTTTTTGACAATGTCATATCCTTACTAATATATATATATATATATGATATTAGTAAGGATAAAAATGTTGACGCTGCTAGTCGATGAAACATTGTGCTTATCTAATGCCAGCTGGTTGTAAACACAAGTTTTATTTTCTGAATACAAAAACAAATGTTTAATAGAATTCACCATTTTTATGAGGTTAACAGAGTATTAAACAGGAAACACACTGATACAGTGCATGTATATGTGAAAAATTGTTACTTACATTTGACTTGAGTTCAGCAATGTATAGAAACAGATAGAAGGCAGAGAATCTGGGCCCAATGTTACACGTTTTGAAGCCTCTCTCAAGGCTTTTACTTTCTCTACTTTGTCAGCATCCTTTCTGCAACATCAGAAATATAAATCCATTAACACAAATTTCCTCCATAATTAATAGTCTTTACTTTACTCAATACAATTAAAATAATTAATGTTTGCAAAAAATATGTTTAAAGAACATCAGATATCAGTGGTTTTGGTTGTATTTCAATTAAAATTCATTTAGATGTTCAGCTTAGTTTTATGGGTCTTCAAGAAGCCAGATGTATGTAGACTGACTGATGTATCTGACAGGGGGAAGATAAACTTCATTAAACATATTGTATTGCTAAACATGTGTCCCTGAATAAATGTGTCTAAACACAGTTACCAGTTAATTATTTCCTATCATCAAAATATCTTAATGCTAAATCAAATTTAAAACAGTCAGCAGCATATGAAAAGAGTAGAAATTCCAGGTAAACTCCTATCTTTGACAAAAATTAATCATTCTACAATTATTGTATATTTAGCAAATCTTCATAATTTATTTATTTACTGATTTTATGGGAAAATGAATTACATAATTATTTCTTAAACTTAAGGTCATAATTAAAGGATTATTTGACTCTAGCATAATGATTTTAACTGTGCTATATATATTGCAAATAACAAGTGTGTTCCGTCACTATACAAGAAGAATTTTGGCTAAAACACAGTTATAATGAAAAAATTTACGTGATTTAAAATAATTAATAAGAAAGATAGCTAATTCAGACAAAATAAGTAATAATATAAATACTACGCAACGTTTCTGGGATCCTTGTCCCTTTCCTCAGGTGCATAGAAGATCCTAGAGCACCACAACTGCACGTGTCGCATCTGAGGAAAGGGACAAGGATTCCAGAAACATTGTGTGGTATTTATATTATCACTTATTTTGTCTGAATTGGCTATCTTTCTTATTAAAACACAGCTATGTAATGTAAAAATTTACAATTAGCTAGCATACATAATAAATTCAGAGAATGGTAAATCTTTGTTAGAATGTTTTGAAAGATCCTAAAATTAAATCTTAAAAAATATGATAACAATAGGGCTAAATACTCCTGATGTTTCTTAAATATAAAATCTATTATTTTATTGAAATTATTAAAAATCAATTTTTACCAAACAATTAAAATTCCTTTGCATTGGTTTAAGAAAAATAAATTTTGTCACATTAATGAGATATGCATGTAAAATGAATTGAGTCAAAATAATTTAAATATGTAACAGTTATACAGATGTTCCATAAACAATGACTGCTTGACTAATGCATACAATTCTGGAAGTGGCATTCTATCAGGTGGTGGAGCATTTGGGTCAGATTTTGTTTTTTTAGAAAAAAGAGGATCTTTTTTTGGTTTCTTCTTCTTAGGTTTATCTGTGCCATCTCCTTCTCCTTCCTCCTCCTCTTCTACTGGAAGGTACTGAATATCGGGTTCCTTAAGAAGCCCATAATAAACTTTAGACTTGTTATCTAAAATAGAAAAAAGAACTTACAATTATTATATGACTTACACCGCTTATTAGATTCAGATTTTGGTTACATTTCTTAATACAAAAAAAAATATATCAATGGGAAACATTTAATAATAATGTGTTGATCACTATAATTAACAAATTTAGAAACTTCAAATATATGCCACGCAATACAAATAACAATGTCGAACCTTGTCGAGTAGCTTCTCCAACCACTGCTCCTGAAGTTGCTTCTATTTGTTGTTTGTTTCGAGCTACACCTTCATACATATCAAAGTACAAATGCTCTTGAATTATGTTTAATACAACACTATGTTTCTTTTCTTGTAGATGTCTCTTTAATATAGAAAGTGTATCTCGAGACATTCTAATTATAAATTCATTTGATCTGAAAAATAAACATTTTAATTTAGAAAAATGTAATCTACAGATATGAAGTGAAATTCTCCATACAACAAAATGAATTTTACAAAATTCATTCAAAATGTAGCCATTGTCAATCTACTTTTAAAGCCATCTTGCACACTAAAAATAAGTATTATTGAATAATATAAACAAACTTGGTACATTTTCTCTATTAATTCAACATTACATTCAGAATAAAATGTATATAAATAAAATTACGAAATGATAAAAAGTGCAAATTAAAACTTTATTCAAGAGTTACTTACTTGAAAGTGTCTGTTAATTCATTGCCTTTCATGTGATCCTTTTTTGTAACATGAGACAACCTTTTAAGATCATCTTGGTAATAATCTTCCTGATCAGGCCCAAACTTTTCCATAAGTTTAATTGCTTGTTGTTCATGGCCATTATATACAAGTTCCAAATACATGTGCACAAAAACTGGATATAATATCATTCCCAATTCATGCTGCAATGTAACATATATTATTATTATATTACAACGTCAGCTGAGGACATCCAATAATTTTTCTTTCTTTTTAAATATTCCCTTTACTACAATTCCTTGTGACTTATATTTAGAAAAGAACGGTAAGGATTATTTTTACATACACGTACATTATCT
The DNA here is from genome assembly GCA_037074705.1 of Zhengitettix transpicula. Lineage (NCBI taxonomy): Eukaryota > Metazoa > Arthropoda > Insecta > Orthoptera > Tetrigidae > Zhengitettix > Zhengitettix transpicula. The sequence continues at coordinate 39,780,490 of CM073592.1, read as the reverse complement.
GTTATTAAAAAAATCTGTCTACATGTTACCTTATAAATATCTAAAGCGCCTTCAACAAATCTTTTGAGTTCTGTATAAGCTCCTTCATACACATCAGGATCACCCTCACTTTTGTAGGCAGAAAGTACACTGCTTACTTCTGAATCAGTTTGAGTTATTTCTCCTGGTGCACTCAAATCTGGCAAATTTGCTTCTTTTTTCAGTTGATCCTCTGTTCCCTAAGATTTTTTAAAAAATTATATAATTGAATTAAGGAAATTTGACTGTAATAAAGTATTAACAACAGCAATAATTGATTCATTAAGAGCACAGGTATTACAATTTCATATAGAAAAATCAAAATCAGTTGACTTCATCAAGGATATTCAATGTCAACTGAATTACTCACAACAATAACTGAAAAAAGTATAACAGAAAAAATAAAACAAATAGCAGATGGTAATAGTAAGCAAAATACAGACAAAAAAAGTGATGATATAAATATTCAATAACAGACATTAATTTGTTATTTATAATGTATTAGAATAAATATAAGAATAAATTAAATAAATCATAAGTTTTGAAGAAATAGAAACAGGTTTTTTCTCAAGATTGCTATGTCGGCAACATTTAAAATTTATAAAATTATTACCTTCAAATTATAACGACGTAGAAGTTGAAGAACAGCTAGAAGCGTATTCTTGTCTTGATTAGCCATTTTAGCTTCTTCTGCTGCCATCGGTTTTTACAAACAACGAACTAGGCTATTCTTTGCTTTAAATTATTTTTAAAATGCAGCTTATTAATCAGAGCACCATAACCTCAATATTTCTCATCTTGTATATAATACAAATACAATGTTTATGTTGCGGATCGATACTTGCTTCGATGTCCTTGCCTTATCGAATAACAAAATTAATCTACTGCCGTATTGTCATATTCAAGCTTTTGTTCGCGTTACATACATTTAGTTTGTTATTAAATAACATTAAAAAAAGGCTATCATTTCTACATAAAGTAGAGCAGTAATAATAACATACACAACTCTATAACAATTTGGTTATATTTAACACATGAGAAGCACTTATATAATAAACGGTTATGCGGATTTACTATGAGTCTCTAATAGTTATTGCTACTCAATTGAAATAACGCGTGCGACATCAGATTTAGACATATTTCAAGATTTTTCATATAAAAATTTGTAAACATAATTATAATCCGATACAGTAAGCTGTACTTACGTACAGACATTCAATTACAATTATGTTGAACTTTTTTTTCAAATAAACATGTTTAAAGATCGATTGACATTTATATAAATGACACTTAAAACTATAGCGACTGAGATATTTCAGCATTTATCAACATTATAAACATCATGACTATGTTAACAATTCATGGATCGAAATATGATATTTAAAAAAATGGAAAATAACTCTTCTCAACCACGACTTAATCTACAATTCTTTAAATGACGCGGAATGTCTCGAAAGATTTTCCGATTACAATTCGATTACAAATGGAGACTAATGCTAACCCATACTACGGTTGATTTGATCACACTAATTAAGCAGAATAAAGAAAACAAGCTCAAAACATGCAGAACATATTTAAATGTCCGAATTTGGACGAGGATTTGCATAAAATGTGATCGATCATTGCATATACTAAGAAAGCATCGTAAATATATTGACAGTTACAAAGTCAAAAGAACGACTATAGAAACAAAGGGAAAAGTATGAAATAAATGATTATTTATTGGGAAGATAAATCAATATTTAAATAAAAAAATGTTATGAAAATTATAAAAACAAAATTAATTATTGCATTCAAAAACGATAAATTATTAATACATAAATTAATATTTATTCATAAAAATAATAATTTTTATTTTTCCCTTCTTCATGATATTTGGTACACTTACTACATTAAATCTCAAGTTTATTGGATAGGTTAAGTCTCAGGAGTCAATTATTTAAATATAATCAAATTATATTAAAATATGCATAATGTGAGACCCAAAGAATGTTATTTAGGAGTTGCAAATTAAGCCAGCGAGAGAAATGAAAGAAATTAAAAAAACTCTTGGGACTCTTTTGCTCTGATACAGGTTGTTCAGTAAATGTGGACACTCGTAATATTTGTGGCATCCTTCAGAGATAAAAATGTTTTCTCTACTTTTATAGCCGCTGTTAAATGAACTTCAATGTCAACAACCTAATCCATTTCCTCTTTTCTCAAGATTGCTATGTCGGCAACATTTAAAATTTATAAAAATAGATACTGTGACTTATCATTTCTGTATCACAGTGGATCCTTTCAAACAAATTAAAGCTCGATGCTCATCTAAGTGTCATGCCAAACATCGATAAACGCTCTGGGGATGGATCACAAGTTTCTTAATGAATATAAAAGCTTCCATTTATTTTTGCATTCCAAGACAAGGGTGATAAATAAAATATATACATCAATAATGGCAATATATAATTTATCGTAGAAAATTCCGCATTAGTGATGGCTCTTTGATTAAAATCAATTTGTGACGCAAGAACGTCTGCGAAATATTCAAGAAAGATATTTTTCTGATAACTCAAAAGTTATTGAAAACTAAAATTGGAAACGTAATTAGTTTTCAACGTATGCACATTAGTATGAAAAAAAGACTTCTAATTTGAAAATTAATAACAAGATAAATAGCCAAATACGGACAGAAGTGATAATATAAATACCGCACATTGTGTTTTTGCATACATTTGGTGGTATTTATATTATCACTTCTTTTGTTACTATTTGAGCATTTGTCTACTTATGAATTCCAATTATATTTTCCTAATTGATTATTATAAATATTTTACTATTTTCGATTAATTGATAAATAATCAAAGACAATCATCAAATGATTATGTTATTTAACTAATTTCAATATAGTGGTACCGCAATATGAGAAATGACATAAGTTCTCTACAACTGAGAAAAATTGTGAGGAATGTCAAGAGTTCTAACATATTTTCATGGGGGCTTGTATATTTGATAATTAATGTAAGAAATGTACATATTTTATTGGTTGTACATATTATTAAAAACGTAAATTTGGGGATTTAAATAGAATGTTTTTACCAATTTTAGGCATTAACTTACATAAGATTGCCAAAGAAGTTATTGAGTCATCGCAAAAGTACACTGGAGTATATTTAGCAATTAGCATCTTAGTCCTGAAAAATGTTTACTAAATTTGAAAGTCACTATTTCAATTAAAGCAGAAATTTAAGCAACAGGGATGTTGTCACAATAGGTAATCCCATTTAAAAATCAGGAATAATTATTACAACGTTAATTATGTGAAGATTAAACGTAATTGTTTGTACATTTTGGTTTGATGTTCTCATTTAGTTTTGACAGTATTGATCAATATTGGCTCAATTATTAAGTGACTGTTTCATCACAAGTATTGGGTAAGTTGATTATTCTTAAAAAAATGTTACTGCCCAAAATAGTTAATAGATTTGGCCGTTTCATTCGTATTTACTGTTAATTGTTCAAATTTTAGTTACTTGTAGTCTTATAGTAAATCTTATAAAACAGACGTACATTATGAAGGGATTCACTGTTGCGTTATTTGTTTACTTTCTTCTCTTTTGGAGATATTAGTTGCCACCTCTTCAAATTTGAAGACCATAATTTTATTTACCTTGTATTTACACTAATATAGTAGTCAATAGCAACTCCACTAGTAGCTTAAAAATATGTAATAAAATATATTCAAATTTATCTGACGTTGAAATTCTGCCTTCTATCTATTTTGGTATATGTGATTTGTGAGATAAGTTTTTGGTCTAAAAATGTGCATTATTCAGTATCTCAAAACTCAATTTCCATAAATATTTCTCAGTTTAATTTTGTTAGTCACATTGCCTCTGCACCTTCTAGATGCAGGTAATATAGTGTTCCAGTTCTCAAATAAGATCTGTATACATATAACATTACTACATGTAGTAGTCAGTATGTGGTCAGTACCAAAATATTACATTACATTACATAATAAGATAACTGTATGTAGAATACTTAATATTAGCATTATTTAAATCAGTTTGTTCATATTTTAATGTAATATTTGAAATACTTCAATGAAACAGTTTGGCCTCTGGTTTCTATTCCTCTCACTGTCACTGCAGACCATTACTTAATATTATCAGTTTGATCAATGTTGTCTAAGAAAGTGTTACCTGGAACTGCCCTAATAATAATTAGCAATACTTTGTTTTGAATATCAATATGATCGTAGAAACAATCACAAAATAATTGTTTTAAAACTAGTTGAAATCAAAAATGGTTATCTTATGGGTATAATTCGAAAGTACCAGAAAGTTTTATTGGTGTAATTGATAATTATTTGTCAATTCTTTCTGTTGTCTTTTAACAATTTGTTGCAGATACTGTTGAAAATGGGATTCTGTTTACAGCTTAAACTCCTGCTTTGGAAGAACTTCATGTTAAGAAAGAGGCAAAAGGTATAGATTGTATTTTCTACATATAGTACTTGAAACTATGAGATTTGAAGCAAAAAACTAAAAGTTTGTGTAAATTGAATGTATGATTGTTTACCACTTAGAAAATACAAAATATAATAAAATCACCATTATTTCCCATGAACTTAACAAATAAAATTGTAATTTTTGACAAATAAGTGAAAAAACTCAAGTCCCATTATTGTATGTTAAATTATATATAATTGTTGTTTTATGTCAGGGTAATTCCATAACCCCATAATTTATTTATATTATAAATGTTTAAATTTTGTATTGTTTGATTCATAGTATGAAAATAAAATTACCTAAAAGTATGCTGGACAATTATGAAATAATTTAATAGGCATATTTTACATTTATTTAAAATGTTTGAATATAATATTAGTTAAACACACAGTTCAGAAAATTTATAAGATCTACAAGTGGTGATATTCATGCAAAACTAATCATTACTTAGTTATAGAAGATATTTTGAGCCAATGAACAAATAAATCTGAATATGGTAAGAGATGATTTAAAAGCTAAGGTTTTCCCAGTGTAATTGCTGGACAAATAATTAATGGGCATCCAACTGATTAGTTGTATGTTCAGACCACAACATTTGGATTGTGGACACTGCCATTGTCTTCACTTGAAATGGCATACCTCAGCCTACATCTACCTTGTTGCAAACCAAATTTAATTATTTCTGTGCAGCACGGGGAGAATATTATTCAGGTGTTCTGTTCACTTATTTGGAAAAGAAATAAAGTTTTTTTAAAAGATAAACATTAATATCTAGCTATTGAAAAAAAGTTATTTACAGAAAAGAGTGATAGACAAATGCTTTAAACAGTAAACAACTCTGTTTTCAAGTTCTAAGGAGCATAATTTCAGAGCATATGTAGTGAGTTCACAACCCTTATAAATATAGACATACTCAATTAACATCAAAATTATTGTTCCCCTATATAAATTATTAATAACTGTAGACATATATGTGGCCAAACACATACGACTAATACTTCCAGTTATATTTTATTTCCAACAATTGTTGGGAGTTTAAACACATATTGTGTCATTTTCAGTTGATTTGAGTTTAATCGAATTATTTATCGCAAAGCAGATACAGAATAATATATATATATATATATATATATATATATATATATATATATATATACTTACAGTTTGCATATGATGTTATCAAATTGTACTCCACTTGCCTGCTTACAATTAATATCACTAAATAATTCAATAATAACTATTATATTTACAGTCTCTTCATGTTTTATGTACTCATCTTTTCTCCAAATAAAGAAATTAAATTCCTCTAAAATTTTATCAATTAAATTTTCCATTGTATTAAAACTTTTCAAAATGAGGATTGATGTATGGATTCTACATTGTTTTTAAGTAAAAATCTAATAAAAGCAGAAAATACGAGAATCAGAAATTGTTTAATGAAACATTTTTGTCATTGAAGTGTCAAATTTATTCATCTCATTATAATGTTTATTCTCAAATTTTCAGATTAGATGTATTGTGGAACTTGTGTGGCCATTATTTCTTTTTTTAATCCTCATGTGGGTCCGAACCAGGGAATTGAAACTCTACAAACATGAGTGTGAGTTTTTAATTCAATTTTAAATTTAGTCTCTCTTCTTAAAATGAAAAAAGTTACAAAAGTGAGTAGCCTGTTTCCTGTTAATATCATTTCATTGGAAAGTTTAATTCTACAATATTGGGAGTAGTGATTAATTTAAAATGAATATTTTTGTCTTCAAATCATGTTGGATGGAAAAATGTTTGAAACAATATCAATAATAACTTTTTTATTCTCTTGTATAACTAAAATTTGTCTCTTCCATATAATAAACATAGAAAAGTGTTGTACAGAACTATAATTTGTGCATCATACAAGATTCATTTGTCAAGGTTGTTAGAGTTAAAATGTGAAAGTTATACTAGTGTTAGTCTTGCATATTTTGGGGACAGTAACAAAAATTCTTAATTAGATATTTTTGTAATATTTTTGTAAGTTTAGTAAATCAGAGATTTCATTTATAATATAGAATATTGTTTATAATGTTTATATTAAAAATATTATAGATAATTAATCTAATGTTATGTGATATAGGCCACTTCCGAGAAAGAGCTATGCCATCTTCTGGACAACTACCATTTCTGCATGGTGTCTTTTGTGGTTTTAATAACACATGTCATAGAACTGAACAAGAAGCAGAAGGAAAAGGATCAAATCATTTGAATTTAAAAATGTAAGCTTATTTTATTGTTCATGTTACCATAAATAGATATGATTATTATCATTACAATTTGAAGGTCAAACTTTTGTTAATAAGCATGATGCTTTATAATCTTACTTTGTTTTAAAGAAAGAACTATAATTACTTAAGCAAGGAACTATATCATTGTTCTTATATTTATAAAATTGTGATCTTGGTATGGCTCTCAGCCTTCGAAAATTTGAAGAACTTCCTTCAGTTCCCTGTGGCTAGTTCTTCAATTTCAGGTAAGCCACAAACTATCTCTCTTTCCTTTCCATACCAAGATCACAATTATTTTTGACAATGTCTTATCCTTACTAATAAATGTATACCACCACCCAACCACCATGCCAGGTTGCAAACTTTGTGGTAGGAACAGATGCCATGTCTGCCCTATCTTACAGCCCACTACAACCTTTCAGAATCACACAAAAACATACAAATTCAAAGAAAACATCACCTGCTTCTCCTCCCACACCACCTACCAAATTAACTGTAGACTCTGCCCTGCATTCTATATAGGCCAAACCCTGAATGAATAGCCAACCACCGCAGCACTGTCAAACTTTCCCAAATTCAATGCCCAGTAGCTGCTCACACCCAAAGCCACAATACCTCCTGATACATCAGAGGCAGAACTCCATCTGTGGGTAAAGTCCTGGAGCCATTTTACTTACCTGAAATCAGTAGTTGGCCCACTTTGGCTGTGGTGTGATAATTCAAATTTTTGAGGACATATATATATATATATATATATATATATATATATATATATATATATATATACTAAACATCCTACACTTCTTAACCACCTGTTTCCTGTTTAGCATCTCAAAGATGAATTCTCCCTTTGCTTCTGATCTTTTGTGTCTTAAATTGTGAAGCCTTGGCTAAAGTTCAATCCCATGTTGCATTCCTCAGCTGCTGTTTGAAGGTTGTCTTTCCTTCAAATGGTTTAACAGTAAAATTTCCTTTATCATCTGTGATAATTAAAAATATTAAGCAGATGGCCAGTACAATGTTCAGACCTATTGCGCTGAAGAAGGGGACTCAGGCCATCAAAAATTTGATCTATTATTTCTTCCCAGCTTATCTACGCCATATTTCCATTTAAGGTAGGTCAGATGTTCTCTTATCTTTCTTTCCAATGAGGATTTGATGTAGTTAAAATAATCTAATAGTTTGTATGGAAAGGGTGGAGATAAAGTAGGTGGCTGACTTGGAACAGAGGTTTGATTTTACCATGTAACATAGGAGGAAATTCTTCAAATTCACACAAACTGTTTGAGAATATTAATTTTTTAAAATGAGATACAAAAATGTGTTTCACCAAGCCAATGTGCTTCCTACTCAAAAACTATTGTTTGGAACTCAAAATACCTCCAACACATCCTAGTTGCTTGATTTAGTCTGTGTCATTTTTTGATAGAATCAAAAATATTGCTCCTCATAATGTAATTTTCTCTCACATATTATGTAGTGAAATTAATAATATTTGTGTTTTCTTTCAGAATAACAAATTTTATGAGTGATATTGAAGAACTTATTAATAACAAGTTTGTTGAGGGGAGACTACAGAAAACAAAGTTACTAGATAAAGATATTGAAGATATTATCCTTTTAAGCACAAAGATTATTTCTGAAGATATAAAGGTAGAAGGTAAGTATATATATATATATATATATATATATATACACAATATTAGGAGAATCCATTAAGGAACTAATTCACATTCAAACTTGGATAGTGAGGAAGGATAGAAATAAATAGGAGAAGTAGGAGGATTGCGCTTTATGTGAATTCATATGCTCGGGCGAAGAATAAAGCTTAATATATATATATATATATATACATACATACATACATACAACACATTTAGCTAGGAAAGAGAGCGACCATAGTTGACTTAAAATAAATCAAAAGTTGGTCCAGTTGGGCTGAGGATTGAAATTCTGCTCAGCCTGACTGGATCAACTATTGATTTCAGGTAAGTCAACTTTGCTGTCTCTCATTCCTATATAAATGTGTTATTTAATTTGACTTCATCACATTTTCCTTAAGTTATGTATATTAATAATATTAGTAAGGATATGACATTGTCAAAAATACTGCGATATTGGTGTGGAAAGGAAAGAGAGATAGCTTGTGGCTTACCTGAAAAATGAAGTACGGTGTATCCAGCCGGTGCACCGAATGGTGTAACACTTCTTCCTGGTGAAGTAGGATGTGAGCCTCCGAAAATTTGAAGAACATTCTTTGGTTCTCTATGGCTACACCGTACTTAACTTTCAGGTAAGCCACAAGCTATCTCTCTTTCCTTTCCACACCAATATCACAATTCTTTTTGACAATGTCTTATCCTTACTAATATATATTAGTGTGTTTGTGTATGTATACTGTGTATACCCTCTAAATGCATGGAGCAATTTCAACCCAACTTGGCACATGTATGACTTACAATCGAGAAAATAATACTGTAAGGGCTTAAGAATACCCTAACAACCTAATTGGTGGGTGAAGAAGGGTATATGTTGATGTTGATCCACAGTGTTTTGTGTAACTGAGAAGAAAAATTACTCTTAACACTAATAAGGCCAACTATAACCCCTACAACATATTGTAGGGGTGAGGAGGGGTTTAATTGTAAAATGTCTTAAATGACCGAGATTGGTGCCAAGTCTGAATTTTTGGGTCATTAAATTGATTGATAACTGTTCTGGGGGGGGGGGGGGTATCTTGGACTGCTGAGTTGAACAGGAACTAAGCTAGTTTAGTTGCAGATCAGCCCGAGGGAGGGGTTAAGTGTCAAATGGAAATTTTTTTGTGTTCTTGAGATGAATAGTGATGTACTTGATGCTGGTTAAGCCATCTCTTAACTCTATACATTATAAAGTAGATTATACTTTATTATCTGAGACTAGTGTTGAATTAATTCATTTCCCTGCCTAATATTAATTTGGTAGTTTGGAATGGAAATCAGCTACTGTGTTTGTGTTTTCATGTGTGTATTAGACCACTACCAGAGAAGCATTTTAAAAAGTCCCCAAAAATCCTTCTATAATATCTCCCCTCTGCAGTCCATTGTCAATGGTTCAAAATAAACATATTTATGGAGGAGCTACTATCTATGTTGGTAATAATTGGGTAAATTGAAATGTTTTCTAGTTTCTGTTTTTTTTTGTTAGTAATGGGCTATGATATTTGTTCACTTTATATTTATGTTAAACTTAATTGTTTTAAATAATAAGAAAGATAACTAAATAAAGACAAAAGAAGTGATAATATAAATACCACACAAGGAACAAGACTTCCAGAAACATTGTGTGGTATGTATTATCACTTCTTTTGTCTGTATTTAACTATCTTTCTGATGATTAATTTTCAGTCAGATGTAAATTTTTCTTTTTAATTGTTTTTGACAAAATTAAGGAAAATGATGATAAAGTATAATTTTTACACTGAAACTTTGAATATATGCATCATTTTCTTTTATAAGTCATATGTTTAAACCCCTATTATAAAAGATTTAACATACAATACTGATATCTATATACTTTTTCAGGTAATATTCCTTTACTAAATGCTTTGGGAAATCCTGAAAAACTTAGGAAATCTATGGAAAGTAGAAATGTTTCAATAAGTTCTGAATCACTGAATACACTGTTAAATTCACAAATTGATTTGACTGGAATAAAATTAGTAAGCTGAAATTTTGCTCATACTGAGGTTTTGAAAGAATACAAATAATATGAGTTAGATATCACTTATTTCAATAACCTCATTGTTTTTAGGAGTACCTGTCACTTATTAGAAGTGACCCAAAAGCATTTTTATGTAATGAAACTATGGTTTTGTCCATAATAAAAAATAAAAATGATGCAGATTTGAATAAAGCATTTGAAGAAATTTGCCACCAATCAGAATCTTTTCACTTATCGTTTATAGAAAGTATAATTGAAAACTTGAATATTGCAGCAATTCAAAAGGAGGTTTGTAATGATTTCTCTAATCATAATTATTTATGACTATTAAAAAAAATTATTTGTATTTTACACACACATGATAACTTGTATTGCTGAAGAAGAGGATAATATTCTGGTATATATTATAGTTTTCTCCGTAATTTATGATATGTAAATGCAAGAGAGATTGCTTTGTGTATCTCAATACTTTACTATATCATTACCTTATTGTAATGTTTTGTATGAGAGTTATCATCATTTGATGTGTTTGATTATGTAAGTGTACAATGTAATTGAAATTCCAGTATTTTCCAACTTGTTGTTCGTTGTTCCTACAAATGAAGCACAAAATCAGTGTAATCATTTGTCTCTTGAATTACTAATAATATAAGTTCTATATTTCTGTTTACATTGTGAACCTACATTGTTTATCAATGATCTCAATTATTTTGACAATGTCATATCATTACTCGTGCTATATATATATATTGTGAACTTTCTGTGTGAGAGAGGATACTGTTGTTGGCTTTTGATTGTAGCTGTTTAATGGCTCGTGCTCCTTAGTTTGAATTCATCAATTCATGCCCATCTGGCACACAGTTCAGACCTTCCTTCCTGACGAAGGGGGCTCAGACCTTTGAAAATTTGTAATATTCTGTTTCCTCTGCCCGACTATACTAACTATTAATTTCAGGTAAATCGACTTTGCTGTCTCATTTTCCATATTGAATGTGTTATTTAATTTGACCTTGTCACATTTTCCTTAAGTGTTATGTATGTGTGTGTGTATACACATTAAGGTAGGAAATAGAGACAGCAGATCAGACTTACCTGAAATCAGTAGTTGGTCCAGTCTGGCATAGGTGAAAGAGTTGAACTGTGCGCTGGCTGGCCATGACATTATTTAATTTGACCTCATCACATTTTTCTTAAGTAGAATATATACACCATTTCGTGATTCCTGAAGGAGGCTGAGAGCTTCCAAAAATTTGAAGAACTCCTTCAGTTCCCTGTGGTTACAACATACTTCAATTCCAGGTAAGCCAAAAGTTATCTCTCTTTCCTTTCCATACCAATATCACAATTATTTTTTACAATGTCCTATCCTTAATAATAATATATATATATATATATATATATATATATATATATATATATATACATATAATAATTGTATTAATATAGCTTTAATTTAATATATTTGGTTTTCTTTTTGTAGGTAATAAATATATTAGAAAATAATTTGGGCCATTCACTTAGCTGGACAGAGTGGATGCAACTTAGTAATGTTACAGGAGAAATATTGTATGAAGCAGTTCATATGGACTCATTTAAAACTATGTACAGGTGAACAATTTTTTTTAATTATGTAGATAAGATCAGGAGGTAAAGTAAAATTTCCACAGAGTGTATATGGTATAATATAACATGTGCATATATCAGAACTATAAAATCTTTATTTGTTTCTTGTAATAATAATAATGAAATTATATATATATTGTAATGAGCAAAAATAAATCTAAATTAAATGATGAATTAATTAACAAAATGATTACAATAAAAAAACTTTTAATTTGCCAAAGATTAATTTAACAGGTGTTCATTTAGTTTTACAAATGATTTGCCCTAGGTTGGCACGGCGAATTCAATAATTTCAAAATTAACAAACAAATTTTTTATTAATAATTGGTAGCGTTCAAAATAAAATACAATCTTTTATATTTCACAAACAATCAAATTTAGTAACTCTTCTTCTCAGGGTCTTTACTGGGTTTGATAAGTAAGAACAATCAAAAATTATAAATTAAATAATTAACAATTCAACAAAATTGAATTGAACGAAATACAAAATCTAACTAAAAATGAATAGATCAAAATCTGACTAATACCCTTAATTACCATTTACAGAATTTAATTAGTTTGGTTTGTACTTAAAAATGTCCAGACTTAGTTTTCACAGCTTGGGACACAATTCACTAAAAAGGCCATCACTGATTCTACGCATCATGGTCAAAACACACGGTTGTAGATCTTGTACTATTCCTCCGGGATCTCGATCAGCCGTACCTCTGGTCAACAGTCGGACGTATTATTTCTCAATGCCTTTATGCGGAAAAATGTTATTTCGATACTCATATGTATCTGAACGTGGTGCTAAACTTTTTGTTTCAGCTTTGCAGTTTTTATGTGTGTCTCCATCCAGACCTTTTTACTTTGATTTTTAAAACATATAAGTCTCTCAATTGAATTTCATTGAATTGGGCCACGCTTTTAGTTCTCTTAAATTTTGCTCCCTCTCTCGACCACAATATCTGCCGGACTGAATTCAGCCAGTCCTAGCAGCTCGCAACAAAGACTGCCGTCATTGTCTTTTCAGAATTTATACAGTTAAAAAACCAATTATTTAAACAATTAATGGCCTCCTTAATTAGTATTACATAATGCCCCAACTTTAGTTTGAAAAATTTCCTAAACTTTTGAAAACTCAATTTATTACAAATAATTTTCCTAGGTCGTCAGATTTCATAAAGAAAAACATATCTATTTTTTTTTACCGTTAATTAAAGGCTTACAATCTGCCATTGAGTATTGGTGCAACGTATTATTTACCATAAACAAACTGTTATTTAGATTTTAAATAATTTTTATGATTTAATTAACTGTGCATATTTGATCCTAAACATTTAAAATTTTTAAAGCATTTTATATGCCCCATATTAAAATTAATTTAATGTTTGTGGCTGTCACAAGAAAATCAAAATAAAACAACTTAACTTAATAGCCACACCCCCTTTCATCATTTAAAATTCTTAAATTTACCAAATAATTTATCTTATCTTGATACTTATAATTAAGGATAAACTAATATCATTCATTTACTTAAACAACGTTTTCACAACTTGTACACCTCAACTCAAAGTTAAATTCACTCAAGTGACAGCTTGAGTATGCCACGCCCCCTTCTGCTCTACAGCTCATATTTCTATCATATTTCCCTTATTTCTAACCTTACTTAAGATTCTATTTATTTTATCTTTATTTATTTTTTTCATTTATTTTATTTTTTTAAATAATTAATATCTTCTCATATCCATTGTTACTTTTTGTGTTTCAATGTGCTGATGTGAAACAGACTATTTTAATGAAAGTACTAAACAAATGTGTTGAGTTAATTGAGGCACCCTTTTTAAAGGATAGTATTTTGTGAGTGGTACCAAAATATGACTTTCCTTTTAAATGCTATTATTTACTTAATTACTTTTTCATGTCTGAGAATGTTGTTTAATTTTCTAGTAAAAAGATGACACATTGCACACAGTTTCGGAATATATTGTTGCCAAGTTACTGCTGCAATATTCATAGCAAAATTGGAATTCAAGTATCAATATGTTTTACCACAAAAGTTTAGAAATAACTGTTTTATAATTATTTGGATATTTTTTAAAGGTTTACCGCTGAAGCTCTGCAGAACTATAACCAAATAGTACACGAAAGCCAAAGATACAACATATCCAAACTGTATGTTAACTTTTTAGCTTTCCAGAATTTGTTATGTGGCATTTCAGTTAATAACATTATTTCTATTTTAAATGATAATCAGCAAAAGGTGAACAAGTAAGTGCAATTCATATTTACACAATAGCATTGTTAATTTTTTAAAATGAAACTGTTTGCTGCACAATTATAAATTTTTTAGATTTGAATCATTGAGGGAGAAATTTCAGAAAGGAAATGCATTGAATAATGCCATTGAATCATATGTTCCTGATATTGCTGCTGGTTTGGAATGCAACCAAATGATGAAACAGTTATGGGAAAATCCTGTTACATATGTAATGGCTAGGCAAATAAAGCCATTTCTTAGGTAAATGCAATTTCTTTGTATGTATTTATCATCACTTCAGAAAACCTTAAAACACCCACCTTTATGCTATCCTATTTTTCTAAAATTAATTTTCCCGTTTAATTGAGATGTTCATGAAAAGAGATTCATGAATAGTGACCCCAAAGGGTCATTTGGTTAAAACAAATCTATGCAGCTTACCGCTTTTTGAGTGGCATCCCCTCCACCTCTATCTGCCAACCCCAGCTTACGAGTGGAGCATTTTGACTCTGCTCTTTGAATGACTCTTGGTAAACTGCTCTTCAGAAGAAGCGAGAGTCAAAGATCTAGTTCTCGTCATGTAATGACTCCCACCCATCTCTAGTACATTATATATTCCTCTGTAATATCTCCTAACTTATCCTTCAACTCTAAAAGAAAATATTATGCCATATTTATTATTATATACTGTTTGGTTTAGTTTTTTTAAAAAATTTTTTTTTAGATAATTTATAATATGGGCTATGTATCCCATCAGTTATTTGTCTCATTGAATGCCCACTCGTAGGTGCTTTCATTAATCCTTTTAAACCTGGAGTTCACATAATTCAAACTGTACATATGTTTTTAAAGTTATTGTCTACAAATTTGTATTTGATCAATATTTCTCTACCTCCTTCTCTAGGGCAGCTACCATTGGCTCTGTTACTTTTCTATTTATCATTGACTATTAATTCCATTTTTCCTTCTCATCTAACAGTTATCCCCCTGATTGCTCATATAGTGAATTCCATATTTGGTAAATTTCATTCCCAAATGTTCTACAGTTCAAGTAAAAAAAGCTCAGGACTTGATATCTGAAACATATCTCTCTATCCTCCATTGCCTCTCTTCCTCTACTTCTTTTTCTGGTGAAACATTGTCATTTGTACTTGTTACCTGCTTTTATTGCTAATTATCCTGTGTCAAATTCTGATAATCATATTTGTTAAATATAAAATATCTTATTTTCAGAGGAAAAATTTTGTTTTCTCCTAGAAGTCCATCTATTGAGCAACTCATGTCTCAAGTAAATAAAACTTTTCAACAAGTGTCTGAATGGAGAGAAATTTGGGTACAAACTGGAGGAAGCTTATTAAATATTTTAGAAAATGAATTGTTAAATAATTCTGTTAATTTACGAGTTGCAAAGGTTAGTACTATCAAAATTTGATTTATGGATGCAGTATATCTTGATGAATTTTTTAAAAAATTATTTATGAGTTAATTTCTATTATAATTATAGCTTTAAATTCATTAATATTTTATGTTGTATCAAAGTCAACAAAGATATATGTATATACATATAATCAGTTATTTAAATTTCATTATATATAATTATGTCATTAGAATTGTTTTATAGAACACAGGGCTTTATGTGCTTTGATAAACATTTCAGTGAACTACTATGTGTTGTAAGATTGTCAATTCGTCTAGTTTGAACATATTTGAGAATATATTATTGTCTTTTGTTAATAGCTACTAGCATTATGTACAATATTATTACTAAATAAAGTATCAATAATCTAAAAAGTATTGTCTAAATAAAATATAACACTATGGAAGAAAAGTTTTAATTATTTGTTAATTTGACAGTTTCAAAATATATAGTTGCTTTAGTGTCAAACGTCAGCTAAGGTCTGGGCCATTGCCCAATTACATTTTTTGGTGTTTTTAGTAATTTCCCAGGCTTTTGCAGGCCATCCTTGTTTGTAGTCCTTGAATCTTTGACAAAAGTCCCCACTTTAATTCTGATAAAATAAATACATGTATTTTTCTGTTAGTGCATTAACACATTTATTGATATTACTTATAATAATTTTTTTTCAAATATTGCTTTATTACATTTATTTTTGTAAATGTATCCTTTATGACTTTACAGAATTTCCTTACATCACAACTCGGAGTATCCATAGTTGAAAATATTGGAAACTCAGAAATTTTTAAATCTTTTTCACAATCTGATAATTCTAGTGTTCAATACCTTCATCAACTTCTTTCTCGGTAAATAAATACTACTTAGTTTGTTTTTGAAAAATTTTAATTCACTTAGATTAACTTTGTTTAATTTCAGATTTTTTGATGAGGAAGACTCTAACTTAAGGAAAGATGTTATGAATTCACTTACTAGAGTATATAATATTATTTCCGTGATTTTTCAGGTAAATTGACAAATTTTATTAGACATTGACAAATTCTCAAATTGCTTAGATTTTATCAAGCTTATGCATGTTTTTTTTAAAAAAACAACTCAAATACATGACTTTCTAGAATCATTTCCATATTTTTCAGGTTTTGTATAAACAGATCCCTTAATGACTTAATATCACAATAAAATTGCTGTGTAATGAACTGTGAATTAAGAGACAAGTAAATCATATTTGTGTGCTCAAGTATATACATAAATTTATTTAGTTTACTTAATTGTTTCTGAATTATTTATGAAGATATGGCCTTCATATGTAAATAAACTACACTCAATATTAGGGAGATAAGAACAGCAATAACTTATTTTCCTTTGTAAGATATTTCATCTAACTAAAAATATCATGTGAAATTTATCACTCTTTAGAGTAAGGAAAACATTTTAACTAGTTTCTGACTGATTCAGAAATAAATTTTTGAATGTTTCCATTATTTACATAAGTAGCAATAGTTGAAATGAAAAAAATTACTTTTGATTGAAAATCAATAATAAGAAAGATAGCCAAATACAGACAAAATAAGTGGTAATATAAATACCACACAATGTTTCTGGGATCCTTGTCCCCTTCTACAGGTGCTAAGAAGAGCATAGAGCCACATAACTGCACTCGTCAGTTGACAAAAGCTCTAGGCTCTTCTTAGCACCTTAAGAAAGGGACAAGGATCCCAGAAATGTTGTGTGGTATTTATATTATCTCTTATTTTGTCTGCATTTGGCTATCTTTCTTATTACTAAGTGGGAATGGTGTTAATAAATGTAATCATGTGCAATTTTGTGTTCACATTTACACTGGGGACTATCAGAAACTTAAAAGTTATGAGACAAACCCTTTAGAAAACCTAAAATAAAATCATGGCTATTATTCCAGGCTCTCATTTTGTAATTTCTGTGCTATGCTCAGTTTTTCCCTATTACCAACACTTTGGGTCATTCTTGGTCAGTAATGTGTACTAGCAGATACCAATTTACTTGGTAATATTAATTTATTACAGTTTATTAATACATTTGGTATAAATAAATATTATTCTATTTCATTTAAATTTAAATAGTCTAACACATTTTAACATTTTCTCTGTTTGTATTATATACAAAATTCGGCACAAAAAATATGCTTTTGTTTTGAAAATTAATTGAATAAAATTGCCAAATACTGACAAAAGAAGTGATGATATAAATACACCATACTGTTTTTGGAAACTTTGTTCCTTTCTTCTGGTGCTAAAAAAAATAAAAACACAAGAGCTAAGAGCAAGAAAACCCCACAGTACAGCTGACAAACTCAAAAGCTTTTCAGTTTGTCAGTTGTAGTAAGTACAAATTTGTGCCCTTCCGGAATGCAATTCAGATCCTCTCTCCCGACGAAGAGGGTTCTGGTCCTTGAAAATTTGTAATATTCTCTCATCTCAGCCAGACTGGACAAACTATTGATTTCTTTCTAAGTTGACTTTGCAGTCTCTCTTTCCTATCTAAATGTGTTATTTAATTTGACCCCATCACATTCTGAATAATTAAAGCAATTAGCATGGAAAGGAAAGAGAAATTGAAGCTCAGCATTGTCATTCAGGACAGGAAGAAGTTATTCACATTAGCCTCTTTCAGAAGAAAGAAGACACATCTCTCAATTTCTGGTTATCCTTGATTCACATTTATAAATTGTACTCCCTTATGATGCTCATTATTTTTATGGCTGAGGCAATTAATGTTATACATGTTTTTGTTACAGTTTTCTTCTCTATGTTCTTGAAATTAATAGATTATATCTTCCCTATGTTATATTTTTCAGTTATATTTTTATTGATATTTTAATATTTTCTTGTTTACAATTTCATTTCAATTAATTGCTGCTATTGGTTCTAATTCAATCTATGTTTCCAACCAATCTTTATGATGTATTGGAAACCATTAACCCAAGAAAATGTTGTATTATGAAGCTAATGTCTTATGATTATTTCAATTATAGTCAATAACTTTATTTTCAAAAATGAATAATAATCTCTTAAGGTAAATTTTTGAATGTTGTAAAATATTTAATTAAATGTCTTGTGTATGTGTTTCTGAAATTGATCAAAACTAACAGCTTAATCTTGCATTTTCCCCAAGTGCTTTGATGTTGATCGTGTTGAGTCATATGAAAATGAGGTAGAAGCGACTACTGTTGGCATGGACTTGTTAAAACATCAAAAGTTGTGGGCAGTAATTGTATTCAAGGATATAGATTCCAACAGTGATTTGCCATCTTTTGTTAAATATAAAATAAGGTAAGGCTATGTGTATCTGGCAATAAAATTTAAGCTTTTTGTTTGTTGCCGTAAAATTATAACAAAATAATTTATTGAAAGTCAAAATGCAAGGGTGATTGACACCAATTTTGAGAGTTGTGAACTGCAAGCATATATGTTATCTAGTCTATTTTTCCAACTTGGTTAAAATTTCAGTATCATACAGAGTGAAATCGGTTGTATCTATTCTCATTCTCAAGCAGTTTGTTTGGCTCCAGGACTCTTTCTAGTGCATATTAATAAAATTTTAGCATATGTAAGCCTGTGTGAATGGCAATAATTATTAAATTTCTAAATATTTTAATTTTGAAAAGCTGTACGTTTTGGTGATATTGCCATATTCATCTGCACAAAAATAAGTGATCAATTATAACTATCTGACTTCTATTTAAATGAAACAATATAATTAATAGCCATTTAGTCAGAAAAAAATTTCAATTATAGATACAACATTTTGTCTTTAATTGGGACCTCGTCAGCTGTATGGATGTGACAATTATAAAAAAGTTTAAGTTGACATTTTTTATAATTATAACATCCATACACCTGAAGAGGTCCCAATTAGGGTCAAAACGTTCTTTATAATTTAAATATTAATTTTTTTCTGCTAATTTTATTATTTAAACACAAATAATTTTTTTTAAAAAAATTACAGTTCAACTAGAATCTTATACATAAAAATATTTGACATTAATTCATATTTATCAAAATTACCTATGTAAATCTTTAACTATACAAACCTTCCATATGCCAATTTTATTTGTTCCTTTGTAAAATCTTCAAATCTTAAGGAAACCTACGGTCCAGATATAACATCACCTTTTACAACTCTATGTCAGAACATTCTTAATTTTGTAAAAAAATACTGGGTTGTTGAAATTAAGAAATACACCATTGTCCGAATGACACAAGAAAAGTAAATAATTATTGGTAGTTTTTAATATAAACTAATCTAATTTTCTGTTTATATCATTCTGCACTACCACCCCAGAGGGTTATTGGTTGGGTGGAATGAATATTATTGTGCAAATTCCTTTTGTTTAATAAAGTAGGTCAAAAGTTTCTGCATATTAAAATTTTTAACACTATATGGAACTGTGAGAGGTTTTTTCCTCCAGAACAATTTATTATATTGTCAGAATTTATTAGTAGTATTAATAGTTTCTTCAGATATACCATACTGTGACTTATGAACCTCATACTTAGGAGCATTAACCTACCAAAATGCTAGGAAAACCAGACATAATTATTTTCTAATAAAAACAACAATTAAAGCTAACAAGATTGTAGCAAAACAGAATGACATCTGGAGATTTGGTAATACCCGTCCTGTGACCTTGGGGGTTTGCCCCGTGCAGTAAGACATCTCCAGTTTAGTGTATGGATTGATGCATCTGCCCATCTTTCTCTGTCATAATATCATGTATTTCCTACATACAACATTCGTAATTATTTGTTTTATAGTGTGTGATTGCTGACTTCCCACATAATACTTGTTTTCCACTGTACCTTCTTTCACTAAGTTACTTAAACCTGAATGGCTTGGCTTATCTTCTTGTTAGCGATCTCCAATACTTCCTAAAATTTTCTAATTTGTTACTTACATTACTTTTATATACACCACATTTCAAAAGTTTCAGAAATTTTTTATTGAATTCAATTTCAATATGGTCTTAGCCTGTTGTTTTCTGCCTTTGATCTCTCCATTCCTATGTCATTGCTGCCCAATTAGAAAAAAATTTTCACTTATTCCAATACATCCAAACCTTTTTTCTTTATTAAGTGACCTAGTAATTTTGTTTTTGCAAATAATAACGTAAAATAATTATGACTTGTTCTCTGCAAGTATTGAATTATAGTCGCAAGAACTATCTCATTTGCTTTTGTTTTATCATCAGTGACAAATATGCATGTTAAATGAATTTTTTTGTAGGATGGATGCTACTTTAATTGATGATACAGCTCAAATAAATGACCGAATAGAGCTTCCTGGTCCAAGAAGAGATCCTATTTTTGGAATAAAATACATCTCTTCGGGTTTTGCTTACCTTCAGGACATTATTGAACATAGTATAATAGAAGAACATACTGGTAAAAGTGATATTTCTGGAATTATTCTGCAACAATTTCCATATCCTTGCTATATTGTTGATAGGTAATTCAGCATATTAAATTATTTAATACTTTTTCCAACCACATTTGAAGTAACTAATGCTTTAAATGTCTTCAGATTTGTTTTAGCAATATCTAGGCAGATGCCAATGTTTATGACACTCTCCTGGGTATACAGCTGTGCGATGATAACAAAGTCAATAGTTTATGAAAAGGAATATCGCCTTAAGGAAACTATGAAAGTAATGGGTCTTGGAAATGGGATTCATTGGCTTGGATGGTTTATTGATGGCATAATTCCAATGTCTTTTACTGTTGTAATGCTCACTTGCATACTTGTGGTAATAAGTGACTTTGATTGTATGAGCTGACACATTATTGTGTTAAATTTTAAAGATTATATGTATTTCCTTTATTTACAGTATGGAAAAGTTCTTGAAAATTCTGATCCAACTTTAATATTTACATTTTTGCTTATTAATTGTATTGCAACAATTAGTCAAAGCTTTCTGATATCGACTTTTTTCTCAAGAGCAAATCTAGCAGCAGCTGCTGGTGGAATAATATTTTTTATTCTTTATTTACCATATCCATCTATGGTTATTTGGGAAAGAAGCATACCAACAATTGCTAAAATTTGTTCAGTAAGTAATTTATATTTAGTATGCAGACCATAATTATTAAACAGTGTTCAAGTAGTATATTATGTTAATTCGTGTTAATTTTTTTTAAAAAAAAATACGACAAGGAAATATTTGTTTCAGAGCCTACTGTCTAATGTTGCATTTGGTTTCGGTTGCTCCTATCTGGCTCTTCATGAACAATCTGGTGTTGGAATGCATTGGGATAATATAAGAACAAGCCCCATTACTGGGGACAACTATAACCTGCTATATGTTATGTATATGTTGGCATTTGATTCTATATTATATTTACTTTTGGCATGGTACTTTGAGGCATTATTTCCAGGTATACATTTTTTGTTCAAACACTGGAGAGTCATGCACCTTGTGATTTATTAAAAAAAACATTGGTTTAAAATATTTCAGGTCTATATGGAATTCCAAAACCTTGGTATTTTCCATGTTTGAAGTCATTTTTCTGTGGGTCAGAGAAAGTAGCAAATATTGTTGAAAATATGAAAGATCAAAATGATAATAGTAAGTTAACATGTACAATTTTAAAAATGTTTACTTGACTTTATTTTAATTTTTTTATGTTTATACAATTATCTACAGTATACAGCAATATGATATTAAAAGAGTAATGTGCTATCAATCTCTTGCTTTAGATGCTATACTAATGAAGGAAAGTGTTTTATATATATATATATATATATATATATATATATATATATATATATATATATATATATATATGCATATAGTGTGTAAATAGAATCTAATTCTTTTCTTAAAACATTTATAATCAACATTATATTTGTATCATTTTTGTCCTCACAAGTCAGAAATGCTGTTTGATGAATGATCACAATATTCATAAAATAAACTGAACATTGCTGTTAACATTTTGAACGTAAAATTCATAGCTTGAATCTTTATTGGGATCACCACAATATACGAACATTAGGGGGATGAATTCAATTGCAGTCAGTCTGTGACTGTAGTTGGTTACATTTGTCATCCATCATGACTCACTCCCCTAAGCTTATTTGGTAAACACCTCCAGGTATTGTAACAATTTATAAATAATTTGTTATTTATGAAAGCTTGCAATTAATTACACTTCTTGCCCTTAGACACTTTCATAATGAACTTTACTCACATGGATATTAAAGGAAATATGTCTGACTGGCCTCATTAATGTATTTTAATACTTTCATTCTGATTTTATTTAATAGAAGTCCTGTCACATATGCCAAATCTTTAACATGGTTAAGTAAAAAAATCAATGATGATGTTCCTAGTGTTGTAGTTGTTATTGCACTTTCTTTTGCATTTGAAACTGTTGCTTTTGTTTTTGAACTAATACTTTACATGCATTTTGCTGGATAGCCATACCATATATTTTCTAGCAAACCAAATTTATTTGTTGTGCTGGTGCCATCAATCCTGTTATTTGTAGACCTCTGCCAAACTGATTTCTCATTGGACCTTGTCTGACATAATATGGGCAATATTGATGCAAATGTATATTGAGAATGCCACTTTTAGTCTTGATTTACCATTACTATTGTTTAATTAAAATTAAATTATTTCAAACTGTCAATCAGCCACTGAAATAAACTGATGAATGACAACAGATATGTGACAAGTATTTTTAGTATTAAATAAATATATTAAAGCTATATTTCAGATGGATTGGACTTCGAAGCTGAACCTACATATTTGAAAGCTGGTGTCACAGTCCACAACTTAAGCAAAGTTTACAAAACTGGAAAATTTTGCTTGAAGAATTTAAGCATTAACTTCTATGAAGATCAGATTACATGTTTTCTTGGACACAATGGTGCAGGAAAAACTACAACCATGTAAGTTATTGAGTTATTACATTAAAATAATTTATTTTATTTTAATTTATCATTTACATAGGTTAGTATGTTTTGTGTAGTCTGGATGGGATTAAAATAGTAAGTCAGCAGCTTTCTATCCTTTCCTATCCAAATGTGTTAATTAATTTGATTAAGTCACATTTTCTTACATGTTTTATATATACATATATATTTTTTGTGCAGCTCAATCCTCACAGGGTTATTTCCTCCTACTTTGGGAACAGCTAAAATATATGGTTTGGATATTTTGACTCAAATGGATGAAATACGCCAAAGTTTAGGGATGTGTCCACAGCACAATATTTTATTTGATAAGTAAGTTAATAACTTTTGCCTTTTTTTGTTATGGATTTACTAGAATAAATAAATTTTTTGTCTGTGTATATATATATATATAAACAATGTTTTCTTTTATTTGCTACAGGTTAAGTGTAGAAGATCATTTATGGTTTTATGCAAGACTTAAAGGACATCCAAAAGAGAAAACATCACTCGAAATAAATGACATGTTGATGGATCTAGGCCTTTTGGATAAAAGACATTCCCTTGCTTGCCATTTGTCTGGAGGAATGAAAAGAAAATTGTCAATTGCTTCTGCTTTCATAGGAGGATCAAGGT
The DNA here is from genome assembly GCA_037074705.1 of Zhengitettix transpicula. Taxonomy (NCBI): domain Eukaryota; kingdom Metazoa; phylum Arthropoda; class Insecta; order Orthoptera; family Tetrigidae; genus Zhengitettix; species Zhengitettix transpicula. The sequence goes on along the minus strand of CM073592.1, from coordinate 39,756,163 downwards.
ATGTGATTGTTGAGTTAATATTTATCCTGTACTATATTTTGGTAGGTTTCAGATGGACAATCGTCTGTTTCACACCTCTTCAAATTCTTTTATGTAAAAGACAATCTGCATGAATATAAAATATTGGTGTCCTACAAGTTACAATTTATTGTGTTATTTGTTTGAATCTCCTGTATGTACTACTTATTTTTTTAACACTGTGTGATTTTAGTGTCAATAGATTTACATTGTTCTGTTGAAACCAATTATGTACTCAATTTAAAACAATCACAGTTTTCCACATACCTTCATTCTTAAATATTCATTACATGGTATTATTATTGAATATTTATAACTAGAACATTTATTGTGTTTCTTTAATTTGAACATAATGTGAAATTATCTTTAATTTATTGTGATTTCTGGAATCAATTATCTTTCTAGACGTGCAGTTAGCCATAGTATAAGTGATACTCTATATCTTTAAATAATACTTAACTGTCAATATTCAAAACTACCATCACAAGTTAAAATATATTTTCTAAATATAAAAACATTTGTATAAGATGGAGATTGGAAAAAGAAGTAGCCAAAATTAAATGATATAATATAATAGAATAAATACTGCACAATGTTTTTGCAACCTTTTTGGCTTTTGATAGGTGGTTCAAAATTGAGAGAGCTGTAAGAATGACACTCGGTACACACCAGACAATGAACTCAAAAGCCTTTATTTATTGTGCTGTTTAATTGGGAATAAAGATATATTGATTACCTGATTTGTGAAGTGTGTTGTTCTTATAGATCTTACAGTGTTGAGTCCCCTGATAAAAGCAACGAGGAATGAGAAACAATGTATGTTATTTGTTTTATGACTTAATTTTGTCTTTGAATTGGCTACATCTTTATTTAATTAGTCTTAAAATCTATTTAGTTCACAAAATATATATTTATATTTTGATTCTTATAAGCTTGTAAATGACCTTAATAAATTTTAATTATTTCTAATGTCAGAACTGTAATATTGGATGAGCCCACAGCTGGAGTTGACCCATTTTCCAGAAGATCAATTTGGGAAGTACTATTGAAATATAAAAAAGGTCAGGTATATATATATTATTTATTTATACAAATATGACCAAGGATATGACATTGTCAAAATAATTGTGATCATTTGTCAAGGAAACGGAAATAGTTTGTGGCTTACCTGAAATTGAAGCATGGGACCGAAGGAAGTTCTTTAACTTTTTTGAGGCTGTCAGCCTCCTTCTTCAGGAAGGCGTGTTACACCATTGTGTAACATTCACGAAAAAGGAGACTGAGAGCCTCTAAAAATTTGAAGAACTTCCTTCGGTCCCATGTGGCTACACCGTGCTTCTATTTCAGGTAAGCCACAACCTATCTCTCTTTCCATCCCATACAAATGATAATATATATTGTAAAAGCTGGTACTCTTCTTTATATACTCCTGCCTGGAAACTCAGTATTATATAACTTTAACCACTGGGTGCTAGATAATTTTTTACAAAAAATTACCCAAATCATTAGTATTGTTTTACTTTGTATGTATTATTTAGCAGAAACATAAAACTCCCTTTATTCTCTCAGGTGTGTAGATATTTTTTTATTTATCCAGTCACAAGTAAAATACATTGAATCACCGACTCCATGTCTCAAACCTTACTCTTCTTCTTTTACTAATATCCTATACTCATCTAAATCAATTATATATATATATATATATATATATATATATATATATATATATATATCTGTGTGTGTGTGTTATATAGCATCCCCTTTGTCATGAAGGATGGTCTGATCCCAGCCAGGCATGAATAGACGAATTCTATTTAAGGTGCACCAGCTATTAAACAGCAATAATCGACACCCAACAAAGCCAACAACTTTGTCTCCCTCTCAAGGAAAGGTCACATTGGAAAAATAACAGAAAAATACATACATACACATTAGAGTGGAAGATAGAAAGTTCAATTGAAAAAAGTTATTTTGCTTTCTTGAAGCACTTTAATCACAAGGAGATCAGAACATTGACAATATTCTGCAATATCACTTCATCTGTCACACTGCTTAATATAAATGATACTTGATACAATACTAAATGTGTATTGTTAATATTCTTTGTGAGAAAATATTTTTTGTCATTTCAGGTCGAACAGTTATATTGACCACACATTTTATGGATGAAGCAGATTTATTAGGTGATAGAATTGCAATGATATCCAACGGAAAGTTAAAATGTTGTGGTTCAAGTCTTTTCCTTAGAACAAGATTTGGAAAGGGTTATTATTTAACCATTGAAACTGATTATAACTCTAATGAGTATGGTGGAAATGTATGTAAATCCTACATTTTTTTCTTTGATTTCACTGAGTAATGAGGATATTAATTCCAACACTTTTTGTCCAACATTAGTGTATGCTATTATGTATTTATTCTTGGTGTAACTTACAATAATTAATAATCATTTTGTAATGCTTAAGTTGTTGATAAGAGCTGAAATTGAATATGAAATGATTGCTGTAATTTATTTGAGTTACTGCTTTATGGATCAAAATTTTCCAATAGTATCCCTGTATGCATATCTCTTTATGCAATTCCAGTAGTTGCTGATGTATTTGTAATCAAATTTCACAATAGAATTGATTCAATAGTGATAGATATCTGTTAATCATTATAATCAAATGGAATCAGGGTTTCCTAACCAGATTGTTTGAAAAGTATTTATTGTAATACTTTTGTGTTCAATGAGAATTATATTGGTTGTATGCCAGAAAGAGCATCAGAATATTAACTTTCTGGTTAAATCATTTTCTGATAATTCTATTTTATATAGTTTGTTAGCTCAGCTAAGAACTTTAGCAGTGGAGTTCGACCTGGAAGCTTGGTGAATAGAGCTCAATTGGATCTCAAAGGTTGTCACGGGTTTACACTAAACTGCCTACTAAATTCAGATATTCCAGGGTGAACAGCTGCCACATCTTTACGAGGAAATATCCACAAGTAATAAAACTATTTAATGATGGTCAAAACTATAATGAAGAATGGGTAGCGGGGTTTGTCTCAACCTTGTATGGAACAAGAAAGTGGCAAAGGGTAGAAGAAGGCAAATATATTCAACCATTTTTGCAAAAATATTGGGAAACCTATAGGCTTACCTCATATTTCCTTAAAAATGATTACATTATCTAAGCAGAGGGGATTTGAAAATGCTATAGGAACTGTTACTTTATGGTTAGAGGCATGTGGTACCGGACTGAATTGCTTTCAAAACTATTAAATTCATTTTGTAATAATTTGTAAATCTCTAAACATAGTTATTACAAAGCTATTAAAACATAATCATCCCTGATGTTGACAATATATTTACAAGATACAGACAACTTGCAAATGATTTACAACACCTTTTTACCTGCCCAATAGCGCTAACCAATTAATTCCCAAGGCAAACCATCATAGTTGCCATTACCTGAGAATTCGACCAGCATAGGAGATGCATTATCAATTTTCTGTTCTAAGTATTTATTATTCAAGCTAGAAATTAGTCTCTCATGGAATAAGTTTAAAGTAAGATATTAACATATATTTTTATTGTTATTATAAATTTATTTTATTTTATTATATTTCAGAAACAAAATCAAAATTCCATAAATGAAATAGATCAGAACAACATGATGCAAGGTAAGAATGTTTTTCATTGTATTATATTTATATTATGTAACCACAAATATTTATACTCTTAAAATGAAAAAATTTTACGTCTGATTGAAAATAATGAATAAGAATGATAGCCAATTCAGACTGAAAGGGTAATATATGTACCACACAACGTTTCTGAGTGTTGTCAACTGACAAGTGCAGTTGTGTTTCTCTAGGCTCTTCTTATCACCTTACGAAAGGGACAAGGATTCCAGAAACGTGTGGTACTTATATTACCTTTTTGTCTGAATTGGCTATCAGAGACTCTCAGCAGTCCGCAGCTGGCCGGTGCATGGAATGGTGTAACACTCCTTCCTGAAGAAAGAGGCTGAGAGCCTCTGAAAATTTGAAGAACAACTTTCAGTTCCTTATGGTGACACCGCACTTCACTGTCAGGTGAGCCACAACCTACCTCTCTTGCCTTTCCATACCAATAATGCAATTATTTTTGACAATGTCACATCCTTACTAATATATATATATATATATATATATATATATATATATATATATATATATATATATATATTGGTATGGAAAGGATAGAGAGATAGGTTGTGGCTTACCTGAAAGTGAAGTACGGTGTCGCCATGAGGAACTGAAGGTTGTTCTTCAAATTTTCGGAGGCTCTCAGCCTCCTTCTTCAGGAAGGAGTGTTACACCATTCCGTGCACCGGCCGGCTGCGGACTCAACCTTCAGTTCCTCATGGCGACACCGTACTTCACTTTCAGGTAAGCCACAACCTATCTCTCTATCCTTTCCATACCAATATTTTTGACAATGTCACATTCTCACTATTACAATATATATATATATATATATATATATATATATATATATATATATATATATATATATATATATATATATATATATTTGTGATATTGGTATGGAAAGGAAAGAAAGATAACTTGTGGCTTACCTGAAAATGAAGTACATTGTAGCCATCTTTCCTTTTCATACCAATATCACAATTATTTTTGACAATGTCATATACTTACTAATATGATATATAGAACACTTAAGTAAAAAGTGACAAGGTCGAATTAAATAACACATCAAGATTGGACAGAGAGACAGCGATGTTGGCTTACAAGAAATCAATAGTCTGCCTGTGTTAAGAGAATATTACAAATATTACAGTGTAGCCGTCTGAAGTCAACAGTTGGTCCAGTTGGGCTGAGCAGAAAATGAAATTTCAAATTTTCAAGGACCAGAGCCTCCTTTGTCAGGAAAGAAGGTCTGAACTGCGTGGGCGTGGTGCAACTTGACCAACTGTTGATTTCAGATAAGTTGAATACACTGTATATTTCCTATCCAAATGTGTTATATACTTATATATACACTCACACAAGGGTCATCCACAAAGTAAAAACTGTTTCGCTATAAAAACTTTAAAAACTAACATTTTTCAAAAAAACCTATTTCCCTACATAAGTGCAGCTTACTTTATTTCTACACATAATCAACCTCTACATTTAGGCATTTGCCATATCTGTCCACATGCTTTACAATGCACAATGAACATGTTATACTCAGCTGCCACTAGTCCCTTGTTGTTCACTGTGGTATTCAAGTTATCATCACTGCTGAAACATATTCCACCCAGGAATTCTTCCAGCTTAGGGAAATTGTGGAAGTTGCTGGAGGCAAGGTCCAGACTGTGGGGTGGATGATCAAAAACCTCCCATCCAAATTCATCCAGCATATTTCAGGTTGCAGCAACTGTGTGAGCTTGTCATGAAGTAGCATGAGAAAGCATTCCATCTCGCAGATTTTTTATGGCTCACCATTGTAGTGTCTCTTTGTAATGTCCTTTGTCATGAAATCCACCAAGAGGAGGCCCTTACAATCCCAACAAACTGTTTCCATGATTTTTTGTGCTTCAGAGTCTGCTTGAATTTGTGTTTTTTTTGGGTGATGAGGGATGATGCCACTCGAGTGATTGATGCTTGCTCTGTGGGTTGATTTGGGACACCCAGGTCTCATCACTGTTTATCCATTATTGAACATTTAACACTACTTCCTCCCAATTATTTCGTTCATTACTGTACCACCATACACATCCCTTAATTGACAGTAAATATCTGCGGTCAACTTACGAGCATTCAAGAATCGAGTAACACCCCTCACCTCACAATTGGTGGGATTTTCTATTACATGGTTCATTTTAAACAGTCAAAAAATCCTCAATAACACCTGGTATGAGGCACATCAGACACTACTGAAAACAGATGTCAGGTAAGCCAGTCAACCTTAAATATATGAGGAGGAATGTCGTGCATGGTAGAATATCCTCTAGTTGAGCCTTGGCAATTCTGTGAACAAACCTGACAAAGTGAGGTAACTGTTCAGGGTATAGTGTACATGGCTATCAGTTGCCATGAGGAACTGAAGGTTGTTCTTCAAATTTTCGGAGGCTCTCGGCCTCCTTCTTCTGGAAGGAGTGTTACACCATTCCGTGCACCGGCCAGCTGCGGACTCTTGAAGAACAACGTTCAGTTCCTCATGGCGACACCGCACTTCACTTTCAGGTAAGCCACAACCTATCTCTCTATCCTTTCCATACCAATATTGCAAATATTTTTGACAATGTCACATTCTTACTATTACAATATATATATATATATATATATATATATATATATATATATATATATATATATATATATATATATATATATATTGAAAATTTGAACTTCCACCTATTCCAGACTGGACCAACTTCTGATTTCAGGTAAGTCTGCTATGCTGTCTCTCCTTCTTAACTAAATGTAGTATATGTATATGTATGTATATAGTAAGTTAACAACTAATGTTCTTTTCCTTCAGGTATTCATGAACTTGTTTTGAGTCAGATAAGTTCTGCTAAGTTGCAACAACATATAGGAAGTGAGTTACTGTACCTTTTACCGAAGAATAATGATATTAAATGTTTGGAGGAATTACTTCAACTTTTGGAGGTAAAGAAAAGTGAACTACATCTTGTGTCATATGGAATAACAGACACATCTTTAGAGGAGGTATTTATTAAATTTGTTTTCTTGATGGTTTAGATATCAAGTTTCATATCTCTGATTGTCAATAGGCATATATAAAGTATGAGCATACTGTTTCAGAAATGTCCCTGCATTTGTGGAAGATATGTTGTTATATATAAAAAATTGTATTGTAGGACATTTAATAATATTAGAAAATGAGACAAGCTATTATGTTATGTATTGGGGTTCCCTGAATAATTAAAAATGCAGTTATGGCTCACCATTGTAGTGTCTCACTGCCATTGATTGTAGTGCCTTTTTTCATGAAATCCACCAAGATGAAGCCCTTACAATCCCAAAAAACTGTTACCGTGACATTTTGTGTTTCAGATTTAATGATATGTATATATAATTGTAATTTTGGTATGGAAAGGAAAGAGAGAGAGGTTGTGGCTTTCCTGAAAATGAAGTGCAGTTTCGCCATAAGGAACTGAAGGTTGTTCTTCAAATTTTCGGAGGCTCTCGGCCTCCTTCTTCTGGAAGGAGTGTTACACCATTCCGTGCACCGGCCAGCTGCGGACTCTTGAAGAACAACGTTCAGTTCCTCATGGCGAAACCGCACTTCACTTTCAGGTAAGGCACAGCCTATCTCTCTTTCCTTTCTATACCAATATTGCAATTATTTTTGACAATGCTATATCCTTACTAATATCATATATTGTGCCATATGAGTAGTGATAAAAAATAGTTTATTAATAATTTTTATTTATATATTTTTTAACTACAAAGTTAAACACTATTTAATTATGAAAAAATATCTGACATTTATAAATTATGCCAAAAATTTTTAGAGGAAATATTTAGCTGTCTTGGCTGTTGCAACCAAAATAAAACTCAACTCTATTGAGTTAAGTTTGTAAAGGATACAGATTAAATTTATTATAAGAGTTAGCTGTATATTCAGTATTTAAATTTAAAACATTTTTTCTGATATATTTATTTTGAGATTCAGGTTGAGTCTAAAATCATAACAAATTATTAATATTTTATTACCTTCATATTTACAATGTTTCTTTATCAAGGATTAATTGATTATGATATCAAATACTAGCACTATGTATTGCTCAGTAACTCCATTTTTTTTATAAGCTTACCTGTTTCACTTTGATATTATTGTGATAATTTTACCTGCATAATACAACTCAATTAGTTTATATCTTATGGAAAGTTCCCATGTTTAAATTTGGCGTCAGATTTTTCACTCAATTCATTTAATTATTTCAGATATTTTTAGAAGTCTGTGGAGGAGATCCAGGTTACTCAGAAGGTATGTGTATTTATTAATAAATTTGAAAATGATTTGAATAATATTATTCCTTAAAAATATTTTTATAAATTGATATGTTCAGAGACACACAACTGAAACACAGTTGACAGATTTAAGTCTTGTATCATTCTTTTTGTAATGAAAATGTGACATCATATATAATATATATTAATTAGGATATTTTCATAATTTACACTTACCTCTAAAATTTTATTACAGAAATGTGTTTATTGTAAAAGATTTTTTCAGCAATTTGTTTGTGGCATCATTTCACATTACAGTATACATTTTGCTGTAAAAATAATAATCTAGTTCTATTAATGCAAATACTTTATTTCAGGAGATATGTATGTTGATGGTCATAAGCCAATGAGCAATATTTGTGAGTCTAATTTTATTTTCTCTTTTGACAATTGCATGACCATACCCTTTTTCTTTCTTTTAAATCAATTCTTCCCTCTTAGAAAATGCATGGTTGGGTCAATCTGTATTTACTCACTTTGACTTACTTTCTAAATCATCAAAACCAATATTAATTCTTTCTGCTAACTTCAATAATTACCAGTCATTAACATTCTAATTACAATTTATCATTTGTTTAACAAATAATTTTGCATGTTTGTGGCAAGGAAATGGTTATTCTTAGTAAACAGCAAATTTAACATCCATTATACAAGAATAATTACAAATAATCTCAAGATGATATTAATTTTATATAAGATGTAATGTTAAAGTGTGTAGAAATTTTGATGTTATGTTGTTCTTCAGGTTGAATGTGTCATAAAAATCTTTTGAAAAATGTGACATGAATACTACTTGTGTGATTATTATAAAAATTTATTAGCAAATAATTCATCTTTGTTAACATTTAGAATATATGAATTAATAGAATTTACTGTTAATTTTATATTCTTCAGTTGCATTGATAAAAGGTCCAAATTAAAAACAAATAATAGTAGTTATATAATATTAAAATGATTTTTAAATAGAGAAATTGTCATTATTTTTTATATTTATGGTAAAATATGTATTGTAATGAAAAAAAATGTATGTCATTCATATTAAGAGAGTTTACTTCAGCCCTTGAAGTATGTATGATATTAGGAAAGTTAGTCCATTGACGTAGAAATATTATAAATTTTCAAGTGTATTTTCATCCTCCTCCAGCAGTAAGACTGGCCCATTCTGCCAGTGTGGACCTGCTAAGTGATGTTTAAAATATAATATTTAGTATTTAAAACACTACTGTGTAGTTTATTGTCATGAGAAGACCTCATATTTCTTGAAATATTTCTCTAAATCCTCTTGACATGCATACAAAAATTTCACACTCATGTAAGACATCAATGATCTCTTACTCTTTTTCCTGTTTTTGTTAATTTATACTAAGGTAATGTGTACCAACATTACAATGGTGGTCTGAAAAGTTTCCAACCTCAACATAAAAATAGAAAACACAAACAAAAGCTAGAGAATGTGTTTGTACATATCTTGAAAGGCACTTTCGACACAGTTGCTGTTTGGCAATGTAATAAGTGAGTGTATTTTGTAAAAATGGAAAAAATATGGTGTCGGGCTGTCATTAAATATTTGTTTTTGAGAAGTATAAGCTTACACAAATTAAAGTTAGGTGCTTTGTATGAGGACTCTGCACCATCATTTACCACCATGAAATTTGGGCGCCTGAATTTAAACGTGGCAGTACCAGTCTGGGAGACGATGCAAACTCAGGACATCCAAAAACTGCAACCACTGACTATAACATCCATCAAAACTGATGCAGATATACCAGTTCCTGTTGTTGATATACAAGAGAGCTTCCATTATTGGTAAACCGCCACCTTTCTCTCTTTCCTTTCCATACCAATTGTTTTATACACACACCTTAAATTTAGAGTTGGATTGTAAATCAGCTCTGCCCTCTCTCTCTCTTTCCTGTCCATATTAATTAAATAATATATATTCATTTATAACTAAAATTGGAAAACTGTTTCATTTAAATTCAGATATGCCAGTTCCTGTTGTTGACATACAAGAGACTGATGCAATTAAAAAAACTATCAGTGAATCAAAAAGTCTTAAGTTTAAGCAGTTTTTGGCACTTCAAATTAAACATTTGCAGCACACTAAAAGAAATCCTAAAGGACTAATTTGTGAGGTAAGTGTCTTGAGTAACAATATTCTTTCACTTACAGTTACCTTTTTCATAGATGATCTGAAATTAATATTACCCACTGTTTTGTTACAAGAGTTTATTCTTATTGTTTCTTATTCCTTTCAAACTTAACTTGTCACATGATGTATAGTTCAGCCAACACCCCTAGCTCAATCCTTAACTTACCACTCCTACTACAACATACCAAATACTTGGAACCATTTACCTCAAGTTTATGCCAGGAAAACTGAAATATCTTTTATAACACAGATCCCGCCACAAGCACAATCTTTTTCGCAGACGACATCGTCATCTCCTACCAAACCTCCTCTCTCACCTCCAATATCCAACCTCTTCAGTCAGCGCTCAACCACCTAGAACACTGGTCCAAACAATGGCGAATCAGCATAAATCCCACCAAATCAGTAACCGTCCCATTCACACTATCCAAAAATCCTCCTCCGCACATCCCCCTCTATCTAAACAATGCCGAAATACCCACAAAAACAGAAACCACCTACCTAGGACTCCTCTTCGATTCAAAACTCTCTTGGAAACCCCACATTAAACACCTCCTCTCTAAAATTAACCTTAAATTCAGAACTTTATATCCTCTCCTAAACAGAAAATCCTCACTCGCCCTCAACACAAAACGCCTAGTATATCTCTCCATAATTCAACCCACCTGGTCCTACGCCTCATCCATATGGGGAGCAACAGCCAAAACCCATTCAGTCAAAATCCAAACCAAACAAAACATAATCCTTCGCACCACCACTAACTCTCCCTGGTACCTCAGAAATTCCATCATCCACCACAACATTAAACTTCCCCAAGTCAACTCAATAATCACCAAATCCATAACCTCATTAATCAAAAGCACCTTCAATCACCCCAACACCACGATCCAGCAATTCCATTGCAACCCTCCCCCACCCCCACACGCGTGTCGCCTCAAGAGAAAACGCCCTATCGACCTCATCCTTCCCCCAGAACACTCTGGCACCTCCTAACCCACCCCATCCTCATACCCGCAGACCCCACCCACCCATTCAATCCATCCCATCATATTGAACAACACCAGCGATCCCTCATAACTCAACAAAGTATGCCCCTCAGCCACCCAAAGCAAAATACAAGAAAAATTTGCAAAATTATGTTAATTGCTGGATTAACTTAAGTGCCAAGTTCCCAGGTTAATTATGTACATAATTTTAATTGTATATACTATAATATTTTATGTAACAACAAATAATCGTAAGATAAAAGTTTTGTCTAATAAATCAAAAAAAAAAAAATAATAACACAGCCAAATAACAAGAGTAGTTATTAATGTTTGCTCATGCTCAGAGTCACATTGTTGACAAATTATACATTGTACATAGAGTTCTCACATTTCAATCTGAGCTACATTTTGTGTTGATAGGTGGCTGAAGACAATGGTAAGGCTATCCTTTGAAATGTGCTACAAACAAACTGTAACACTGATTGAAATTCAAAAACTCTAAATTCAACAGGAAAGTATATTTGCTAATTTATGGTTGAGAGAGAAGAGGTGGAGGGAAGAGAATGTGAGAAACCTATGTAATCTTATTGTATTGGTTTTATGGCCATATAATTATTTGTCACTGCCATAACACATTACAGGCTCTGTCCTGTCTACATTTGAATGAGTAGATCTAACAGTGGAAAGGGTGACGTTCCCCCAAAATTATTTCAAATTCTCTAATGTGGGAAAATCATTTTATGTGTAGGCATACTTAAAACTTGTAAACATAACAGAAGTATAAAATAGAAGAATATTTTTATAAATAAAACAGGGACAACCTCATGGCACAATTTATCAAATAGTGTTGATTGAACATAAGGTGAAATACTACCACTTCACCACAACTAAGCTTTATCGGTGTCTATGATGCTTAAAATAACTGCAATTCTTCTGTTCTGTAGTGAACAATGTCATTTCCTCGCATATCAGAGGTACTGGGTTCGAGTCCTGGCGAAGGCATGAATGGTGTGTTTGTTTTTGCATTATCATCAACAGAGAACCTCTCATTGGAGTGTTTCCTGCCAATGTCAGTAAAAAGGACACCTCTGTTCCTAAGTCAGCACATAGACTCGTAAAATATTCAAAAAAATCAGATTGTCAATTAAAATAACTGAAAAAAAATTCATGGCTTATTACAGACATTTGATAGTTTATTGATATTGTGTACAACTCTATCTCAGCTCTGTCTAACAACCCATTATCAATTAAGTAATATTTTTTTATATTTCACAGATTATTTTGCCTGCATTTTTTGTTTTTTTGGCATTACTGTTCTCATTAATTTTGCCTAAAGTTGGTGAAAGGCCTGAATTGGTTTTACAACCATGGGCATATGGAAATAATAATTATGTGTTTTTCTCACGAGAAAATTCATCAAGCAAAACAGTACATCAATTGGAAAAGGAATTGATTGGAAAGACAGGATTTGGAACAAAATGTTTCATTAAGGATGGCGTGCGGTATGTAATTTTTTAAATTGGAATGTAAATGTATGAGAAGCTACAATTCATTGTTATTTTTTAGTCTTTTATTTCATGATAATTTTTTGTAAATTATATTACAATTATTACATGCTTTAAAATGTATTACATTATTTATTTTAATTTGCAGGGACCCAAGATGCAGTCAAAAGGAAACAACCCATATATATTCCAATTCTCCCGTAAATTTAACTAAAGAATATTCACATTGTTCATGTAAAGTAGGATCATTAATATGTGCAAAAGGAATTAATCAAAAAGGGCCTCCATCAGCTAAAGTAAGTTAAAAATTTCATTTCCCATTTTTATTGTTATTTTCATTGTTTTTCATATAATATATATCAAGAACTAATACCCTTAAGAAAAATATGATAAGGTCAAATTAAAAAAAAACACATTTAGATAGGAAAGACAGACAGCAAAGTTGACTTATCTCAATTTGGTAGTTATTCCAGATGGTCTCAGGAGAGAGTATATTACAAATTTTTGATGGTCTGAACCTCCTTCGTCAGGAGAGAAGGTCTGAAATGTGTGCCAGCCAGGCACTAATTTGTGTATATGCTTTTACCATTGTCTCATATTGTCAGAACATTGTTACACATTGTTTATAGATTTATGTATAAGGAAAACTATCAACATTTTTTTTCTTTTTAACTATAAAACCTATTATTGCATACAAGCAATTACTCAATTATTATTACTCATCAATTGAAATATATTGCCTTTTGTTACAGGTTTCCACTGGAGACATTATGCTTAATTTAACAAACCAAAATATATCTGATTGGTTAGTCAAATCTAATAAGATGTATTTTAGAAATAGGTAGGTGTGTGAAATCTTTGTTTACATATTAAATTTTAATAATTACCTATATAGGTAATTGTGAAACTATGAAAATTTTTTTGACTTGCATGAGGCACCAAGAGTATTGACTCTTTTAGATTAGTGAATGTATTTTTGTGTATCTTAAGGTACTGGGATTATTTTTCACTCATAAGATATTGGGAGTATTTCTGTCTCCCTTAAACTTATGACTCTATTAGGATGTGGGGACTCTTTTTGATTCTGTTAACCTTCTGAGAATGTTTTTAACTCTCTTAAGGAACCAAAAATCATTTTTATATTATTATGATATTTTTTTACTCATATGACAAATAATTACGATTATTTTAAAGTACGAAGAGTATGTCTCTTAGGGTACCAATAATATGTTTGACTGTATGTGCACTGTATGTGACTGTATGTATTTTGACACTCTTTTAACATACCAAGAGTATTTTTGATGGTATTTGGTACTGAGAGTATTTATGCTTTTCTAAAGGCACTGCGAGTATATATCTTTAGAGTGTTAATAGTATATTTGATTATCTTAAAGTACCGGAAGTATTATTGCCTCTATAGGGTATCAGGAGTATTTACGACTATATTAAAATACTAGAATTATTATTTACTCTTTTCAAGATACCTGTGGATTTTTCTATTTTTAAGTAAAAGATTATTTAGTTAGTGACATTAAAATGACTGTTAAATAAATTTGTATAGGGATATTAACTATAAATCCTAAAAATGGTCTTCAATTTATTGACACTTATTTATTGTCAGTCAATACATAAGAAGCTTTCAGCTTATATTAAGCCATATTTAACAATAGATGAATATGGCTCAATATAAGCCAAAAGCTTCTTATGTATTGACTGATAATAAATGAATGTTGATAAATTGAAGACTGTTTTTAGTTCCTTTTTAATATTCCTTAAAGATTATTTTTGATTCCCGTAAGGTACAAAAAGTAATTTTGACTTACTTAAGGGGCAGGGAGTATTTTTTTACTCTATTAGAGTACTGGGAGTATTTTTCACTCTCAAAGTCCTGGCAGTAAAGTATCAGAAGTATCTACTTTTTTAAGCATATGGATTATGTTTTAATTTTTTAAGGTACTGGGAGTATTTCTGACTTCATATTGTATCGAGTGTATTGCATATCTCTGTTAAGGAAGGGTGAGTGTTTTAGGTGATTTCAGTGTACAAGGATTAGAGGTATTTGTGACTGACTCAAAATGTCTCGACTCAATTAAGGTGCAGTGTGTCAACATACCGATTATGGTGAAATTAACATTCCCTCTGTAGAGATATATCATATCACTTCTTGCCTAATAGATCAATGTAGAGTTAAATACTTTTTTGGACCCATATAAATAAATACCCAGGGAATGCGTGACTCCCAGCTAGTTATTAATACAGCACACTTTTAATAAAATTGTAAACATTTAAGGAAAGTGAATTGTAATACATGGATCTTTGTATTTCTCTTTCTCACATTTTTCATGTACTGCTAAATTGATACTGTACAACATCTAGTTTTAATATACTTTAATGATTTAATTGTGTTGTATGTGCTCTGAAAAGAATTCTTTCTAAAATTATTATTACTAAATATATAATATTTGTATATTAGTATTTTTTCACTTTTAGATATGGTGGATTCTCATTTGGAATTTCAAATTCCATACAGTATTTTAATGAAACACAGTTAATTAATCTATTTATTCAGTACTTTGAGTTTATTGGAATAAACAGTGTAGCATCTGCTTTAAGAGAAATTTATAAAAAAAATAAGGAAAATAATTCAAAATACTTAGAAAATATTAAGGTAATGCAAATTGTTGAATTTTATACTTTGTATACAAATAAATAAATCTGAGTTCACTTATTGATCTGAATGTACTTTTTTCTAGTATTAATCATTTTGAAATTAAAAGAGACTCAAAATAAAATTACTTGACAAAATAATTTTTAAATGAAATTGTAGCCACTTTTTCTTATTATTACAACTTATTTGTAAT